>OW240916.1:183258506-183398435 GCA_933207985.1 Pelobates cultripes | reverse complement strand
CCCCAACCTACCTGTCACTGGAGGATGTTGCTGGGGGTCAGCCATCTTCTGCAGCAGCATGGGCTGCTGCATTACGGCGGGGGCGGGGCTTATCGGCGGGAGGCGGGGCTTCGTTTGGGGGCGGGCCTGTGGCTTCGTTTGGGGGCGGGCCTGTGCCGGGGAGCCAATCAGTGCTCCCTCCGGCCACAGACAGCCCCCAGCACCTCTCTCCTGCATTCCCTCAGGCTGTGACAGGCTGTTACAGCCCGAGGGAAGCCCATGGCCAGCAAGTTGCCGGCATTTGGGGGGGCCCAAGGGGGGGCACAGCATGATGTAGGGGGGGCCATGGCCCCCTCTGGCCCCCCCCTAGCGACGCCACTGCAGGACAACTACATTAAGCTGTAGTTGTTCGGTTGACTATAGTGTCCATTTAATGAATACAATACATTGAAATTCTGTATATGGTAATTCTGTAAAAGTTTTGAGGAAGAATGATTCAATTTGGTGGTTTCATTATGTTTAGTTTAAAACAACATTAACATCAATGCCGTTATCAATAACATTATCAACAATGTGTCTATACTGACACAAAAATAATATTGCCATAGAGGAAGATAGTACTCAAACTGCCTGATTGTCAGCACTGGGATGCTGTCCTATGCGCAAAAAAGTTTATGTTTGCACCATAACCACTTCAGTAAGATTAACTTATTCTGATAAGTAGAGTTGCCGTTAAAGTCCTAGATTGAAAAACGTTCATGTTTTTTTGTTGTTGTTGCAAACTCTTATTAAATAAGTAATACTGTATAATCCTACATACACTAACATGCCCATGCTTTAATAAATGACAATTTACATTTATTTAGTCTTTTAAATTGCTTATCCAACATAACTGAGCTAAGACTTTACAAATTAGTCACACAATGGCATACACGTGTCACATTTTGTCATTCAATTATCAAGGAAGGTAAACAAGCTTTGCTGTCAAAAATAAACATGACAAAAAATGTACAATGATTTTGCACAAAATGACTTAGGCCCTGCCTTTTTAAAAAACACATTTTAGCAACCAACAAATATTACTTAGTGGCGGTTTACCAGTAAATGTCACACACATATGTTTAGATGCCTAATGCAAACTTAATTGCCTAAATTTATGTAAACATGTAATACAGGGTGGAACAACATTCAGAATAGGATTTGACAGGTAAATAACTTATTTGTTATTAGTTAAATTTTTTGTTGTTGCAGGTACATATTATAAGGGAGTCTTGGGAGATTCATCATGGGTAATTTTGCGAAGGAACAACAAATTAGCTAAAGAAACAATGTATTAACTCACCATGTCTGACGTAGCTCATGGCTTCGTCAATAAGAAAAACTGTTGTTTCTGGGGTACAGAAAATCCACCGATTATTTATCAACGCCAATTTCACCCTACCAAATGCACCGTCTGGTGCGAGTTGAACTTGCAGGAAGTTATCGAGAAGACATTTGAGCGCTAGAACCTCCATTAAATGATGTTATGAAGAATGCATTCCAATGAGCCAGACTTTGCAAGGCGGTAAATGGAGCTCATTTAACAAATGTCATCTTCCGTACCTAGTCATACAAATCTCCATACGTTAAGCATTCATTATATGTAATATCATTGAAGTTCATAAATAAAAAAAAGTATTGACTCTTCAAACACTACTATGAACGTTGGCCCACCCTGTACAACATAATATAACACAATATAATAAGTATTGAGATTTATTATCTTTGTAACTTTTTTATATCTTGACCCCTGGAAATTGAGTTTTTTGTTGCACAGGCACATGGTGGTCCAAGGTGGTAACTAACCTTTTCAGAATAAAATATAAAGTAAGAAAAAAGCAATATAAAAATATTTGCTATTCAGAGACTGAAGGCAAAAGTAACAAGAACAGACAGAACAGAAAAATTAATAATTCTGTCTATGTTTTCTATGTCAGTGGTCTCAGGACCTCTGGGATTTTGCCTCGTATATATTTGAGCCCTTAAGATCTCTTGTGCCCTTGCGATACACTATCACTTTAATGTTCGGTTTTCAGCTAGGCCATTGTTAAAAAAATAGCAAACAGTTATTTTTTTTAGAAGTTAAGCTGTGTCAGAATTAAACCCAGTTGTCCATACAAGACACAGCTCCGCTAAAGCATATTTAGACTTTTAAGTATTTCTTTATTTCTTAGAAAATGAATGCACTTGGAGTGGAGCATTTTAAAGAATTGCTTTTTACATTTTTATTCACTACATTTCAATAGTAATAATCCTAGACAAGAAATGTCTTTTAACACAGCAAAGCCCTGCGTGACATTTCATTGTAGAGCTCCCTGCCTGTGAATGCTTAACACAAAGTAAATGGTTATTGTAGCAGCTGATATAACCCAAAAAAATTAATAGCAGTCAGTTTTGAAAATAAATACATTCAGTTCCTGTGCAGCAGCAGCAGTATTACCTGTAGCAATTATGGCCTTCTTTTATAGACTTATCATTTACTTACGGGAGAGGTGTACCAGCATGGTAAATATGAAGGCAGTATTTTTTTCTTTTTTACTAAATCTTACATATAAATAAATGCAGAGATCAACAGCAAAAAATAAATGTGAGGAAGGCTGAACTTGATGGACACATGTCTCTATTCAGCATATGTAACTATGTAACTATATATATTTAAACAGTAAGTTTATATTATATATAATATGCTTGATCCAGGATATTACTTTGCTATGAATCTTAAGCCTTGATTTAATATTGCTTTTAAAATAATTTTTAAACATATTAAAATATCAAACTATATTGGGGGCAGAGTCTAACCACTGAAGCTCCGGGCTACAAATGCGATTTTCACCTGATAATGACAGTATATGCTGACCCAATTACACCTCAGGGGGACCCCAAACCTCACCCGGGCATCATGGGTTATAAAACAGAAAAAAACAGAAGCCAGACAAGCCCCGGTTGGGCATGAACATCGGGGAGTTATGGCGGCAGGCCCAAGTCGCTCCTGGACCCAAGATGGCGTCCCTCCATGGTGGCTGCTCGGACTTCTCTGATGGGATGCCAGATAAGGCAGAGGGGGAGTACTTACCTACACCAACGATGCCCCCGCCAGCATGACCACTGCTCCCACCACCCGTGCTAGTTTCCACACCGGTGACTACGGAAGCCATCAGCAAACTCATGGCAAACCACCACCAGAAAAATCTCGGCCGATGTAGCCACGACCTGGGACAACCTGCGGGGTATAACCAGCAGGCTAGGAGTTGTGGAAGGCACATCCAGCTCATCCACTCGAGCCAAATCAAAGAGTTCAACACGCGGTACAAGAACTGCCACAGCAGAATCTCCTTACTGAACTCAAGTTTGCCACGCAAGAGGAAAAGCGGCGCCAGAAAAACTTGAAAACTAGGGGGGTCCCTGAGTGCATCCCAGAGGCTGAACTGCCACACTTCACCAGGCAGCTCCTTGCAGCACTGCTGACCCCCAAAACAGCTAAAGCGGTTCCGCATACCAAGACCAGCCAAGGTGCCACCTTCTGCTCCTGGGGACCTCGTGATATAGTTCCAGAGCCATAAAGACAAAGTATTAGCAGCCACCAGAGTTCAAACAACGTAACTCTTTGAGGAGATGGACTTGTCATTTGATGCAGATCTCTCTAGAGGAACGTTGGCGTGGAGGAGGACACTGCGGCTGTTTACTTACCTACTGTAAGCACAACAAATCCGGTACCGTAGGGGCCCAACCAACACACTGTTCGTCACCCGAGGAGAAGCAATGTACACAACCCATGACATGCAGGAGGCCACGAAGGCACTGAAAAGCCTGGACCTCCCTCCAGACTCACTTGGCCCAGCCATACCTATGTGTTCCCATGGCTGGGACCCTGCACAAGCTGCAGAATTTCTGCCTTGACAGAGAACCACTGATGCATGCGCCCCTGTCACAACCTGAACTCATGCTGACCCACGCAGACTCTTTGCTGGGACATTCCCCCACTGTTCCATATATATCCCAAGAGTTCAGTTACAGGGTTCATGCTCGGTGTAGGGCACTGTTAACCTGAACCACCACTACCGACACGTAGGCCCAAACCCCTGCCTAGACCTACAAGACTGTCCCCTGCCCAGCACAAACACTGCCCTTATTTCTTCCTTTAGCGGATGCAACCGCTGTGCCAAGACTGACCCACTTCCCCCATAGTCTAAACCAAACAGCAGTTTTCATTTTTTTATATTTTATCAGTTATGTTATACTTTTGTTGACTTGTTGAACCGGCTCATTATAGCCTATGCAAAGTGAAGCACTGACCCATAAGCCGACGTAACCGACTATACTCATCTTTACTGTCTCTCGACATATTATATATAAAAATGTGCACCGCTACTCATGCCAGATTGTACTCTCTGTAAATTGAAGCACTGACGATTGCTGTTGTAGCAATGTTAGTCGTTATGTCATGTCTTCACTATGCACAAAAAAATAAAGAATAAAAAAATATATATATTAGACTAAATTTAAAATGATATATCAATATATCAAAACAATGTAAAAATATTACAAAATTAAAACATGTTTTGTAATATAAAAGCATTTTAACATTGTATCTAAATATATTAGGGGAACACTCCACTGCCTAAATACAAAATAAATAGAAATCCCTGTTTAGCAGATATACTTCAAAAAAACTTTCATGCATTTAATTATGCATTTTTCATTTGGGTTATATCTAAAAACAGCTTGCAAAAGCTGCAGGTGTCTTGTCTGCTTTCATTGCAATCCCTCCTCTCATATCCCCACCCAGACTTTCTGTGGTGTCCAATCGCAGACTTCCTAATGCAGCTCAATAAACAGTATTAGCAAGGCAGGTGCTCTGGGCAATTGCTGCTTCTTGAGAACAGTGCAGATAAGCTAACCGAAACAGGAAGTAACAAGACCTGTTGTCTGCTTGAAAAACCAGGGGGTGTAACAAGTATAATGTATAAAAGTGTAAATTTTGATTAAAATCTGCACTTTTTGCACATAAATCTTTTCAGCAAGATAAAACGCTTTAGGGGTCTGGAGTGTCCCTTTAAATAATTTGGAAAATGTATCCAACAATATTAAATAGAGGCCTTACTTATAGGTGACAGAACCAGTCCATTCATATTCAAGATTGGTGTAATTTATGTGGTTTGTGAGCCATAACTTTTTATATGAATTTTTTTATTTACTTTGGTATTCAATGAATGTTTCAACGGATCAGAACAACTGAATGAGAAACATTGATTACATTTAGCAGTAACACTAACAGAGCCGTTTAAGGATCTGCTTTGTAAATCTATTGACCTATGAACTTCCTATCTGAGATTTGAGAATGAAGAGACACATAGAGTGCAACAGGGACTTGCCATAATCTTTACATCACTATAAAATATAGATGAAAACCTAAACATTGTTGTTCAGAGCTACTCAAACATTGCATAGGCTGAAAAAGACTTGCATCCATCAAGTTGTGCCCCAAGTATGTTATATTAAAATAATGCAGATTTGCATGATATTTAATATTCATTTTATATGGGAATTGTATAATCGTATTAAAGGTTATGAGGCTTCCCATATTGTGCATTAATACTTCTGTCAGATCCCCAAAAAATAGCAACTTACAGATAGTGATGTCGCGAACCGCCCGCGAACTTCTCGCGAACGGTTCGCCGCGATTCGTGGCGAACCGTTCGCGGCGAACTCCGGTCACCTGACACATCCCTGCCAATCTCCGGCAGACCCTCCCTCCCAGACCCTTCTACTTCCTGGACAGCATCCATGTTGAAGGCAGCTTCAACATGGATGCTGTCCAGGAGGTGCGAGAGTCTGGGACGGAGGGTCTGCCGGAGATTGGCAGGGATGTGTCAGCTGACCAGAGTTCGCCGCGAACGGTTCGCGAGAAGTTCGCGGATGGTTCGCGACATCACTATTTACAGAATGTATTTTAAAAAATGTGAACACTATCATCAAACACCATGCTCATATGTATTTATAAGGACACTGGTGGCATTATTAGCAAATTAACCAAATTGTCTCCGCAATATTTGGTGTTAACTACCAAGCAATTTTTGTTTTAAAATATTAGCATTACATGTGGTTAGTCTCGCTAACAAATAAATGTATGATAAAATAGAAATATGTATATATTTGCTATTCAGAAATACATTAAAATTAAAAATAAAAAAGTTTATACTATTGTAATTTTCCATGTATTTGTTAATCCTTTACATACATATTGGGAGAGTATAAAGATGTCCAAATTCCCACCATATGGATATTTAGAAGAACCCTGGAGGCATTATTCACAGTTACCTGAAAATGTGAACACACTGAAAATGTGTAACATACAGGGATTTGCAACATGCTATATGAACCTACGTTAATCAATGCACTGCACTGCATGACATCTTTGACCTTCCATTCTTCCTTAATGTGTATAAAGGCTTGCAGTTTCAATTTGGACCATTGTAGCACCAGCTCTCTGGTCAAATCTTTTTGCAGCATTGTACTTGCTCCTGTGGTCTACCAGGTACCAGCACTACTAATGCCAGAGAGACAGATGCTCCTAAGTAGGCTCTTCTATTAGCTCTCCTGAGCTAAGCCCTGCTGATCAGCTGATGCTTTCAGCCAATGAGCTAAGCATTCCTTTCCAGGGCTTAGCATTCTGGAATTAGTATTATACCCCAGGTAAGAAGTTAAACCCTTCATAAATGGTTTGCCTACTTACAATGGAGGAGGTTGGGTGCCATGGCATCCCTTGTACCATAAGCCTTGCAGCATGCATTGTACGTTTATGGTACTTCCTTTAACTTACTCATGACAGCACAAAGCCATTAATGAGCACAGCAATATGTACATTTGTTGGCATGGTTTCATGTTAACCTAACAGAGAGAATTAAGATCCCACAGAGGCCTAGGCAGGTTACCGATTTTCTTCACATTGAGATGGCGAATAGGGCCAAGCAAATCCATGGTTCCAGGGTCTTTGTGTAACCTCTAGGCTATAGGCAGTTGCCTAGGGTTGGCTTATGGTTAATCCTGCTCTGCAGAACAATATGCATTTACACAGGCATGCACCTTTTTGGGCATGCTTTTCAATGAAATTTAGCAATGTATGTCTAAATCAGCCCTGGAATTGTACAGCAAGGAGATCATACTACATTAAATAAACGTTTAACACTTTCGTGTCCTGATCATTTACAGTCAGTAAATTTCCTTATACGTAAAAGATACCCTAATGGAACTTATTCTGTTCTTGTACAGTAAGTAAATTACCCTGTGTGTACGATATTGTACAGTTGGCATTATATTGTTATCCAGTACTATCTGTATAAGCCAGTCCTGGTATTCTCCAATAAGGAGAATTCACCATACATATATATAAATACCCAGGGTTTCAGTCAGTCAGCCAGCATATTTACTCACTTGACATAGATACGTTTTGTCTGTGCCAGTCAGTAACATCGTAAGTGAAGATAACTCATTACATTAGATAGACATTCTGTATTGTTTCTAAATAGTGATGCTATTGTAAGGATAAATTATTACAGTCCCATTAAGCAGAATTTTGTGATGATCCCATAAATATTGAGAGCTTGTCTTTACAGTATGTCCTGGCTCTGACCCTGACCGGGAAGACCCTTGCTCCCTGTTTTGGGGTCTCTAGTGGAGGACTTTCCATCACTGCACATACCTATTGATCTTCAGTCACATGATGTACTTGTTCCATCCATCACCACTTTGACTTTTGCCTCCTGTCATCCAGTATTATAGCATATAGGTCATTGTGTACATATTGTCAGCCTGTTATTTTGTTGATCATACATACAACGGAAAGCTTAAGGTCAGGGGAAAGATTCTCAAGATATGTTTTTGCACACTTGAGATTGTATAGACACACATATCACACACTAAATATCCAGAGAGTTTTAGAATCAGTTTCCATTGATTATATAATGTAATATAAAAGGGCACTGTATTGTCAGAAAGAGAGAACTAGACACAATGGCAATAAGAGACTCAATGTAGATGGTATAAAGTACTGCTTTGTAGAGAGCTGATTTATACAATAACTAAAGCATCAGCAGATTGGACTGGTGTTAGCAGACGCTTAGAAATAATTCAATATATTGACAAATTATAATATGTATTGCATGGACAATGCTAGGAAGTAAGATGTATCTCTCTCTCTCTCTGTCTATCTATATGTCTGTCTGTCTTTTTATTTCCCTTGCCACCTTATATTTGTAGTCTCTAGGTTTGACAGCTAACTGCCGGGGGCACTTCTGCCATTATCTGCCCCAGACACTAAAGGTGAACCTCTTGTGCGATTTTTATGTTCTTGTTAATCAGCCCCAAATACATTGAATACTTTATGTATCACAAAGATACATGATGTATGTAAAATTTTTAAATATCACTCACTATGCCATAGCACCACCATTTCCTTTTCTTTGTGGTTGTTACTCTTTATGTAACACCCATGTCCGGTCTGCCTGCGTTTCGCCTGGTCTCTTCTTTCATTTCCCCTGGTTTGGGGCAACTCCCCATGCAGAGCAAGCCTTCCGTGTGGCACCGACATTCTGACTTCGTTGTCACCATGCTGCAATCTGAATAGCGTGATTCCGAAGGTTTGACTAATAAATTGGGGAAGAAGAACTCAATTTTAAATAGGTTTTTCTCCCAATCTATACATTTGCAAGCAAAACTGCTAGCACAGTGTATAATGAAATGGTTGGCTCTTTAAAATGAGTTGTAGGTACCATGACAGGTGCCCTTTACAGCCTGCATGATTTCAGTGTGAGCTATTTCTTTACATTCAGATCCCTTCCTGAACAGCACAGGCTGTGAATTTTTAAGGCTGGGCTCCCTTACCATGCCCTTGGGGGAAATCTCTTGGCAAGAGGAATTCAAACATATATCCATGTCTATTTTATTATTTGGTAAACGTGGTTACAGTATATTCTACCATAGGAGATAACATGACTTTATGCGCTTCTAAAAATTAAAACTCACGTGGTTATATTACATTAACACCTATCAGGAAAAGCAGCACCACAATACAAATAATTGCCATAATAAAATCATATTTAACATTGTGACTATAGAAACAAAGCTGAATACTGAACATGTAACTGACATCCTTTACATAGGAGAACTTGCAATGAAACGTTTGTTTAAAGAAAATGGGTACTAAAACTTAAAGGGACACAATAGTCACCCCGACCACTTCTTCTGATTGAAATGTTCTGGGTGCAATGTCCCTGTTCTCTTAACCCTGCAAGGGGGGCAGAGTGTTAGGGATACAACTCTGTATTCCTAACACTGTAGTGTCCTTTAAAGAGCAATGTTATGCACCTTTATTCTTAGGATGTACTGTTTCAGCACCATAATCACCACAGTTGTATGTCATAGTTATGGTGCCACAAGTCAGTATCACACATTTTGTTTTTAAAAGATTTTGGACCTGTTTGACAAACATTAATAATCAACCACCAGCGTATCTTGTACTGATGTACAATTTAACGGAAAACAGATAACTAACATTCACGGACTGGTAAAAGACCTGTGAACAAGCATTTACAGCACTGTTATAAAAAGGGCATAGTGACACATGCGCTTACAGACTTTTAAGGAATTCAAGTTGAAGAATAGAGATCTGAGAACATATACAAATACTGATTAGCTTGTAAGGTTCATACTATAAAGAACGCTGGAGCAAGGGTGGGTGGTACTGGTAATGGTGAGTCTGTAGTGGCAAAGGCTTAATTTTAATGGCCCTCTATAAGAATTATTTAATGGAGCAATAGGGCCATAATGTGATGTTATATAACTTTGAGAAAAATGTTAGAGCTTTATATATAAAAATAATAATAATAATGCTAATAATGAAAGTGTTTCGGAACAAGCTAATGACTATTTTTGTAAAAAAAACAATATCAATTCTATTTTTTGGCACATGTCACTAAATTAACTGCAGCGCTCTGATAAATAAAAGGTTAAATATTACAGACCATACGGTAGATGGATAAGGCTTGCAAATGTCTATTTTTAAAATTCCATTACAGGAGAAGCTCAGATTGACCATTGTTGAAAAGAACAAGCAGGGTTATTGATCCCACTCGTTCGAAACAAAGCTTTCCTTGAGGGAAAATTAATCTTGATTTCTACTAAAACATAAGTCAATAGAAGTAGTGTTATATAAAAGCTGAGCTGTGTGAATAAAATGAGCTAACTTTTTTTTTTTTTTTTTAGAAGTGCCAGTCTCTGCATGGATCACTAATGATAGATTCAGTTTGAGAGTTATAAAATGCATCTGTGAAAATCCATACTCACAATTCTCCATTCTCTCGGTTAGAGGTTATTGTTTGTAAATTCATTTTTTTTCCAACATCTTTTTATGTATAGTTATAAAACTATTGTATAGACTGCTTTTTCTTAAATGAGCATAACCCATTACTTAAGCCAGACTGCACCAGTCTTCAAATCATTTTTGTACTTCTCAATAGACTCTCTTAAAATTACTCCATCTTGTTCTTGTTCCTTTGTAAAAGAATGGTTGCATTTTATAATAGTCTTGAAGGTGGAAAGGGTATGTTCACATGGTTCTATATAGTTTGTAGCCTACATTTATCAAAGGTCAAATGTGAAAATTAGTTTATTTTATTGTGAACTTTGTGATTTATTGATGAGCAGCACATAAAACAATGGATGAGTACACATTTGCCATTTTTTGAAGGTTGCTTGACGTGCCTTGTTTAGGACTATAAGGTATAGTCTTAAATCGCTTCCCTGCCAAGTAGCTTTCATGTACAAATTAGAAAAAAAAAACACCATTTATTTGAAACATAGGATACAAAGCTATCACATAATATATGTTTTGTTTGTAGATTGGTTGTCGTGGATACTTAAATCATGGGCAGAAATTTCCACTCGTCCACTAGCCATGAGCGAGTGAAAATTAAATTCTGGCAAGTAGTAATTAACGAGACATATACCAGTATATACACCTCCCTAATGTGATCACAACAAAAATAAATAATATTCATTGATTATTTATCAGTTATTATACAGTTCGCACTATGCTGTTTTTTTATTTTTTCCTTGTTTTAGTCTATATCCCAATCAAGCTATACGCTGTTTGTATTACAATGAGTTTCCATATTGGTAATATTATTTATTTTTGTTGTGATCACATTGGGAAGGTGTATATACTGGTATATGTCTCTTTAATTGTACTACTAATATCTGGTGCATAAGGGAAGCACTAGGGTACCAGTTACACCACTTGTTGTATATTTTCACTATATACGAAACTTTCATAATTTCAGTGAAGCGCCTACGCACTATTCTTTCTTAAAGGACCACTATAGTGCCAGGAAAACATACTTGTTTTCCTGGCACTATAATGCCCTGAGGGTGCTGAATGCGCATGTGCGGCAAGAGCCGCGCGCGCATTCAGCCAGTCCATAGGAAAGCATTATCAATGCTTTCCTATGGACGCTGGCGTCTTCTCAAGGTGAAAATCACAGTGAGAAGCGCGGAAGCCCTCTAGCGGCTGTCAATGAGACAGTCACTAGAGGCTGGATTAACCGATAGGTAAACATAGCAGTTTCTCTGAAATTGCTATGTTTACAGAAAGAAGGGTTAAACCTAGCTGGACCTGGCACCCAGACCACTTCATTAACCTGAAGTGGTCTGGGTGCCTATAGTGGTCCTTTAAGTAGTAATTAACCACTGGTTAATGTGCCATTTACCCTCCTTGGACTCTACAGGTTTACAGTGATTAGTTATTATTAAAGGTGTTACAGGACCTATATATATACACTTTAATGTGTGATGGATAAATCCTTTTATTAAATATTTTAGAGAAATGCTTAACAGTTTATATGGCATCCCTTGAGTTTCAATGTTTTAGAGAGAGTTTGGAATATTAGTGACCAGGAGAAGAAACATTTCCACAATCTCCCTTCCATTATAACATGGTAAATAGATAACAACAGCATTTAAAATCTAGCAGTCATAGTTTACCCTGTAGATGTCAGGTTGATGTTTAAAGGATCACTACAGCCACCCAGATGACTTTATCTCAAGGAAGTGGTCTGGGTGCAGTGGTCCTGTCATTTTAGCCGTGCAGTGAAAAATGTTGCAGGGTTAAATACACTTCTTGTGGTAGTCTTCCTGACAGCCACCAGAGGTATTTTCTCCTCCAGAAAGAGTGAGACTCGGTACTTGAATCCTGATTGGAGGAGTGTGGTATTTGGCTGCTCATATCTATCTATGAAAAGCAACTGATTGGAGGAGATGGAGAAAGAGGATTAGAAAGATGCAGTGGTGGAATTCAGGAACTGGGAACGAGCAATAGGTGCATAGAAAATGATCCCTTTGCTCTAAGGGAACCTATTGTCCCAAAATAATTATTGTTTTTTATAGGTCAAAAGGTTCCCTTTAACTGGCCTGGTTTAATACTTTTGGATAAGCTTTTCAAATCATTTAATATTCTTTTTATAAACTTTTAAAATGATTTCATCTTATTAAAAATATTTACATTTTATAATATTTTGATTTTTTTTACTGAAATATATTTTAGATGATATATTTTTAATTTTCAAGAAATAATTGTAAAAAAATATTAAATCATAAACAATATTAAATTGAAGTACATGAAATGAAAACAAAAATGTTTACTACTCTTTAGGCAACAGGGCCTGGCACACTTTTCTCTGGTTCATAGAATAAAATTATAGTCCCCTCTCAGGGATAAACCCCTGTAATCCACACACACAAAAAATTAGATTTCTATGCGAATAAATGAGGGAATTAATATGTTGGAAAAAATTCACATTTATTGATTGTGCAAAAATCAAAATATGGCAGAACATGTATCATGGCAGTCCTCATACATGATGAATATCAAGGCAGGCATTGTATTATGCAAACAGCATGCAATGAATTGAAATGTTAATCATACTACAAGTATCCAGGCAAAAATGAAACAGATTTGCAAAAAATAGGAATATTGGTTAACAATCCAGGCGGGCAGGCGGCACTGGTGTGGGAGCACTGATTTGTATTCCGGCTCCCGGCATCACTCTGCAGCGCGTGAGGGAGCTGAACAGGAGGATCAGTGCTCCCTCACCGAATGCAGTCACCGGTTGGCCAGCAGCCCCACTGGACCCCAGGAAAAGGGAGAATCCACCCCAGCACTCCCAAAGGTAAGGAGTGTGTGAGTGTGTTAATGTGTGTGTGTGTGTGTGTCTGTTAGTGTGTGTGTGTGTGTGTGTCTGTTAGTGTGTCAGTTAGTGAGTGAGTGTGTGTGTCTGTGTCTGTTAGTGTGTGTATGTCTGTTAGTGAGTGAGTGTGTGCCTGTTAGTGAGTGAGTGTGTGTGTCTGTTAGTGAGTGTGTGTCTGTTAGTGAGTGAGTGTGTGTGTGTGTGTGTGTCTGTTAGAGTGTGTGTGTCTGTTAGTGAGTGAGTGTGTGTGTGTGTGTCTGTTAGTGAGTCGTGTGTGTGTCTGTTAGTGTGTGTCTGTTAGTGTGTGTCTGTTAGTGTGTGTGTCCGTCTGTTAGTGTGTGTGTGTGTGCGTGTCTATAGTGTGTGTGTGTCTGTTAGTGGTGAGTGTGTGTGCGTCTTGTTAGTGTGTATGTGTCTGATGTGTGTGTGTGTGTGTGTCTGTTGTGAGTGAGTGTGTGTGTCTGCTGTGTGTGTGTCTGTAGTGAGTGAGTGTGTGTCTGTTAGTGTGTGTGTGGGTATGTCTGTCAGTGTGTGTGTCTGTTAGGGAGTGTGTTACTATGAGTGTGTCTGTTAGTTTGTGTGTCTGTTAGTGAGAGTGTATACGTGTCTGTTAGTGTGTGTGTGTTAGTGAGTGAGTGTGTGTGTCTGTTAGTGTGTGTCTGTCAGTGTGTGTCTGTTAGTGTGTGTCTGTTAGGGAGTGTGTTACTATGTGTGTGTATGTTAGTTTGTGTATGTTTGTTAGCTAGTGTATGTGTCTGTCTGTGAATGTGTGTGTGTGTATTTAGAAGGCGGGGCAGGGTGGGAGGGGGGTGTGGTGGGGGAAAGTGAGGGGGGTGACGAGCAGGGGTGGGTGGCGGGGGGGCTGCCTGAGTTTTGTCATGCCTAGGGCAGCACAAAACCAGTATACACCACTGAATACAGGCATCCCTCACACTGGACAGGCACCTGTAGTTAGGTGCTTATTCTGCCTAGTGGAAAATTTTACCCTGGACTCCATATAAGGTTGTGGCATTCCTGGCACCATAACCACTACAGCATGCTGTTTTCGGTATGGTGCTAGGAGTGTTCATGTAACAGCACAACATTGCTTACTAATGGCAGCCATTCAACAGGCCAAAGTGTCCTGTGCACTCCCACACCTCAGGTGACCGAGTGCTTTTCTGAGTCTCTGTATAAATCTGTGCTGTTTCAATATACACATCATTAATTATCTCGACTACTGCCTCCAGTCATCACTATTCTGCATCATTATATAGTGCCAATACTGCCGTACAGTTTTATGGATCACATTACAACCTTCCAGTTAAAAGGTATTGACAATTAGAAAAATGAAAGAAACAATGGTGCACAAAACAAAACATTTTACAAGTGTAATATGTGCATACATACTTGCTTATATATAGACAATCTTTAACATGAAAACCAAAAAAAACAACAAATCCAAAAAAGGAATAGTGCAAAACTGTGTATAAATAATATTAAATGCATATCAGAGTAGAAATCACAAAAATAGAGTGGATAAAGTACCACTCGGGGAGGATCAGACCTTTGTGTGCGCTGGATTGATATCTGTATTGCTTGGGAGGACTCACCACCAGCCTGGCTACCACTTTGCAGCTTTTATTTAGATATTCATTTAAAAACTATTCAAAATACAGGCATTTACGGCTTTCTCAAGCAAAATACACACAGTCTCTGTTAGCTGCAAAACTCCTCCGAATCTGCTCAGAATTCGCTTCTCCTTTTAACCGCGTTAACGTGTAACATAAACGTGTTTCGCTCCACCTCTTGGAGGCTCTTCAATCGCATGTAGTCCTTCCTTACACTTTTCCATATTTATAATGAACTGTGCATTGCTATTATTCATGCTGCTAATTACACCGATAGTTATAAACCAATGCATTCTTTCAATACCTTCCTAGTAACATAAAAAAATAACAACCCAAAGAGGGCTTTATATATGCTGGTGCATTTGGAAAAGTGAGTCAAATTATATATATATCATTCTTAAGAGATATATTTATTGAGGTAGGTTTACCTAAAATAACAAAAACTTTTATTTAAAAAAATACTGTTAGGGGCAAAAAAATTCAAAAAGTATATCTATATGTATTAAAATACAAATATATTGAGCACATCTGCCTCAAATATTGTAAACAAAATTCTGAAAAAATAGAGAGAAAAACAAAATGAGGAAAAAAAGCATAATACAAAATATATTAATGGAGGCTTATCTAATAATGTAACTAATGCCTCAAATGAAAAAATAGAAAAAGAAAAAAGAAAACTACCAAATAATTTCCACTGTTTTACTTTAATTGGTCATTTGTGATGTATTGGCATTTGTTTACATCTAAATTAAGTTTTGATTTTCATTGTGTTACAATGGATTATTTGAGTTGATAGTTACCAGTTGTCAACACAAATGGTCCTAAATGATGTCATATCAAGGTTCATAACACATATTTGGGAGCAATTATATTTGAACTATCAAGGCAGAATATGGTAATAACATGGCACCCATGTAGACCTTCTGGAAAATGGCTTCTGTGTCTGTATAAAAAAGCTTTTTTTCTGGTTAATTACTGACTGGTGTGTTAGTCTAGTGTTATATCTATGTTAGCATGATTATGTATATGCACATTACATCTAGTTTGATGACCTGATAATCCACAGATTCAGTAAACCTGCTTTATAAAGGATTACTGAACTGTGAATCAGAAATCCGAGTTAAGCAGGTTTTGACAGCAATAACTCCCAAGTAGCACTTTGGAAGCAGATGGGTTAATGCATTTTCATCAGCAAAGAGTAATAAAAGAAACTTCAATTTAATATAAAAATGGAACAGCAGAACCAAAGCATTAAAATTATAATTAAAATCCTCATTATTAAACTCAAATGAAAATGCATAGAGGTATGAGAATTTAAGGCATAATTAGCAGGATCAGAAGAGAATGGAAAAGCAGAAAATTAACACAGTAACTCAGAGAAAAAGAAACAAAAGGAAGATTTTATCTGCCGGAAGTATCAGAAATAACTAAAGGACCTTACCATGACCAGCTTAGAAAAACCAAATCATAGATGAATATAATTAGAATTTTATAAAATAAAAGGCTTAGCTAGTTAAAGTGGGGAAATAGTCCAATACAGAATTGCTAGAATGGCTGGAATATGCTGATATTCTCATAGGTTCATTGATTTAAAGATAATTTACATTATGGGAATCCAAGGAACACTAGTGTTAGGAATACAGTTTTGTATTCCTAACGTTATAATATGTCCCTATTCCTAACTTTAGGTCACAGCCACTACAAGCACTTATCTTACGTCATGCCTATGGAGGCCCTAATGTGCAAGGGTAGCTATCGTTATGCGCACATTAGAGCTGGAAGATAGCCACTATTGGTTGTTTTAACTCTGTAATGTAAAGATTGCAGTTTCTCTGAAACGGCAATATTTTAAATTGCAGGGTTAAGGGAAAAGAGGCATTTCACCCAGACCACTTCACTTATTTGAAGTGGAATTCGAGCAACTACTCCACCACGCTTCCCTTTTCACATGTAGTACTCCAACGTAGTGCTGTTGGGAGTCATAGGCTCTCCCCCTCCTCTCTGCATTTTCCTCCCACGTGGCTCAGTGTTATCTGTCCATCTGCAGCACACAACTGGCCCCCGGAAAGGGCTGCAGCACACAACCGGGCCCCTAAAAAACACTTCGCCATTGATGAGCCCCTAAGTATGTAGGCCCCCGGTGCCGCTGCACTGGTTGCCCCGGCATTAGTTCCACTGCTGGTGCATTTGGAAAGTGAGTCAAATTAAATTCAAACTGAATTATAAATTTAAGATCAAAATAACCAACAATTTTCCAAGAAACCTATACTTTCTGTACGCTGGCCTCAAATTGGAAATTCACTTTGAATTCACATTGAATCCAAACTTTAGTGAATAACCCTATGTGGGTAATATTAAGAATTGTAATCAAAGACAAAATGGCAATGTATATAGAATTCAAGCAATTAATTATTCCAAACACATTTGTTTACATCTGGGTAAATATAAATACAAGTGACTGTGAATTGTTCATTAATAGCAAGGAAATTGGAAATGCATGACCTAGTGAGGGCTCTGCAGTACAGACATAATGTGAAACATCATTGTAAACCAGAAAATTGCCATACTTTCTAACCAGTTGAATTACACGCAGGGCACTCAATCTGTGTGTATGCCCTTAATACAATGGTTCCCCCACACCAAACAAAAAACATAAAAAAATTCAGTAAATAATAAGTCCACACATTAGACATTACATTTTATGCCTTCCGAAATCAAAGGGGGGACTAGCACTTCCAAATTTTAAGCGATATTATCAAGCAGCACATCTGTTGCGAGTCCAAAAATGGCATGCCACGGACCTAAATAAGCCCTGGCTTGCTCTGGAAAAAGCCTGTTGCCCCTTGCCATTAACTGTCTTAACGTGGGTACACAGCAGATACCCCCTACTAGCCCTATCTCTGCAACCTTGAGAGTATGGTTTCAGATTAAAAAAGGTACATTAGTCGCACCTTTTACTACCGCTTACATATAACCCAAAATTAGCGGAAGGCATTCACAAAACGGAGTTGGCTTTTAGAGGGCCGGGTGAGGTAATACCGATCCAAAGGGGGATGGATTCTTCGGGATTACGGAAATTGGAGGATTTGGTAATTAATCAAATACCTACATCTATGGAGAAATATTGATATGCTCAGATTAAGCATTTCTATGAATCAATACCAAAAAAAAACAAATATTGAGCAGAGGAACTACGAAATTTGAATACTTATGTAGCAAAGGGAAATCAATCAGGCATTTGGATATCAGTAATGTATCAATTGCTTTTTACAAAAGATAAGATTAGCGGTAAAGTATTTAAGAGGAAATGGGAGGAGGCCTTGGAGATATCATTCTCAGAGGAACCGTGGTTAAAGGTTTTGACACTGAAGAATTATAGTACAGTATGCACCAAATATGCACCAAATTTCAAAAAACTAATTATAATATTTTGGTCTCATACAACTACTAGTTTACTTAAAATGTTTCCAACACAATCACCATTATGCTGGCATTGCAAAGAACTCCCTGGGACACTACATATTTGGTTGTCTTGTCGTGTTTTAACAGCCTTCTGGGAGGGTGTACGAGCAACTATGGAAACAATTTTGGGGGAAGCTACACCATTCCAACCTGAGAATGTCCTCTTATATCACAAATGTCTATAAGTAACTCAATACAAAAAATCAGTTGCTCGATTTTTTTATTAAATGCGGAAAGGCCCTTATTCCTGTGTTCTGGAAGACTAAGGTTTCTCCAACCATACAGAATTGGTTGGATAAATTGAGCGAGATTGAATCTGCTGAATCAAAGTTTGCAATAGCACATAATGATAGCGAAAATCATGCTCAAAAATGACACCTTTGGCATACATTTATCTCACACAGGTAGAATGCAGTTCTATTGATAAAAGAGGCTGGATGGGTTTACAAATGGCACTGAGTAAGAGTTCTTAAAAGGGAGTTAATAGTAAGCAGGGGCAGCTTGTGTGTGTATAACATTATTATATGTATATATGTATATGAATTTTTTTTATTATATATATTTATTTATTTTTTAATTTATTCTCTCTGCTTTGCTTTGTTAATAGTTTCTGAATAAGAGTAAGACATATTTTTCAAGATGATGTTATCAGTCACTTAATTAATTTATTTATATTTATTTATTTATTTTCTTATCTTTTTTTCTTTCTTTTTTTTTATATATTTACGGTGTAAGTTTGTAAAGAAAATACGATGAATAAAGATTGTTTAAAAAAATAAGTTGTTTCTTCTTCAAGGAACACTCCCACACCATAACAACCTAAAAGTGTCAGCTTTTTTTTAACCTGGAGCCATGTCGATGGTGTAGTCTAGTGCATGCATTTGTCCTGAAAAGTATTTAATATACCAAAGGAGACAGTGAAAAAAAAAGTAGAATTGTGTTATTTATTGTTAAGTTTCCCCCTTTATAATATTGTAAAGCGCTGCGGAATAAGCTGGCGCAATGATAATAATATGTTCACTTTATATAACACCTAGGTAACTCGCCACCCCTTACAAGATTGTTGTGTACACGTTAAGCCTCCCTTAGACTGTGACTGTAGTTGAGGCTCACTTTCAAGCTCTACAAATGTAGATGGTAGATTATTTGGTGTAGGTGCTGATAAGGCAGCCAACAATGCTGAGCACTGAGCACCCTTTCTCATTGTCTTGTTATTTTAAATACTCGGTTTAAAAAAAAAAAAAAAAAATACAATTCCATGGATTCCCAGTTTTGCAAGTATTTGTGTAGATCAAAGCTTGTATAATACCTCACATGCCAGGCAATAAATATAAATAAAATGCTACATTTTGATTACCTTAAAAGACATCAAAATTTAATAATATAAGAAAAGTTTAATCTAGTAATTGCTCCGGATGCTACCAATAAAATATAATGTTGATGGACCTTCCAGTACATTTTACACTTGCACTACTGCTGGCCTTACGATATAGCCAGGGACTAATGAGAGTATTTAGAAAATTGGGCAGACTAGATGGGTCAAACGGTTCTTAATTCTAAGTTTCTATGTACACTGGTGAATTACTGCACGTAATCATTAGCTTGTTCATGTAAAAAGAAAGGAGTTTGAAATAAAGATCTTGGCTCTGTTCAATGCATATTAAAATAAAAAATCCTTAATCCCATTTGGTGTTTAATAGGTCACTAAACAGGGGGCAGGGTCTGATGGCTGGATGTGTTCTGTGAAGGCTCCGGCACAAATGAGCTCTACACAAGCCTGCATTGCACAATCCTGCTCTGGATGCAGCTTCCCACAGCTAAAATCCAACCTAGTTCTGAGCAGGAACACGCAGATACCAGAGTTGACACGTAAAACCGAGTCTTCGTGGCGTCCAGCTATGAGGTCTAGCTTGGTGTGCAGCCTGATGCCTGGGAGAGGCAGCCGATCTCCCAACACAGGGCATGCTTCCAACAACACTCGTAAGGCAACCCCGCAACCACCCCCCCCGGACCGGTGGGGGATATCCCGGTCCCCACTGGGGAAACTCACCTCTTAGCTGCAGCGGAATCCTGAGGTGGTCCCAAGATGTCTGCCGCATCACAGCACTCCAAACACCAAGAGAGCATATCTAACACGACCTGGTAGAGTGCTTTAACAACCAATTCAACAACATCTGCAAGGAGCTTCAGGAATGCATCTCCAACAGATCTCTCACCACTGCTCTGTGTGAAATGCATGCAACAGTACTGCTGAGATGGCTCATCGACCTCGCTCTCGCCCGAGGGCCCGCATGGAGGCATACTTACACAGCCGACCACGACCCCGACCATTTTCCCGATCTCAGAAGATCCCTCTGGCCTGAGACCCTGCCAGGAGAAGAAGGAAGGTCCATGGAAACGCAGCAACGGAGGCCCTGCCGAGCCTGGGCTCCGATGGGTGAGGAACTCTTGCACAGCAGCCTTACTAACACCTACATACAAGAAGCCTGGCTACTTTCTTAGTACTACAGAGGGGCAAGCAACATAATTTTACAAGGAATAGTGCTGGACTGCATGACCTGGCCTGTGTGTGGTGTGGGATGAATCTCCCACAGTTACATAGTTACATAGCTGAAAAGTTCAGCCTTCCTCACATATGTTTTTGCTGTTGATCCAAAAGAAGGCAAAAAACCCAGTCTGAAGCGCTTCCAATATTGCAACAAACTAGGAAAAAATTCCCTCTTGACCCCAAAATAGCAGTCAGATGTCTCCTTGGATCAAGCAACTATTACCCCACTAATTAGAAATTATATCCCTGTATGTTATGTTTTTGTAAGTATTTATTCAATTGCAGTTTAAACATCTGTAGTGACTCTGACAAAACCACCTCTTCAGGCAGAGAATTCCATATCCAGCTCTTACTGTAAAAAAAAGCCCTTTTCTTTGCCTTAGATGAAATCTCCTCTCTTCCAGCCTAAATGTGTGACCTCGTGTCCTATGTATAGCCCTGTTTATGAATAGATTTCCAGATAAAGGTTTGTACTGTCCCGAATATATTTGTATAATGTTACCATATCCCCTCTCAGGTGCCGTTTTCCTAAACTAAACAGATTTAAATGTTTTAACCTTTCTTCGTAACTAAAATGCTCCATTCCTTTTATCAATTTTGTAGCTCATCTCTGCACTTTTTCTAGTGCCATGTTATCTTTCTTTAGAACAGTTGCCCAAAATTGCACAGCATATTCAAGGTGTGGTCTTACCAGCGATTTATAAAGAGGCAAAATTATATTTTCATCCCAAGGATTTATGCCCCTATTTATACATGACAAAACCTTACTGACCTTAGCACAAGCAGATTGACATTGCATATTGCTGTTTAATTTGTTGTCTATAACAATTCCCAAATCCTTCTTGTGTGTGGTTATCCCTAATTCACTACCATTTAGGGTGTAAATTGCTTGTGCATTCCTAACCCCGAAGTGCATAACTTTGCATTTGTCTACGTTATATCCTACAGACAGTTAATCCTGCCTACATTCCTAGTCACCTAAATCTATTTAGTGGCAAGTACCCAGCATTATATCTCCAGTGTTAATACTAGCAGGTTATACTATGATTTTTTTAGTTTTAATTAACTCCTACCTAGCATATACCATGCTTTATGCACTACCTTACCTTTCTTTAAGCTTGTACTCTCTCAGATCTTCTGTTTAGACCTATAGTTCAGCCTGCTTATTATACCCATAAAAATTAGCAATTTTCTCATTTGCCATGACTCTATATCTCGATGTATGTTCATAATATGCTTGTTATTGCCGTCGTAGCATCTCAAGCTTGTATGTCAATCTTTGCACAATGAAAATAAAGAATATATATAAAAAAAGGTCACTAAACATGTACTGTAGTGCTAGTTGTTCATGATTTGATCACTTCCATTCTTAAAGCCCAAGGCAATCAATATGAGCATATATGAGTTTCTTTCCTCTTACAAGCTGAACTTAATTTTTGATTAAAAAAAATACAAACATTTGAATGGGTCATCATCTGGAAGCTATTTAGCAAATGACTTTTGTTCTAAAGAAGGAAAGATTTTTGCGTTAAAAGGTTCAAAGGACACTAAAAGGAGGATGGTGCTGCTTGGTGTCATTATATTTCCCCTTATATAATAGTTAGTGGGAAATGGGAAAAAAAGTGTAAATGTGATTATTTCCACTCTGAGTGCATAAAAATGAATCAAATCATTTAACCAAAACTCTAGATAGCTACATATGTACTTCAATATAGTCTGACTCACCACCACACTCCCTGTCTTCACTAGTTCTGAAAGAGAGCCAGAAGCTCCCTGTTTGACTTAGCTCATTGGCTGAGAACATTCAGCTGACATTCCCACTAAAGTTCTCCGGCTGATGTTGTGGAGGCAGGGGGTGACACCCTGTATATTCCAAGATGGTTTGACTACTTACATGGGGGACGTGACAGAGCACTAATGGAACAATAACCACTACACTAGTAGTTATGGCGCTTGGAGTTTTCATCTAATAACTTGGAAAGCATAATGAGGAAATAAGACTGGGGGCTATTAAATGGTGGGGCGTGGTAATTTAAGATTGTGTTTGTTAGTAAAAATCATCACTAATGTCTAATCTGAATGTTGGAGGACTAACTGTTGCTGGTAACAATTAATTGCCTGTCCTCTATAGTCTTTATGGTTCTTAAAAGGATGGGCTAAAAGGAGAAATTAGTTGCACAGGAGGGGGAGGGATGTGTCTTTTGCATGCTATGTGTGCTGCAGACAGACCCCTTTTATGCACAGAACTGACATTTTCCAGTCTGCAACTCTTGTTACTGGCTGCCTAATGACGCTGCCAGAGGAGGAGCTACACCTCCGGCAGCAAACTTCTTTATCTCTGTACGTGCAGCGTTTCATAGTGAAACACTGCACTGACTCCAAGGACCATGGGCACTTTAAATCACTGAAGTGATCATGATATTTGGATTAACTCTTTCATATTTTTAGCATGCAGCTGGATTTTTTAAACTTTTATTTACATCCCCCCTCCATATAATAAAATCTATATAATAAAATCAAAGCATTTAACTGTGAGGTACATCCAGCTTTTTATTAGTTTCCGATTGCGTCCGGATGTTTAGATGTTATTACTACCCAGCGTAAATAAATGGTATTTATTTATTGACCTCGGAAGATGACAGACTCAGCTGATCTTACTGGGAGTTTTAATGTTTTTGCTATGTTTGAACATGTAAAGCTGAATATCTTTTTTTCCAGGGCTGCTTTTTATTCCCAGTCTGACCCCGCACGATACTACTGTTTCTTCCCACCTTAATCCCTTGTTAATTATAGCACAAGGATCGGCCAGACTTCCTGCTTTACGGTACAGAAGGCTTTTCATTTCCCAATAAAATGAGAACGATTGATCCATGTGGTGCTGGTGGTAATTATCAGGGCTGGAATAGTCTAGCACTGCTAAGTCAGATGCCCACACTAAAATAGTGTTATGTATACTCAGAATAAACAGAGGCTTAAAACCCTTTAGATCCAGGGAGGTATGACATTTCAATAAACCACAGAGCAAACACAAAAGCAGACAAACCCAGACTGTGCTAGAATAGCATGATTTAAAAGGCAAATAGGAGACTGCATGCACATTCCTGACTATCAATCATTTTCCTATTTAAATGGCAAGGCTGCTGTTTTCTCTCTATCAGCATAAGATAAAGTAAGACTTGGTAAAAACAATAATTCATGTTCTTGTGTACAAAATATGGGGGAGTTTTACAGTCGGCTAGCTGTGGTCTTGGCGCTGCTCTCACTATGCTGTGCAGCATTAAAAAGATTTAGTTCCCAGTGGGATGCTACCTTTCAGGGCTGAGCTGGTACACACACACTGTTCTGTGCTTTTTTGCAGGTATGTTAGAATTTGTTTTTTAGCCCCATGTGTTGGCAACTCAAATATCCCTTTGCAGATGTGCTCCATTTAATTTCTTATTTGATCTCTTGGGAAAGTCCATAAAACTTTCCACAAAAGTGGCTCTGTTTTGAAGGGTCACCGTCTTTAATTTCTACCGTGTTTCCATTTTTTCCAGAAACTCAGAATGTGTGATGTGTACATGTATATCATTGCACCTCACAGCAATGGAACATATTTTTGAACTGCACTACTTTTTTTTTTTGCTTTGAATCGCGCAATGTTTTAAGCAGTCACTAATACATACTTCCCAAGTGTCCCTATTTTTGAGAGACAGACTCTATTTTGGGTCCAAATCCCTCTCTCCCTCTTTTCTATCCTAATGTCCCTCTTTTCTTGCACTCCATATTGTTGGCGTGTCTGAGTGTATAACAGAGCTCCACGACAATAATACTCACAGTAATGTACTTAAGATACAATAAATGTGTTTAGAACGCAATCAAATACACTTTTCTTGTTTTATAATGCATTTTAGCTAAAATTTCTTTGAACAGCCCCGTCCCAGACCACACTCTCACTCACACCCATAAATTAATGTGTCTCTCTTTCTCATTTGAAATGTTGGGAGGTATGCTTATAGGTCGAAACATTAGCTAGACATGTTGGATAATAGCCTGTAATTTAACACATGCTCTTTTATTTAACAAGGTGACCAGCTGGTTATTTACGATTACCCAACTTTAATGGCACACCTTTTATCAGAGTTGGATGGCTGTAATGCTAACGTGATAAAAACTTAATTGTAACCCATGCAGGACAATGTTAGGCCATCAAGCTCCCGTTGTGGAATGTAGGAGAGATCGCCTCATTGTCTGCCAATTATCATTATTTAATGTTAATAGTAATGTAAGTGACCATAAAAAAAAAAAATAAATGGCTTGAACATGTAAGGGTTTCTGAATGTCTTTCTATGTGCAATATCATTGTGCATTGTGTCTACAATGTCAAAGTGTATCAGAGTTTCAGTGTGCGAACTTCCAGCAAATTTCAGTCTTGCTATACATGCACAATATCATATTGTATGTTTGCCAATGTTCCTGTGCATGTCAGTGTTTCTCTTCCAAGACAAGGTCATTATGTCTGTTTGTCTTGTTCCTATGTCAATCCTCCCAACATGGAATGATGGTCGAGACTTGTGCCAAACCCACCCAAAGATGTGGCATTTCACTCTGACACGAATCCGCACCAGGTTGACTGTCAATCATGCTGGCCTTCCGTACTAAGGACGGACACAGGGGACACCATGGAATAAACCCGGAATAGCCTTGCAGGACCCGAAATAAGGATGATGAAATCGGAATGTCAGCCACAAACATACAGCATTTAAAGGCTCCCACAAAATGATTGTAAAGTGGATTGAATCAAGCGATTGATGTTTTCAGGCCTGTAAACAAATATTAAACCAGATGAAATGCCTATTCAACATAGGGCCAGTCATTCTCCTTCTGTCCGTTTGGCTCATTTTGATCTCTTACTCTTTCTTTCTCGCTGCCTTATTCTAGGTGTTGAAATCACATATAAATGCTACATTCTACACTACTATACCTTGTATGGCTCAATATACAAAAGTATACTAAGCTAATATTGTATTAATCCTGCCAATGACCCATACTCTTCTTGACTGAGTAAATTAATCCTCTCTGTCTTTCATCTGAAAAATCATGTTTTCCTTTGGTCTAGAAACACAGAATTTCCCAGCAGCATTAACACAGATGTCTGTGACGTTTTAATGGAGATTAGTAAAGAAACAGATGCCACACAAAGAACCTTTTATAGTATATTTCCAAGGAATACAGTGATTTCAGTCCTTTACTGTACATGCAGTGAGGCATTACTTTTTAGGTAATATCTCCACTAATGTATTTTGCTGCTATCTTCTCAAAGGTCTGGCCATGTATGTTACCAATATATTGTGATAGGAACAGTGTACCTAGTCCCTGCCTGGATCCAGACCTGAACCTGCTACTTCGAATAAAAAAGCAAAAGTTCCATAAAGCAGACTTATTGAACCACAGTGCAATGTTTTGGCTCCAATAGCTGAGCTAAAACCTGGTAACTTGAGGTCTATTACCTAACAGACTGGGCTTCTTCATTGGAACAGCACTACCATCAGCCAATTATACCTCACAATATTTAAAAAAAGAGAGACACTTTCATTTTAGGTTGTGAGGGGTGACTGTGCTGAGAAATTTAAGGTGACTTACTAATAACAATGTAGTCAAATAAAATGTTATTTAGAACAAGAACAATTTATCTATATTTATACACACTGATTTCTGAACACATTCATTGTAGTTTAAAAACACATTACTGTATTCGTGCTGTGGAGCTCAATTATACACTCAGACACATCAACAATATGGATCTCCTAGAAAATAGGGAAAGACGGATTTGGGCCCAAAAGACCTTGAGCAAAGCCCCCATGAGCCACTCTATTTCTGGGTTGAAAGCTAAGATGGACGTTGTGCCCATCAGCCATCCACAGCCTTGGAGAACTGCCTATGGAGTGGTAGTCCCAAAGGACGCTGATCCTGCCACAGGAGTGGAGGGGTTCGTGGTATGCAGGCAACGGCTTGTGAGTCGGCCTGGGGAGTGTAAGAGCTGGGGTACCTCCTTATTGGTCTTCTAGGGACCTTTATGCTGCTAAAGGAGGCAGCAGCAATGTGCATCGACACCTCCTGAGTGCTTATGGAGCCAGCTCCTTGAGAGGGCTTGAATGTGGGATTGCCTGAGGGATTGATGCTATCTATTAGTAACCTCTCTGTATCCAGTTATTGAGCCCTGCTCAATGAGCTTACATGCTAGATGGAGTAGGGTAAAGTGACACAAAAGGTAAGGGAAGTATTAGGGAAGTAGTTGTTCTGAGCCATTAACAATTTAATTGATATGCATTTGTGAAAAAGTGAGTTTTTAATGATTTTTTGAAGGAGTTGAGACTGGGTGAGCGTTTAATGGAAAAGGGAAGGGAGTTCCACAGGAACGGTGCAGTCCTAGAGAAGTCTTGGATACGAGCATCATTACAGCCCATGTCAGACTGAGATGCTTAATGTGCTGTACTACCTAGATGACATGTTCCTGATTAATTCAGATGGGCAAGTTCTTGCTTCTCAAAGGGACTCTCTCTTTTCCCCTTTTACAAGACTTGGGATTTGTAGTGAATTTACAGAAATAAGTCATAGTTCCTAGTTGCTCATATTCTCTTTCCCGGGTTTTGTACTGAACACCAAGACCATGTCATTAGTAATCACTCAGGACAAATGGTACAAGTTATTGGTATATCTGACCTCGTCTCTCAGGCGCTAGAATTGGTCCTTGAGAGCTCTGGCAAAGAGCATCAAAAAGTTAATAGCCTTAACACTGGGCTGTGACGGTTCCCCTTTGCTCTGCAGACAAAGTCAGCTGTTTTTAGGGAATCAATTCAGATGGAGGGGGAAATAGGTATCACAATTTTTCTCCCTGAGAAGGTTAGAGAAGAGTTGAGGATTATTCCTGGGTTAGAAATTCCCCTTACTCGTCCCCTGTTAGAGGAGCCTTTTGCAGTTATTCTGATGTCAGATTCCTGAAATCATGGTTGGTGTGTACTTATAGCCCAGAACTTGATTAGAGGAATTTGGTCAGACCGAGAGAGACTTCTTCATATAAATATTATGCAACTGAGAGCAATAAAGTTAGTGCTCCAGAACTTGTTCCTCTAAACCACTTACTGGTGCCTGTAAAAGTCCAATCGGACAACAGGGCAGCTTATATAAACCACAGAGGGAGCAAAAGATCAATATGTCTTTGTTTGGAGACTCTATATCTTTGGTCCTGTACTGAAGCAAAGTTTAGATTTTTGTAGAACACATTCTAGGAGAGGCGAACGAGCAGGCAGATAATTTTTCTCTCCAGAGTTTGTCTCTTGCAACAGTACAATTAAATATTGCGTTATTGCAATGGATAGAAAACAATTTTGGCCAAGTACAAGTAGATCTGTTTGCATCTCAGACTTCCCAGGTTTGTTTCCAGAATTTGGACAAAAGGGACTTGGAAAATGGATGCAATGTCTTTCCAGTGTAGAGATGTTCCAGCCGCTTATGCTTTTCCTCTTTCATCTTTACTGATGAAAGTGTTGGAGAACCCCCAGACCCAGAAGAACGAGACAACAGACGACGCGCCCTACGGGCACCAACATGTAGAAGGACGCACACTACCTGTCCACCCTGCCGGGAAACCACACGGCCCAGCAATGAACTGGACAGACTGTCCGTCCCTGACCAGAACCCATGGAACTGGCACCGCCGAAACTCTCAAAACCGCAAGTATATAGCCCAAGGGGCAACGCACTCACTAAGACCCTACACGGACATACAGGCCAAGAGACATAAAGAGATACACTGAACCCTGAGACCCAAGCAGCAAGATCGGCGCAGACGCTTGAGCATGCAGTACCCGCAGGCCTGCCGGGCCACCCATGGACTAAACGCACTCACACTAGGGATGGGGGGGAAGTATCAGGGACCCAATTTCTTAGTACCAACACAACAGTAAGAGGGATCGGGGGGGGTGCCCGCCCCCCCGGCCGCGCCCAGCCGCCGGGGCCTAGCCGTGCTGTAATGAACCACGGGGAGCAGGCGGGGGGCTCCACCGGCGGGGCGCGCCCGGGGTGGGGGCTCCGACCCTGCACCCGAGATAAATGGGAAGCGACAAAACCGAGCTGACCAAACTACAACCACCTGCCGAATAGTCACACACCTCTAGACCAGGGAGAGGAAGCTCAACACACCAGGGAACCATACGACGGGCGCACCCATAAGGCCATAGTGACAGGGGGACAAGAACACACCAGTTAGACCCACGCCTACGGGAACAACCTCTGTCTCTCACCCCCGACAGGGAAACCCACACCTCCCGATAAAAATAGGGAACAGGGCGCTAAGACACAAGAGACACAAGAACACACTAGATAGGCGGGCGGACGGGAACCTGGGACGCAGGGGGACAGAGGTAAATGGTACACAAAACTGAAATGAGAAATGTTAGAATATTGTTAAGTTTTCACCTGTTGTGACTTGAAACCAAAATGTTAATAACACTGTTAATGTTTATGTCTCGCAACCCAACCACAAACAAACAGACCACGTGCATAAACACTCATACATACAAGCCCCAGAACCACCACACCCCGAGGCGGGGAATCACACGCGCACTCCTACGGAGTAATCACTGAGGAGCCACATAGGGAAGCCACGAGACGAGATACACCACTAGGACACTGCGCCAGGCACCTGGACACCCAACCACTGCCCAGCAGGCGAGGCGTCACCCGAAAGGTGAGCGTTGCACGGACACCACAGGTGGTGCCGGGCTCTGACGCTCCCCGACGCTACTACCTAGTCGTCACGCACTGTGACGCAAACCACGGAGATCTCTGAGAACCTCTCAGACTACTCCAATACCTCAACCCCTTGATCCTTACCTAAACCCCAACACCTGACCCCCCAACCCGACACCGACGGCTGACTGTGAGACCTCCTGAGACTACACACACCAACGGAACGCAGGACAAAGACATTTTCACAACACCCGTCGACAACGACCTGACGTGACGGGATGGCACTGACCCCAGACCACCTACACATCCTTACAATCAATGCAAAAGGCCTAAATAAACCAGAGAAGAGATCGGGAGCACTGAGAGACTTCCACAAACAAAGGGCCTCTATAGTAATGATACAGGAAACCCACTTTAAAAAAGGGAACAGACCCAAACTGACTAATCAACACTACACACAAGGATACTACAGCGACTTCCAAGGGGGTAAGGCCAGGGGGACAGCAATACTTCTCCACAAGAGGAGGGGGGATGCAAAACGGATGACGAAGGGAGATACTTATTCCTTAAAGGGAAGATCGCGGGACACCAGTACACATTCGCAAACATCTATGCCCCAAACACACAACACTACCGCTTCCTCAAACAGACACTTCGCAAACTTCAGGAATTCGCAGAAGGGACTCTTATACTGGGGGGCGACTTCAACATAACTCTTGACCCATCATGGGACAACTCATCGGGCACCTCCCACGTCCCCACTCAACAACTCCAAACAGTTAAATCCCTACTCCGGAGTCGACGATTCGTGGACTGGTGGAGGGCCCACCACCCAGACGTAAGAAACTACACCTTCTACTCCCACCCGCACAACTCTTATTCCCGAATAGACCACATCTACACCACACACTATGACCTCTCCCTAGTGTCCGAAGTAACAATTGGAGTGGCCACATGGTCAGACCACGCCCCAGTCTCACTTAAACTTAAATCACCACTTTACCGCCCCACGACCTCGAAATGGAGATTGAATGAATACCTACTTACCAAACTAGAGGTCACAACCCTAATAGGTGAGAAAATCAAGGACTACCTGACAACTAACACAGCAGAGCAAACATCCCCGACGATTCGATGGGAGGCACACAAAAGCGTGATAAGAGGCCACTACATACAACAGGGGGCAATACTGAAGAAACAGACTGAAGCCCGACTACAGGCTCTGCTGACCAACATACATGAGACAGACAATCAAAATAAACAAACCCCGAACCACACACACCAAACCCGACTCCTACAACTGAGACGGGAACTAGCCACACTACTGCAGGCTAAACATCACAGAGACGCAACTAGGCACAAAGCCTTCTTCACAGTACACGGGAACAAAAGCGGCAAACTCCTAGCCGCGATGCTGAAAAAGCAGAGGCAACACACATATATTGATAAAATTAGAGACAAACAGGGCACCCTACACCGCCTCCCGACAGCCATCATGAGAACGTTCCGCACATACTACACCGATCTTTACACGCTCCCCCAACCAAAGACCAACGGGGCGACGACACACCTCAGAGACTCTATCCGGGCCTACTTGACAAAATACCAGACATCGACACTTGACGCAGAGATAGCGGAGGTAATAGACGAACCTATCACAATAGAGGAACTAGCTCTAGCGGTTAAACAAACCAAACCGGGCAAAAGCCCGGGTCCCGACGGCCTACCGACTAAATATTACAAGACCTACGCTGAAGACTTATATTCACTCATGATAGAAGCGTTCAATTCGATAAGAGACGGGAACCATTTCCCCAGACAAGCCCTAACAGCCCACATCACTATTATCCCCAAAGACGGCAAAGACAGAGAACAATGCGGAAACTATAGACCGATCTCACTTATAAATAGCGACATTAAACTATTGGCCAAAATTCTGGCGACCCGACTCACGCAACACATCCCATCACTGATCCACCCAGACCAAGTGGGATTTGTGACAGGCCGAGAAGCTCGAGACAACACCATCAGGGCACTCACCCTCATGCATGGGAAAGGAGGTATGACAGGGGGCCTTATCCTGCTGTCAACAGACGCAGAGAAGGCCTTCGATAGGGTCGGCTGGACATATCTTTTTGAAACACTTGCCCATGTGGGACTAGGGCCACATATGCGACGCTGGATAGAGGCACTGTACCGAGAACCTACGGCCCAGGTGCTGGTCAACGGGGCGCTAACTGACGCCTTCACAATACATAACGGCACGAGACAAGGCTGCCCCCTCTCCCCACTCCTGTTCGTCCTTGCCCTGGAACCATTCCTCACACACATCCGACACAACACAGACATAACCGGACTGATAACAGGCAACACGCAACACAAGGTAGCTGCGTACGCAGACGACCTACTCTTCCTGGTAACGAACCCTGAAATCTCCCTCTCAAACATACAGAGGGAACTACAGCTATACGGGGTAATCTCCAATTTGAAAATTAACTACAGCAAATCCTACATCCTTAACGTGAGTGTCCCTACTGCACGGGCGAACCCCCTCCGACAAAGCTTCCCCTTCCAATGGGCCGAGCATAAAATTAGATATTTAGGAGTCTGGCTGACCAACAGAAGTGATGACATGTTCAGGGAAAATTTCACAGACACACTCCTGACGTTCCAAAAAGACATGCGAGAATGGTCATACCCCCACATCTCATGGCTAGGGAGAGTCCAGGTAATAAAAATGAACTTCCTCCCACGCCTCCTATACCTCCTCCAAGCCATTCCCATCGAGATCCCGGGCCCCTTTTTCAGTACCCTTAGAACAGAAATGACCAGATACGTATGGAACGGACGGAAACCTAGAGTGAAATTCTCTACCCTGACACGACCTAAGGATAAAGGAGGATTAGCCCTCCCAGACTTCCACCTCTACTATGTGGCCACACACCTCCAGAAAATTGTGGAGTGGTCAAAAGACGGCGTACACAAACTCTGGAAGGAGGTGGAAGAGACGGAAGCAGGCAGACCACTTTCGGGACTACCCTGGGGCCATGAAATGACAAAATGGGGCGAAATGTCCATATACACAAAACACACCATGAAAGTATGGAGGAGGATAACGAGGAAGGGGACCATGTCACCATACCCCTCCCCCCTTCTACCACTGACGCACAACGTCGATTTCCCCCCGGGACTAGACCCAAGAGCCTTTAAAGACATCCTCCCAGACCCACACCCACGCCTACACCATGTCCTGCAGGGAGAGAAATGTAAAAAACTGACAGACATGACGACAGTGACGAACCCGACCTTCATGCAGCACTTCAGATACACCCAGCTAGCAAACTTCGTCCATACCCTACCACAGGGCTCAGCGCTCACTAGACAACATACCACACTGGAAGTGGTCTGTATGCACCCAGACCCGCTCCCACATGGTGTATCTTTCCTATACACCATGCTACAAACGGACATCCCGACCGAGACACCCCTATTTATGAGGAAATGGGAGGACGCCCTCGGGTACATGCTGACAAATAAGGAATGGGAGTCCATATGTTACCTCACACACCACTGCTCCACGCACAGCAAAACACAAGAGACAGCCTACAAACTTCTGACACATTGGTACAGGACACCTCACTTCCTACACCAGATAGACCCAGACCAACCCGGCCTATGCTGGCGATGCCAACAAGAGGAGGGTAGTATCACACACATATGGTGGGAATGCGCAAAGATCAAACCATACTGGCAAAACATCCACAAAATGCTAGAGAAATTTACGGACAAACCACCCCCCCTGGAACTGGCAGCAATGCTCCTACACCACACTTCTACCCCTCACTCCAAATACAAAAAATCTATGACTATTCGAATACTCAATGTAGCCAAACGAGTGCTCCCCCAATTCTGGAAACAGGCCATAACACCCCCACTTAAGACCTGGTTTAGCCAAATGGAGGAACTGAGGACAATAGAGGAACTGACCCTGACGACTAACACTTCCCCGACAGCCTACATGGACATATGGACACATTGGATCCTAGAGACGGCGAAGGAAGGATTCCAAAGGGAACTAGATTTGACAATTGCCACACCACAGACAGGAAGGACTTAGGGAACACACACCTGACGACAGGCGACGACTGACTACCCTCACACCCCTCCCTACCCCAACCCTAACTTCCCCTTCCCCCCTCCAGAGGAAAGCCAAGAGATAATAAACCCAATCCAAGTAGACACACAAGCCAATAAGAGGGCACACATGAGACTTGAACATCAAACTCTCAAGGAGTCGGGTCATCCCGACCAGTAAGTCGGACGAGAGGCCAACGAGCCTCTGTATAGCCCGTGCACAAACTACAACTGCAGTAAATGTACTGAACTGTAATTGAGAAAGGCTCATAAAATAAGTTAAATGGGACTTGCAAGTCCGTCAACATTGTGGGCCTGCGAGCCCGACTAAAAGTTACTGTTTTTATATATTTCAAATGCCTTCTAATCCTTTGATAACTCACCTTGGAGACCTGCGAGTCTTCGAATCTTGACTAACCAATACAAATAAAAATTATATTCACAAAAAAAAAAAAGAAAGTGTTGCAGAAGATCCACAGGGCTAGAGTACAGAGTTTAGTTATTGTTTACCCAGTCTGGACCTCCAGATGCTGGTATCTCCTGATCCATCAGTTTGTCAAGGGAACCAAGATCCCATTGGGCTTGATGGCATAGTGCTTTCATGCAACCAGCTGCTCAAACTCCCGCAGTTGATGTGGATTGCAGCCCTTGTAGACTGTTAACCCATTCCCTTTTACCAGATCATGTGCTGAACATTATTAATTCATCCTTAAGATCCAGGACTAGGGTAAGATATAGAGAGATGATTAAGGAATTCAAAGAATGGGAGGTTTCTTTTCAATCTACTTCTAATGGGTCTGACACTATTCTGTTAGCTTTAGAATTTCTTACTCCTAAACTCCATTCTGGTTTAGCACTTAGTACCATCAAGGTTTAGTGGTCTTCTTTTAATTTTCGTTCCCTAACCTTACCAAGGATGTTCTCTATTTGAGATTTTTAAAAGGGTAATCAGTCTGCCGCCCATATACTCCACATTACACATCTACTTGGGATGTAGACCTCTTATTAAAGTTCCTCAATTGCTAAGATTGATTTATGATGAACTGCTATTAAGCTAGCTTCTCTTTTGTCTTTAGGCTTGGCAGCTAGAGGACCTGAGTTAATCCAAATCCATATTTCAGAACCATGGCTGTTCCGGACCCCGGGACAATTCCATATTATACTTAAAGGGAGACAAAGAAAACTTCTCATATTTCCCCAGGTCTGGTAGAATTGTATTTGGTTCAGGATCTGTCTGAACCAAGCATGTTTAGTCAGTCTGTTATAATCTTACTTTGACCTATATGCCGCTATCAGAAATTATATTAGTCACTTATTTATTACGAAACCCTTTCGTCCAGCCAAAGTTAATACAAGTAGAGGTTGGATCCTTTCTGCTATGACTTTGGCTGGTATTGACATTTTTCTTTTTTGTTTCATTTGAAAACTTTATTAATTTCACAAGATAGGAAGTAGGGTAGAGGAAACATAAAAGTGAGGAGGGGCACCAACATTCAAGCATTCCATTTTAGACAATACAGATAATCCCTTTTAGTCAGTGCAGTATACAACAGCCATCCTTTACGTATCAGGTCTATATGTTCACACTTCGTCTTTGGCGCACCGAGCCTTAAATTACTTAAGTCAACATAAAGTCTTTGGTTTAACTATCTTAATGCTTAATCCCAACTTTTTTTTTAATGTTTCTCTTTTTAAAGTTCACTCTATCAGGTGTGTCTCGGCTACTAAAACAGCATTGCCCTTCCTGTCATTTTGAAAGCTGCAAGGTAGTTGTTCAGTAAAAAATCATGCCAAATGCTTGGTCCCAGATGTCAGCAACAAAAGCATCTGCTATTGTCATACATATTGAAAGGTCCATTTTAATGTCCATTTGAAGGTCTACTTAACGTACTTCATACTTTAACAGTAACATGTTGTTACCACTCTAAAAACTGTAGCGGCTATGGTTTTTTTTTTTTATTGTAATGAAGAGTCTGGTAAAATCACCACTTATTAATATGGCACAAACTTCATAATTGGTGACAAAATAATATAGCTTTTTTTTTTTACAAACAAGATTAAATTATTATGCATTATTAAACTCTCTTTATTACTTCACAGCAGCTAGCCACGAATGAAACAAAGAAGGTAAAGTGAACAGAAACTGCAACTAAACGTATGTCTTTAGAATGTTAAGACAGCCAATCAGCATTGCGCTTAGTCTATGCAACAGGTTACTGATGAAATCTTTTTCTTTCAATGGTTTACCCCTGAAGTTGGTCTCATTGTGCCCAACACCTCTTTGTTCCTCACAGCCGCTGCAGTTTCAGGAAGGTTTGCTGGGCAGCTGGTGATAGAATGAGAGCATCAACTAAAGCTTAGTCTATCATTGGCTGCACATTGAGAGAAATGCTACATCACTCGCTGTCTGGCAAACCTTACAGATACTGAGGCTCAAATGAAGGAAGAGAGGAGGCATAGGTTTCCAGCTCCAGTAGACCGACATTTGGGTTAAACTATTGGAAAAAGGTTTAAGACCTGAAGGTAAAACAGCTCCCAGAAACTCCTGCCCCCATAAAAACTTAATTCAGCTGAAGTTGTTGTGGGGGTTGGACTGTTTCTTTAACGTTTAGGTCAGGCAGGAAGCTTGTCTAATGTATGGTTAAAGCGTAAACAACATGTGTAACCATTACACTACTATGTAACTACTGTACTATGGCGTATCAGGTTTAAAATAAAATGTTTTGCAAATTGAATCAGAAGACTATTGTGGTGTTAGAGTATTTGAAAAAGAACCACTTCTCTAGTTGAATGACATATTATTTCTAACCCATCTGACGTAGGTAGGTGTATGTACAAGCCAAAAATGTCAAGAAGTTCCAAAAGTTGTAAAACTGCATTGATATCCCATGTGTGTTGGTATTGTTGGTATTTAGGAATGGGGGATATTAACATGAATGCATGTCATTAGTTTACAAATGTTTACATGGTTGTAAATCGTTTATCAGTGACCTAACAATATAACTGGATGATATAAGTTAATAGTATGTCATTCTCTACCCATATCATGTATGGGCGTACCGGGGAATGTGCAAATAAGAATAATGGAGCCTACCCCCCCCAATAACGACAGACACTGAATTTGGATGAAACAGGCCACAGCATTTAATAAAACATAAGACTGTAGGACTCATCTAACATTTATTAAACTTTATCATTTTGTGAGATAAATACATAAATAATTTGTAACTTGTCCAAACCAAATACCCTTTTCCTTTCGATGCTTACCAACAACCAGCTTCTAGCTCGGTGAGCACGTCCAAGTTGGTAACTTAAAGTTTACCCTACAGAGCAGGGGAGGTTGAGACCCGACCTTGTCCATATCCTGACACTCAATCTAATAGCAATGTAAAGAAGAACAAACATAAAAGAGGGAGGGTGGGAAGGAAGTTGTTTGCTGGCTCGTCTCCCAATAGGCACTGAGGTAAGATAATCCACACACTTCTCCCATACACATAACCACTCCCATACACACTTACAACCAATCACAAGCATCCATCCTCACACTCATACATGTGCCCTTGTCTGCTTAGCTGTGCCATCTCCCCAGGGCCTAAATCATGGATAAGAAACATGGCCACCTCAATGTTCCAGTGTAGTTAAAACGATTCTTGCTAATCTGTAATAACCTGCAGTGCAAGGGACTCAGGCTTCTAATAAACCTTAAGTTGTATCCCATAATTAAAGCCCAAACATGAAGTAGCTGAAATAGCCAAGCAATTGGTCAACTAGGATTAGGGGATGTGAGTTCTCCACAGATCACCAGTCTACATAAGAAGCAATCTCAGAATGTCTATCACCATTCTGAGTAGTTGTTGGAACTATAACTAAGTAGGTCACTGAGGGGTTTTCAAGTTGATGTCTGCGTGCTGATCTGCACAATAACATTTGCTATTATTGCCCAAGGTTAAAAACCATAGTGTAGTAGTTAGTAGTGGGCCACTCCAGTAGATATGCATCTAAAACACATAGATACAGGGCTGGACTGGCCCACTGGGATACCGGGAAATTTCCTGGGGCTGGGCTGACAGCCCTAATCATCACTGATCAGGCTCTTGTAATCCTGGCCGGCCATGTGTGAGCTCTGCGGCCACACAGGGCCCCATGGGAGCAGTGAGGTGCCAGGCGGCCGACACAGCTCACACATGACTGGCAAGGATTATAAAAAAAAAAACCAAAAAAACAATATTGCGGTGGGGCGTAGCTTAGCGTGCGGCAGGGAGTAGCTTAGTAGGGTGGGGCTAAATGAGCCAGGTAACTGCAGCATGGGAAGCAGGAAGGAGTCCCTTCTTCCCCAACAACCAGTCTCCAGGAGCTCCAAAGGATGTGCAGGTAAAAAGCAGGTCAGTGTGTGTGTGTGTATGTGTGGGACTGTCTGCCTGTGTTTGTGTGTGTGTGTGTGTGTGACTGTCTGCCTGTGTGTGTGTGACTGTCTACCTCTGTGAGTGTCTGCCTGTGTGTGTGTGTGTCTGTGTGTGTGTGTGTGTGACTGTCTGCCAGCGTGTGTGTGTGTGACTGTCTGCCTGCGTGTGTGTGTGTGTGTGACTGTCTGCCTGTGTGTGTTTAGCTTTCTGTGCGTGTGTGTATGTGGCTGTCTGCCTGTGTGTGTGTGTGTGTGTGTGTGTGGCTTTCTGTGCGTGTGTGTGTGGCTGTCTGCCTCTGTGTGTGTGACTGTCTGCCTCTGTGTGTGGATGTCTTTGTGTGTGTGCGCATCTGCTAGTGAGTGAGTGAGTTTCTGTGTGTGTGTGCCCATCTGCTAGTGAGTGAGCTTCTGTGTGTGTGTGCATCTCCTAGTAAGAGGAAGCTTCTGTGTGTGTGTGTGCGCCTGCTAGTGAGTTTGTGTGTGTGTGCCTGCTAGTGAGTGAGCTTGTAGGTGTGGCAGTGAGCTTGTCTGTAGGGATTGTGTGTGTGTGTGTGTGAGTGTGTGTGTGTTAGTGAGCTTATCTGTAGGGAGCATGGGTGTGTCTGAGCCTGTCTGTGGTGAGCATATGTGTGCAGTGAACTTGTCTGTAGTAAGCATGGGTGTGATCGTGAGCTTGTCTGTAGTGACCATATGTGTGTCAGTGAGCGTGTCTGTAGTGAATCTGTGTGTTAGTGAGCTCTTCTGTAGGGAGCATGTGTGTGTCAATTAGCTTGGCTGTAGGGAGACTGTGTGCGCATCAGTGAGCTTGTCTGTAGTGAGCATGTGTGTGTATCAGTTTGTCTGTACTAAATTTGTGTGTGTACCAGTAACCTTGTCTGTGTCGTTGAGATTGTCTGTCAGTGAGCCTATTTGTGTACATCAGTAAGATTGTCTGTGTCTGCATGTGAGTATACTTTACTGTATAATGTAATTACCCTGAAAGGACTAATATTTTGAACTTAGAAAAAGAAATATACCAATAATATATATATATATATACATATATATATATATACACACACACACACACTACATAGCACAATGACTTATGGGGCTGGCATAGATTTTTTTCCAGGGCTGCTTCGTATCCCCAGACCTGCCCTGCATAGATATATATTTTACAGCTAGAGTTGATTGATTTAGTTAAAAATTTGAAAAGTTATATATTGTGTGTGTGTGTATATATATATATATATATATATATATATATATATATATATATATATTTGCAATTTCCAGCTGCTGGAGCAAATCAGGAATTTGGAATTCCAGTCTGCAATCCCATTTGACAATACTGGGAGAGTGACAATGAGAAGTACTATAGGGTTTGCTGAACGACATTCTGAATAGGATTTTTTTCTGGTGTTAGTGAAAAGCTTTGAGCAAGGCAGCTGATCCCTTTGATGTAAACTGCTATGAAAGAGTGCCAACATCTAACATACATATGCAAGGCCCATTTCCTCTTAGTACATCCGTGTCTAGGCCCATTAAGTCATGCACTAAAAATGTTATCTCCTATTTGCGTTACACTGATCCATCTCCTTAACATAAAATTTCTCCTCAGTTTGTCCACATCTGAAAATTCAGTCTTCAACGCTTGTTTACACACTATTACATACCTTTTATAACCCTTACTGAAAAAGTACTTTATAATATAAATAATGGATCTTAAAGAGCTTGCCACTCTTCCAAGAATACCAGGCTACTAGAGTCTTTGATGATTAAGACTCTGAACATAACTTCCCAGCTAGACCCCTCAGTTGATATTTGCTTATACTCATCTTTCCCCACCTATTTTTCCTTTATATAGCACTTCTCTAGGTCTTTTCTCTTTTTATGGTATATTCTTCCCCACTCCAATAAAACTATATTAGCTTTAAAAAAAAAAATCCACATCCTTCTCCAGTAAAGCTTGTAAGCTACCACATCAAACATGTTTCTACATCAATTGCGACATATTGAGAAAGAATATAATAATAATGTTAGACAAATACTTATGAACTGAGATTAAAGTAATACATGCATAAATAAAGAAACACTTAAATTAGAATTTTACCAATTGGTCAAACTTGGTATAAGTATTTGGCACTCACCCCTGGAATTTAGAGCCTGTGAAAGAGGGAGAAATTAGTAAAACATTTTTTAAAAATATGGCAGCCATAGATTGGCAGCAGAGGCGGCTCTAGATTTTATGAGGCCTTAGGTGAAACTCAAACATGAGGCCCCACTAACAAAAAAGGGGGAAAAAATAGAGTTGCAATGCATGCACACTGTCACATATGCACCTTGATCCACAGCTTACCTGTGTATGTGCCTGAGAGTGTGTCTGACAGAGAGTATCCTTGTTTATGTGAATGTATGTCTCTGTGAGCATCTTTGCGTTTTTATCTGGGACCGTATGTGTATGGGGTAGCTGCTTGAAGTGTGTTGTGTGTATGGGGGGTCTTCCTGTGGCCTTTGTGCATTGTGTTTATGGCAAAGCTATGTTTCCTGACTGTGTGTGTATGATGAATGTCTTCAGCTGGTGACTGTGACAAGGTGAGTAAAGGGGTAACAGTGGCAGGGAGAGCGTGACAGGGTGAAGGGGGTAAATGGACAGGGTGGGGGGGTGAGAGAGAATGAGGGACAGGGAGTATGACATGGTTTGATGAGGGAGTGTGACAGGGCTAGTGGAGGTAAGTGTGTCAAGGCAATTGTGGCATGGTAGGAGGGACAAGTGTGACAGGATTAAGGCGGGTTAATGTGACACGGTGAGTGTGGCAGAGTGAGGGCAGATGAGTTTGGAGGGGGTGAGATTAACAGGCTTAGGAGTGGTTAATGTGAGTGGATGCATGAAGAGGCTGACAGTGTGGGGGGTGATGACAGTGTAGGGAGGGGTGACAATGTGTTGGGAGGTGACAGTGTGAGGGGATGCTAACAGTGTGCCTGGAGAGGCTGTGTGTGTAAGAGTGTGATGGTGTGATGGAGGGAGGGGGGTGATGGTGAGAGGGAGGGGGGGGTGGTGAGTGGTGAGAGGGAGAGGATGGTGTGAGGGGTGTGATGAGAGGGAGGTGGAGGGAGGGGGGTCATGTGAGAGTGGATAAGTTGTGAGAGAGGTGATGGGTGAGGGAGAGGGGATGATGAGAGGGACTGTAATGTTGAAAGGGATGGTAGAGGGAGGGGGGCTTGGTGAGAGGGGTGATGGTGAAGTGGGGGGTGATGGGGAGAGGAGGGGGATAGTGCGAGTGGAGGGGTGATGAGAGAGGGAGGTGATGATGGTGAGGGGGGAAGGCGTGAGAGAGGGGGGGTGATGGTGTGAGGGAGAGGGGATGATGTGAGAGGGATGGGCGGTAATGATGAAAGGGGGGTGATGGTGTGAGGGAGTGAGGGCGATGGGGTGGGCTAAATACCTTTTTTTATTCTCTGGTGGTCTGGTGGCCATTATATCCAGTCTGCAGCTCCGCAGAGCATGTATCTCGCGAGACCCGTCTGAGCGTTGCAGTGGTAACCCGCGGCAACGCTTTTATGGGCCAGTTCTCGCGAGACACATGGTCTGCAGCTTTGCACATTGCGGAGCTACAGACTGGTGCCTGCAATTGCTGGCCGTGCAGACAGGAGGGGCCTCGCACCCAGCAGCATACTGAGCAAGCCGCCTGGCCCTCTCCTCATGTCGGGTCCTCGGATTTTCTACTAAAATCATTTTTGTGTGTAATTGGAACTACATAATCATAAATATGCTTGTTTTTATTTGTATGAAAATGTGTAAGTTAATGTTGCTCTATTATTACATCTTAATTCATATATATGTGTTCATTGGCCTGAGAGTCAGACTATCCATTTGCTTTCTATAATTTAGTAATATCTTTACTTTAATATGATCAAATATCAGAATAATTTGCATTCTAAGTACCTGTTTTATATATTCTAATAAACCTGTAAAAAGTATGTTCTTTCTTTAGCTCTCAGCTAATTGCATTTTTTTAATCCTCCATTGTACTTTACTTACATGTCTACATTTGATATATTATATGATGTTATAATACTGAAAGCCCACTTCTCAATATAAAAAAGATGTAGAACAAAACTTATTATTATACAAATCAGAAAAAGCAGTGGACACATTAAATATGGTCATCATGGCGCAAACAAAGATTTAGATCCATCAACAATTCCAAAAAATTACTATATGTATAAACAATCAAGTACAGACATATGCATACTAAATAATATAACTTTAAGGCCTCCCACATTTACTCTCACAAAATAATTACTTATTCATAAAGCTACCCTTTATTGTACATTTAGGTCAATGTGTTCAGTGCTTTGAAAGTAGAACTTTACCAGAAACTAAATGCCCAAATTTTAAAAAATCCATTATTCATTATCTGTAACATTTATTTGACTACATAAAAAACAAGAATTTCGGCAACAAAATATATATTTTTTTCTTTTTAAAAACACTGTCTGGGAGCATGTATAGGGGGACAGGTTATTATTAAGAATTTTTGGAGTGCTATTTTGACTTTTGAGCTCTGTATGCATTTGAGTAAACCATTCAGACAGTGAGCAAATAATTTATTTCCAAAATCTAATTTCTATATATATTTATTGCAGTCTAAACACCCATTACAAGAATTTTTCTAAGTGAGCTTTTAGAAAAAAACAGGCACCAGGGCAATAAGATGTTAGGCTTTGTTCCATTTCTGACACCAAGGTGAAGACATATGGTCCTGTGCATCCTATATACATATCAGACGTAAACTGAAACTGGGTGGTATACATCTAAAGGAACATTACTAGTAGTGAGTGAGCTGGTTAAAATGATTACACTGATAATTCCTTAGATCCACGCTACCGCACAATATGTCTCTGGGAGTAGTAATCTTTGAATTATAGACAATTTATAGCCAGAGTGTAAATTATGAAGATAACAAATAATGGAATAAAATGAAAACTGCAGTAAATTGCCTGCTGGCTTATCCAGATGATGCATTTTGTGTCTCAGAAGATACTTAATCATAGGTTAGTCTATATGAATGTTTATGATTAAATATCCTCAGAGATCTAAAACATGCGAGGATGTTCGGTATGTACACACATACACAGACACACACACACACACATAATAAACTTGTTTAAACAGTGCCTTCTTCACCTCTTGCCTTGTTAATATGTTGTATGTCAACTACTTGTGGTCAGTTATCCGCATTCTATGATTGTAACATGCTGGTACTATATAAATAATATTAATATAAAGACACACAAACACAATTTTTTTTAAATGTTTTCAACTTTTACCATAAAGATTTTCATTCTATTCCATGTTTTACTTTTTGGAATTTTTGCAGCCTGAATATGTGCTGATGTCACTATTCCCCTATTGGTTTATGTTGATCTGATAAGTCTTTCAACATACAGTGACATTATTGTAGCGGAATATTTAGAAAATAAAGAGCGCACATTGTCCCAAGCATTTGCAAGCACTGCTAAACTGCCACAAGAATTTGGGGATTTGGGGGTGTACAGTAGTGAGTGGAATGTGTTCATTACTTCCAGTTTGGTGGTGGCTGAGACTGACTTCGCAATATTCTCTTTATTCAGTCTCGCTGATGCAGTTTTATGTTGGTGACCTTTAGAACAAAAACAAGCATTTTATTTACAAAAACTAAATTCTTATCATATTTACTGCAGTTTAAATACACAGAAAGGTTGAATTACTAGAGCACAGTGCTCTTTATTATATTGTGTCACAGGAAACTTATACCAAAATGCTATTCACTGACTTGCACATGTTTGCAACATGATTAAAGGTTTTCAATGTTAGTGAAACCATTCCACTTTAAACCATGGAAAGTGCAATGCCATATGCTCCTTGCAGCTTCCCATACCTAAATAAGCCTATGTTTACCAGAAAACCTACCTATCATGAGATAAGATGCCAGCTAAGATACCTAGCATCGCCTGACTGCGCATGCACACCTGAGTACAACCTCTTTGGTGCTAGAGTAGAGAGCAGCATAAAGTACTTAAGCTGGACCACAGAAATTATCTGAGAGCTGCTTGGCAGGTTGGTGATTTCAAAAATGTTAACAAAATAATTTATGGAGAGTGTCGAGCAAATGCTGATCCGCTTCTTCCGAGCTATATTTTACATAGTTGTGTAGGTTGAAAAATGTCCAAAATCAATCAAGTTCACCCCTTTTGGGGTGGAAAGTGAAATAATTAATTGTGTATAGGCCCGGTGCACAGTCTTCACTCTTTCTTCAGCTCATTGGATAGTGAGGTGGATGGAACCTCTTGTGTCTATCATTAATAACTGTGTATGTCCATCATGTATTGTTAAATATCCCCATTATATCATTGTAAAGTGTTGCAGAAAATGTTGGCACAATATCATTGCAAATAATAATAATAATGTAATTATGATCTTAGATGGTTCCCAAAATCATTATTATTAAAAGGACAAAGGAATGCTCAGTAAAAGATGTTCAATCAGGATAAAAAAAAGTAAAAGACACACTTTTTCCAGATGGCTTAAAACTTTGACTTAATTTACATGTGCAGTCCTTCGTCTAATGTTAATTTTGGATTGCTGATTTATGGGTACCGGTGTCAACCCTTACATTTGCAGGGACCCACCCTCATTCATACATACCAATACATTACTAGATTAATATAGATAGGCACACACTAACATGCATTCACAGATACATATTAGCCAGCATTCATGGATGCACTTAACACACATACACAGGCGCAAACTAATCCACATAAACATAACTTAAAATGCATACAGTAATACAGACTGACATGCATATACAGATACACACAAATGTGCATACATAGAAATAAACGATTGCCCATTCACTGACTAATTAACACTTATACACAACCACACATTGACATGCATACACCTACGCAGACTCTCACTAGCACACCAATAAAACATCTATATACATATAACAACCTACAAACACTCACATAGCACACATAAGCAAACATACATACAATTGTGATATCATTCCCTTTGCTCCTACTTACCTACTGTAATAGCTGGGTGGGATGGGGAGAGTGGAAGGGATCTGTCATTCTGTGACTCATGTCCAGTGTTGGGGGAGCAGTGGAGCAATGACCCACCACTTCCACTGCCATATGAGCACTTTGGGAGCCATGATCAAGCATCTTTCACACAGGCATCCTGACCACATGCCTGTCATCCAAGACGCCTGCATAAGAACAGCATGATAGAGCCTTCCATGCCCACTCCTAACATTCAATTAATATACTACTAATTTTACAAAATATACATACTATCTAATATACAAACTTAAAGAAATACTGGAACATTCTGACTTTTTTATAGCAAGGTTGCAATAGCCCAGGTGGTAAGTAATGCTTCAAATGTAGATCTGCAAGTGAGTGGCCCCAGTGTTATCACTATACCCCTGTGCCCTATGCCCAAACAGTATCTGATAAAAAGCCATGCATGAATGTGTCCATACAAGTTTTGTGTGTTCAACTGCTTTGCATAAAAAAAATAAAGAAATCATATTGAAATAAATAAATGAAAGAGATCTTTTCCATTTTAGTATTTCCTGCAGTGATGCAAAATGTGAAAATAGGTTGTTTGTCAAAGGGTAGATGGTGACATTGCTTGATGAATGTACAGAAATTACAGACATAAAACAAATTGTCTTGTGAACCAAAGTGTGGGGGTTGCTATACGACACTGCTACCAAGAAACACCAAAATAAGGTTATACATAGATTTCTTTAACTATCTTCTTTTAGTAGTTTAATTAAATATTCCTCTAGTAAATATTTAAATTCATAACCATTACCTTGGAATAACACAAATCATCAACCATTCTTCATTCTCTGCCTTCTTGACTCTTTTTCCCCTCTTCTCGTCGATCCTGGGAAGAGAGACAGCAACAGTTTTTTCAGTTTTACCATTCGTGTTACTTTATTTAACTTTTATTTTTATATATTATTTTTATTTTATTTTATTTAAAGGAACACTATATCATTAGGAATAAAAATGTTTATTCTTAACACTATAGTACCCTAGTTCTTGTTTTGGTGATGGCCCCCATCTGCAGGGAGAAAAAAAGTACTTCTACCTTTCTACTTACCTTCCTTTTTTCCCCTCACTGACCCAGTTTCTTTCCTTCTCGTACGCCTCCTTGACTAAGATCATTGTGAAAGGAAACTATTTGCAGATGGGTGTGCGTGTGCAGCAAAACGCTGTGCTGTGCCAATCAGGTGTTCTTCATGATAGAGTTTAGCTCTCCTATTTCCTTGATAGTGCCTTTATTTGCTGTCTGAGTGACAGCACTAGGAGGCACTTAAAGTCTGCAGAATAGCATTGATTTCAGAGGCAGGGTTATAAGGAGGAGAAATGGCACCCAGACCACTTCATTGTTAGGGTGCCTATTGTGTCCCTTTAAATTGAGGCCTTTGTGTTCTAATAATACAAATTTTAATTCTGCTAGAATGGTATGTGATAGATCAACTCTCTGTCTAAATCCCAAAGTGAAGGGAAGAAAATTATCCATTTGTTGTTTCAGAGTCTGTATTGTCACATAGCGAAGTAATTATTTAAATATTTAATGTCCTAATAAAATAAACATGATTTTAAAGAGGAACTGTCGCTTCCCAGGGTTTTTAATATTAACTTTACTTACTCCTATATTTAATAAATATTTGTTTGTAAGGCCTGAAAAATAAACTGAAATGTAGAAATCCACACGCTGCATTTAGCTCTAGTGTAGAGCTGAGTGTATACATCGTAGCTCCCTCATTTAGCATTTAAACTATGAGCCACAACATTAAAACCTCCTGCCTAATATTGTGCTGCCAAAAAAACTCTAATGCATCAAGGCATGGACTCAACAAGACCTTTGAACGTATTCTATATTTTCTGGCACCAACACATTAGCAGCAGGTCCTTTAACCCCTTTAACCGTTTTTTCAATTTTCTTACCGTTAAGGACCAGGGCTCTTTTGAAATTTCTCCGGTATTTGTGTTTAACTGTAATTTTCCTCTTACTCATTTACTGTACCCACACATATTATATACTGTTTTTATCGACATTAAATGGTCTTTCTAAAGATACCATTATTTTCATCATATCATATAATTTACTATAAAAATTAAAAAATATGATGAAAAAATTAACATAAAACACACTTTTTCAAAGTTTGACCCCAAAATCTGTTACGCAAAAACACCCGTGCTAAATAGTTTCTAAATTTTGTCCTGGGTTTAGAAATGCCCAATGTTAACATGTTCTTAGCTTTTTTTGGAAAGTTATAGGTGTGATGAGACCAATCTCGCCACTGTGCATTGGAGGAGCCTGGTTGCCCGTCTGCTGCCTTTAGACTATGGCCCCATGTTGAAACGCTTGATTTTCCCCTGCAAAGACACGAAAGCCGGGTCATTCGATGCTTGCCCTGTTTGAGCGGTGATACCCCAGATAGCTATGCCATGGAGCCCATTCGTATAATGAAAGACTATGGGAAAGACTTTGGCTCCATGGCAATTGAACTGTATGTGTGTGATCTGGGCGCCATTCAGTAATAATGTGTGCTCAGATCTGAGCTATCTGGGGATATGTTGAATGTACCTGTTTTATGCAATGGCTGCACAGTTATATATTTTTATGTATTTTATGGTCTTTTGCTGCCATGTGTTCAGTGGAGTTTTGCCTCAGCCCTTGGAGATAATTGGATTACTTCCCAATTATCTCCAGGATAGAAGACTCTGTGGAACTGGTTTTGGGCAGAAAAGCCATGCTTCATTTGGTCACAAAGGACTACGATCTGTCTTTTGAACCACTGGACCAATTTGTATGATTTTGACGTATGTTTGTATTTGGAGTATGCTGATTCTGCAAATGTAAGTTTTATGTGAATGTGATGCATACTTTTAAAATTATGAATAATGTGGAAAAACTGTATTTCTCTGCCTGTGATAATTACATTACCCATTGTGTAAGGTAATTGTATCACAGGCAGAGGGGAGGATTTTGTGTCGGAGTGTCTGAGTGTATTGTACGTGTTTATTGGTTGTTTTCCAAAACCCTGTGGGTGTACTAATGTGTAAGACTGTGTATATAAGAACAATAAACCCACAGCTCTGTCTGTTCCTGCTTGCCTTGTCTCGTTCTTGGGGGGATTTACTGTATGCTGTTAGAAACTGATTGCCAGGAGTGTAAGCAGCTATTTGTGAGGTTCCAGTTCGGGAGTTTGGAGTGCTACTTTGTATCCTGTTCGGGAGTTTGGGGTTCTGCAGTAGCTGTGTCTGTGTTTCTGGAAGAGGAAGATCGGTTTAACCCCTTTTATGTCTGGGGGTGCCGTTACAATAGGGCTATAAGTACAAGTAGCACTTTGCTATTTCCAAACCATTTTTTTTCAAAATTAACGCAAGTTACATTGTAACATTGATATCTGTCAGGAGTCCCTGAATAACCCTTCACAAGTATATATTTTTTAAAAGAAGACAACTTAAGGTATTAAACTTAGGGTATTTTGACTCTTTTCATGCAACGATTTTACCACCAATCTATGACAAATTAAAAAAAAAAAAAAATTGGTGATTTTTTTGACTCACATAGCAACTTAAGAATACATGTAAGGAGAACTTTAAGGGTTACTGCCAAAGAACACCCCAATATGTGTTCAGCAACATCTCCTGAGTACAGTCATACCCCCCATGTATAGGTGTGTCAGGTTCTCTGGGGGCTAAAAGACCTTACTTGGAGGGTGCACATTCCAGTTTTCCAACTTGGAATTTTTTTCAGCTGGTCATCAAGCACCCACATCCTATTTGGGAAATTTTTTAAGCCGGACAATGTAATTACTCCCATCAAACCATATATTTTTGAAAAGTAGACACCCTAGGGTATTTCAGATGGTGGTATTGTAACACTTTCCATGCACTAATTCTAGCACCAGTCTTTGTCAAACATTTGGCTAGTCATTTATTTGTGTTGTTTTTCTCTCACGTTGTGCTTTAGGCATGGATTCTCAGCTCCTGTTATGTGTTACTGCCAAAGAACACCCCAATATGTGTTCAGCAACATCTCCCAAGTACAACAGTGCCCCCGATGTTAAGGGTTTTATGGGTTTTTGCAAACTCACAGGGGTCAAATGTAGGGCTTTCCCCCCTGTTAGCACATTGAAATTTGCCAGATTGGTTTGCTGGGCCTATGTTGCCTTTGAGACCGTATAGCAGCCCAGGAATGAAAATTAACCCCATAATGGCATACTATTTGTAAAAGTAGACAACCCATAGTATTCAAAATGGGGTATACCAAGCCTTTTGTAGTAGCCACTTAGCCACAAATGCTTGCCAAAGTTAGCGTTCATATTTGTTTTTTGCATTTATTTTTACACAAAAATTGCACTTTTACTGGTGATTTCATCATTGTGATAAGTTTTACTGTTGTAAACACTCTTATTTGCATTCAGCAAAGTCTCACGAGTATAACAATACCCCCCATGTACAGGTTTTATGGTGTTTTGGAAAGTTACAGGTTCAATATAGGGCTTGCCCAATTCAGTTTGCCAGATTGATTTGCTGGGTCTGTGTTGCCATTTGAGACCATATGGTAGCCTAAGAATGTAAAATAAATCCATCATGGCCTACCATTTTCAAATGTAGACAACCCAGGGTATTTCAAAAGGGGTATTTCCAGTCTTTTGTAGTAGTCACTTAGTCACAAACGCTGGCCAAAGTTAGTGTTTTTATTTGTTTTTGATAAAAAAAAAAATGTCGTCGTGGATCGCCGGTCCAGGGCTCCTATTTGCTTTGGTCATACTCAGTACGTCCGCGGTCCATAACGACCGGTCGTTAAGGGGATATACATAGATATATATATAATTTCACTGTAACTGAATTTTGATATAAATATATATATTAATATCAAAATACAGTTAAAATAAAAGTATATATATATATATATATAATTTTTTTTAAATCATTTTTAGTTTTTTATTTATTTTTAATTATTACTTGTTTTTTATAATATATATACACTATATAATTATATATATTATATATATGTGTGTAATTTTATATATTAATAAAAAAATACACTTAGTATGACGTATATAAGATATATATATATATATACATATTATATATAGATATAATAAATGTGTACATATATATATATATATATATATATCATATATATATATATTTTTTTTAATATTTATTACCTTTTATTTGTTTAAATTTTTTTTACCTTTTTTTTTTACTTTTTCAACAGTTCAGGCATTCCCCCTGGGCTCAGCACAGACAGTCCCCCCTAAGAAGAAGACCAATCGCCGGTGGGGGAACGGCGGCGATCGGTAAGTACATGGAAAGGGAGAGGGAGGGTAGGGGTTAATTTTTATTTATTATTTAACTATTTAAAAAAAATTTTTACATTTACTGAGTGCCTCGACCACTTGACGTGCCTGAAGGCTTCCAATGTACTGTGTTACTGCTGGGGGGAGCGATCAACCGGTGTTCTCCGTGGGCTACTTGCTTCAAGCCATCCCCATCACAATTCACAAATCCTTTTTTAACTCTCTTCGATCCGCTATGGCCAAATATATATGGAATGGAAAAAGGCAGAGGATGAAACTCACTACACTCATGCAACCCAGGGACTGACGGTCTTTCACCTTTACTACACAGCTACCCACCTCCAACGCGTGATGGAGTCCAGTGAGGGGGATATTGCAGCGATGCCTCAACATCGAGGCATTGCTGCAATACCATTAGAGCTGCTGGAAGTGATCATGATCGCTCTCAGCGCTTTAATTCCCCTACGAGGTATCAGGTACGTCCGCGGTCCTTAAGGACTGTTTTTTGTCGGACGTACCTGATACATCCTTGGTCCTTAAGGGGTTAAGTCCTGCACGTGGGAACAGCATGGATCAGATTTGTTGTTCCAGCCCACCACACACATGCTCAATGAGATTGACAGCTGGGGAATTTGGAAGCCAAGACAACACCTTGAATCATTCCTGACAATGTTTTGCAGTGTGTCAAGATTCATTATCCTGCTGAAGGAGACCACTGCCATCAGGGAACACCATAGCCATAAAGGGGTGTATGTGGTCTGCAACAATCTCTGGTTAGGTGGCACGTGTCAAAGTAACATCCACATGAATGCCAGGACCCAAGATGTCCCAGCAGAAGACTGTGTAAGGTGCATACAGAGGAAGGGAAGTTTATTTTTTTATGTTCTGTTTTGTAACTTGTGACATTGCCAAGACTGAACTAGATTGTGATATAATTTGCTAAATGTTTAATGTACGTTCTAATAAAATGGAGCATCACATGGAAAAAAAAGTGAACACAAGTTATAGGTTTGCTTCAATGTGTAATTGGTACTGATCACTCATTGGCTGGACTACATTCCTTACTTTCCAAACAAGAGGACATTTTGTGGAAAGGGGAGGCATGGATACGAGGTTAATGTTTTGCTGCAGACAGAATTCTCCATCCACAACAGCACCAGGCAGGGATGTCCCCTGTCCCCCTTACTGTTCGTTCTTGCCCACAAACAATTTATGACACACATCAGACGAGACAGGGATAGCAACGGGATCGTGACTGGAAGAGTCCAACACAAAGTGGCTGCATTTGCTGATGATCTCCTTTTCTTTGTCTCTAAACCAGAAATATCCCTGCTCAATATCCTAAAAGCCTTTAAGGAGTTTGGAGACATCTCCAACCTAAAGATAAACTTTTCAAAATCTTACATCCTGAACATTAATATGCCAAGCAATCACGCCAACCACCTGCGTCAGAGCTTTGCTTTTCAACGGACCGAACATAGGATTCGGTACCTAGGGCTGACCAAACGGAGCGGAGACCTATTTAAGGAAAACTTTGCCCCATGCTGACGACATTTAAACGAGACATGATGGAATGGGCATATCCACACATTTCATGGCTGGGGAGGTTATAAAAATGTACTTTTTTCCGCGCCTCCTATACTTGCTTCAGGCCATCTCCATCACAATTCCCAAATCCTTCTTTAACTCTCTTCGACCTGCTATGGCCAACTATATATGAAATGGAAAAACGCTGATGATGAAACTCACTAGACTCATGCAACCCAGGGACTGACGGTCTTCCACCTTTACTATACAGCTACCCACCTCTAAAGCGTGATGGAGTGGACAAAAAGGTCCACAAGCTTTGGAGGAGACAGAGGCCGGCAGGCCAATCTCTGTACTACCTTGGGGCCTGGGAGGCTGGGAGGGACTGGAGCTTTCCCCCTACACATGTCACACCCTGAGAGTATGGCGGGAGACCTCAGAGAGAAGCGATTTGCACCTTACCACTTGTCCTACTCCCACTGACCCACAACGGCGACTCTCCATGCAGACTAGACCCAAAGGCATTCAAGGACATCCTGCTGACCCCTACCCAATGCCTTCACCACATACTCGCCCACAACAAATGCAAGCCGTTGACAGACATGCTTGGCGAGGTCGTACCCTTCTTCCTGCAATGCTTTAAACACACAACTAGTTAACTTTGTCCACACCTTGCCACAAGGAAGCAAACTCACTAGAGAATGCACTACATTCAAAACAGCATGTATACACCCAGACCCCCAACCACACGGAATCTCCTTCCTATACTCTATTCTGCAGAGTGAGACCCCACAGAAAAAAAAACATTTATAGGAAAAGAGTGGGAACACAGGAGACTGCCTTTAAAATGTTGACTAACTGGTACCACACACCACATCTCCTCCATAATATAGATCTAGGACCATACCAGTCTATGCTGGAGATGCGAAAAAGAGGTAGGCACCAAGCTTCACATCTGGTGGGACTGCAAGGGAATTAGACAATGCTGGGTGGGAATGCATGGCATGCTGGAGATGTTCTGATGCGCCACCCCCCCTGGAACTGGCAGCAATGCTCCTCCATCACACAACCACCCCCAGATCTAAATATAAGAAATCCATGTCCATCAGAATTCTAAATATAGCCAAGCAACTTCTCCCACAGTTCTGGAGGCAAACAATCAGCCCCCCCTCTCCAAGTATGGTTCACCCAGATGAAGGAACTCAGGGCAATAGAGGAACTGACCATGATTACTACCAACACCCCTACAGCCTATGCAGAGACTTGGGCCCACTGGCTACTCTCAACTGCAAAAGATGACTTCGCACTTAAGCTCCAATATAACTAGACTCATAGGACTAATTGACAGCAACCCACAACACATCCCCTACCCCCTACATTACCCAAACGCCCCCCCAACACCTACAGTCAACCTCCCCTTCTCCCTCCCCCCTATTTTCCTCCCTCTCCCTTCCTCTCTGGAATAACCCCCTTACAAACACGTCTTAGAGGGGAGAGCCTGGCCTCCCCAGGCTTCAAGGTGAGTTACCTCCCGTCCAAAACCGCCATGGAATCTTCATAAGTCCGCACAGGAGTGACAAAATGATAATACCATGCACAATACACGCAAACACACACCTAAACACAACTACTCATATTAGCTCACTCGACACGAAGGGGCATCTAGATAACGAGCAGAGAGCTACAATACAATATAGACAGAGCACTACCACTACCGCTAAATAAAAAACACATGGGAAAAGCCTCGTCCAATCCTCACCAATGTTGTTAAAGTTTCATTATATGTATGAATCCGGACCTGTGTGTCTGTCAGACTCCAAATGTCTTCTCCTCTAACTTCGAGACCTGCGAGTCTCTAAATGAAACAATGTACATTAATGCTTGAATCGATCTGTGAGTCACCGAACTGTATAAAGCTTATACTGAAGATACAGACTGCGCTGGAACATTAACCATCACATGTCTGTACCTTCATTATCTGTGTGTGGCGGAACATGAGTGCTCTACATAATGAAGATACCTTCTAACATCTTCGAGACCTGCGAGTCTCTAGAATGCATACTATCTGTTATTTTATTTCTGTATGGACAACTGTCTAAATACAAGAAGCGACCTGCGAGTCCATACTGTGCTATTTATTTACAATGGAAAAATAACTCAATAAAAACATATTTACAAAAAAAAAAATTATGCTTCAGAAAGCTGCAAAACATTTTTCTTTCTTTTTGCAAAACTAGATTTGAGCAGGGAGCAAGGAGAACATCATAGCAGTAATATAAAGTAAAAATATGCACTTAAACATTTACTCCAAACATTGTATCCACTACAATCTGCTGTAGAGGTTGGTTATGATATGAGGAGTTCCATGCCCCAGTTCCACATTAATGGAACACATCATTTAGCAATGGCTTGCCTTCTAACCTATGTGCCTGTTGGACTCTGGTGCCCCCTGGTGGTCCACTGATAAACTTCTGGCTTTTGCAGGACCATGGAAGCCAGAAGCAATGGCCGATGTCATTCATTGGCTGTGAGCATCAGCTGCCCACTTTGTAACCCCTATATGAAACATTTATCCAAAAGAAAACAAGAAAAGGTTAGGTCATAGATTCATAAGTTTGGAGTTTAGTTCCAGACCTAATCTTTAGTTAAAGGCAACCCTTAAACTAACCCTTAGGGTTGCCTTTAACTAAATATTAGGTCTGGAACTCTCCAAACTTATGAATCTATGACCTAATCTTTTCTTGTTCTCTTTTGTATAAAAAAAAAAAAAAAAGTGGAGGAACGGTAAACTAAAATCTATATTTATATTTTGTACATTTATTAAATATGTAATATACTTTTTTTACTGCTCCTTTTTCCCTCTATTGGTCACTTGATCTGTGAACAGAATCAACATTTAGTGACTGTCCCTAAAGATCCATCATCATTTTTCCCATCAACCATCTCTATTTATGGAGCCACAGATGGAACTCTAAATCATGAATGAAACGAACATGCTCATCCGTTACGCAAGTCATTTGTTGGTTTATATGTTATATATTCTTCGAAGTTATGGAATTAAAACAACACAATGCACAAGTCTACTTTAAATATATATAACTGCAGCTGCAACCATTGTCATTGTGTAATTATATTGTATATGTCCCATGGCAATTATGTCATTCTGCATTTTGCATATTCTGTCCACGACACATGAAATAATTAGCAAAACCTCATTATATAATTTTTTTCGGAGTAAAGCTCTTTTTTTTCTTCAGAGGAATAATTTAATAATGGATGATATAGTGTATTTTATTATTCAAGATCCTATTGTGGTTAACAATAACAGCACAACACATTATGAAAAATGTAAAAATAGAGATTTTTTTAGATTATGATAATGTGCTTGATCACACAAATGCAAAGTATAGACATTGACCTTGGAAGTGAAAATGGTATGCCTTTTGTTTAAATTAGACACTTCTGTGTTGATCACAGCATTATTGCCTCACCTTGAGCGCCCTTCAGATGCCACATTATACCATAATTTAATCTTGTGTGCACATTTTAATTGAATCAAAAAAACTCCATATAGGGGTTGGGCGTGTCCGGAAGCAGAGCAAGATGGCCGCTTGAACCTTTAGCTCTGCACCACGAGCTCGGCAATTCCAAGAATTTGAAGCTTCCCGCATCATATTGTGAAAGATGTTGCAACCAAAAACACGTCGCAACCAAGATAAAAGGGAGAAGATCAACTTCTTCGCGCAAAAGAAGGTGGCAACCTTGGCAATGCAATGCTGGCCTACAAGATGGCGCCGGACACTCCTGAGGGAGGTAGAACACACGCCAGACACAGAACCACTCACCACAGCTTTTATAAAACAAGCCCTGGATCAGCAATCAAACAAGCTGATTTCCATCTGGCAAGCTAGCGTGGCAGAACTGAAATGAGACCTTCAGGACTTGGGGTCCCGCACAGCCCACGTGGAGACTAGAGTGAAAGACCTTGTGGATGCTCATAACACAACCACAGAACACATCTAGCACCTCACCGTCCAGCTCACACAATGCAAAGCGAAAATTGAGGACAGATCCCGGCGCAGTAACATCTACCTGCGGAAGGTCCCCGAGTCATTCCTCCCGGCGGACCTACAGGCCTATTTGAATTGATTCTTCAAACTCTTAGTCTCCAGAGGTACCGACAGACATGCTATTGCTGGACCGTATACACAGGGTCCCAAAGCCCCAACACGTCTCATCCTCACTACCCCAAGATGTCTTGCTAAAAGCACACTAATTTAACGTGAAAGATCTTATTATGAGGAGAAGCAGAACCACGAAAGCTGTACCAACTTAATACGCCTATATTCGGGTGTTCAGCTGCCACCCTGCGACTACGCAAAACTTACAAGCTCATTACCAGCCCTAGTGTCTCTAGGTGCGGAGAAAGCTTTTGACTGCCTGCATTGGTCAATTCCTGCAGGCAGTCCTGCTCAAATTTGGCTTCCCTGAAGACTTCACTTCAGTTACTAAAGCGCTATATAGTAATCCCGAAGAACACGGTTTCAACTCAGGCTTCCTATCTGACCCTTTCCCCATCACAAATGGGACTCTTATATCCATTATGGCCTTAGAGCCCCTAGCTGAGTCTATACGCATGGCCAAGGAAATTACAGGTATCCATATCGACAACACTGGCTTTCCCAACAAGATTATACTAGTGTAGTTTGATTGTTCCCCCACCAAAGCCAAGATGTGTCGCACGCACTGCCAGCCACTCTAACAACACTAAAGACAGTACCCGAACTCTCTTGTGCAGGTGCCACCCGACACCCTGGTCAACCCCTATCAGAATGTTGTTAGCTCTCATACCAGATTTTAACTTTAGAGTTTGGAATAGATGTAGTGCTAACTATTTGAATGACCTCCATGTCAGGGGTCAACTATCCACATTCGCACAGCTAAAAGACTGCTACACCTTACCTAACACAGTGCATCACTCATATCTCCAATTATCATCCTGGTGAAAAAGACACGCACCACCACCCACAACATATAATCTCACCATGATAACCAACTTTAAAAAGTTTCATATGGCACTAAATGATCTCCACCTTATACGCTATGCTGCTGCCAGATGTGAACATTAGATCACTGAAAAACATAAAGAGCTGGGAGAAAGACCTAGGGTACTAGATCCCGGAACAAACTTGTCTCACTTCCACCAATCTATATAGAGGCTTAACCTCCTGTGCAGCCCATGTGGAACTATTGCGTAAAATACTGTACCGTTGGTATATGGTTCCCACAAGACTAGCTACCATGTGCCTAACACATGCTGACAATGCCTCACCGAAGTAGGCACATTCCTTCATATGTGGTGGAGTTGCTCAAAAATCAAACCATATTGGCAAGAGGTTGTATCACTTATACAGGACCACATCAATATTACCATACCCAACTCTCCAGCTTCCCTGCTCCTATTCAACTTTGAAGCCAAATACCCTAAACCTGTTAAATATATGCTTTTTCATATCCTTATAGGGGCACTGCATTTTGTTGCAAAGAAATGGCTCTCGCAAACAAGCGCATCAGTGCCATAGCTCATACAACACATATTCCTAGTTGGAAGATATGAATCAAATGTTACCCGAATCCCACCTCGCAATAGTTAGAGACAAAAAGTCTGGACACCTAAACATCCACAAGGATATATTCCCTCCGGTTGGATACCCCGCTCATAACACTTCCTTACTCCAAACCCCCCCACCACCCACTGTTTGGTTTATATACTTAGAACCCTTTCTTCCTACTTCAACAAACTGGAACAACAACTGCTACCGATCTGGGGCACTGCATTACAAGCCCACTGCGCACAAGTCCAGAGACGAGTAGACCTTAACGTTCATACATGCAGAGTTCCTGGCTCGTATGTTATAAAGGCCACACTCATGCACTAAGGCTGAAAACTGAGGTATAACATCTTCTGATACTAGCTGGAGATCTGAGCGATACAACGCCTTCATAGTGAGGCGACATTATATAAAAATGTATTAGTGTTCACAGAGGCAGGGCCCAACAAAACTTTAATATCGGGACCTCGCCTGACTTACCTGGAAGAGACATCTCCCAATGTGGGAAAGCATGCTTGTGAGTCACAGGAAAATATACAGCTGTACTCACCATCAACTCTAGTAAGCAGTTATCTGTTTACCATCTTTAATTCAATTTTGAGTGTTTTGTATTTTGTATTTTTAATGTTTTTATGTGAATAAATGTTTGTTCAATTATTAAATTTATTAAGTATATAACATAATACATGTGTTAATTAGTATTACATATAAAGGTGCAATTTAAACATTATATATACAGATCTGCACTATCACTATTTTCAATTCTTTTTTATATGCAACATATGATTTTGAACGTGTGACTGCTACCCATTAAGGAGTATAAGTATATTTATTCCTTCTTTTCCTAATTTTGGTTGGATGTGGGAAGGGGCTGATCACCTAAATGTCCCTCCACTTCTTGAAACTTATTTTTTGGATTACCCTTACTGTGTGGTGAAGGGAACACACTGAAGCGTTGTAGCTGGAACATATATTAATTTAGTATACTATTAATCTGTAATTGTATATAGGCTATATCTATTTTCCTCGTATATATTCTATATAAAACAACTTAGCGCTCCGAGATTATTTAATTTTACGCTTCTATAAAACTTTAATATGTTCCCTCACCGCTGTGCCTAAGTCGATATCTAGCTATTACTTAATTAGTTCCAAGTTACAGGATTTTGTATTGAGTAAAAGTGTAATACCATGTAGGGATGTGCATGGGAAAAATATTAGGTTCGGTTTGGCATTCCGAAATTTGGGACTTCGGGAACTTCAGTTCAGTTTGGCACTTCGGCTCTTCAAAACTTCGGCACTTCGGTAACTTCGGAACTTGGGATAAGTGTACAGTTAGGGATAGGGTTAGGTTAGGGGTAGGTTAGATTAGGGTTAAGGGTAGGGTTAGAGGTAGGGGTAGGTTAGGGTAAGGTTAGGGTTGGTTTTGGAGTAGGGGTAGGGTTAGAGGTAGGATTAGGGGTAAGTTTAGGGGTAGGGTTAGGATAGGGTTAGTGTTAGGGTAGGTTTAGGGGTAGTGTTAGGGTAGGGTTAGGGTAGGGCTAGGCTTAGGTAGGAGGTAGGGTTAGGGGTAGGGCTAGTGGTAGAGTTAGGGAAGGTTGAGTTAGGAGCAGGGTTAGGGTTAGCAGTAGTGTTGGGGTATGGTTAGAGGTAGGGCTAGTGGTAGGGTTAGAGGTAGGGTTATCATAGGGTTAGGGGTAGGGTTGAGTTAGGAGAAGGGTTAGGGTTAGGAGTAGTGTTAGGGTAGGGTAGGGTTAGAGTAGGGCTAGTGATAGGGTTAGGGTTGAGTTAGGAGCAGGGTTAGGGTTTGGAGTAGGGTTATGGGTAAGGTTATGGCTAGCATAGAATTAGGGGTAGGGTTGGGTTAGGTTAGGTGAAGGGTTAGGGGTAGGGTTAGGAATAGAATTAGGGTTACCTTACCCCTACCCTAACCCTACCCCTACCCCTACTCCAACCACTAACCCTATCCCAATCCCTAACCCTACCTCAACCACTAACCCTACCCCTAACCCCAACCCTCTCCTGTTTTGCCACTTTTCAGAAATCCGAAGCAATTCGGCACTTCCGAAATGTGGAAATTCAGCAATTTGGTTCGGTTCGGGATTCCAAAATTCGAATTTGCATTCATAACGAAACGAATTGCACATGTCTAATGCCATGTGTCAATGTTAAATATGTGTCTGTAACATTGGAACTTGCTTACTCCCCACTTCCTTTTTCTTTTCTGTATCCCCTAAGTTTTGCATTAATGACAAAATAAAAATTGTCAAATTGAAAAACACTCCATATAATTTATTTCTAGCTTTAACTCATCATAAAACGTTTTGTCTTTCTCCCAGTAATATTGAGCCAATAATGAACAAGTTAGCTGTCAGGAGGGTGGAATGTAGCGTATATAATTTTACCACCAAGCCACTGAGAAGAAGAATACTACTCTTCTCGATGGTTTGCTCTCTTATTAGCTCCAAGAAGCCAGCATTAGGTTGCATGCTACTTTATAATTTTCTTCTACTACTCCCAGGTTCTGGCAGACAGAAATATTTACAATACTAACACATAACTTCTCATTGTATCCACTGATGTAATCAGAGGAAGTACTCTATGATACATTTTTTTTATTGGGTGTTTTTACAGTGTATATATCAAATTTATGGCAATGCTTCCCCAACACTGTAATTTACATTTTTGCTCAATGTGTCTTAGTAAGGGGGCAATCGCATTCTGGACTGATCTAATGATTGCAACTTACTAATATCTTGTGAGTGCAATTTGCCACATGTGCAATTTTGGTGTTCTAACATACCACACTGTTATTGGTTTCTGTGTGTTTTTATATTACTAGATTGTATTGCTTGTATTTTATTAAGAAGACTTGAGGGATCTTATTACAATCTAATATACTCATAAAAAAGGGTAACTTTATTTTATATGTGTTTACCCACTGGGGAGCATGTGTGTTATATTACATCTTTTGTATTGTTTGATCTAATGATTACTTGCCTTCATATGAAGATATGATGATGAGGCAGATGTCACCTTTAATCTGGGATTGTGATTTTGGAACTCTTTGGAATGTTCCACATTTTGCACTGTTATAAAATGGGTCTAAAATGGATTTAATTGATATTTTTACCATTTGTTTTACAGTATATGTTGTAAAACAAATGGTATATATTTATATACAAAGTTGTATTCCTTATACTATACTTATACTATACTTACCTTTGGCACAATCTAACATCATTTAAAATGTGCCTATTGATAACACATGCATACACTTGCTGTCAAGGTCTAGTGGATATTCTTATTAAACATACAGACATATCTCTTAGGTGAGTAAATAAGTAGCCAAGTAATTAGTTCAGGTGGACTGATGAATCTCCATCCCCAAACCTAAATAATTTCCTCATTTCAGTATATCTCAACATCCCATTTCCATCAACTTCATCAACACAGATTATAGGTCCACAACCACATTTTAGCTGGCTTCCTCATTTTCTTCACCTCAGCCTACACTAACATCTCAGTTGCAACCTTCTCTATCTAAATCTACCCCCACATCTCCATACTCCTTCTTCATTGCTCATTCCATATTAAACCGAATAATAAACTCCTTCATAACAAGACTTTATCACTCTTATTTTACACTGATATTTTGCTCTTCTACATATTTTATCTGAATATACTTTCCTCAAGTATTTTGTTGAACCATTTTTTGTTTGTTTAAATGGAGACACTGCCATATCTACAACATTAGAACAGGTATGGTAAGAGACACTTCTCTCCTTGATTCTATTTTAGAAGAATTTACATCTTATTACTCTTCTCTATATAACTTACAACAATGAGATCCTAGTTATCTGTTACTTACCTGTATGACTGACTATATTTCCTCTAATATACCTAGGACTTTGTTACCAGAGACAGCAGAATCTTTGGAAGAGACCATCACTATAGACGAACAACTTCAGCACCAGCTACTGTCCCTTCTCCTTGCTCAATACTAACTTGAAACTTTTTAGTAAAATGCTGGCCGTATGCATTTGTCCAGTTCTCCCGGATATAGTGCACCTAGATCGACGGGATTTATACCAGGTAGAGAGACAAGGGATAACACAATTTGTGTGCTTAATATTGTGCAACTGGCAAGTCATTACAGACTGACTTTTCTTATTCTCTGTAATGATGCCAAGAAAGCTTCTGACTGGAGTTTCCTATGGCTTAAACTATAGGTTATGGGGTTTATCATCATCTATCATTGGATTGCTGCCCTGTACACACCACCCATCTTTTCAGAATCAGCAATGGAACACCCCAGGACTGTTTGATGTCCTGCCCTTTCTCTAGAACCATTCCTAGAGGTAGCTAAGAGGGATGGAGTTATTGGTCTTCTCAATTTGACGAGAAGAACGTTAAGTAGCTGCATGCACAGATGATCTTGTGATTATGTTCAGCAACCCACAGACTGTATTGTCAAATATTCTAAAAGATTTTCGTGAATATGGTTTACTGTCTAATCTTACATTAAATTTGAGTATTTCTTTTTGGATGCATTCATTTTTATATTTACTCATTTTATTTTACCACTATGTAATTCTTTAAAATTTTAAATAAAGATTGTCAAATAAAGAAATATAATTTGTTTTAGATATGTTCTACAGTAAACTGAGCAGCTTTTCTTATTGACTCCAATAAATTCAATTTTTCTGTAATTGCCCTGGACTTTTTTAATTTATTTTTTATTTATTTTTCCTTTTTTTGTAAATTGAAAGAGTCTAGATTTTTGGAGCTGATATTTTTGTAAAGTTAAGTGAAACACAAGTTGGAGAAAAAAAATAATAGTATAATTCCAAGCAGTGTCCAACATGATGTAAATATAGTTTCACATCACTGGTCTACTGTATATACCTGTTAGTCTAGAGCCTGAATGTCAGCAAACAGCACCTCTCCCTGGAGATCATAGCATCAATCACTGTGTCATCCTTCCTTTTGTCACAGCTGTGGACAGAAGACTGAAACTATTTGTCTGAATGTCATTCAAGGTGGTAATATTTAAATATAAATAAGGTGAAGCAAAATAACTATGCCCACACACAGGGTTTTTGCTTATTTTTTTTATAATTTTTATAACTTTGTGCTTTTTATATCATTTCAACAGTCGGAATTATATATAAAGGTCTGGCTTTTAAGCACATTTTAGAGACAGTGTACAATAGATTTATATATCTGTAACACAGGACATGTATACAATAATTAAAGATTAACAGTTTGTTTGGAGAAATCACAATGCTTGGAGTAACTTTTTCTTCTTTTTTTTTTTTCATGAGATGCTCTGTTTCCTTTTAAATGTATTTAAAAGAACACTATAGCATTAGGAACACAAAACTGTATTCCTATTGATATAGAGTCCCTGTTTCTACAGATGTATGGATCCCCTCCCCTGGTTTGCAATTAATAAATAAATAAGGAATTATTATATAGTGCCCATATATTCCACATGGCTTTACAATTATAAAATGGAGATATTTATCAACAAGTAATTTGCATGCAGAATATAATAGAGACAAGAGGCAAGAGATAAGAAGGTCCTGCTCAAACGGGCTTACAATCTATGAGGAAGGGGTAACAATACACAAGAGAAATAACATCATGTCAGAGGTGGCAGGGATTGATGGATAAGATGCCTGTCTCTAAATAAACTAGTAAAAGTGTTGTGTGAAAGAACTGAACAGTGGCCAGAGAGAGAGTGAGCTGGGCTATGATCGAGGTCAGTGAAATGAGAGACGCATCACCCATAAAGATGTTAAACTTTCTAAAAGAGGTGTGTTTTGATTGTCTTCTTAAAGGACTCGAGGCAAGGGTAGGGTCTGATGGAGTTGGAAATTCCATAGGAACAGGGATGCCCTTGGAGAATCTTGGTGAGAGTTGGCAATGCAGGAAAAAGCAGATGTCAGAAAAAGATCATTTGCAGAGCGAAGGGAATGAGTAGGGCTCTATTTGTTGAGTAAAGAGGACATGTAATGAGGAGTGGAATAAGTGAGGGCTTTGTAGGTTAGTGTTAGCAGTTTGAATTGGATCCTGACGGGTACAGGAAGCTAATATAATGATTTGTAAAGGGTTGAGGTGTGGGAGTCATGAAGATGAGCCAGAAGGAAGCATTCATTACAAAGAGGGGAAATGCAGGTATTTGGAAGGACGATGAATAGTGAGTTGCAATAGTCAAGTCGGGAAATGATGAGTACAAATATACAAAAATAAGTCCTGCCCACTACTCTTGGGCGAAAGCAACAACCATAGTACACATCAGCCCCAATACATACAGTAAAATGATGAGTGCACGAAGAAGTGCCTAAGTTGTATCTCAAATAAGAAAATGGCAAATGCAGGCAATATTGTAATGTGAAAGTTACAGGATTTGGAGCTTTGATGGGAGGAGAAAAAGTAACACCTAGGCACCGAGTTTGAGGGGTTGGGGTAATATGTGTCTAATTTTATAACATGACAGGAGGCTTCGTATTTGCTTAAGTCTCTCTATATTAGAATGCCACAGCAGCACAGAAAACCACCAATCAGAAAAAAGTTAGGTACTATAAAACTCCTCTCCCCATACATCATTTCCTCTTTCTTTGCTGCTCCGCAGCAGTACAGGTCAGAGTACCACTCCCTCCTGCTTCTAGTGGGTGGCTTTGGGATTTAGTTATGACTTATTTAGGATTTATATTTATTATATTTGGTTATCTTATTATATATTTATTGATTGTATTTTATATATATCGGATTTGGTTATGTATATTTTATATTTAGTATCATAGTATATTTATTATTTATATATTATGTATGTATATTTAGTTATATATTTTATGCAGTTTCATATTATATGTTTATTTATATATTATATATATATTTTATTTAGTTATATATATTTATTATATTCAGTATCATTTTATATGTTTATTTATATATATATATATATATATATATATATATTATCTAGTTATATATTATATTTGATTTGGGATTGCTGCCCTTCTGACTTTGCTTTGCTTCCCCTGTTTCTTGGGGATGTTTTCCTTTCACTTTCATTCCCCTTTGTATTTCACCCGGACTGCGGGTGCTTTCATTTGGGGTGTCAGGAGACTAGCTGTTTAAAGGCTGTCTCCTCTGACCCCCCGAGCTCCAGTGTGAGCTTGCCGGCGCCCGGGGTTACTCGCGATCGGACGTGAGTACCCGGCGGCTGGACCTGCTCACACACGTGGCCGGCTCCTTCAAGAGCCACGTGTATCCGACCGGCTCGCGGCCCCTCCTCCACCATGCAGAGCCAGTTTACCAGTCAGATCAGGGGTCAGCACTATTGCGTTCCTCTATACAGTTGGATTTATAATAAACCTGGGAGATGTGTATATTTTTACATTGCACAAGTAATCAAGTATTCTTAGGCTCCTAGCCTTGTACTTCAGTATTTGGGTTCCCAGTCCATCTCTGGAGTCAGAGATGTGACTACTCTAGGAGGATATTCACTATCCAGGTCTACATATAAAGCTAAGCAGATCTGGTTCAAACCGATATGGGAGACCAGTCAATGCTGACACTAAGTCTATTTTTCAGGTTCTATGGCTAGTGGAGTTGGAAGGTGGTCCCTTCCAAGCTCAATAAGAGGGTGCATTGAGTTGACAATTGCTTAGCACTACTCCTGGACTATACCATGGGTACGATACCCTTCGGATGGTATGCTGGTGATACATAATATTGATGAAGGTATCCCAAAGGGTCTGCATGTTCCTGTGCATAACCTATTCACAATTAATAAAATGATCGTTCAGTAGATCATTATTTAATGGACACTATATCACTGGAACGTTTTCAGCCTATATACACTACAGCTGGAATGCCACTATTGGCCTGCTGGGCTTTTAGGGACTACTAGTCCCAGTTAAGGTGTATTACCACTGTATTACGCTGTCTAAAGGAGTTGGTGTCTGGGGGTCCTATGTCACAGGGTACCTTGAAGATTGACAGATATTTAGGGTACTCTCCCCAAACACAGGGGTCCCCTTATTACTCATTTGGACGCAACTCAGGATTGGCCTGCTCTGTCTGTGCCCCTTTGATTGGCCTGCTATGTCTGTGCCCCATTGATTGGCCTGCTATGTCTGTGCCCATTTGATTGGCCCACAATGTCTGTGCCCTTCTGACTGCCCTACTCTATCTGTGCCCATTATTGGCCTGATCTATCTGTGCCTGAACCCCTTTTGGCCACAGGAATATCACTGGGGGAATATCACTGTGGAGAGCTCAGTACCCAATATTGACAGGGAGACAGGTGAGTGTCCAGGCAAGCACTGCTACCATACTATCCAAGTGGACACCAGTATACGGGCACCTAAGTACGATTGGAAGGGTGAAAGCCCTAAACCTCATGCCCTGAGGGGCAAAGCTTTTATGGAGATTCCTGGGCACGCAACCACGGTTTACGCCAACCCGGCGGCGGCACATCTACAAGGGGATTTTCGCACAAGCAGGGCCAAGTGCTCAGACGCCAACAGGGGAACATGGTTTCCTCAACTTAGCAAATGACCCTTTAGCTGCCTTTCCATCCATCTTAGGTATTGGTACTTATTCCTGCGTCGTGTTTAGCTCCGGGCCCTTTCAGTTGGGTTTACTTGACTTGCTTTTCCGGTTCTACTATTTACCTTCTCTCCGAGGTACGTATTTACCTTTGACTCCATTATTTGTTTTCTTTGTTTCATGCCTTCCAAACTTCCTATTGCTCGGGTCGTCGACAGGCCTGACTTGACCTCTTCTCGTGGATTGCTGAGAACGTCTCCAGCTTTCCTCAAGCTGCCAAAGGTCATCTTGTTTCCTGCGTGCACGCACGGGATCCGGGCGGTCCGTTGGTAGGTTCCGTCATTGTTTCCAGAGGTTGCATTCCCTCATCATCCTTTTCTGTTATTACAGATGGACACGACCCAAGGTTGTATACTGCTCCATCTACCATCGGTCTGGTTCATTACCAGTTGATTCCACCTCCCAGGTGAGTGATTTGGATAGAGATTTCGTGGTCAGAGAGGGACCCCCCTCAGAATCTCAGTACTATGCTGATATTATTAAAGTTTGAACCCATAGTTGGTCACCCTGAGCCTGATATGGACTCTAGTTTGGATTACTAGAGGGTGCGGCCCTCCATCGCCTCGACCCGAGACTGATATTTTTATTTACACGAGTAGAGAGCAAACTTCTCTCATATTCTGAACCGGACACTGATTAATTATTAGAGGGTGTAGCCCTCCCTCAACCTCAGCCGAGATGGATACTATATAAGACATATTTTGAGTGTGACATTCTCATGGAAGGAACTGGGCACGGAGGTAGGCTCTAAATTTGTGTTTCTCACGAGTGTGGCCCGCTCATACTATCAGCCGGACGCCAACACAGTTACATTATTAGAGAGTGCTGCTCCCTCATTCTCTCAACGCACTACGGTACCGTCCATTTGCTCATCACACAGGTTTGTACCTCTACAGGACAACGATGACTGCATAGAGGGGCGTCCCTCCTGCATTCAATTCAATAGGGAGCTGCACACCACATACCGAGTTTACCGCTGATGTGTCTCGCATGCAAAGATCGCAATCCTCGGTCGATTTGGGTTCCCCAGTTAACAATCTTGGAGTGAGATGACAGGACTGTCTCTACTCCTCTGAGAACATATCTGGAGAACATGATTTGGATATGGAGGGCCCTCCTTCTATATTCTAATCCCTCACGGGAACCATCTTGGTTTTGGGTTCTCGATAACCCGCCTATTAAACTACCATCAAGGAGACCTACTTGGACTCTATGGAGGAGCCCGGTGTGTGTGTCCGGCCCTACACGGACATCACATGTCGGGACACAACCTACCGCTGGAGTACTAATAATAAAACTATATACTGGCGCTTTATTAACAAAGTAGAAAATAAATGGACATGTAATAGCTGCTATATCACCACGTGTAGTCTTTCCTCATACACAAAACAAACCAAATACATTAAAAAAAGGTGTAGCGCTACATACAGATATAGAGTTGTCCAAAGTCTGAATATCTGTCACTCCAAAAAATGGAGACCACAATTGTGAAATAGTGTCCTAGAAAAGAAATTATAAACTCATAGTGTGACACTGTAATCAAATATGAAAAAACAAAAGGCCTGAATCGAACCACTCACATATTACTGAGCTAATAAACCTAAAAGCTCCTAGGTCCGTGAAGGCAAACTTTCCCCTTCTTTAGTAGACTTCTTTCCCACGCTGTTGCTAGGGCTCAAGCAGAGAGAATATATGGTGCAGTATGATATAGAACCAATATCATATAGCTAATATAAATGTATATACTCACAAATATAGAGCCACTCTATAGGCTCTTTTCCAGTGCTTTATGTAGTTAAGGACTACACTCCTATATAGCAGGAACCAATAGCCCAATGTGGTCAATTCAAATATTTATTGTAAGAAAAAAAGTAAATTTAAAATTCCAATGGCCAATTTATAAAAATACAATACATACACATATATATATAAAAGGCATAAAGGTGGTATATAAAAAGTCCCCAGGACGCGTTTCGCCAACTTAAAATCGGCTTCCTCAGCTGGGTGTAAAGTGCAATACGTTCTTTCTCCTGCTCGGAGACCTGCTATATACGTTGTCCATAATTGCGGGAACGCCGCTCAGCTGTTCTTTTCGGCGCGCTACTGCTGCTTCTATCTCGGCGGGCACTGTGTGGGTTCCAAGCCTCTTTCTCATTACGGTTTACTTCCGCATATGTCATAGTTTTCATTAACCCCATCATATCATGTCCTCCTGCTTCAGAACATCAAGCTTTCCTTATCCAGTATTCTCAAGAATATAAACATATCGCACAAATTAAAAAGGAAGTAAGAAAAGGGGCTCTGTATAGTATATAAAATAATTGAAGAAATGCTTTTCATTTAAAGTAGAGAAATTAAAGAATACCGTTTATTTATTTTGAAAAGATTGAGGATTAGATATACCGTTCTATTATTATATTATTTTATTAAGACTCTATATCTCTGAATATCTATACAGAGCCCCTTTTCTTACTTCCTTTTTTATTTGTGCGATATTATATTCTTGAGAATACTCGATAAGGAAAGCTCGATGTTTGACAGGTCGGGCATGGAACTGGATCGTACAAACGAGTAGGCGGTTTATTTCACTCTCTCACTACAGCACACGAGGACTCTTCTTTGTTATACAGGTCCCAATTACCTATGGATCCAGACATCTAATCACCCCTAGACGATGATATATCTGGATGGAAATTTCGACTCCGGTTTACGGTCCCATTCTTTTGAATATTTTCGGCATTCACAATCCCCAGAGTAGTCGACCACCGTTTCACCACACAAGTTCAATTGGGGACCCTGATTGGACGTCTTTTCTCTACCGCAGCCGTGGATTACACAGTCCATTTAGAATGCTGGAATCACTTAGGATATGGCTAGTTTTGACCACACTCTTGCCTGCATAATAAATTTATTCTCTGGTGAGACAACTCACCGGGTAGGTCATGAGGGATCGAAAAGACCCTACTCGGTTCCATTACGGAATTGGTGGTGGACTTAGACGCATTGGGTGAGGTTGAAGATTTTCCTCCAAGGCCACATCGCCTGGTGACCCTGACATGATCGGAGGAGCTACTTTCCACATCAAGAATCAAGACATGGCGGCAGTTTCTTCTTGCGGCCCTGAGTCCGCAAAGGACCTTCGGAATTTTACACCTACAGGAACATGGCTAATAGGTCAACTTGAGAGCTCATAGAACAGCAGCTAGGAAACGGGTAGTGTTTTCTGTATCTTGGGATGCTTCGACAGCTGGCATCTTCATCACTCTGTCTACTGTCACTTCGCGCAGTTGGAAGGTCTATTTAGGATTGCTCTAATATTTCACGGAATAGGTACCAGTGAAACAAACAGCGTTGGAGTTGTTGGCTGAGCGTTAAAACAGCAAATACAAAGCCTCCTGTCATGTTATAAAATTGTAGATTATGCTAGCTTTAGTGTACCTATAATCTTAATTTTATTAATGACAGGAGGCGAGTATTTCCCACCCATTCTTATCCCTCCCTTGTTTAATTTTAATAGTTTGGGTTCATCAGGTACGTATGCAACTCTGTTTGTTGTCTCTGCTACCTGTCACTTGTTCTTATGTGAATTTCTCATAAGTAGGGCTGGGATATCTACACATTAGGGTATTTTGGTTGCTACATTGGGTATCTACATGTTTGTTCAGAGTACATTTCATTGGCTAACCAATCGTTTCAGTTTACAGTCCATCAAAGCTATCTGGTTTGGCAGTTGCTCTCGGATGGTGGACATTTTGTTCTGTTTTGTCGCAGCTTGAAAGAGGAAATGATGCATGGGAAGAGGAGTTTTATAGTACCTAACATTTTTCTGATTGGTGGTTTTCTGTGCTGCTGTGGAGTTCAAGTAAAGAGAGACTTAAGCAAATACGAAGCCTCCTGTCATGTTATAAAATTAAGATTATAGGTACACTTAAGCTAGCATAATCTACAATTGTCTTGTAGGGACATTAATGGAGGAGGGTTGTTCTAGGAGAGAAAGATGACGAGTTCAGTTTTAGAAAGATAAATATTTAGAAAATTGGAAGACATCCAGTTAGAGATGTTAGAGAGGCAGTTTCTGACACGTTTCAGGAGAGCAAGAGAGAGGTCAGGGGAGAAGAAGTAAATCTGAGTGTCGTCTGCATATAGACGGTAATGAAAACCAAAGGGCTTAAAAAGGTTACTGAGAAAGGCAATGTAGATAGAGAATAAAAGAGGACCAAGAAGATTGCCTTGGGTAACACCAACTGATATCGGCAGTGAACATTGTGGAAGATTGGATAAAAGCCAGGAAAGTATAGTTTCATGCATTCCAAGGTTGTGGAGGGTTTGAAGAAGAAGAGACTGGTAGACAGTATCAAAAGGCAGCAGAGGTTGAGGAGGATAAAAGTGAGTAATGACCTTTAGTGATTGAGTGATTAAGTTGTTAGTCACTTTATTAAGGACAGTTTCAGTAGAAGGAAAATAAGGAAAAATACTGATTGAAAAAAGGTCAAGGAGAGAGTTAGTATTGAGAAAATGAGTTAGACAAGTTAATACAGCCTTTTTTCCAGCACCAAAGCTCCCATGGTGATACTCATTTCTCCATGTCCCACTATGTCATGGAAGAGGCATTGTGCCACATGTGCATTCAAGCTTTCCTATGGACTTCAATGTCATGTGGACGAGATTTACTCAGTCAGTGCAGTGGATGCTCCTCTAGTGGCTGTAAGTATAACAGCCACTAGAGGTGGACTTAACCCTGTAATGTAAACATTGCATATTCTAAAAAAAACTTAAGGACAGGACCACTGCACCCATACCACTTTATTAAGATGAATTTGTCAGGGTGACTACACTGTCCCTTTAAAGATGTATCAGAAGACATCATAATTCCGTTCAGAAAAGGCAAATTCAGGGCAAACATCATAAATAAAGAGGGAAAATAGAAACATTGTTTAATTTTTCAATTTCTCTGTGTGCTTTCTGTGTGCTGACTGTCAGGTAAAAAAGACAGACCTGATAACAATGATTGACGAGTAGGAAAGATGGAAGAAACAAATTGCTGGGAAAAGTGACATGGAATTCTACGTTTCATTTAATAAAATTTTCACACCTCACAAATACAGTGATCTCTTCAAATGTTCTGGCAAGCCACAACATTAAAACCTCCTTCCTAATAGTGTGTTTGTCTCCATTGTGCTGCCGAAGCAGCTCTGATATGTTGAGGCATGGCCTCCACGAGACCTCTGAATGTGTCCTGTGGTATCTGGCACCAAGATATTAGCAGCAGATCCTTTTAGTCCGGTAAGATGAGAGGTGGGGCCTCCATGGATCGAATTGGTTGTTACGCACATGCCACATACGCTCAATCAGATTTAGATGTTGGGAATTTTGAGGCCAAGGTGACACGTTGAATTCTATGTCATGTTCCTTAAACCATTCCTGAAATTTTTTTGCAGTGTGACAGAATGCATTATCTTGCTGAAAGAGGTTACTGCCATCAGGGAACACCATTGCCATGAAGGGGTGTACGTGGTCTTCAACAATCTCTGGGTAGATGGTACGTGTCAAAGTTACATCCGCACGAATGCCAGTGCCAAAGGTTTCCCAGAACAACATCAGAGCATAACACTGCCTCAGCTGACCTGCGTTCCTCCTATCATGCATCCTATCATGTGTACTAAAAGGCACTTAGTGAAATAATATTAAAGATATATGGTGCAAGCAGCTGTGTAACACTTAGTGGATGTACCAAAATCCACAAAACCAGAATGCAAAAAACAAACTTGATGTTTAGGTGATCAACCCCACCACCTAAACAAAAAAGTACAAGTGCAACGCTTATAGTATTTAACACTTATTCCTCAATATATGTGGGATTATTTAACATGTAAAATAAGAAAAATATATATACAGGTAGTGCAATATTGTTTCAAAATTTAAAGTGTATATACATATATATGTGTGCACAAAAGTGAGTGTTAGAAAAACTCACATTTGTTAGAGCCTTTTGTCGATATAGGCTCTAAACACAGAAGACCTCAGGGTCTTTAAGGTGGCACCTACTACCTTCTTCTATGATGAAAGAAACTTCAGAGTATAAGAATGTAGTAGGTGCCACCTTAAAGGTCCTGAGGTCTTCTGTGTTAAAAAAAACTTCACATGGAAGGAGTACTTGACGCCAGTTCACCAGTTGTTCTACCTTGTACCACTTTTGATAGGTACTAACCACTGCATACACGCCACAAGACTTGCCATTTAGAATACTCTCTGACCCCATTGTCTAGCCATCACTACATCACCCTTGTCAAAGTCACTCTGACCTTTTTGTTAGCCCATTTTTCCTGCTTTCAACAAATTAAATTCAAGAACTGACTGTTCACTTGATTGTTTAATATAGCCTACCCCTTGACTGTGCCACTGTAACAATCTAATCAATGTTATTCACTTCACCTGTCATTGGTTTTAATGTTGTGGCTGATCAATGTATATATTTGTTAAACAGCGATAAGTAAATATACAGGGATATTTAAAAAACTGAGAATTCAAAGTGAATTCAAATTTAAGGCCGGAGTAGCCAAACTGAAAGCATAGCTGACTTAAAGCATTTTTCTCCTGACAGTTCCCATTTAAGTTGAATATAGTTATAATTTAAGATGTTTAAAACTACGACCAAGGCCTAGTTTCCATCAGTCAGATCAGATTCCCATCATCCAACTATTGGTGTTATTTATTCTTTTATATAAGAAAGTATGATGGGGCTTTAAATGAACACTATAGTGTATTCCTAACACTATAGGGCCCCTGTCCCTAGTTAGATTCAGGTATAAAAATGTGTAATAAACAATCATTTTACTCACCCTTTTTGCCATTGGTGCTGCTCACATCTCTGCCAACCTCATTGAGGAGGCATGGCTTGGGGACCTGGCGCACATGTGCGCATCCAGTGCATCTCATTGGAAAGTATTGAATTAAATGAGATCCTATGACCTTCTGCATCATGTGACCAAGGTTTACTTGGTCAGTGCAGTGGAAGTGTCTCTAGTGGCTGTTAGGAAAACAGTCACTAGAGTTGTGTTTACCCTGCAATATGCATTGCCGTTTTAACATTTTTTAAAAGACAGGACCATTGCAGACAGACTATTTCATTAAGATGAGTGGTTGGGTTGCTTTGCTAATAGAATGATCAGTGAATAAAAAAGCATTTTATAAACCTTTTTGTTTTATTATTGGAATTTGTTTTTAGTTTATTTAATTTTTGTTTTCTAATAACAGAGTACACTGCAGTGTATTGCGGGTCTATGATTAGTGTGGGGTGTTTCTTGGTTAGTGATTTTTGGCCATTAGTTTTAGGCATTAGTATTTTTGGAAACTGTAATACATTTATTTAACCTATAGGACTGCACAATTTATATTGGTTGAGATATTCCATAAGTGTTGGAGTCAATTTTGTCACACAGTTAAAAGAATGCAAACATCCCACTCATCACCGCTGGGATAATGTCCTTAAACTCCTGATTCATTCCACCACTGTTTAGAAAAAGACTAATTGAAAAACTTCTTAAATGCTACAAATTTTAAACAGATGGCACCCATTCAAGCAGAAAGTAAAACTGTTCTACTCTAGCCTTAGAAAGGGCCTACAGAGTTACTGATGCAATGCCAAGCTGAAATGAAAGAGATAGAATAAGAGGATCAAAAGAAAGTCACCAATTTTCTCAGAGTCTGAACAGAGGCTTCGAACCGATACACTAAGGTGCCAAGCCAATCATAGTCAGAAAAAAGAACGTGATTGACTAGTAAAGAAAGTTATACTGGTCTGCCATCTCTGAAAGCTAGTTTGGTGGCCAGGCATTATGGGTTTCAGAATCCTACGTTTTGAGTGGTGAGCCACAAAAAAAATGTCGCTTCAATAGACAATAATGCAAACATATTGTCAGGTGGACTTATAAAGAGCAGACTCATGGGGTTTGATGGAGCGGAGGTTTGTGTGTAAGTATCAGGTGAATGTGCGGAGGTAGCCCGAGCTAGGTGTCAGGCGCAGGGCAGCGCGTGCAGCTTGTTTCGGCGGGAAGCTGGAGCTCAGGTAAGGTCCCTGATTGGTTAATTGCGTTAACTGGTTAATTGCGGCGTGAGCTACCTACCAGCGGGAACCACGGGGGTATAAATATAAAGGCGCCAAAAAATGTATTCACCTCAGCTTGTGCCAGACAAAACGAAAGTTGGCTGTTTGAAGCCCCACCCACCCTTCCCCTTTTTTCTTTCAGGAATCACTGTTGTGACTTTATTATGGGATATAAGTCACCCTCCTGGCCATCACATTTTATTTGGTTGAAAATATATTTATGGCTCCTGGCTTTAAAAGACGGAGCCTGGAAAAGGTCAATGGTTATTTGGTTTTGGATTAAAGTTATGGTTTATTATTATTGGTAGATCCGTAATAAAAGTCACGGCAATTCGCCAAATGTTTGTCAATTTATAAGGAAAAATAAACAGTTTAAAGGAAGAAGTTGTGTTTCATTTATACTATGTATCAGGAAGAATGTAACATTCAAACGCCATGTGTTTGTTCTATTTCACAAGCACTAGCTGAAAGTATGTGTGAATTATCTGTACTAAATAAACAAATGATCAGGGCTCAATATTTTCATTTCGCCCACTGCCCATTGGCGAGAGGAAATTCAGCCCGGGGGAGTAGAAAGACTACACAGTGACTGAGGACTCCTGAGCAGCTGTGAGGCTTTTTAGAGCTGTTTCAAAGCAGAGGCTTCTTGTAACAGTGGCTGCACAGCTGCCAGCACAGGCTTACACCGGGGATTGAGCAGATGTATGTTGTCAGAATGGAAAAGTATCTCCGCACCTTTAAACTTTGTACTTTTTCCCTCTTGTCCCACCAGACAGTCAGTCAGTTTTCTTTTGTAGAATGCACAATGTTTTTTTTATTCTCCCCCCCCCCCCTCCAACATTGGGTTTAAACAGAGCTGCTGTCCTGTCCATTCCAAGAGGGCACCCCAAAGGCAGTTGGTTAAACTATGATAATCTGGCTAGTGACATAGGACTTGAAATTGCAAGCCCTGCAAATTATTATAATAATAATAATGCGTTAGAGGAATCTTTTTCACAACAAAAACATTCCTGAACCACTGCTGCTCTCAAAGCTGTGTATTGGTTGTGTTCAGAATAAACACCGCAATTCTTATTATTCTATACAATTGCAATCAATGGGACAAACCAGAAGAAGGTATTTTGTGCCTGAGTTGTGCTTTTTCAACAGCTTCTAAAGAAATTAGTTTTGTACACGTCAAAAGACCTTCCCTTCTGCTTACTTTTGGCCAACAGAGGGAAATGATTAAAAATGCAATGTTTTGCTTGTGATCATAGCCCATAGTCTCTGACATTGAATGTGTATTGTATTTCTAGTTTGTCATTGTTCAAGGAATGCATTCATGAAATGTCAGTGGCATAGTGAACCTTCTATTGAAATATTTACGCAAATAAAATACTTTCAGGGTTATTTATGAAAGTGATAACTCAAAGTGAATTTAAACTTTAAGGCCAGAGTAGCCGAACTGAAAGCAAAGGCAATTAAAATATTTTTTCTAGTTCATCTATTGTGACCTTAAATTTGAAATTCACTTTGGATTCTCACTTTAGTGAATAATGCTGTTATAGAACGTGAGAATTTCTTGTCACTGAGGTAACGCTAGAATGTACGATAACACAAATAGTACGGAGGGAAAGGATGGTGATTTTGTTTCAAAATGGAAGATATAGAACTACAGACAATGGTATACATTGTTACTAAAGTAGATTTGAAATGTCACAATATTAAGCCTTTTATATAGCATAGCACTTTTATATCCTTGTCATCTTTTAGAACCAATGGCAGTTCTTACCTAGGTCTAGTCAAATCATTTCCATTGTATGTGAGTGTTTAAAGGTCTAAGCCCTGATTGAGCAGAACCCAGTATAAGACCATTTGTCTTTTTTTCTCTTTGGCATGTAGGTCTTGGGAATTTATCCCACACATCAAATCACATTAATCATCAGAATTTTGGATCAACAGCAGCCCTTCCTCTGAGAATCTGGCATGACATGAACAGGCTCTATTTTAAGTTGAGATCTGTGTATTATAAATTGACTTCCTTGAGCCTACCGTTAGTTATTACTACAAAGAGATTCTGAATACATTTCACTCATCATAAAAATTTTATGAATGTCTATGAAAACACAGGTGACTTTTAACAGCACAGCTAATTGTCTACCGTATTTTGCTGTTCTTATGAAAAACTTTATTTGACTTCATATGTAAGTGGTACTTGATGACATGTTTGGAAACCTCTGTCATAATGAAATAATCAAGAATTCAAAAACCCAAGGTTACAGGGTCAGTATCTGTCAGGACTTTAAGTACGTACAGAAACTGTATCAAATTTAATCCGGATGAAATACAATAGTTAGTAGATTTGTGCACAGTGAACAATTTTGACACGCCCAAATTAATTCGGCCAAAAATAAATTTCAATTTGTCCAAACCGACTCTCTGCCCTGCAGATTCATCCTCCCACCCCGCATCATTTTCAGACTTTGCTGTTTCCAAGCTGGAAGATGGACCCAGGCCCCTGCACTGGCTCTTCCTCAATGCAGGCAGGCTTCCTGGATGGCTGGCTGTTCCGTGTTTATGACATCCTCAGTATTCCGACAGCCACATGGAGGGGGAGAGCTCTCCCTCACTGCCTGTCTACCTGCCTGCTGCTCCTGTGGCTCGATGACACCCTCAGTGTTCCATCAGCCACTGTGATGTCACTGTGTGAGCCTCTTCCCAGACAGCAAGGAGCTGCAGTTACAAGCCAGTTAAGGCTAGACTCGACAGAGCAAGGAAGCAGAGGGACATAGCTCATCGCCAGGGAGGGATGGAGCGTTCCTGTCGAAGACTCATCGCCTGCCCCGCAGCGAGGGAACTGATGTTAGGGACAGCATAGACATGGTAGGAGGGAAAGAAAATAAGGAAGGAGATAAAGCAAAGAAAGGAAAGAAAGAGAAGTCGAGGCAAGGGAAGGGAAAGAGGAAAGGGAAGAGGAAAAAGGAAGAGGGAAATGGAATGAGAAGAGGCAGCTACCTCCTTGAAGTTAGACAGATGAACAAATTATTGGGCAAAAAGTACTTTGATTTTTTTTAATTTGCTGTGATTGCAATTGCCATTAGGTATTTAGAAGAATGGATGAAGTGTCTGAAATTCAAACAAATGGGCATTCGGTCAAATCCAAATGCCCAGGTGTAATAGTTATGAGATATAAGCAGATATGAGAAAAGAGAAAGGTAACACCATGTTTGTTGGGATAATCCCCAATAACACAGCATACCTAAAAGTGGACCTTAGATTCTTAAAATCATATTGTCTTTGTTGAATTTAATAATTCTGACCTAATGATTTGTGAGGCTTTTTGCTTGTGTCTTCTGGGACTGGCCTAGGGTTCATGCACAATGCTTATTGACCTTATTGTCCCATAATTTTTTTTGTAGACACGTACAAGGGCTGAAAGAGAAGAAAGAAAGAATGTGGAAAATGAGGGCAGTAGAATAAGTGTCTGTCAAGTTTGAGGTACATCTAAGAACCCTCAGACTCTGCATTATAGGACACAAGAATGAGCAATACACAAAGAAATACCACCTGCAGAGGTGAAAAAGTCTATATTTTTATTTTTTGTGTGTATTCCACATTCTTGGGTCTTTTACTAGAGGCCTTTGGGAACTCTTAGGGTTTTGTGCAGTATTTTAGCTGTTCCTAGAACAGATAGCTGAGATGTCCCCATGGAACCTGCGGAATTCAGTCTCCCAACTTGGTGATTACAGCCCCAGGGGCCAGGCAAACCAGTCCACCAAAATGCTACTGGGCCCTGGGGAAATAGCCTGTTTGCTTTCAGCAGGGGACCAACCCATCCACTTGCTTCTATGCCAAGCTCCCAATTCCTTATCTTCCCTATTCCAAGTTCCTCACAGAACCAATGCATTCTAGAATGGAGTACTAAAGGACATTATTGAATATACATAAAGGGAAAACCATTTTTGGAATTGAGGGGAAAAAAAGCATTTGTGGATAGAAAATGATAAATTGGAAATTAGTAAACTAGACTGCCAGACAGGGAGAAAAAGAAGTGTATATAGAAGAGAAATTTGAGATAGTAATATAGACTGAGAGAGAATAAAGAAATGAGAGAGGTCAATGTGATTAGGTTATAATGTTCCAGAGCATATGATCGTGTTCCATGACTAGAGTGCCAACACTTGCTCCTTGTTGCTAACTCTGTGATGCTCTAACTGCTATGAATTAATATAGTTTCTGAGGCAGAGTGTAGACACAAGCATATCATAACCCTCCACACATGAGCTGAGGCTTAATGCTGGGTAGAGATCTGTTTAATGGCACACAAAGCAACAGTATTCATGCAGTAAAACCACTCCTGCTCTGAGGAAAAATAAAATGACAGTTAAAAGGTCAGACAGTGTTTGAATATGACAGTTATTGGGTCAGACGGTGTTTGAATGTAATAAGGAATTAAGGGTTTAACTGGGGTTCTGGGGGGGGGGAATAAAACAGTTGAACTAAGTCCATAAAACATAGGTTTTCTTCTCACACCCTAAGGACCATAATCACAGGGCAAGAGGCTGGCAAGCAGGCCTCTCCAAAACCCATTGGCGAGGTTACTTACTGTCTCCACTCCATGTGTTGCGAACTGCCGCTGGGGAGAAAGACCGGTTGTCTCCCCTCCCTGCAAGGTACGCTGACGCTGGGGAGGGAGACCGGTTGTCTCCCCTCCCTGTTCCACACACTGCCGCTGGGGATTTGGGCCGGCTGCCCAGCATCCCTGTAGGGCCGGTAGAGAGACCTCGGTCCCATCTCCACCTGTCATCTGTGGATCTCCCCAGGACCAGTCTCTGAGGACCCTCTACATTTGAGAATAAGGACCACCTGCCTCCGCACCCGGTAACTCCGGCCGCTGCTGGGGATCTGGGCCGGCTGCCCAGCATCCCAGTGGGCCCGGTGGAGAGACCTCGGTCCCATCTCCATCTGCCATTCGAGGTTCCTCCCAGTGCCAGTCTATGGGATACCCCAGGACTTGGGAATAAGGACCATTTGCGTCCTCTCTCTGTAGCTCGGGCTGCAACTGGGGATCTGGGCCACCTGCCCAGTAGTGCCGGTAGAGAGACCTCGGTCCCATCTCCACCTGCCTGTTGGGGTCCCTCCCAGGACCAGTCTATGAGGTCCGCTACCTCGGATACCTTTGGTTGCTGTTGGGGAGGGAGACCGGTTGTCTCCCCTCCCTGCAAGGTACGCTGCCGTTGGGGAGGGGGACTGGTTGTCTCCTCTCCCTGTGACTCGGTCTGCCGCTGGGGAGAGAGACCGGTTGTCCACAGCCCCAATCTCCACAATCTGAACTCACATTCCCGTGCTGCTGGGTTCACCTCATCCAATTCGTGCATTATTCGGACGATCACCTCTTCTGAAGGATCTGGGCCATACCAGGCTAGCCGCCTCTTTATCTCTGCAATGCAAGCGTCGCCCTCATAGAAATACGTCATGTTTGCTTGGCCCCCACTCTGGGCCACTAGCGCTCCGATCCGCGCCTTTTGGATTCCTTTGTAGACGGGGACGCTGCACGAGTGCTAGCGTTGCCGTCAATTGTAACTCCGTAACGTTACCAGTGTCTCCGAGCTGCTTCTCCTGGCACTAGGACGCCATCTCGCCGCTTGCCACCAAATGTGACGGTCCGCTGGCACTCCGACTGAGTACCTCTGCCAGTTGATGCTCCTAGTGCTTGCCGAGGACTCAGAGCACTCCACCAGACACCATAATCACTGCAAACCCCACTGCCAGCGATGCAGCTGCGCCGGGGTCTCGCCGTCTTTCACCCATCCTGGACCCAAGACCAGGGTCCAGCTTCCAGTGGGCAGACCTCTCCTAATCCAGAGAGCGTATCAGGAACAAGCTCTTACAGGAGCATACACAGGGGAGTATTGTGTTATAGCAATCCCCAAGAGTTATCCCATCCCCCAAGCATGAGCCGAGGCTTAATGCTGGGTAGAGATCTGTTTAATGGCACACAAAGCAACAGTATTCATGCAGTAAAACCACTCCTGCTCTGAGGAAAACAAAATGACAGTTAAAAGGTCAGACAGTGTTTGAAAATATGACAGTTATTGGTTAACATTTCATTTTGAAAATGCTTATAAGCCGATAGCTGGAATAAGTAAATAAGTGAGACTTCTCAGTGAATTTAAATTTTGAAGTTTGGCTATTTTTACCTTAAATTTGACATTTACTTTGAATTCTTACTTTAGTGAAGAACCCCGTGTGTGTATTTTCTGTAATGTGGGTTGACAACTGGAGACTTATAGAATACATTTACCATCATCCTAGTGTCCTCAAAATCATTCTTGAATCGTAATGGGTACCTATCTTTCTAGAACATGTAGATCGTCAGGATGCCTTCTCATCCCTTGGGCCAGACTGATGCTGTGCTTCAATCTCTCTGCCATTTTGGCAGCAAGCATTTAGTTTAATTTATGGTAATGATACCATTACAGTGTCATTCTAAGCCGAACCAGAGTGGTATATCAGTCCATTATATCCATTTACTCACCTTTTGGCGATGCAATCTGGATACATGCTTTACCCGTTTAAATCTCTCTGTCTTTAGGTTCAGTGCTCTGTTGTGGTTTCTGTTCCCTTGTGTTTGATTCCTGGCTATGGCTTGTCAGGTTCTTTCTTGTCTCCTAATCTCTAGCATTTATTGAGTTGGCTTTTCATACCATTTGTGTGATCTCTATACTCCTTGATCTTGACTCAGCTCTAAATACTCTCTCACCTGTCTCAGGCTGTATGTACTTTGCCCATGAGGTACATACGTGTATATTTAGTCTGACTACATTAGAAATGATTTTTGGTCTCTGTGCCATTCTCACCTGTATTTTCTTGAGCTACTCTCTGCACAATAGGCCCATGAGTATGCTGTGAGGTGCCCTAATGATAGTACATAGTTTGTTTATTAGTTTAGTTTGCTTATGGCTAGATTCAGAGCATTTTTAATGAGCACTATATCGTTTGGAAAACTTCCATTTATTCCTAACAAGATAGTGTTTTAGTCCCTAGTTAGATTCAACGCCCCCAAATTAAAGTAAAAGGAAAAAAAGACTTTAGCAACATTTTTTAGAGAGCTGAGAACCACTCCATGCAGCCGAAAGATCCTCCTCCTATGTGATCACCTGTCTGCTGACTCTTCTTGCACTTCCCATCCAATCAAATGATTCTTGTAGATAAGTTCCTTGCTCATCCAATCAAATGCTTCTCCTAGAGGATGAACTGAATCCATTGCCATTAGCGGCATCTGGATGTCAAACGTCACATGCAGGGGAAGCGCCTCTGTTGGCTAGCCAGAAGACAGCCACTAGTCGTGTGTTTACCCTGCAATGTAAACTTTGCAGGTTCTACTAAATTATTATGTTCTAAATTACAGGGTTAAAACTAACGGACTACTGCACCCACAGATTAAGTAGCCTGGATGCCTTTAGTGGACCTTTAAACATAATAACTGATGACACAAATACATGTACCAGTGGTGGGTTTTTGCAATGTTTCCAGATAACAACAGTTATTGCAGGCTAAAGGTTTAACTTTTTTCCAAATGTAGAAAAAAACAACACCCCTTGATCCAGAATAAACCAGGTCAGGGATGAAAAGACGGGTTATAGAGGTAGTAAAGGGCCTTAACCCTAGGGAACAAACAACTAGAAGAAAAAAATAGAAACTGGAGAGGAGAGAGAACCCTTGCGAGCAAGGGAAAACAGCCACCTCCCCAGTACTTCCTTTTTAAATGTTAAACTATAGAAAAACTTGCACGTAATAATGATCAAATTTTAATAATAATCAAAAAGAGAGAAAAGACACTAGGAATAGCGTGCGGATCAGTGGAAGACCATCTAGTGGGTCTTAGATATGAAAAGGAGATTAAAAAAGACTGCTAGACCAACTGCTCAAGTGGAAACAAAAATATTCACCATGAAGGGGCATCACCTTGTATATAGATAAGATAGTGATGCATTTTATGGGAATATAGTCCCAAATAGATTCAATCTAGATCACTAAATTAAAGGACTAGAAAGTGTTGCAATTCAGTAGCTATATACTGTTGCAATCTAAACAGTCACCTGTGGATTATCTATAGATCATAGTGTTAGAAGACCAGAAACTGTTGCGATTCGATTAGTGTTTAGTCACTAGAACAGTATACTACAATGCAAAATCTCCTGGAAAAATGCCAGAAGAAAAAAATCCAATTTAGGCAGAGGATTCAAATAGACCTCTATGGTCTAAATATAAATCCTCACATTCCATATGAGACACTAAAAAGGGGACAAGGGTATACCAAGTGTTAAATTATATATCGGACTGGTCCCATAGCCCCCTACAATTAAGGAACCAAATAAATAGTGATGGAGTCCTACAGTGTCTCACATCTCCTGTCAATAAACCAACTAGTAGTAGTCAGAAAAAGATACAGCCATTCTTAGCCCGTATGGTGGCAACATAAAGGTGTATTTAAGTGTCACTATAATAGTTGTCACACATAAGGGGGCTAATTCCCTAAATCCCGCTACTAGGGTGGAGAAACCCCCAAAAATACCACTGAGTCGGCAGGGGAGTAGTCCACTCTAATTTGTAGCAAAAGGAAGGTAAATCGAAAGGACAGGAGGTTGAAGATAATTGAAAATAAAGTAAGAAAGGTAGATTGAGGAGAGCCAGATAACTGTAGATAGAACCCTATAGTTCAGTCCCCAGGACTCTGTGGGATAGTTGGGGAAAGCTCAGTCGGCAAAAGCTAACTACTTCATCACATAGATACATGGTCTAGCAATCTACTAGTGCAGAATAAAAACAGAAACAGCATATGGCATCGGAAGTCCAAATGTAAACTTACCCTGGTGTATAATATAGGATGAAGCTAAACTCACCAGAATATATTATTTTATTCAGTAAATTAGGCCGGGTCCAGATTTTGGCATCTTATACCAGTCTATGCTTCATGTGCGTTGGCCTTAAATATAAGCAGTGTCTGACTGGCATCCCTGCCATAATATCCAGCTTTGTAGAGCTAACAGTGTAACATTTGTCGAGAGTGTGTCACAGAGATGCTAATTCAGTTCTGCTGGAATTTTAGAGGGTGTATATTTCTGACATTTAGAAATGAAATCCTGTGACATATCAATTTATGCTTTCACCTGGCAACCACTATTTCTCTTTGTCAATGCAGTTCATGCATATATATTTTATTCTGTTTTTATTTTTGAAACTCCTTTCCTTGACGTGTTAAATCATTTTGCAGTTTTCATGACAAGTTAATCTGCAATTTAGATATCAACAATTTCTCCTTTTTGGAACTCTGTTAGTTGCCACATTTTCCTGAAAACTCATCTCAAATTGCTAATTATCAGACCTCTTGGCAGTCAACTTAATATGACTCACCTTTGCATTTGTATTTGTATAATTCTGACATAGCATTGTTTACAATCTCGTTGCTTCTCGTTACCATGCCTGATGATTTTTTATAGGGTAGCAGCTGTTGAAAGACTGCAAAATTTCACAAGTAGCCACAAGGCGTTGCCAGCTGCTGCTACCGAAAGCCAATCCCTAAGCAGCATTTAATGTTTAAGGTAGCGGCTTATTTCCATCTATAGGTCCAGTGGAAGCTGGCTGACCTACATGTCATGGAGTACCACTTCCGGGTTCGGCACTCAGCTGTGAGGAGCTGGACCCCGCCCCCCTCTGACACAGCTCTGACGGTATTTAGGGAGACTGGGCCAGAGAGAGGGTGCTTGGTGATTGTGTGTGAGCTGCCTCCGCGAGCTCCACAGGCTCAGCTACTGGGAGCTACTTCCACCAGACTTACCTCTCCACAAGCTCAGACAAGCCGTTCCAGCCTTTGAGCCAATGCAAGGATTGCTGCATGCCATAAAGGATTACTGGAGAACGGATACTTTGCTACCATATGGACCATATCTCTGAACTATTGGAGGACTACACACATTAACCTTAAGTATATCTTTCAGCTATTTGTCTACAATATCATTTAATAATGAACTAATGCTTGCTTACTCAAATCTTCACTGCTTCAAGCTACTTATTATATGGAGGACAACTCCCATCATGTTTATTCACTATGAACTGTTTCTTGCTTTGCAAAGATACACAATGCTTCAAGCTACTAATTATATGGAGGACAACTCCCATCATGCTTATTCACTATGAACTGTTCTTTCTCTGCAAATACTCTTAGCTACTAGCTTATTGTTTCTATTGAAGATTATTCTCATGATCTTAAAGAATGTTACTTAATGCATCTCTGAAGAAATACTTAATAATGAACTTTGTGTTGTTGATTACTTGCACTTCCTCTTCTTGGATTATTGCCTAAATGCAATTCATTTAAGTTTAACACTTATTAAAACTTCAGTTGAATCAAGTCACCAGTGATTCTCTCTTTTCTTAAATCTACAGAATTTATACTTTAACGATTCTCAGTTTCTTCACTATTGTAATTAGGGAGTTTTACAAGCTGCAGTTGAGTTCCAATCCAAATCACCCAAGTAGCGTAACACTAGGCTGGTGGGAGTCTGAGGCACCAGGCTTCATAAGGTCCTCTCCTTCTCTGCATGTGGTGCCTTTTCTTCCTTTTCACAGAGCACTCTTTTAGTTGGGAGGAAGTGACCTGTCCTGAATTTACTTCCTCCCAGCAGGCTGGTAGACCAAAGTGGAAGAGGCCCGGTCCGGGGGAATTTTAAAGGGTGAGACATCATCTGTAGTATTACTATATAAGTTGCTGAGAAATAACTGGGGGGGAAAAAAAGTAGACCACTGGTAATGACACTGGACACAATGGTCCTGCATCTCAGTAGGCAATTGAAATATGAGGAACAGAAATAATATTAATAACTGTTTGCAAAAACCTAAGAGGGAAAAAGTAATGTGGCGTCCGCCTGTGTGGATGACTACATTATGCAGGCGATAGGCCTAATGTCAGGCTCAACCTATTCCTCTGGGTATTAAGAGCAAGGTGTTGCCCAGTCCGTCGCTATACATGTCTGCAGGCCCACACAAGGATCGACTCCATCACTCCCAGGACTTGAGTGCTCTCTGTCAGGGTCAGTGCAAGGATTTATAACACCCTAGGCAAACAAACATTTCCTTGCCCCCATATGTTCTGCCCACCACGTGACATCACAATGCCCCACCCAATATGCTCTGCCATATGACCAACGCCAGTTCTGCACAAAGTGTATTTTATCTGAAAAGGCAGTGTGTTTACATTAAAAGGCCTGCAGGCACAGGCTATAGACACCAGAACCACTACAATAAGCTGCAGTGCTTCTGGTGACTATAGTGACCCTTTAATGTGAGGTAAATTAGAGATTAGTGCCACTAATAATATATTGGATTGCCTACTTACCACCAGATGAGGACAAGAAGATGATGATGATGGGCTCAGGCTGCAGTCTGGCTCCACATTTCTGGTGTAGAAGAGGCTCTCTGGAGACTGTTTGTAACAGTGCTCACAACAATTAACGAACAGGAAACAGAAGTCTGCGCCGCCCGGCCACGCTACATTGAGTGACCTGCAGGAGGGAATGCTGGGCACTTCCCTCCTGCCGGTCACTGAAATCTTGCGCCCCCCCAGGCCGGTGCGCCCTAGGCGACTGCCTAAGCTGCCTATAGGACACGCCGGCCCTGCTCTCTACAGTCTTCACCCTCCAGGGGCGGCATGAGGGAACAGGATTTGGTCGTCGCCTTGTGCTGTGACTCCCCATCTGGGAGCGCTGCAGGGGTTGTGGTCCTCCCGACTCTCGCACCCAGGTGCTGTTACTTTGGCGCTTATGTGCCTGCTGATTGCGTCTCCGCGATGCTGCGTGAGGGATACACCAGGAAGCGCCTGCAAACCTGGTCTGGGGTACCACAGCTTGGCCTACATGAGTAGCGGCTGGGGTCCAGTCTTTCGGTTTATCCCAGAATTAAGCACATAGTCGGTCGAATGCCTATAGAAGTGGGTCCACATTGGTGGGATACTGTGGGTAGGTATATGTCGCTGTAGGCCTTGGTAGTGCCGCTGTAGTTTCAGTGTTGTGCAGGGTACGTCATAAGATTACACCAGTTGGGACCGGGATATCCCCCACCGGTCCAAAGGGTGGAGGACCGGGTTCTAGAATCAGTTTTCTGGACACCAGCAGGTCCAGGCTGGCAGATCAGATGTTTCTCCCCTCTGTGGAGTATCCCAGGCATCTAGGCCACAAAAGATTTCCAGGCCACAGAGCTATGTGGTGGAGCTCCAAACTTGGTCAGGAGAGTACCCCAGAGCGCAGGGTCAGGTAGGTTCACGTTTGAGCGATCGCTGAAGGTATGATCCCACCATTAAGTAGTGGAATTTAGTCTTCATGTGAGGAGCATACACCATGTGTCTTACCACCATGATGGCCAGGCCCTGCCCACCGGCTGCATCCCTCTATATTTCTCAGGTAAAATGTAATTCTATCGATGGTCCACCTTATGCGTCATTCAGCACCAATGTACACAAACATTTTGTGCAACAATAAATTCTGTTTCTCTTGACTACACTCTTTTACCCATTCTATTAAACCTGGCCACTCTATGGTAATACGAATTTGTCCTGTATTCCTGTATATTAGGACAGTTTTATTATTTTGGCTAAAGCTGATATGTACACCCAAACTATGAAACTCCCACCACTCCTCAAGAACTGGAGCATAACAAACATGTTTCCATCTCCAGGCATTAGCCAACTTTAATGAGCAGGGCAAAATGGAGCAAGTTGTGACCCAACCTCAACATCCTACCTACTGTCCCTTCAGCAGACTGAATACAGCATGCATTGTGCATCTGTTCATTCTGGACATGTCTAGACTACCTTCTGAGTTATGCACTAGTTAATGTTCACCATGTACACCTGTTAATCTTGCTCATTATTTTCCAGTTAACTGTAAAACAGTAAGCATGAGACACAAACAAGAAAAGTGTAATCCCTGAGAATCTGAGTAAGAAAGCCTGCAGGGTTAATAAAGCTGAGCTCTGGCACGAGACTTCCGATTATGGGAAAACATTTCAGCAGCCATTCCTGTAAATCTCTGCACCTCTTAACGAATGTCTCCGAATTGCTTTAATTCAGCGTCTTTTAAATAATTTAACTGCACGTGTAATAGGACCATAAAACTCTATTATAACTTCAATAAAGATCCTGTGCTGAGCAGCGGGGACAGAGGATCTCATTCTGGAACAACATAAGCCGTGTGTACATTCCTCAAGTTTAATGAACAGTTTAATGGATTGATTTAGACTGTTTGGGAAATAGATACTGGTAGGCCTATTGGTTTAGGTTGCTGATAGCACGGAATTTGAACTAATTTACAAACAGAGTTTTCTTTATACTGGGTATCTTTGAGGAAGGAAAGCCAAGTGGGAGAGTCCCACTCCCTGCCGTCTAGTTGATCTCACAAGCTGCAGAAATCTCCATTTGTCACCCCCTACTCTTAGACTGTATAATTGTATTTATATATTCTCAATCACTATATTATATCCAAAGGATTCAGGGATGACAGATCCCTGTAACTGAGAGCCCAGATCCCCTACCAGGGGTAGGCAACCTTCAGCACTTCAGAAGTTGCGGACTACATCTCCCCTGATGCTTTGCCAGCATTATGACTGTAAGAGCATTATGGGAGATGTAGTCTGCATCTAGAGTGCCAATTGCCGAAGGACTGTAGCACCTAGTCCCTGGATTGTCCACAAGAGTAAAGAAGGCTGCAAGAGTTCCAGTGCACTCCATGTGCCACATAGTATTAAGCAACTGCAGATATATATTACATTTTTAATTAGCACATTCTACATGCCTTGTTATAATAAATTAGATCCATGGTGTCCAATACCCTTTGAGAGTCAGATGAGTGATCACAGGGTTAAACAGTAATGTGTTGATCACTTTGGTGCTCTGAGTGTTAAAAGCAAGAAAATCTAATGTGGTGTTAGGAGACATGTGCCTTGTTATCCTACACCTGACAGTCAGACTGGCCTGCCTGCCGCTGAGAGAAGGAAGTTGTGTGATTTATTTATTGATGTTTTGCAGTGTAAGACAAAGGCCGATTTATGGCAGGATCCTTCCCAAAAGTGAGAGTCACATTTCCAGCTCATTTTATTCACAATTTGCTACATACTCAGAATGATTTGCTGCCACACAAAGCACCGGTTAACAATTACCTTTGCTCCTATAGAATTACTTTAGATTTCTAAGTATGTATAGAGAGACACTGCCATTATTAAAATCCTATTACTAAACTCTAGGTCAGGGGTGGCCAAACGCTCAAACACAATTCAAACCCCCATAATAGCCAGCATTCTGTATTGTTATTTCTGGCCTTTCCCAAAATATACACAAACTCTTGCACATACATACATACATACATACATACATACACACTCACACTGTAGAGATAGGCACATTAAGCTGTAGTACATTACATTTACCTCTAACAATGATTATTTGCTTACGTGGCTGAGCCTGATAGTAAATGTAGTCTACACACAGTCATCAACATCATACACCTTCTTTGAGGTTCTCAAAAAGTACATATTGAGTGAATATAAGCAGAGAGAATGTGTCAGGTTGCTAATGGAAATGGGGGCTAACCCCTAGTAATAGATATGAAAACGAGAACAAGGGGAGGATCGGAGGTAGAGACCCACCCATTGTTTTTTTTTTTTTAGATTATACTTATTAAGGGATATTTTTTAAATCATTTATTTATGGGTTGCTCCATCATCTCTATAGGTCAGGCTTGTGAGGTTTGAAATAGTCTCTGCCTCCGATCCTCCCCTTTTTTCTCGTTTTCATATCAAAAACTACTTGTGACAGAATAAACAAAACACAGGCGGTAACCTCGCAAGAACAAAAAAGCATTGCATATATCTTTATAACTCACATTTGCATTTTATTAAACAATAAATCCCGGCACCTGTTATAATTGGAAAAGTTGAACAGTAGATATAGACTGCCATTCACACACTGAATATTTTTTACTTACATTACTGACTCTACTAAGAGACTGACAAACTGTGATTTTGTGTGTTTGGTATATGTCTCACTAAACACTTCATTTTGTATTTTAATCTCCCTAAATGTGTGTGGTTTGTTCATGCTACTCATCCAGTTCTCCACGTGTACATTACGAGATGTTAGGAGATTAACAAGCCTTTTTTGGCTCAATATATGTTCATAAAAAATGTGCCAACCAATACAAACCTAAGCAGTGAAGCCACGCTGTATATTCACCCAAAGAAACAAAACACTCCACTTTTCATCTTTCCTGGGGTGTAAACCACTGAAACCTCGGACCAGATGCATCCTAAATTATTTGGTAATGTAAGTGCACTGTTGTGTATTTCCATTTGCACACATCAGCAAGGTTCCCTCCGGCTCCCCCTCTTACTAACATGAAAAAGCATCAGTCATGAGTCAGAATGAATCAGGCAGGACGAGAGAATGTCTTTAGCTAAGAGGCAGTTTCATCTCCTACAGCATTAAAACCACTATTGAATAGAAACAGTATTAAGAGTCACTAGCAATTTAATTAGGGTGAATGATTTTTGACTGGCCTGCTTCTTGTAGATGCTCAGAGTACACAAAAGGGCCCATAATAAACTGGTACAGAGAACCATGGCCTTGAACCTTTGATAGCCTTTATTCATGTTGCAAACATTTCCCTTTGTATAAGGGTTAATTAATGTGAGGTGCCTGGATAATTTTTCTGGCTTTTTCTAAATTTAATCCTCACATTATTGCAGGTTCACAGATTCTTTGTAGATTGTTCCTCTAAAAACCCATCTATTGCCATTTAGATTAAATACACTATGGGTGGTATGTTAAATGCCCTCATGCATATAATGTAGATGCACAGACCATTCCTTCGTTTCACTTTTCTGCTTTGGAAGATTATAGGGTTTGTACAACACAAGAGGCCACAAAGTAAAGGAAACAATTACTGTTAAGTCCTGTTTTTACATTTACATTAGCTACTATACACAAATTCTTCAGATACTACTCTGCTACGATTATTGTTCATAAGATCAACAGTGAGTGTGTGTTTTATCAAATTACATTGGTAATGGTAGGTCATCAGGGCATGTATATCTACCCCCTACCTTATAAAATGTATATACGGACGTTGCAAATGGGCATCTTAACTGTAAAATCCAGGAGTTTCTAAATATGGCAAGAAATTAAAATTTGGACAATCCAGATAGTTTTTTCCAAAATGGTGCATATCTTTGGTCACAGGTTAAATGCCAATTAAAATGCATGTGTTGTGTATTGTTTTAATAAACTGCTGCAGTCACTCTCAGAGATGAGATTATGCTCTTTGTGCTAAATGCTTAGGGTGATCCTTTAATTACCCTTTATGGAGAGGACAAACTCATCATAATAAAATCTTGACTGAAAAAACAAAACAAATTAGAACCATCTGGATAAACTGGTAGTTGTCAATATGTACGTTCTAATTCAAATTTAGTTACCAAAGGCCCTGTTCCATTAAATCCTACTCATTGACAATGTCATTAAAACCAGAAAAATTACACTTCTTTCTCAGAATCATCAAACCTCCATTTGGCAGTGGGAGTTTCGAATTAATAAAAGGCCATTGGAATTAAATCTAGAGTTGAAAAGCTTTTTCTTTTTTTTTTTTTTTACATTCTTTCTTTTATTGAGGCAAATGATCCACAGTGTACAGAAAAATGAAATAGGAGATATGCATTACATATACATAACATGAGTTTCGAAGAGCATTTATAATACACTCGTAAACAGAGCAGCCTCATTTTTTAAAATAATACTGCAGTAAAACCCACAATTTGTCGGTGGTTGGGTGGTCAGGAGTAGGGATTAAAACTGGCTATATAAACTGACAATACGAGAAGTCATTTAATAGGTTTAATGAAAATAAAAATTAACAAGCTTTTTAACATGAGAATTACCCACTGTAACCATAGTCGCCTGCACCTCTCTACACTACCCAAAGTACACACAATAAGTAAACTTGAGAAGTAAAATAAGATCAATAGTAGTGCGAGCATCAATAATAACAACATATCACGTAGAAAGTATTGCATAGCAAATGTATCATGCGTCTTTTCAGGATGCAGACCACGGTATCAGGTTCAGCTGGTTCCATCAGGACGCTGAGTTAACGTGGGACTAGCAAATTGGTAGATCACCAATGAAATTAAGTTTTAAAAAGGGCGTCAATTTCGGCATTTTAATTTATAAACGACTACAGCTGCATTTAATAGGAAGGAAATCAGAGAGACTGAAAGACACTGGGACTGGACAAATATTTACACATGTGACCCGAGGGGAGGGTCTAGAAGAGACTTAAATATGGAAGATTCATAGGACTATAACTGCAGCTGACTGAAGAAGTTTTGCAAGAGTGAAAAACGTTTAGGCTATATTGAGGACTTTTTGAATGTTATTTTATATTGTTATACTTATGTATATACTATTTGTTTTAAATTTACAACTCAATAATTTCTATTAATTTATTACAATACAATAAATTATATTTAATCTTTTAAAGTCCATTGGAGCCTTCCAAATCTTCAAAGGGGTAGTGCCATCCCCACTAAATTGGCACAATATTATCATACCAGGACTTTAAGGCTCTGAACAAGGTGAGCACTATACCTATTTCACTTTTTATTCTGTTCTTATTGACAGTCTACACATTCTTTCTTCCTTTATTTTTTTCAGAGAGAATTTTAAAGCGGACTAGAGGTGTGATGCTGCCCTAAGAGCATAAAAACCAAGGTACGGAGCCAATATATATATATATATATATATATATATATATATATATATATATATTGAATAGTAGGATCACTGCTTTAAATGTGAGTGATCCTACTATTCAATAATTTATCTAGTTCATTTTTAAATACCATCTGCTCTATATTGTGTTTATTTTATTTTTTCTATGTACCACGTGTTTAAGAATTAAACAAGGTAACGTGGGGTAAGTAACCACATACACAAATATATTTTATTTTAAGCACTCCACTTAATATGTAGGCTTTACTTATCCCGCTTTACAAATTGTGACTTTTGGGTGTGAATGAGAGGGTATTCCACAAAAGTGTATAAAGCTGCTGTTTTTTTTATCCAGTTAAGCACTTTTTGTATACACACGCCTCTTAAACGAAGTGTATCCGCTGCACCAGGCCTCAGTGAGGGCCAGCATCAGGTTTTCCACAGACTCTGTTGTTCCCAAGGGCCAAGTCCTTTCCCCCTCCAGGGTGAGCAAGGGATCTGGATGGGGTGTGCCGCCATCTGCAGATAACACCCCGCAGCTGTGGATGATGGAATTAGGCAATGCCTCGAAGGCCCCTCGACCTTGGTAGGCGTACATCAAGGTGAGTATGCTTAGGTAAGACAGGTTTGCTCCGAGGAATGTCCTTCTACTCCGGCAATCTGCTTTCTGCGATAGCTTCTCTCCACCATGCCATTGTAGCTTGTGCATGAGCATAAAGCCTTGCCCAGTAGCTTCTCAAGACTGCGTCAAGCTTTTGCATGGTGCATTCTAGTGAGCCACAGTAAGACTCAATAGGGCCCAGGCCCTATTCTTTAGGTGGTAGGGCGGTATGTGCTCGGATTGAGGTCAGTTAGTGATCTGTAACTTAAAATAAGTGCAGTGTGAGTGGCACATGATAGTTTAGTGGGAACCGGGATAAACCCTACCAGCCCGGGGCGGAGATCAGATAGCAGTGAGACCGGATCAGGGACTTGAGTGCAGGAAGACCAGTCATCTCTGCTCAGCTCCCAGTAAGCCACAGTAGAGATTTTCAGATCTTCAGCAGTTGGTAGATTCATGTGATGCCTCCAATTGTGTAACTGGGACCCCCAGACCTCAGATGGTGCTCGTTGGTAGTTTTTATGGCCAGTTTGCAGGGAATAGCACCCCAAAATCAACTCAAAATTTAGGAGCTCAGAACATGCACATTTGCTCTGCTCAGAAACTAGGCTCAGCCCCCGAAAAGCTATTTTTTTTTTTTTTATGAATTCAGACACTAAAAATGTACTTAGACTCACGTCTTTAACCACTTAAGGACACATGACTAGTGTGACATGTCATGATTCCCTTTTATTCCAGAAGTTTGGTCCTTAAGGGGTTAAAAAACTTTCATCTTTCTCCTATTGTTTCCCCTTCTCTTCCTCTCTCAGAATCTGTTCTTCTTTTCTTCATATCTGATCTATTTTTCTTTAAAACATAAGACAAAGTAGGGACTACTTTGTCTGTCTTATGTATTTTTCCTATGCTTGACCAGCTTTGACCCAAGGAGGACCTTAAGCCCACTCCATTTCCTGTGGTCAAATGAATTTTTCCACAATACTCACCTTTCCTCCATGATCTCTAGTTGCTTCATTCGCCGTTGGATCCTGTAATTTAGACAGGATGCCAGCAAATTCACCAAATTGCATCTAACAGAATGTCAAAAGTTTGTCCATTTGTGTTAAGAAGAAATTTGTGCATTTTGTTCAGTTCGGAATTTCATTTGAATAAAGGAAATTCCAAACCGATTCATGTTGCGGCATGTCTACTAAACGGTGAGCAGCTGTGGCTGCTCACTGTTGTAAAAACAACATTAAAAAAAAAAAAAAAAAAAAAACACCCACTAATCCAATAAAGTGCTCCATGGTAGGGCACCTTTTGAAATAGTTAATGGAGGGGACATAGTGTCCAACCCCCTCACAACAAATGCCTCATGAATGGAGGCTATTAGACTAAACAGTGAACCTATGGTCCCCCTATAGCCCTAACCCATTAGCGGAGGGTGGGGACTCTAAGTGACAAAAGGGGGGGGAAGAAACACACACATTATGCTATGGAGAGAAAGAGACACACAAAGGGGCTGTGAGGAGGTGGAAGAGCTACAGAGGAGCAGGGGAAAGGGCAAAATAGACAGGCAGTGGCTTGGGGGTCACACAGAGGGGCTGGGAAAGGGGCAAAAGATACCGATAGAGGCTTTAACTAAACCCATTCAATTTTAGTTGTGTCAACTAAAATCTACTGGAGATTTACTCGACTAAAACTAAAACAATTCAGATGACTCAAATATGACGGAAACTAAAATGGCTTTTTAGTCAAAAGACTATAACTAAAACTAAATTGAAATTTGCCGCCAAAATGAACACTGACAGAGAGAGGTATTTTTCTAAAGCCCTACATATTTATTAATCCTTATTAGAGAGCACATGGTGTGGGCGGTAACATGGCTGTAAAATATAAAAGCAAATCGAAACATACAAAATTAAGCCCTGAAATCAAACTCCCACTATTCCTGCACAGCATCAATAACTACAGTGCGCATCAGCTCCAAAATATACAATACAAATTAAAAAATATATATTGTTTTTTATTATATGTCAAATCCCTATGTACATTTAAATAACTGGAGGCTTTTAGTATCTAAATTCAATCCAATAATCCACATAATCCCCTTTGGGCACCTTGACCAGGCTTCCTGTTCTGTTTACTCATCTTTCACACAAGACATGGAAAGCTAGCTGAAATTTGTCCCAGTTCTCACTTCTTCTAACAGTCTTGAATAAGCATTTCCTTTTAATTTTTGTCTTCTGTTCTCTTATTTCTTCTCTCTTGTGCCTGTTGGCTGGTTACTAACTTTTGTCCATCCTGCCTTGTCTTATATCTATATGGGAGTTTGTACAAAAAGTGGGTGGGTGGACCTGGAGTTGAATAGAATATAATATCCCCTCTTTATACAATGTATATTGATAAATAAGTTAGCTCACAATTTTAAAACACTCACAAATTAGAGAATAAAAGTGGAAAATAATATATATGACTCCTTCACCACGGTAATGCAACTTTCAAAGAGCATATAATAATGCAGAGAAAATGTACTTTTCCTTATTACACATAAACTGCTTTTAGCACAGAGTCCAAGAATAGGCAGTCCAGATCTCAATCACTTTTTTTTTTCTTTTTTTTTTCAGCACTGCAGGGGTTAAACTTGAATCTGGGGAAATGAAAAGCTTAAATGGTGTGATAACATTAGGTGTACACCCTATGTGGAGCTCTCACCTTATTGGTTTACATGCTTGTATCAATTGTGCAATGTATCCCACAATATAGGCAACAAATCTTCCAAACTTATTCAGTTTTTCAAGCTCCAAAGCCCCCAAAGAGACAGACCAGCAGGTGTTTGAGTAATCTAACTAATTGTCCGTCGATCTTAAATTTACCTTACCTATGGAACCGGATTGGATACAAATTTGCATTGGTGGGTAGTCCCTCTTCTCTAACACCAGTATTGAGAAACCAGCCTTTTCAAACAGGCATGATATGTAGGGATGTTTGAAACCTAAAAGAGGTTAGACCACCCCATGCTCACTTGTAGCCTAATGTGATTGCCAACAGTTTTGAGATGCTGAAGCAGATACATCCATTGACCACTAAGGATTTATTTAGATACTTCCAGATCAGAGACTTTGCTCATTCTATGGGGATTAAAAAAGCAGCATCTTCTACCTTACAGTTTTTTGAAAATGTATGTTACCTAGGAAATCAGAAATATAATTTCTGATTTATATGTATAGATTTGTTCCAACTCCTCGATATGCGGTCCATTGAGATATATACATTTGGGGAGTCTTTGGAGGGAGGTGAATAGGAAGAAATCTAGGAGATGGTGGCAAGGGTGCCAGTGTGCATAATTTCTCAAAATTAAATGTTCAAAATTATGTTCAAATGAGGGTGTGGCTATGCAGGCAAACCGCATAGACGAATCTTGCTAGAGCTCCGGCAGTGTGAGTTACGAGTGGCACAATAAGAGCGACTTACCCGACGGCAAACCTGACGACTTGTGGCAGCCTGCAAGCACCATGTCACAGAGGCATAAAACGAAGCCAGCAAAGGCTGATCGAACCTCCTTTTTTTTCCTTGTGAAAGCAGCGGCAGTGAGGCTCAGGGAAGGCCTCAATGCCTTTCCAAGATGGCGACGCCCCCCGATTGCGGGAAAACTCCTTTTCTCCACCAAGCTCTCCAGCCCCCTTGCAGGAGGATGGCCTGATCACCACAGTGACCACGAGTGCAATGATAGCGGAGTTTGCTGCATCCCTGCAATCCACAATTACAGGTCAAATGCAAACTATGGCCATCAACACCCGCAAGGAAATCAAAGAGATCGGTCAAAGGACCTCCCATTTGGAACAAAAACTGGCTGACTTTGCCACTGCACACAATGGCTTAGCTAACAAACTCCAGACACTGGAAGAGGTGATTGAATTCCAGAGGCTAAAAAGAACTGGAGGATAGATCCCGGAGAAACAACCTGTGCATCCGGGGTATACACGAATCCGTGGCAGACACAAGCCTCCACACTTACCTCTTAGACCTCTTCCAAGTGCTGATCCCTGAAATCCACCTAGATCAGATAATCATCGACAGAGCCCACAGGCTCCAAAGACCCAACCACCTTCCGCCATCTGCTGCATGGGACATCATCATAAGGATCCACTGCTTCCACGTGAAGGAAAGAATACTTAAAGTTAGCAGAAACGCAGATTTGCCGGAACCTTATTCTCCTTTAAAATTCTTCATGAATCTCTCACCAGCCACGCTCCACTCTGGTGCCCATTACTTCATCTCTACGAGCTCTAGATATCAGCTACCGGTGGAGCTTTCCTGCAAAGTTGATCCTGTAAAGACACAGGACTCTCCATTCCATTTTGTGCACTGAGGAAGGTCTGCAGAAACTGCGAGACTGGGGTATCCCCCTTCCAACCATAAAGCAGGTTGTTCCACGAAAAGAACCATGACTATCCCCAGGCTAGAGTACCAAATGATTAACAACATGCTGTGAGGGCTGGGTATCGTATAATTGCTAACGTTGTTATGCATATATATTTGCTACTTGTCGTTTTAAGGTGTACTGTGGGGACACTAAGAGTGTAAAGTGGGCTTACTGAATATCACACATTTAGAGCCTAAGGCTAGATCCTGACACACAAAAAATAAATAAAAACAATTTTGTTGTTGGTTTAATGTTACTGCACATGACGTATCTATACCGCCCTTACATGGAGTCACTTATTTCCATGCTGCTCGGGAACTAGATGTTTGAAACCTTGACATTGCCCCTCGTCCCTCAGCTAGAGAGGCTCTTTGCCTGAGAAAGTCTCGGCTACAAACCCCACCATACTTGTGTCGCTACAAACACCTTTTCGTACATCTCATCACACGGTTGGAACTTTACTCTGAAACCCATATCCGAACACTTCGTTCGGATATCTTGCTATCTTATTACAGTGCACGACACTCCATCCTCTCCAGGGTTCAAGGGTGTATTGCTACTGTATTATCACAAACCACATCTCTAACACACTATGGAAATAGTCACTTTTAAGGTGAGAAGGCTAAACTCTCCTGGTAAACGGAGATTGTTATACCAGGATCTTAAGAAACGGAGGGTGGACATTGCACGTGTCCAGGAAACACATTTTTAAAAATCTCAGGCACCAGTGATGTACTCCAAATCCTACCCCACACAATTCCACGAACAAAACTAAAGGTGTCTCGATCCTTATACATAAAGATGTTGCCTTCATGTTACAAAAGCAATATATTGACCCACAAGGCAGATACATAATTTTACTAGGGCTGTTCAGCGAGATCCAATATACTCTGGTCATGGCCTATTTTTCGAATGCTGACTTTAGAAATTTCCTCCATTCTCTACTTACCAAACTGGAACACTATCGACAGGAGGGGCTGATACTATGCGGAGAATTCAATTTCATTCAATCCCCTAGCTTAGACACATCTGCAAAACCGGAAGGACGTAGATACAAACAACTTCACTCCATTTGCAGGATTATTAACAAAGTGACATCGCTATATGGCCTTTATGACCTCTGGAGAATGACACACCCCACTGAACGAGACTACACGTTCCATTCCATAGTACACAATACCTACATGAGGATAGAAACTTATTATGTAGATAGTCTGGCCCTGTCCCAGGTCTCCACCTGTACAATAGGTGACTTTACGTGGTCAGATCACTGCCAAGTAACTTTACAACCTTTTTACTCCTACCAGTTTCGAGGGAAGGGTAATTGGAGACTTAACGAGTCCCTACTCATTGACAAAACAAACTAACTGAATACTTCTGACAGAACTGTAACGGTGAAACAATACAATTGTCTGGTCTTCTCATAAAGCAGTAGTGAGAGGGCTTTTTATCCGACGCTCCACTTACCTTAAACGGAAACATCAAGCCGAACTACTCGATTGCTATAAACTATTAACAAGACTTAACCAGAAAACTAAGACCTGTCCTTCCCCGGCTAGCTGAACAATTAAGACTCCTATATCAACGCATTTACACCTTAAATGCTCTCAAGACAACTTATTTCCTACAAAGATTGAAAGCCACTTCATACCACAAAAGTGGGAAAGCAAACAAATGTTAGGCGGACCGGCTTAGGGAAAAATTAGCGGCCTTTAGGATATCACTTTTGATAGATGAAAATGAAAACAAACAACTAGGTCCCCAAAACATCAGCAAAGAGTTTGCACAATACTATGCTAAACTGTTTAACTTGCAAACAGACTGCAATACCCACACCCTCTCCCCTCGAGAAATACGATCTTACCTGGATGGTATTCCACTGACCTGACTCACGCCCGAACAATCCCAATCCTTACTTTGACCGTTCTCATTAGAAGAAATTAAAGAAACCATAAAACGTTTACCATCTGGCAAATCCTCAGGCGCAGGCAGCCTAAATAATTTATAGTATAAAACCTTTGTTGATGCTCTGGCCCCGAAACTCCTTATAATCTATCAGCTAACAGGGACTGGCACCCTCCCCAAGGATATGCTGATAGCCACGATAATCGCCATAACAAAACCAGACAAACCCACAGATTCCTGCAAGAATTTTAGACCTATTTCCCTCCTTAATACTTATGCCAAAATTTACGCTAAGATGCTTGCAAACAGACTGACGCCCCTCCTCACTTATCTTATACATGATGACCAGGCGGTGTTTGTGACAGGACATCAGGGATTAGATAATACTAGGAAGCTTGCAGTAGTGCTCGACAAGTTTGACTGCCTCGGCTGGCCTTTTTTAAGACATGCACTTGAAGCTTACGGTTTTCCCCTACCACTTATTAAACAAATATTTGCACTATATGCTAACCCTATGGCACAATCACTGCAAGCTGGGTTCCTCTTACCCCATTTTCAAATCACAAACGGTACAAGGCAAGGTTGCCCCCTCTCCCCACTCTTGTATGTCCTGGCCTTGGAACCATTACTGGAATCCAATAGACTTAAAAATGATATCTTGTTCACATGAAAGCAGGCAGCAGTGTTTGGGCATGAATCTCATGGAACTGAAAACGGACACAGAAACTCCCGAATACCACTGGACTTCCAGCATCGCCTGCGTTTGGTTCTACAACACTTAGAAAGGCGCTGTTCGGTGGAAACATTCCCACAAACAAGGGGATCAAGCTCCAGGGTAAGACTATTGACTCTGTTCGGTAGTTTGTTCATTTTTAAGCTACCGAACTAGGCCAACTGATTCTCTGCAACTGTTTTGGGCATGGGATCATGTGGGCGGTCAAATTATGACTTTCAGGAATTTTCTGAACCTCTGAACTGATCTGGGTGATTTTTGGATATGTTGGTAACCCAGATCAGGGCTGTAATTTTTGTGGTGATTCTGTGTGTTTTAAGGTATTTTTGGGGTTTTGAAAAATGTGGGGGTTTTTTTGTGCCTAGAGATAATTGAGTTTAATACAGTGCTTGACTCAATTATCTCCCAGGCATAGGGGAGGGATTGACCTATTTTGTATGGGAGTGTCCTGGACCTAAGAGCCAATGCAATTGTGTATATTGTGATCGAAAATGTGGAATGGTTGTTGGAGGAAGATATATCAGGCCTGCTTTGCTAAACAGCAGCCAGAGATTTTTCAGTTAAATGCCACAGGGATGTTAAGTTTGCAATATACATTGCTGATACTCTGCAAAACACGGTATGGGTCCCTGGGGCGGAGCATTTGAAGAGCAGGGTGGGCCAGTGCTCCAACAGCACTAGTTGCTCTGTAACAGACCAGAACTTGGATTTAACTTAAGAGTTCCGGAGATGTGAACTAATTGACACTCACCTTTGTAGCTGGTCAATTAGCAGGCAGGCCTAAAAAGAAGAGATCAGTCTGCTGCAGAGTGAGGGAGAAAAAGCCAGTTAGATGAGCTGAAGGAGAAAGAACAATTGTGTTTATTGCAAATTTATTTAGTTTTTTTGAAAATTGGTAAGTGGGAAAGCCACCCAATTACAGATAGTTATTTCTGTCTAGTAAGAGCTCAAGTAAGAGAAAGGATTTTTTTTTTGTTTATTATTATTTAAAGCACATGTTTTCTTAACAAATAAAAAGGAAAACCGAACTTTGATCCTGGACTTTGATTACCCTAGATGGCTGTGGTTACCGTAAGATCTGTAACAAAATCCTACCTCTAAAAGAGGTGGTTTGTAACAATATGTTTTTACTGTAGTCTCATCTCAGGTCCAGGGGGGAATGCCCCTTGCATAGGGACCTGCATATAAGGCCAGTTGTGGCTGCCATTAATCAGATTTCGTTTTACCCATCATGAAGTCTAGGCTCATGTTTGGGGGATTGGAGAGCTATATTCACTATGGTGATTGCTATAATAACTATACTCCCTTGGATTACAACGATTGCTCTTGTAAGAGCAGCCTGCTTTGCTCTCTGGGCTAGGAGAGGTCTACCCACTGGAAGCTGGATCTTGGTCTTGGGTCCAGGGTGGGAGGAGGACAGCGAGACCCCAAACAAGCTGCAGCGGTTTGTGGGGTTACAGTGGTTATGGTGTTCCAGTGCCGTGCTTATGGTACTCAGGGATTACTAGGAAGCAGCGATTTGACGGAGGTACCCGATCGGGGTGCCTGGCGGTCCATCACATTTGGTGGCAGTTGTGGGATGGCTTCCTAGTGAGTATAGAAGCATCTTGTAGTGGGAAAGAGGGAGCATCTGGAGACACCGGTATTGTTGGATTTATAATTGAGGGCAACGCTAGCATTCACGCACCGCCCCTGGTTGCAGAGTAACTCAGTGAGATGGAGCGAGCTAGCCACCGGGCAGCGTCCCCATATGAGGAGGTGTTCCAGTGGAGACTACAAAGCGCACCGGCACTGGAGTATGGTCCTGTTTCAGCCGAGGATGAGCTGGTATGGAAAGATGTGGTACAGCAAAAGCTCTGGCACAAGGCCCTGGAGCAGTCTCAAGTTCAAGGAGGAGAGAGCCCAGTTCAGATCTGTGCAGACAGAGGCAAACAGTGCTGAGGTTGCTTTTACTGGAGGACCCGGAGAAGTCTAGGTATTGGGACATTCGGGAATACCGTATGGACGCACTGAGATCCACAGTACTGCAGGCCTGGGACCAGATATTACCCATCAGGTCACTATAGAATGGGAACTGGAGCAGGAATACCAGAACCTAAGAGAAGCAGTTCAGCAGCGGCAAGCATCACTGGGAGTGGAGATGGTCTGTCCCACTACCCAGCACCGAGCAGCATTACCGGGAGTTGGAAGACAGAGTTACAGGGAGAGGAGAAAGCTGATCCCTCTTCTCAATTACAGGGGGACCTCATAGATTAATTCTGGGGGGAACCCCAACTGGCAGGTGGAGATGGGACTGAGGTTTCTCCACCAGCCCTACAGGGATGCTGGGCAGATGGCCCAGATCCCCAACTGCAGCTGGAAGTACCAGGAGGGAGGACAGTTGGTCCTACTCCCCTGTGGCAACATACCATACAGGGAGCGGAGACAACTGGTTCCTCTTCCTTGTGGCAGCCAGAGATACTGGAAGAGGAGACAGCTGGTCACTCTTCTCAATTACAGGGGACCTCATAGACTGTTCCTGGGCGGAACCCCAACTGGCAGGTGGAGATGGGACCGAGGTCTCTCAGCCGGCCATACAGGGATGCTGGGCAGCCAGCCCAGATCCCCAACTGCAGCTGGAAGTACCAGGAGGGAGGACAGTCGGTCCTACTCCTCAGCGGCAGCATACCATAGAGGGAGAGGGGATAACTGGTCCCCCTCCCAATGGCAGCCGGAGGTATCGGAAAAGGAGACAGATGCTCCCTCTTTCCCACTACAAGAGGAATATCGGGAGTATTCCTCCTCTCAGCAGCAGGTTCCCAACCGGGTCCTTGGGATAGTAGAGGAGATGGCAATACCCACTGACCCCATCCCAGCTGAAGAGCTGGCATCAGGGCAGAGCTAGGCTGGCCTCTGCCCTACCAGTCCCCTTATTACAGAGCTGGACTGTCCCCAGGTCCCAGAAGTGCTGGCATCCGGGCAGAGTGCAGCTTTCCCTTTGTCCAGGGCCTGAATACCCGCTGGCCATCCCAGCAGCGATGCTGGCATCAGGGCAGAGTGCAGCTGGCCTCTGCCCTACTGGCCCATGTATTTTGGGGCCGGACAACCCACTGTACTACCCAGCTGTAACGCTGGCTACAGGGCAGAGCGCCGCTGGCCTCTGCCCACCAAGGACCCACAACTCCATGCCGGGGAGCAGAAGGGAGATCAGAGGTGAAGGACACCCATACAGCAACCTGGGACATAGAGGACAGAGTCAGACACCTGACGCTACCAGATCAAGTGTTTGTTTATGGGTGGGCTACAAGACTAACTCAGGTACCTGGTTAGTCTTCCCTTAGGGGGGAAGAAATGTGACGAACTGAGCCTCGTTATGCCATTAAACAGATTTCATTTTACCCTTCATGAAGTCTAGGTTCATGTTTGGGGGATTGCTATAATCACTATACTCCCTTGGATCACAACGATTGCTCATGTAGAGGAGACTGCTTCGCTCTCTGGACTAGGAGAGGTCTACCCACTGGAAGCTAGATCTTGGTCTTGGGTCTAGGGTGGGTGGAGGACAGCGAGACTCCAACCAAGCTGCGGCGGTTTGTGGGGTTTATGGTGGTTATGGTGTTCCAGTGCAGTGCTAAAGGTACTCAAGGATTAGTAGAAAGCAGCGATTGACAGAGGTCGGGGTGCCAGGTGGTCCGCCACACCACTAATTTCACTGAATTTTGGTTCCAAAGAATTTAGATCCAGAATCCATAGCATATAGCGTTTTAGTTGGGGTCGATACTAACTTGTCCTAAAGCTTTATTATACTGGTTTTAGTATTTAATATGTTGACTAATTCTCTTTAATAGACGTGTTATGATACTTATGACGCATTGTACGTGAAAAGTCTCTTAAATAAAGAATTTGTAAAGAAAAGAATAATAAGTGTTGTGCTCTGAAAGTGTTGCAAAGCTATACAACGGGTGGAATCATTAATGGAATATGCCGGCTGGTGTGACTAATTTCCATGGTAACTGCCCCACCTTTAGTACTTTAGACATCTTTTCAGAGCTGAATGTGGTGAAATCATAAGTCATGCTGATGAAGTTCCTCCTTGCATGCAGCATCTCTCCTATTATGTTTTTTTGTCACCTGATGCGATCTTTTGACAACTCTTTCTCAATGGCCGCATCTCCTCAATATGAGAAGAAAAAGACTGCAAACAGCGTTGAAGCAACTCTTCCCTAAAAAACTATTCTTACTCTCTTTTCCAGCTAATAACCAGGCAATTATCAGCTGCTATTGATCATGGTGATCACTGATAGCTCACTTGGTATGGCAACCACAAGTGATGGAACTCAAGTGATAATCAGTGGAGAGCAACAAAATGGGTCGCAAGAGAATACTAACTGTCACAAGTGATTCAACAGTGCAGATCTATATACGCTATAGTTTCTCAATATATCAACCTTGGAATCTGCCCACCAATCAGCACTCTTGTTACCTTGTACACCTCAGCTAGATCTGTGCTTCCACGATAGGCACACAGGGGAGATGCAAGTTATTTTCCCTATGATCATAGCAGCTCTGCTGGGAGCATGTGTGTGTGGGGGACGGTGTGTGTGTGTGTGTGTGTGTGTGTTTATTGGGGGCTATTGTGTGGTGTGGGGTCTGTGGGGGTAGGAGAACAAATTAATAAATATATATTTTTCTTTTATTAAAAATAAAAATGATGTCCCCCTCCCTGCTTACCTTTGCCTGGGAGCGGGGACATTTCCTGCAATCTCTGGTGGTCCAGCAGGGAAGCCTTGGTGGTCTTAGTGGTGACAGGAGCTGCTAGAGTTCACTCTTGCGACATTCAGAGCATTACCATGGTAACCGAGCTCCCCCTGGTCCTCTTTACCTCCCTCCCTGCTGGCTGTCAGCAAAGTGCTAGCGGGCCAGAGAGGGAGATATCTGATCTCCCCTCCGGTCCTGCAGAGCCGGCACAAGAGAGCACATTTCCCGGTGTTATGATCATAGCACCAGGAAAATAACTTGCGGTTCCCCTGTGTGCCCTGGGGCATCGCGGCACACAGTTTAGGAACCGCTGGTCTATAGTGATAAAGAATAGAGTGACAAAGAATTCTAATCATCACCAAAGACAATGTCCTTGAGTGTGAACCATTTGGTTTGCCCGGGCCATCCACAAATGATATAAGAATGATGAGTTACTGTACAGCAAGTTGGCTTGGGTATATTCATGTCATTTGTAAATTGCTCATTGAAGAATAAAGAAACCACTGTAACTATACCATGTCAATCTTTATCAGTCTTTTGGAGAGAAGAGAGATTCTATTGTCAAAAACCTTGGTTTCCTCTATCATCCTAAAATTAGAGCATTATGGTAATATTGTGGAAACTGTTTATAAATAACAATGATGAAGCACTGATGTTTTTTCCATATTCCCATGGAGAGGAAAATATAGTGTGATAGCATTATGAAAGCAAGGAAACGTATAGAATGACACGTGGAGTGATAATGTTAACATGTCTACTGCTTTTACGACATACAGAGATACAGCATTACTAGCTGATAGTGTCCATATTATTTATAATGTGCAGAGAGATAAAGTATCGAATCAAAGAATGTATCTTGGAGAGAACATTTTGTTGCATTATAGCTGTTTGATTTAAAGCTTTTCCTGTGAAGGAACTGAGACAATGGTTTCTGTATTTTATCTCTTTCCATCCATTATTCATCCATCCATCCATTCTATCTATCTATTTATTTATCTATCTATCTATCCATTTATTAGACAGACAGACAGACAGATGCATATATATATATATATATATATATATATATATATATATATATATATATATATACATTGAGCCATAGCTACAGGAGTGTAAATAGGTTGCAGAAATAAATGGTGTTTGATTTAAAGCTTTTCCTGTGAAGGGGCTGAGACAATGGCTTCTGTATTTTCTCTCTACCTATCTATTATCCATTCTATATATTATCTATCTATCTATCTATCTATCTCTTGTAGCCCCACGTCCACCCACGGTTTTGACGACATCGATGTGATGCACGTTTTGGGGTTAAAAGGCAAGTTACGGCCAATTGAAGAGGTTATTAAAACTCATTTCTCCTTGTACTCATTGCCCTGTCGTGGTTTCCCTTTGCTGGTTATCCGGGAGAGTGTTCCTGACCGTAGTATTTCTGGTATTTGACTTTGGCTTCATTTGACTTCCCTGATTTCTGGTAACTTTGACTTTCGGATTTCCCTCATCGTTGTGTCTCATTCTGTATTTCTGACCTCGGCATTCTGACTATTCATGGATACTTTAAGGCCGGCCATTCTAAGGTCCGATTATACGTTATCCTTAGTCCTAGGTGTAATACTCTTCTGCGTGCTGGATCAACTAATAATCCTGACACTATCTGTCTGTCTGTTTGTCTTTCTATCTGTCGATGGACAGACAGATGCATACATACATACATACATACATTGAGCCTTCGCTAAATGTATGTATGTAAATAGGTGGCTATTTTATGGTCCCATCCACCCAATACTTGTATGATAATCAACATTCTGCAGAATCAAGTATGTCTTGGCGTCATACTTGATTCTGGCCTCACCTTTAAGCCTCACATTCAGTATGTTGCCAAATCCTGTAGATGCCATCTTAAAAACATAGCCCGCATCTGCTCCTTTCTTGCGCAAGACGCTACCAAGGAGCTTGTCCATACTCTAGTAATTTTCCCGCATGGATTATTACAACCCTCTCATAATTGGTCTTCCCAAAAGCCGGATTGCCCCGCTACAGTCCGTAATGAATGCTGCTGCCAGACTGATTTTCCTCTCTAGTCATTCCTCTCACACCTCACCCCTTACATTGGCTTCCTGTATCCTATAGAAGTCAATTTAAAGTGCTAACCCATACCTATAAAGCACTGAACAATTCTAGTTCAATCCCCCTCTCATAATATTGTAAAGCGCTGTGGAATCTATTGGCACTCTATAAATGGCAATAATAATAATAATACACATCACATAACTACATAATTTGTAATTGCATAAATAAGAGGGTCATTAAAAAAGATATATTTAAAACTATGCAATTGGAAATGTTTCTTCACTTTCAAATTTACAAGTTGTAATATAGAGAAGGAAACTCTCCTTCCTCTCATTGCAGATTTCAAAAAGGCTCAGGGCTAACAATGAAATAATGTTTATTTTACAAATAATACAGAATACTACACATTCCCCAACTGGGAAAGTCCCACAACCCATTAAAATTAATATTAACCCTACATTTTAATCACATTTTATATTGATACCATTTCTCCTTAAAGATAAGGAAGGATTGGAGAGAGAGAGAAAAAAAAAATACCATGAACTAAACAAATAACTTTATTTGATGATTAGAACTACACACGGTAAGTGACAAGGTGAGTTAGTGACTTTCTGATATGTTGTTTAGAAATGACATATATCTACGTACTTACAAATAGTCCACCCTATTCATCTTGTCTAATTCCTCTGTTTTGGATTTAATGATCAAAAAATGCAAAAACAACATTTGTCTATGATGTTATATGGATCCAAAAGGAACAGACCGGGTTTGCAGGGACAAAAAAAATGCAATCAAAGACAAAGATAAGGGTGTAACAGAGTAATATGTTCAATTCCATATAGTAATTTGTATCATTCACCCCACTCAAAGACTGCTAGAGTAAGTATGTGACTACCTTTCTACTGAAAGACTAAGGCAAGTATGTGGCAACATGGCAAATTCAATCCTGTGGAATAACTTGTATCATTATCTAGACTAAAATGCACAGGGTATACAAACAACCATGCAATCTAACATTACATACTGTTCCTGTCTCTACACAACACATAGAAGAGGGGTATAAGACTAAAGTCTAATTAAATAAAATATTCTTATCTTTTGCTAACTATTCACAAACCCACAATGAAGCACTCCCTAGATTAGGCTACTGCTTGATTGACACCAACTAACAATGGTGAAAAAAGTTTAATCCACAGACACCCACCATCTTCATCTTTTTTAGTCCATTATCATTTTTTTGTAAATTAGGATGTAACTTGCATTTTTGGTTTTATAAAATATACTATAGAAATGGAAAAACTGCAGAAGCAGCTACAAAATTAATAGTGCTATACTTGTTAACACCAGAATGTGTTTTAGAAGGATTATGATATAAATAAATAAATAGAAATAATGACAGCCTTCCTCGAATCCAACTCTCTGCTTGACCCGCTTCAATCTGTATTACGTGCTTGTCACTCTGTTGAAACAGCTGTGACCAAAGTATCCAATGATCTTATCACTGCAAAATCTCGCGGCCACTACTCTATCCTAATTCTCCTTGACCTTTCTGCTGCTTTTGACACTGTTCATCATCAACAGCTTCCTTCTTCTCATCCTCCGTAATCTTGGTCTATGAGATACCGCTCTCTTCTGGTGCTCTTTCTACCTCTTCCAGCACTCTTTTAGTGTTTCTTTTTCGGGCTCTTCCTCTTCTCCCTAATCCCTGTCTGTTGGTGTTTCCCAAGAGTCTGTCCTTGGTCCCCTATTGTTTTCAATTTGTACTGCCTCCCTTGGTAAACTCATCAGCTCCTTTGGCTTCTAGTATCATCATTTCTATGCGGATGACAGGCAAATTTACCTGTCCTCCCCTGGTTTCTCACCACCCCTCTTGACTTGTGTCTCTGACTGTCTCCCTGCAATTTCCAATTGGATGGCTGCTCATTTCCTTAAACATAACTTGTCCAATACAGAACACAGTTAAGGTGCTTTCCCATGCCGCTGTCCTCTCTGGTTTTGACTACTGTAATCCACTTCTTAGTGGTCTTATGTGTTCCCAACGTACTCCGTTACAATCTATAATGAATGCGACGACGAGGCTCATCTTCCTGTCTGCCCGCACCTCCCACCTCCCTCTGGCAGTCCCTCTATTGGCTTCCCGTAAGATATAGGGCTCAATTTAGGATCCTGGTACTTGCTTACAAATCTATAAACAATGCTGCTCTGACCTACCTATACTCACTAATATAATATTATGTCTGTTCTAAGCACCTACTCTCTGCTGAAGACCAACATATAACCTTTGTTCGTACTCCTACCTCTGATGCTCACCCACTCCTTCAAAAAATCTTTGAAAACGTACTTCTTCAGGATAGCATATCAATTAAATTGTCAACAGCTTTCCCTCCCCGCACCCTGATTCCTCTCCTGCAACTGTCACCAAAACAAAATACTAAGCCATCAGTGAATACTATCCTAGTAACCTACTTTACTACCCTACCATTACCTTTTGTGTCACAATACCCCAGCCCCCCTGGCATGTAAACTCATTGAGCAGGGCCCTCAACCCCTCTGTTCTTGTGTGTCCAACTCATTTGGTTACAAATACGTGTCTATTAGTCCACCCATTGTACAGCACTGCGGAATTTGTTGACTCTTGTCAAATATGTAAAGCCCATATAGAAGGCATGGTACAATTTGGCCTGGAACATAGATTTTGTAGAGCAGTTTTCTAGCAATTGCAACCAGGACTAGTGATAATTTGGGGAACATAAGTGGAGGATTGGGGCAAAACCCAGGATCGCCGTCTCTGGAGACAGTGGGAAAACGATGCGTAAAGACTGTGTGGCATGTGTCTTTGGGGAGTTCCAATAGTTTTCAAAGCAGTGGGCCACAGTGGATAAGGTCTACCTCTAACTGATTAAATTTTTAGCCAATTTTAGCATATTTTTAAATGATATTGTTAAATTATATTGTTTGTCCGAGGGTAGGCAGGCTTGATGGAGAATGGTTAAATGCATCTCCAGGTTTGTTGAAGCTGGCAACAGTTTGTCGATTTTGGACCAAGTTGTGAGCAGGTTGTCTATGTCTAAAATTGGAAAATGAGTAAGCCATTTCTCAAGGCCCGAGTCTGAGGGGGTATTTTCACTGTGTGGTCTGAGCAATGCATAAAGCTGGTTCATAGAGTAAGATTTATTTTGGGAGAGTAATGTCAAGGTGTCTAAAGGTGTCTGAGTCTGTCTAGTGTAAGAGTATAGTGTTGAGAAATCTTTGTATGTTTGAAGGTATGCATAGAAGGGCATGGGAATTAGAGGGTATGTGTTTTTGAGGGAAGTATTTTGGGACAATGGGAATTTATGGAGTCATCAGTATATAGCGGATCCCTCGTGAACCAAGTTGTGATAGAATGGACAGCCCTGCTCTCTCCCATCCTGAAAAAAAGGATAGCTACAATTGTCATGAAGCAACTAAGCTGCCAGTTGAGTCCTGCTCGATAGGGATGTGCATGGGCAAAAATGTTGGTTCGGAAATTGGGGTAAGTAAAAAAATTGGTCTGCTTCGGCAATTCAGACCAATGGCATTCAATTCGGTTTGGCACTCCAGAGCTGCCATACGTCATAATTTCGGAACTTTGGCACTTCGGACATTTGTAATCGTCCGAATGGCATGAAATTCGTACAAATGTACATTTGGAACGAAACGAATTGCACATATCCTATATAATAATTGGCTAAGGATGTTTGTCCGATCCAGTCATGTGCATTAGAGACTGCGCAAGACTGCATGGGATAAACATCCCATGCCAGGCGGCAAGGGAGCAAAGTACTCACTGTGCTCCTGCAGCACAGCTCCCTGGCAGCCGCGATGTGATGCGTACAGGATATGATGTCATTGCACAAAAGGAATTAGCTTATTGGTCAAGATTCCTGCCATCATTCACATAATTTTCCCTCCGTCTCTCTTGTTTTGCCACTTTTCAGAATTCCAAATCACTTCGGCACTTCCGCACTTTGGCGCTTCGCCGCTTCCGAACTACCGAACTTATCACTTCGGAACTTCAGACATGTCTACTGCTCGAGATACCTTTAAAAAAGTTCTAATGCTTTCTTGCAAAGCAGACTATTCAGGCTACAGTAGTTTATAAACAAGGTATTAACATTTTGCTCTCATTTGCAGACCAGAGACTAGCATCTGCTCAGAAGTGGAATATGAGTGACCATTAAGTTATGAATTCAATTTGCAAATGCAAAGTGGAGCACGTTGGTATGTATTTTGAATTTTTGTTTTTAAAAGACTCCTCTTTAGGGATAAAATGCCCCCTTGAGACCACTCTTGCATTTGTAAATACTGAAAATAAGAGAAAACAGGCACTTTCACATTCCATTTGACAGGTCATTTTCTAATCATGTCATTTTAAACATAATGGATTTTTTTAATGGATTTTTGGAAAAGTACATTTAAAAAAAAGTATATATTCATATTATATTTTATAACACCAGTTCCTTTCTTTATAAAACCGAAGCTTGAAAAAAAAAAAATATTCATTCACCTTCAATGCAGAACATGACACTACCAGCAACTATTGCTAAACTGTGAATATATAGTAATTTGTAGCCATATAATGTGTGAGTATAAATGCAATCTGACTGTGTCTTGACTTTACATTCTGTAGTGCTCATTGACTCCTGATGTGTTTATGAAGCTCACATTTCCCATTTATGCTTTAATGGTGCTATCAAACCGCAAACATGGTATAGTTTCCAAAACCGAAAGAGGACTGGTACTCAGGGGCGGATCTAGACTTTGTGAGGCCTTAGGCGAAACTCAAACATGAGGACCCCACTAACAATCCAAGTGAAAAAAATAGGGGTTGCATTGTGTGTGTAGAAGAAGCGGTAGTTATATTGCAGAGCGGACTTGCAGCACTGAATACAGAGAGCTACTTATGGCATAATTTGCAAACAAAATTAATTTACAATAAACAAATATAATGTGCAATTATTCTAATCGTTTCTACACGATTGTGTGGTATGGATGCATATCCTGGCAGTCGTGTATACATAAGTGCCGGTGTGAACGGGTTATTGAAAAAAAGGTTTTAAAAAAGAATTCACCACATAATAAAGTTACAAATAAGAAAACAGTCTCATAGACATTTTCCCCACATATTCTATAATCCCTTATATTTATTGTTTCACTTTACCCATACCACCCTCACATTGCAGTCATAGACACAAACATACAAATACATGCACACTCTCTGTTATTGTATATGTATGCAGGCCCGGACTGGCCATCGGGCACACCGGGCAAATGCCCGGTGGGCCGCGGTGGCCGTGGCCGGCAGGGGATGACTCAGGATCTCCCCTGCCGGTCTATGCAGGGCCGGCACTCTCCTAGCGCCACATGCGGCCGCCGGCGGGGAGAGAGGGAGGGAGCCAGCCAGGCTGGAGAGAGGACCCGGCGGAGCTCTAACTTGCAGCTCCGCCGGGTTCCTCTCGCGAGATCCGGCACGTTGCGATGGCAACGACCGGATCTCGCGACAGTGAACTCTAGCCTCACAGGCTATGCGGGCTAGAGTTCACTCACCCACGAGGACCACCAGGGAACACCTCCACCCCGCCTCCCAGCGTGCCGGACCCCCCCCCCAGGCTAAAGGTAAGAAGGGGAGGGAGGAAGGGGGAGCATGTTTATTTTTATTTACCCCCACACACACACAATAACATTTATACAGCACTCTCACACCCATCACACACAGCACTCTCCACACCCACATTACACACAACAACACTCTCTCACACAGCACTCTCACACCCATCACACAGCACTCTCTCACCCAGCACTCTCACACCCATCACACACAGCACTCTCACACCCATCACACACAGCACTCTCTGACACAGCACTCTCTCACACAGCACTCTCACACCCATCACACACAGCACTCTCACACCCATCACACTCACAGAGCACTCTCACACACACACAGCACTCTCACACCCATCACTCACACACGGCACTCTCACACACATCACACACACCGCACCCCTCACACACACACGGCACTCTCACACACACCGCACCCCTCACACACACACCGCACCCTCACACACACACATACTGCACCCCTCACATGCACACAGAACCCCCCCAACACACTGCACCACACACATACACAATACTTCCAAATATATATAATATACACACTACACTCTTAAAGGACCACTCTAGCCACCCAGACCACTTCAGCTTAATGAAGTTGTCTTGGTGCCAGGTCCTTCTAGGGTTAACCCATTGTTTTATAAACATAGCAGTTTCAGAGAAACTGCTATGTTTATCAATGGGTTAAGCCTTCCCCCAAAGCCTCTAGCAGCTGTCTCATTGACAGCCGCTAGAGGCGCTTTCGTGCTTTTCACTGTGAAAATCACAGTGAGAGCACGCAAGCGTCCATAGGAAAGCATTATAAATGCTTTCCTATGCGACCGGCTGAACGCGCGCGCACATTCAGCCGACGGGGCGGATCGGAGGAGGAGAGCTCCCCGCCCGGCGCTGGAAAAAGGTAAGTTTTAACCCCTTTCCAGAGCCTGGCGGGAGGGGGTCCCTGAGCCACATATGCATCACATTACAACACGACTAAAACTGACCTTATTACACAATACCACACCATGACCAGCTCACTCTACACACACACAATACCACAAGCAGGCTCCAAACACATGCACAATACTCTTTCCTGGCCTTTTGTCTCCTGGTATCCATTTATAGAGACACCAGAGACAAGTTGCTAGGAAACACAGTGCAAGCATGTTATTAAATTTGCTTGCACTGTGCAGAACAAATACAGGACTTTTTTCTCATGCTAGAGCTCTTCAGCAGAGCTCTGCGCATGGTCTGCCCTGGAAGAGCATTAAACCAACATGCTCACTTTGAGAGGAGGCGTGTTTGTCATTGGTGATGACAAAACACACCTCCTCTGCCCCGCCCCCTTTTTAGTGGGCCGCTGTGTTAAAAAAATGCCCTGGCCGAATTTTTCTCCCAGTCCGGCCCTGTATGTGTGTGTGTGTGTGTGTGTGTGTGTGTGTGTGTGTGTGTGTGAATATATATATATATATATATATATATATATATATACACACACATATACATAAACACACAAACACATGCAGAATGTGTGCATGTGTATAAAGTATGTTTGTGTCTATAGCTGCAATGTGAGGGTAGTATGGGCAATGCAAAGGTAAAGTGATACAGAATGAGTGATGGTCAGTATGACTGGGGTTGGGGGTTAATGTGACATGTGAGCGTGGCATGGTTGGGGGTTGTATCACATGGTTGGGGTGAATGTGGCATGGTTGAAGGAGGAAATGTGACAGAACAAGGGGAGGTGAGTAATAGAATTAAAGGGGGTTAAAGTGACAGGATGAGTGTAGCATGATTGAGGAGGTAAGTATCATAGGGTTGGGGTGAGTGTGAAATGGTTGGAGGAGGGAGAGCAACAGGGCGAGGGGAGGTGAATGTGACAGGATTAAGGGGAGTTAACGTGACAGGGTGAGTGTGACAGGGTTGGGGGGGAGAAAGAGTGGCAGGATTGAGGATGAGTGTGGCACGCTTCGAGGTCAGGATTGGAGGGATTAATGTGATGGGTTGAGTGTGGCATGGTGATATATGATGAGTGTAACAGGGTTGGGTGTGACTGTTAATGCGAGAGAGGGTGAGTGTTACAGGATTTAGGGGGTTAAATGTGATAGGGTGAGTGTGGTGGAGCGAGGGGAGGCGAGTTTGGTGTGGTTGTGCCAGAGGGGGTGACATGGTGTGGAGGAGGGGGGTGACATGGTGTGGAGGAGGGGGGGGTGACATGGTGGAAAGGAGGGGGGTGACATGGTTGAAAAAGGGCGTGACGCAGGGAAGGAGGAGCCGTGACATGGGGAAGGATGGGGGTGACATGATGGGAAGGATGGGAATGGGGATGACATGATGGGAAGGAGGAGCGGTGGGAAGGAGGGGCGGTGACATGGTAGAAAGGAGGGGCGGTGATATGGTGACATGGTGGGAAGGATGGGGGTGATATGGTGGGAAAGAGGGGGTGATATGGTGTGAAGTATGGGAGTGACATGGTGTGGAAGCGGGGGGGTGCCATGGTGGGAAGGAGGGGCGGTGACATGGTGGGAAGGATGGGGCGGTGACATGGTGGGAAGGATGGGGCGGTGACATGGTGGGAAGGATGGGGGTGACATGGTGGGAAGGATGGGGGTGACATGGTGGGAAGGATGGGGGTGAAATGGTGGGAAGGATGGGGGTGAAATGGTGGGAAGGATGGGAGTGGCATGGTGGGAAGGATGGGAGTGACATGGTGTGGAAGGGGGGGTGACAAGGTTGGTCAGAAGGTGGGGTGACATGATGGGAAGGAGGGGGGGTTACATGATGGGAAGGAGGGAGGGTGTGACATGATGGAAAGAAGGGCGGTAGCATGTTGGGAAGGATGGGGGTGACATAATGGGAAGGAGGGGGATGACATGATGGGAAGGAGGGGGTGTGTGACATGGTGTGGGGAGGCTGTGCCTTCAAATACCTTGTGACAAACTGCCTATTGTCACTAGCTGTTTATGTGACCCACTGCACTTTGCCCCTGGGATTTGGAGGAGCCTGATTGCCAGCCTCCTACCTTATGACTATGGCCCCTGGGAGATTGGGCACTTTAAAAACAATATTTGGGCATAATGGCTTTTTATTGTTCTGCTGCTGGCCCTTCAACTCCCAAAGAATGGATTTGTACTTTTAAACTAGCACTTCGGATACAGTCGAAGTGCCGAAGTAGTCGAAGTGGCCGCCATTCGAAAATCGAACACGTGGCGGCGGCCATTTTAACTCATTCGAACACGGTCAGCGGTGTGTGCAACCAAATCTATGGAACTGTTTTCGGCTACCCAATTGCACGAACACCGCTGACCTGTACCTTCACCTCCGCTTCGACACTGCGGCTGATGACAAAGTCCCGTTCGAAGATTCGAACGCTTGTTCGAATGGGACTTAGTCATTTTCTCAGTGTAAATTAGGCCGACCACACAGCCCAAATACATGGAACTGTTTTGGGCATGAAAATGTGCTTTCGGTCGGTCACAAAAGACTTCCAGCTAACTTTTGAAATACTGGGTGGAATTGTCTGATTTTTGGTTATGTTTATATTTAAAGTATGCTGATTCTGAATATGTACTTTTATGTGAATATGATGCATATTTTTATAGTTACAGTACATGTGTAAAAACTGTATTTCTCTGCTGGTGATAATTACATTAACCCATTGTGTAAAGTAATTGTATCACAGGCAGAGGGGAGGATTTTGTGTGAGAGTGTCTGTGTGTATTGTACGTATTTATCGGTTGTTCTACAAAACCCTGTGGGTGGGACTGTATGTGTAAAACCTGCATAAAAGAAAGTCCTTTGGTGCCAATAAAAGCAGATCATCTTGTACCTTCATGAAGTTTCAGCTCATGTTTGGGGGATTGGAGAACTACACTCTGGGGATTGCTATAATCACTACACTCCCCAGGGTATAATCACTAAGCTCTGCTAAGAGCATGTTCCTGTTCCTGCTCTCTGGAATTCGGAGAGGTCGACCTACTGGAAGCTAAACCCTGGTCTTGGGTCCAGAGTGGGTGGAGACGGCGAGACCCCAACCAAGCTGTGCCGGTTCGTGGGAGTCTACAGTGGTTATGGTGTCTGGCGGAGTGCTTGGAGTCCTCGGGAAGCACTAGGAGCATCCATCAACGGTAGGTACCCAGTCGGGGTGCAAGCGGTTCCGTTACATACCTTTTTTTTCTTTTAATAAACAAGGCAACTCTCTGATTGGCCAGATTTCGCGAGACACTTCACAGTCTGCAGCTCTGCACCCGGCGGAGCTCCGGCATTTAACCGTATTGTAAGCTCCCTGCACGAGCTCCAGAGTGCCCCGTGGCCCTTAATGTACGACATACCTGCGTCAGCGACCTACCGAAACAAGCTGAAACTTTTCTGGAAGCGGCTCCCTCTGCAAACATTGGAGAGGCGAGTGAGGCCTGGTGAGCCCGTCGGACAGGCGAGACGGCTGCTTACCTGTACTGTGCGGCACTGGGCGTCCGCAGGGCAAACCACAGCTCCGTTCCCCCTCCCTTTGGACCGGCGGGGGATATCCCGGTCCACACTGGCTGGCCTGCTACACCAACGAGCCTCAGACCATGACTCACTCAACCAAGATGGCGGTGGCCTTAGGAGTCGGAGGGGCACAGACCATGCGGTGCGGGAAGCGGCAGCAAGACCACACTTACAGATCCCTGCATCGACGAGATGTACCCGGTCAGCGATTATGTGCAACCTTAAAGGCAAGACAGGGGTATGTTACACCCTGACATCACACACAGAAGCCCAGATGCAGAGTGGGTGGAGGAGGTGGCGGGAAGCCTCTGGGCACCCTATCGAAGCACGCACGAATACTCCCACATTCTGGCCCACCTAGGCCGCAGGCTACAGAAGGCAAGACCCCAGCGCATCGTCCACACAGGCAGAGGACCGCCCGCAGCCAGCGGAGGCACAACATCAGGTCCGCCTGTCCCCCTAACAAAGGGCAGGACTTGGACTCTTTGAGGCACCAAGATCGTGGATCCAAGATACTGGCCTGAAACCCGGCCTGGGGCAGGAGGCACATCCCCCACAATGCTCAAACTACAAAAGCCTGGGACTCCCCCTAGGACCCGCACCCCGAGCAACCTGCTGACCTGAATAGGCTGAATGCATAATCTGGGACTGTAACGTACCCTAACGCTGACAAAATATGCCTGATACCGCTTCCCATATACCGGGCCAATGGCAAATCTAATCTTAATGGGTGATGCTGCTTTTATGTTTGTTTTGTTTATTTTCAAGTCACCAATATTCCAGCTAAAGTATAGCATAAAATGCAACTACTCATGTATAGCTCAGGCAGACAAAAGAAATGTATAACCACCTCATAAGTCAGCTAATATGATCCCAACTACTAGTACTCATTAATTACTCTGTTGGAACTGTCATACCTAGCCTGTGTTAACATACATACTTGCCGTAGTTTATTAGAGTATTACAAGCCTCTCCGCTTAAACAAAAATTGTTTATGTATTCTTATCTACCCCTTTGTTACTTTTGTCTCAACACTGCATGAGGATTGTCGCTAGGGTACCTCGCGCACGTTTGGTAACCTAATATGCACTGAAATAAAAAGGTAACAGGGATTACATTAAATCAGCAGGACGTTAAAGGCAGGTAACAGCCACAAACCTCCGGCGAGTCCTCACAGTAGGAATCTGCAGGAAGATGTTAAGGAAAAAAAAGACTTGTTACCACTGACCCAGGAAACTGGTCCATCCAAAACAATGACAATCTAATGGGGCGTATCACATATCACAATAAAATTATGAAATCCTTTTGGGGATTAAAAAAACAATTTAGTCACAGTTCTCTAGTCAGGGCTGAATTTGCATGCCAGGTGCCTGTACGCAAAGAACTCTAAGGCGCACCCTGCTCCCCACCTAACAGCCCCCCTAAAAAGGCAAATAAAGTGAGATTCATTAATGTATTTATTTATTTATTTTTGCTGTGCAAATGAATACATAGAATCAAGCTTACGTTGCCACAACAGCAGTAGTAAGCATGTACAAGCGAAGACATATTCATGGCATTTGCTGTAACTGCACAATTTTTAAGAAAAGAAAATAAACAGCAGGTCAGATTCTGTCAGTAATCAGGTGAGAGATCATTATATAAATTAAGCTGTGCTAACTGACAGTATTAGTAGCAGGAGTATCACTAGGAATCAGGATATGAGAAGGGGAAGCTAACAGCAGAAGACAGAATATAGGTATAGATGATTTCTGCTACAATAAGTGAGGTGGTGCCCTCGGTACAAAAGGATGTTGTCAGGCTGAATCACCCTATACCACATGCAGGCCAAAATAGTGAGTCCCACTACATGCCAGAGTTATTGTCCCCTCTCTCCATTTCCAGATGAGATGAATTAATTTATTAACTCCTTGACATTGCAGGCATTAAAAAAAAATAATAATCTAAAAGCGTATTCAAATTTGTCAACTGTAAATGTATGTATGTATGTATGCATTGTGTTTGAATTTGTGATTATAGTGCGAGCATGCCACTGTGTAAATGCAGAAGTGATTATGGTTAGCAGGATAAGGTCATAAAGGGGTTAATGCCAAACTTAGATTACACAATATGTTTAATGTTAAAAGGAATAAACGCATGAGAGGGGTTATGGTTCAGGTATAAAGGTGTTATTATAGTATAAAGGTGTGAATTACTGGGTCAGGAGGGGTTAAAAACAATTGGGGATGTGCACACGGAAAAACTATTTTGTTTAGATTTGTTGATTATTTAATTTTTTTAAATTACAAAAATGATCAATTAAGGACAAATACAAATTCAGAAAAAAAATAGCTTATGATGTCCATTATTCACTATGGGGTCAGATGTCAATTATTTACTATGGGAGAGCTGTTTAGCAGATAGCTCCCTAATTTGGTATTCTTAAAAATGGAACTTTCACATAAGGGTATCAAATCAGGGAGCTATCTACTAAACAGTGGAAAAGCCAAACTTATATGCAGCACATGCATTTTGCATTCACGCTGCATTCTCTATATATGCAGCATATACATTCTACATGCATGCAGCACATATATTCTATATACATTGTACATGCAACACATACATTTCTTAATTTTGTTTATTCATCTACTTTGGTAGATAACTCTCAATTTAAAACAAAAGGATTTGAAGCGAATCGATTGATTCATTATGGTTAATATCAGTTTAGATTCAGTTTCCGTTGATTCGGAAATTTAAACACTTCCATATTGCTGGATCAGCTTAAATTAAGCCAAAATTCGATTTCTCACAAAACCAATTGCAAAAGTCTATTAACTCCTTAAGGACGGAGCCAATTGTCCAAGTTGTGATCAAAACAAAACGTAAACAAAACCTTGAATTTGCGCTATGTGTCTGTTCAGGTGTAATTCACCTCTTACATATTATGTGCACCCAAACTTATCCTATATCATTTTGTTCAGGAGAAACAGGGCTTTCATGTCACATCAAATATTTGTATATTAAACATAATTTTATATGAATAAATATTTTAAAAAATTAGAAATTAAGAAATTTTATTTTCTTATTTCTGTATGGCATTTTAACTCTGAATGTCACAATATTGCTAGCTGTTACTGCAGTAAAGTACACATATTTGTATTCAGCGATGTCTCACGGGTAAAACAGTACTCCCAATGTACAGGTTTTCTGGTGTTTTGGAAAGTTACAGGGTCGAATATAGCCCATTACATTTTTCAGTTTATACACGTTGAAATTTGACAGATTGGTTATGTTGCCTTTGAGACCAAATGGTAGCCCAGGAATGAAAATTACACCCATGATGAAATACCATTTGCAAAAGTAGACAACCCAAGGTATTACAAATGGTGTATGTCCAGTCTTTTCTAGTTGCCACTTAATCAGCATCCATATTTGTTTGTGTGTGAAAAATGCAAAAAACAAAATTGAATGCTAAATTTGGCCAGTGTTTGTGACTAAGTGGCTACTAAAAAAAGAGTGTACATACCCCATTTGCAATACCTTGGGTAGTCTTCTTTTGCAAATAGTATGCCATTATGGGGGTAATTTTCATTCCTGGGCTACCATACGGTCTCAAAGGCAACATAACCATTTGGGCAAATTTCAATGTAAAAAAAAAGTGAATTCAAACCTTATATTTGACTCAGTAACGTTTGAAAACACCAGAAAACCTGTACAGGAGGTTCACTGTTATACTCGGGAGACTTTGCCAAACACAAATATTAGTGTTTTAAAATAGTAAAACGTACCACAACAATTATATCGTCAGTGAAAGTACCATTTGTGTGTGAAAAATGCAAAAAACTTAATTTTTACTGACGATATCATCGTTGTTATTTGTTTTACTGTTTTTAAATGCTAATATTTGTGTTCAGTGAAGTCTCATGAGTAAAACAGTACCCCCATGTACAGGTTTATGGTGTCCTGGAAAGTTACAGGGTTAAATATAGGGCTTGCAAGCCAAATTCTCTGGACTTTCTGCCTGGGTTGTCGGGCAGGTCCCTCAGATTGTAATTAATAAAATGACTTGATTATGTAAAAATATTATATAAATATATTTGTAGCTTGTATTTGCGTAGTGGATGCAGTGTGGATGCAGTGTGTGCAGTGGCTGCAGTGGCTGTGGATTGCATGCAATGTGTATAGTGAATGCATTGTGTGTCTGTATAGTGGATGCAGCGTGTGTGTATTTTGTAACGGATGCAGTGTGTGGATAGCAGATGCAGAGCGTGTGTGTGTGTGTATATAGTGGATGCAGAGTGTGTGTGTATAGTAGATGCAGTGTGTTTGTATAGTGGATGCAGTGTGTGTGTGTGTGTGCGTATAGTGGATGCAGTGTGTGTGCGTATGGTGGATGCAGTGTGTGTTTATAGTGGATGCAGTGTGTGTATGTGTGTGTGTATAGTGGATGCAGTCTATGCGCGTATGTGTATAGTGGATGCAGGAGGGAGGGGTGACACAGTTAGGGAGGGGGTGACAGGTGACAGAGTGACTGAGGGATGGAGGGGGTGGCAGAGTGATGAGGGAGGAGGTGGCAGAGTGAGGAAGGGGGTGACAGGTGATAGAGTGACTGAGGGAGGCATGGGGTGACACAGTAAGGGAGGGAGTGGCAGAGTGACTGAGGGAAGGGGTGACAGGTAGTAGAGTGACTGAGGGAGGGGGTGACACAGTAAGGGATGGGGTGGCCGAGTGACTGAGGGAGGGAGGGGGTGACAGGTGGTAAAGTGACTGATGGAGGGAGGGGGTAACACAGTAAGGGAGGGGTGGCAGAGTGACTGAGAGAGGGGGGGTGACAGGTGGTAGAGTGACTGATGGAGGGAGTGGGTAACAGTAAGGGAGGGGTGGCAGAGTGACTGAGAGAGGGAGGGGGTTACAGGTGGTAGAGTGATGAAGGGAGGGGGTGACACAGTAAGGGAGGTGGTGGCAGAGTGACTGAGGGAGGGAGTGACAGTGAGGGAGGGGATTATAAAAATACCTTTGTTTTTTTCCCTGGTGGTCCAGTGCCTTTGATCCCTGGTGGTCCAGTGTCTTTGGTCCCTGGTGGTCTGGTGGTCTGTCTCTCCAGTCTGTCCTGAGAGGAAGAGGGCCCGCACAGCATGCAGCTCCGCTGGGTGTGAGCTGCAAACTGTGCAGTGTCTCGCGATATCCAGAAGTCAGTGTTGTCGTGGTAACCCGCAGCAACACTCTGATTGGCTGGAGATCGCAAGACACTGCACAGTTTGCAGCTCACACATAGCGGAGCTGCAGGCTGTGCTGGCTCTCTGCCTCTCAAGACAGACTGGAGGGGCCTCACACCCAGGGGCATACTGGGCAAGCTGCCGGGCCCCCTCCTGGTGTCGGGTTATTTTCATAAGCCTTCATGAATAGCTTGTTTTTTTTAATCTGAAATAAATCATTGTTCCTGCTCTACTGATTAGTGTAAAGCTGTCCGAAGACACAGACCCACTTTATGATGGGTCACTGCATCTGCCCTGGTCTAAAAACTTCCCCTCTAAGTGCAGGCATTTCATTTCCATTTGCTAAAAGCAGGCAACAATCTAACAAGCATGTTGTAATTATGTCAATGTCCATTTTCCATGCCCCACTGGGCAACAATATATCTTGGGTACACACTACTGCATAGCCATTATAGATAGGACAAATTGTCCAGTTGCATATCAGCATGTTAGCTTCACTCGTGAATTGCACCTTACAGTGCACGCCAAGCAGTTAGTATATAAGGTTCTATAGACATGAAATTCTTTCTAAATATGAACTTTAACATCCGTCTTGCAATGTTCTTGAATATTTTTGACATTAGTGTACAAAATAGCTGTTTATAAAATGCATTTAAAGGACACCCTCCAAGTACTCATTGTTGCAAGCCATTTACAGTGAAGTCATAAGAGTTTTTTTTGTCCAAAGTTTACATAACAAATTTACAGTCTTCCGCAATCTGGCACAGTACTACTGGTTTTTGAAGGGACCATATGGTATTCCTGCTGCTCAGTCTGTTCTTCTACTGCAGCACATTACAGGAGACAATGGATGTTTTCCTAATGTTAATTAGAGACGCAGCAGCAGTCTTGGGTGAGGTCAGCTTGGCAGTCTCCTGTGTGCAGAACTTTAGTTCATAGAGTCATCAGACAATTAGCCTTCGTTCATCTCCCTTGCTTTGTAGTCAATGATTAGTAACGTTAAAAAAAAAAAATGAAAACAAATTTTATTGTCCTTGTGTAAGGACAACTCAAGACAAGAGAACTCAACAAATACATATAGAAATGTGTTTTATCACTTTTTAACAGGTTGCATTTGTTTACTCAAACTACTTAAACCTGTATCGATTTTAGGACAAAAATCCCAATTTAAGATTGCATTTCTTAGCCAATACTTCCTTGGTAGAATGCTGCATTTTCTATTGTTCTTGGTACACTGTATGAGTCAGTCTTATCCTACAAAAGTTTAAACCAGGTTTACGGACATTACATTGCACAGGAATGGGTTTTTATGTAGTCCAGCTGATTGGCACACTACATGTCAGCACAATGAGAATGAGAACATAACTCAAAGCATGCTGTTTTATGGTTCGCATTTTCAAGGTCATCTTTCACCTTTAGAAAGCGAACGTGATGTCTGCTGCATAACCTGTCCAGTGTGGCTTGCTTTTAAACTATATGTTTCTATGTTTCATTCCACCTCTCTGCCAAGGTTATTTTTTTGTTAATTGTGAGGGATTTATTTTTTTATTGCAACTAAAATCTGAATTCCAGCAGAGTTTATCCTTTACTGAAAATAAGTGCGCTATAATTGAACGCACCATGCATATAGTGGCTAGAAGCCCTCTGTGGGTGTTATTGAGCCAGTATATGCCTTTTGAGCTCACTTACAGCACAATTATCGTGCAATTGTTCGCAACAGGACATATTTATTTATGTACATTATTACCATATGATATTGTTTCTTTTTTATTTTATATCAAATAAATTATTACTCAAATCGGAATATACATTGATACCTGGACCTATATAATTGGGATGTTCTTCTGAAAACTTTATTACACACTGCACTGATTCCATAGTATATATAACACACATTGCATGGGCCCACCTTTCTGTGCCTTGTTGTGGTACCACCTTAGGTGCGTATTTTAACCTTGTGGCTTTATAACCCATAATGATATTGACAGACCACACGTACCTGTCCTATATCAGTGAAGCCAAGAGGTTATCATCTAGACATGCTCAGTGATCCCTCTTTCTCTCTAAGATCACATGATCACTTATAGACCCGGATCAAATTGACTCATTATCTCGCCAGTTTGAAACCCTTGACAGTCTAGAGAAAGATTACCTGTCCTATTGTACCTCAAGAAATAGTTATAACCACCACTAACTTTTTACTATATTCACAGGACATGGAGAAGGTCCATTAAAGTCAGTGTCATGCACCACCTGATATGACACATGGTAAGATTTTTTTCAATGTGCCTGAAAGAAAGAAACAAACAATCTCTACACACCATGAATCTAAGCTAGCCTGGCTTGCGGGTAACACCTAGACTTTCAATTCTATTGCTAGAATCTTTCGGTGGCCTGGTTTGCACAGACTATGTAGAAGCTTGTCACATATGTGTTTGGAATAATGTCACACCAGGTTCCTTGTGTTTTTTTACAACCCTTACCAATACTCTGTGAGCCATGGACTTATCTTGTTTCATCATCTTGTTGTCTCTCTGTATCCCATGACCTCGGCTTGTACGCTGAACATTCTCTCTTATTAAAACGTTAAGCCCATCAACCGCTTAAGGACTGGTAATATGTTTGGTCTTTCTAACGTTCCTAGATTAGTGTGATGGGACCTGCCAGGGACACCAGTTTAATTGTGCAGAGCTGTGATGTTATGGATAATAGCATGACCTTAATATAATTTGTTCAAGCTATATTCGGCCTTCCTCACAAATAACAAACAGCTGAAACGTCCTTTTCTAACCACCAGCATGAATAGGTGTCAGTCAGTCAGTACTCTGGCTCTTGCAGTGTGTTATAATTGGAATAACTAGTGAATAAGATGATTTTCAAAAGAAACTTGGAATGATTGTATGACTTGCATTTGCTATGCAGAACGGTGTACAAACAATCCCCACATTAATGATTTCCCACATATTTACTAAAACCTACATTTTGGGCAGTTGACCAGGGAAACTGTAATTGATCAATTTGAAACTTACATTTTTTTTTTTTTTTATTTTTTTTTTTACAGAGAAGTATTTATTTGCCTATCAGCTTCATAGAATTTTTATAGATTAATCTTAACAAACATCTGGGATTTTTCAAAGGAAAAAAAAAGTTAGAAAAAGATACAAAAGGTAGACTAACAAACAAGCAGTTGCAACAAGACAAGTTGGACATACAGAAAAAGAGGTTTGTCCAATGAGCTTTCATTCTAAAGACAGTAAGTAAAAGTGTAAGATGTATTTCATGTACAGTGCATGGAGGAATAGGTTGCTAGAAGACTTTACACTAAAGACATTGTTCAAATTTTAAATGTCTGGATTTTGCAAAGCATCCCCTGAATTACTTTTATTAATTTCTGGATTTAAGCCTATCCAGACGCAACCTGACAAAATGAAATCCATGACCAAATGATAAGAATATGGGACAGGGTTTTTAAAAATGTAGAACATAATTTTAGACTATTTGCTGCAGGCAAATACTTTTTAAAATTCAGCGGTGCAGAGGTTAAAAGAAATACTCCAAGCACCATAATAACTGCAGTATGCTATAGTGGCTATGCTGAGAAAAGTGCACTGGCGCCCACTTATTATAACAAGTCAATTTATTTTAGAATGAATCACGACTCACCTGAGGTCGACCTGGCTCTGCTTCCTGCATCTACTATTTCTGACAGAGAGCTCTCGGTTTGAGTGAATCCCTGCAGTGTACATTGACTGCGCTGCAGGGCTTAGCTCAGGAGAGCTAACAGAAGCTAATGCTTAGGTGCTACCAACTCTATGTCAGAAGTAGTGGAGGCAGTGTGCAGCACTTTAGTTTGCCTTTCACCATAACCACTACAGTATACTTTGCTTGGCAAGCTAAAATAAAAAAAAACTAACAATAAAAGCCTTGGGGGATCAATATGGCCCCATATAACCAATGGGAGTATTTTATCCTCCCTTAACCCTCACCCAACATATCGTGTGTGCAGCTATATCTCTTAAAGCAGGGGTCCTCAAACTCCGGCCCCCCATATGTTTCTGAACTACAACTCCTATGATTCTCTAGCTATCTATGTAATTCAAAGAATCATGAGAGTTGTAGTTCAGCAACATCTGGGGGGGCAATGACAGGGAGTAGGGGGGTGAAGGGGCAGTGACATGAGATTCATATCATGGCAATAAAGAGGACCTGGGTCTGATCGTCCTTTATTCAGGCACTATTCAGCAGGTGGGCGAAAAAACACATTAGCAATTGGGGTGCCCAGTCACTAAAAGGCCCACCCCATTATTGGTGGTATTGACCTGTACAAATATTTTGGAGGACCAGCCATGAGAACAACATGCCATAATCATTCCCTGCCCCCACCTATGGCTATTTGGTGGGGCACATGAAATCGTTCAAAATAGCTGAATTGGAAAAATTCTTTACACAAACGTGTAAAAACACCCATTGACAAAATAAATAAATAATATTCCCTATGAAATATAACAATCCCCAGGACTCCTCTAAATCCTCCAAATACCATGCAATAGGGAAGATACTAAAAACATATTATAGGGCAACACTTCAGTATATTATTTTGTCTGTCTGTTTTGACTTAGAATTTAGAGTTCACTTTGAAATCCTGACAATTCGCATTTTGGTAAATAATTGTACCGCATATATGTGTGATGATGAAGCCATGTGCAGACCCAAATTGGAAAACCTTAATTCTGATGTTTATGATCTGTAGCTGCAATAGTTTATTTGGTTTGCAAAATTTGAGTTTTTAAATGGAATGTTGTGTATAGATAGGAAATGTTTTCTCAATATATATACAATGTGGAATTTGAAGTCATAAAGTCTGCAATCCTAAAGGAAACATCCATAAACCATGCAGCAAAAAAACAAAAAAAACCAGATAAAACATACACAGAAAATGTTATTTAACAACCAGATTCTGCTTCCTCATGACCGTTATTTATCTAAATCCACTGGCTTGTTCCCAACACATGAAAATAAATGATATTTGACTCAGTATAATAACGTGTTTGGATAGTAGTAGAGCAGTATAGTCACACTACTGATAAGGACCCATGTAACACTATAGTCTAGGTCAACGATCCATACTGTGTGGGTCTAAAACTATCATCTACCCTCAGTATTGTGAAAGTGATTCCACCAGCACAGACCTCTATCGCTCTTACCTTGCTGTGTGTTCTGCATGCAGGGACCTAGTGTCATTATATTACTTAATATGCCCTACCTCACTTAGACCTGCAAGAAGAGCTGGGTCACTAGGGGCTGGTGACAGATGTTGGTACAGCTCAGGTACAGACCTTTACTTCCTCATAATTAAATCACCAGGGAAGAGGTCACCCTTCTGTTGAAATAGTAGGTTAACGGCAGGTGGTTTTCTAATTTTAGATGTATGTATTTGTATTGTGTAATGGATTCTGGAGAATTAGTTCAATGGACATATTCTGTTTACAATTATGAGATCATGAGATACAAATATTAGGACACTATGATAGTGTTTAATGGGGTAAATGAACTAAAAAAATGTGTATTACTATTTTTTTTAAATGTAGATAAGGTGATATAACATTTTGTTAAAAACAGACTTTTTAGTTTCATCCAAACAGAGAAATGTGACATTGAAAATACACATTTTTTTTAAAACAAACATGTTCTATTAAGCAAAAAATATACTCGAAGAAACAGTCGATGAGGACTATCCACAGATTTGTTTTCATCATTTACACAGGGTGGGGCGGCACTTTAACCAGCCTGCTGTGGGGCCCGGACCGCCTATCTGCATAAATATAGCAAGTGCCGCTATATATATGCAGATCCGAGCCCCTGCATGTTTGTCCTGTGTAGAGGGGGCCCAGGAGTGTAATCATCCCCTCCAGCACAATCAGCTTCTCTCCTCTTGCAAGCCATGAGAGCGTTGCCACGAATTGCATGGCATGGCAACTCTCTGGCATACTTTGCGTGCCACATGGAGCGTTGCCATGGCAACCTGCAGCAACGCTCTCGCGACTCGCAAGAGAAGCTGGTTGTGCTGGAGGGGATTGTTATATTCCCGGGCACCCTCTTTATAGCATGCTGTGCCACCGGACCACCAGTGTCCAACCTCCCTACCCACAGGTAAGAGGCCGGGAGGAAGAAATAAGCTCAAACAAAACCTTTTTTTTTTTTTTAAATCCCCCCACAGGCTCTCTTCAACCTCACTAACACACACAGACACACACAATGCATACACTACACACACTACATAATGCATACAGTACACATGCTGCATACAATACACAGACACTGTATCCCCTGCAGAAGCAAATATACAGCATTCACTGCACAGATACAGACTCTGCATCCACCTCTCAAACAATCTCTAACAATCAATTAGGCGATTTAGGCGGCCACCTAAGGCCTCGCGCTGACAGGGGTATCGCGGCCGCCTAAATCGCTTTAGGGCAGACTACCATGTCTGACCAAGGACTCGACACAGAAGGGGGGCCGCGGCGTTATAGGCAAGCCGCCGGGCCCCCTCCTGTGTCGTGTCCTCGGTCAGTCTGACCACGAGAGAGCCAGCCTCCAGTCTGCAGCTCCGCTGGGAGTAAGCTGCAGACTGAAGTGTCTCGCGATCTCCCGCCTGTCAAAGCGTTATCGCGGGTTACCACAGCAATGCTCTCACTAGAGATTGCGAGATTTACCACGTGGTCTGCAGCTCACTCCCAGCTGAGCTGCAGACCAGAGAGCCGGACCACCAGGGAGAGAGGGAGCCCACAAGACCACCAGGGAAGGTATTTATGAACCCCCTCCCCCTGTCCACCCTCCTGCCCCCTGTTAGTACCGCCTCTACCCCCTGTTAGTGCCCCTCCATCACTCCTACCCCCTGTCACTGCCCCTCCATCCCCCCGCCCCTCCTCCCCTGCCCCCTGTCACAGGCCCTCCACCCCAGCAGCCCCTGTTACTAAGTCCTCTACCCCCTGTTACTGCCCATCCATACCCCCTACCCCTGTCACTGCCCCTTCACCCCCTACTCCCTGTCATTGCCCCCACTCCCTACCCCCTCTTACTGCCCCTCAACCCCCTTCCCCTCTGTTACTACCCCTACCCCCTGTAACTACCTCCCTATCCCCTGTTACTGCCTCTCCACCCTCCCCTTGGGAGTGCTGAGGGGATTCCAGATTTCCCTGGGGTCCAGTGGGGCTGCTGGGCGGCCGGTCCTGCAGACGGCAAGGGAGCACTGAACCTCCTGTTCAGCTCCCTCGCACATCTCTTAGTAATGCCGGTGCTGGAGTGACGTCATATTCCAGCTCCGGCATCACTGCAGTGCGCGCAAGGGAGCTGGGCAGAGAGTACTCAGGGGAGAATGCTCCCTTGCGCGCCTGTCGGTGACACCACTGCCAGCCTTGGGGACCCTGGGGTGGCCAGCTCCTGGGCCCCCCAGGAGAAGAGGCTGGCAAACTGGCATACGTACCGGGTCGCAGAGCGGCCGGGCCCCCTGGTGGGCCGGGCCCGGTCGCAGCTGCGACCCCTGCGACCGCGGTATGTACGCCAGTGACTGACAGTAATGTATACACAACTGCAAGGCTATGTAATCATACCCCGCAGTCGTGTATAAATGATTAGCATAATTGCTAATTAAATTTGTTTACTGCAAATTAATTTAGTTTGAAAATTATGCCAAAACTACAGACGGAGAGCTCACAACACAGCAGCACAGGGAGCCGCGACACTGCAAGTATCTGAACAATGAATACAGAGACCAGCTCTCTGTATCCAGCGCTGAAAGCTTGTCCAATACAACTACAGCACCTTATACACACAATGCAACCCCTATTTTTTTTTTGGTTGTTAGTGGGGGCCTCATGTTTGAGTTTCGTCTAAGGCCTCATAAAGTCTAAAGCCGCCCCTGCAAACAATGCATCCACTATACACACAAACGAAGCACCCACTACACACAGACGTTGCATCCACTACACAAATACACACTCGGAATTATATATATATTTAGATGAAAAAAGCCAGCACTCAAGGACTTGTAGAAAAAAATTTATCTTACAAACAGTCAACGTTTCAGTTCATATTCATGAACTTTCCTGTATTCATGAACGTTGACTGTATTGGATTAAATTGTAAGATACATTTTTTCTACAAGTCTTTGAGTGCTGGCTTTTTTCATCATATTGTGCAGCCGAGCACCGGGCAAGGAACAACTCGGAAAGCTGGAGTGCAGTACCCTTACGAATTGTGTGTATGTATATGTATATATATATATAGATTAAAATTTATCCATACTTACCGTAATTTTCCTTTCCTGGTCATAGGCCATGGCAGCACAACAATGGGTTAGCTCCTCCCTATCCCTAATTAGACAGGAACAGAATTAAAATCAGGGGTATAAATACCCCCTCCCACCAATGGTCCCTTAGTCTTGTTAACAGCAATATCCCAGGGCGGGATCTAAGTGCTGCCATGGCCTATGACCAGGAAAGGAAAATTACGGTAAGTATGGATAAATTTTCATCTTTCCTGGCCATATCCATGGCAGCACAACAATGGGTAATACCCAAGCAATAACCAAGGGAGGGAATAAAGAAACACAGACTCAAGAACATTTTTAAATGCTGGTGTATTAGAAATCACACGTGCAATAGAAATTAATCAAGAAGAGTTGACTGCGGATAAGACTGATTTGCCAAAAGAGTCTGATTGGCTGGCTTTAACGTCAATCTGGTAATGCTTAATAAACGTGTTTGGAGAAGACCAAGTGGCTGCTTTGCAAATCAGCTCGGGTGACAAATTAGCAGCTGCTGCCCAGGATGAGGAAAGGGACCTCGTGGAGTGAGCCTTGAGCCCCTCCGGAACCTTCATCTTTGAGGCTTGGTAAGCCTGAACGATGGCGGCAACAATCCATCTACTGATGGCCATCTTAGAAGCCTGAAGGCCTCTTCTGGGGCCGTTGGGGATAACGAATAGCCTTTGAGAGATCCGCCAGGCTGAAGATCTTTGTAGATAGACAGACAGACATCGAACAAGATCCAATGGAGAAGGCAGAGATTCATCATTCTCAGTAGAAGACTCTGAATGAAGAGCCGGGAGTATTATATCTTCGTTGATGTGAAAAGCTGACACCACTTTAGGACGAAATTCGGGAACAGTTCGCAAAACAACTCTGTCCTTATGAAAAACTGTAAAAGGCTCTTTCGTAGATAAGGCATGGAGTTCAGACACTCGTCTCCCTGAGGCTAAGGCCACCAATAGAACCGTCTTAATGGTGAGTACCTGAGGAGAGATGGATTCAAGAGGTTCAAAAGGAGAATTGCTCAGAGCCTTTAATACCAAGGGAAGATCCCATGGTGGAGCGAAGGGCTTGATAGGAGGCTTGATTTTCAAAACTGCTGCCAAAAATCGGATCACATCTGAGTTTAAGGCCCATCTCTGGTCCGTAAGGGCCGAAAGAGCTGAAATATGTACCTTCAGGGTATTGTAGCTAAGACCCTTATCAAGACCGGATTGTAGAAATTCAAGGATCTCCTTGGTGGAGATAGACTGAATATTCCTGTGGTTGGATGCAGCCCAGGTGGAAAAAACATCCCAGATTCTGTAGTAAGTGGAAGATGTAGAGCGTTTCCTTGCTTGCAGTAGAGTTTCAATGACAGAATGGGAAAATCCCTTGCAGTTCAACCTTTCAATTTCCATGCCATCAGCTTGAGGGAGGCAGGGTCTGGATGGAGGACAGGACCCTGATGTAGAAGGGACGGAATATTTGGAAGCTGCCAGGGGTCTGCGCTGCAGAGGCTCAACAACAGAGGAAACCACGGCCTGCGAGGCCAAAAGGGGGCTATGAGGATGATGGATACCTTCTCCTGCCTCAATCGTCTCAGAAGAGGAAAGATGAGGGGCGTAGGAGGAAATGCGTAGCCTAGGTGAAAATCCCAATCGATTGAAAGAGCATCCCTTCCTGATGCTTGGGGATCGATGCTTTTTGAAAAGAAGTGCTGCACCTTCCTGTTCTTGTGCGTTGCCATAAGGTCGACTTGTGGCATGCCCCATACTTGAGAAATGTCTTCGAACACCTTGTTTGACAGACTCCATTCTCCTGGATCTAATTCCACTCTGCTCAGGTAATCCGCTATGGAATTCTGGACTCCCGGAAGATGGATCGCTGATAGGCCCGCAAGATGCTTCTGGGAGAAGGACATTAGGGGCTTCATGATGGACATCATTTTCCGACTCCTTGTTCCCCCTTGATGGTTGATGTAGGCAACTACAGTGGAATTGTCTGATCTGATCTTGATCCACTTGAAGCGTATGAGGGGAAGGAAATTCTCTAGAGCCTTTAGAACTGCCAGAAGCTCTAATTGGTTGGAGGGAGTCTCTGTTACTGGAAAGGACCATTTCCCTTGGATAAACTGATCTTGTAGGTGGGCACCCCATCCCCACTGGCTTGCGTCCGTGGTAATAACTGTCCATGTGATGTTCCCCAATGGAAACCCTCTGAACAGGGATTTCTTCTGTAACCACCAAATCAGAGATTGATGGACCTGAGGGGGTATCTTGATAGGCTGAAGTGGACTTTTCGATCTGAATTGAAGGATGAAGTTCTTCTGGAAAATCCTCATCCTCCACTGGGCCCATCTTGTCAGCCCGATGGTGGAGGACATTGATCCCAATAGGCTCATGCATCTTTCTGCTGAGGTCACATTGGATGCCAACATGTCTTTGACTTTGTACATCAACTTCGTACCTCTTTCTGGAGACAGTTGCACTGTGCCTGCTAGAGTGTTGAATATGGCCCCCAAATATTTCATCTCCTGAACCGGCTGTAATTGGCTCTTGTTCTCGTTTATCTTCCAACCATGACGGCGTAGAAAACGTAGACAAACCTGTCCATGGGTCTGAAGAGTATCTGTGTCTTCTGCCAAGATGAGGATGTCGTCTAAGTAATGGTAAATGGCTATGCCCTTTTTCCTGAGTTCCGCAATCAAAACAACCAAGACCTTGGAGAATGTTCTTGGAGCTGTGCTGAGACCAAATGGCAGGGCTCGGAATTGAAAATGCCCTTGTTCCACCGCAAACCGAAGGAATTTCTGATGTTCTGGAGCGATGGGGATGTGGAAATAAGCGTCTGCCAAGTCTATAGAAATCATCCATTGGAGTGGAAAGACGACCTTTATGATGGATTGAATAGATTCCATCTTGAATTTTCGGATGAGGAGATGCCGATTCAGCCTGCTTAAGTCTAAGATAGGTCTCCAACCACCTGAAGCTTTTCTGGTGAGAAACAGGTGAGAGTAAAACCCTTGACCTTGTTGTTGCTGAGGAACTGGAATGATGACATTTCCTTCCTGGAGCGTCGAGATGAAATCCTTCAAGGCCTGTCTTTTTGCTGCATCTCCTGGCCATTTGGTAGTTTGAAAGGAGTAAGCTGGAGGGGTTCTGAAAAATTCTAAACGATATCCCCTTCTTATGATATCCAACACCCATCTGTCTGTGGTGGATAATTCCCATACGTCTTGGAAGAGCAACAGACGTGCCCCCACACCTACTGACTGGGGGGGAAACCAGTCATAAAGATCTGGGGTTCTTGTGGAATGAGGTGCCTCTAGATTTAACGCCTTTGGATGACTGTCCACCTCTCCAAGGCTGGGATCTACCATGCTCTCTTCCTGGTTTGTAAGATCTGGCATCTCGAAAGGAAAAATAGTCTGGATATCTTTTGGATCGAAAGGAACCTCTGGGTTTATGATCCTGCGGGAGAAAAGCTCTTTTGCCTTCAGCCGCTCTTTTAATACATTCATCCAAGTTTTTCCCAAACAACATGTCGCCGTGGAAAGGTAAGGCACATAAACTAGATTTAGAAGAGGTATCTGCTATCCAGGACCTTAACCATAGAGCCCTTCTGGCTGACACGGAGAGGGCCATATTTCTGGCAAAGGCTTTAACCAGATCCACCGAAGCGTCAGACGTAAAGTCTACTGCGAGCTTTATATCTTTTAGGCTTTCTAGAAGACTGGATCTGCTCCTGCCTCTTTGGATGTCTGCCTCTAGATTTTCCATCCAGATCTTTAAAGCTCTGGAAACTGAGGTAAGAGCGACTGCTGGATGGAGGCCTGTGCCTGCAGCCACGTAAGCTTTGGTGAGGTTCAGATCCATTTTCCTATCCATGGGATCTCTGAATGAACCTGCGTCGTCAACTGGTAAAGTAGTGTGTTTGGCCAGTCTTACTATGGCCGCATCTACCTTAGGAGCCGAATCCCAACAGCTGGAGTCTTTTCTCTCAAATGGATAAAGACGAGCAACTCTGCCTTGAGAGGTCAGTTTCTTACGAGTATTAGACCACTCGTCTTCAATCAGTTCCTTAATTGTCTCATGAGCTGGAAACGTAGCTCTCTTTTTCTTCAGATCAGCAAAATATCTACTAGAAGTAGAAGGTTGCTCAGAGGAAATTTCCTTGAGACTCAAGGATTTGCGCACTCTGGCTATTAAATGATCAACTTGAGCAGGCTCCATGAATTCTGGGGCATAAGATTCTTCTTCAGAGGATGATAGCCCGTCCCTGTAGGAGTCTAAGGACTCATCTGAGGATTCTTCCTGAGAAAACCCCAAGGGTTCAGCGAATCTTGGCCTCTTGTGGGACTTGCCAGCTTCTCTGATGCCCTGGGAGACCGCTTGTTTAATAAACTCCATCATATCTGGAGTAGGGGCAGTAGTGGAAGTGCCTGCGGCTGTAGAGAGGCATTCTGCGCAGAGACGCTTGCCTTCCAGAGGTTTAATGTTGCAGGCTTCGCATCTCTTCTTCATAGGCGACTTGCCTTTGGAAGTTCTGGATGCTTTAATTCCCGTAGAGCTGACATAATAGGGAAATATAATTAAACCATGCACTCTTTTGTTTGGTCTAGATAGAGAGAGGGAAAAATAATGGCTTACCTATAACCTTTGGATTGTGACCTTTGTTTATGAATGGAAGCCTCAGAGTCTGATGAGAAAGATTTGTCCATCTTCCCTGTCATAATATAGGAAGGAATTGAAATATTTATACTCAAAAAAGCATAAAAACTCAATCTGTGAAAAAAGGGAAATGTGCCTTTAAGAAATAAACCCATACCTGAGCAACAGAAACTGGAGGTTTGAAAAATCGAACAAAACTGGAACAAAAGATGCTGCAAGAGCTCCCCAGAGTCCAGGCAACCTGAAACAGGTAAGAAAGTTCAAATTTGGCGCCTTTTTAAAGGTGGCGAGTGACGTCACCGATGACGTCACCGCGAACCCGGAAGAACACTCCGCGCATGTGCACAATACTCCGCGCATGCACGGAAGTTCGCAAGACGTGCCCCCTAATCCGCGCATGCGCGGAGGCGCAACAGACGTAGCTACCGGTCCGCGCATGCGCGGAAGAAGCCAACGTGGCGGCTGGACCGCGCATGCGCGGGGGACCGGGAAAGACGCGCCCACAGTCCGCGCACGCGCAGAGCACCAAGAGGACGCCGGCAAGATGAAGAAAAAAAAATAAAAAATACAAAATCTATGGCACATACAAAGGAGGTGGAAGGGGGAAAACCTGACAGCCATAAGTAAAATAATACACAATAAATGCATTAAAACTTACTGTGCCTGCCAGGTAAAGGTAAGAAGAATCTTCTGTAGATGAGGTTCTTCTGCCACTTCCTGCTACCGCTTGGTTACTGCAGGGAATGTTCCTTACTGGCAATATTTTGCTTGCTACCCCTAGGGTCACTGCAAGTGGCTCCCGGTCACTAAAGGAGCATCTCCAGGGGGATATCCTTTGCGCAGGGCCACGTACTGGAGACTTCCCAAGGAAGAGAGGCTGAACTCCCTTGAGGCCGAAGGTAAAAACCCTCAGGTAAGCCAAAGAAAAAAGAGTATGTTCACAGTCTACAATGACTGGAGTCCTATAGGGATAGGACAGGAAAAAAAAGACTAAGGGACCATTGGTGGGAGGGGGTATTTATACCCCTGATTTTAATTCTGTTCCTGTCTAATTAGGGATAGGGAGGAGCTAACCCATTGTTGTGCTGCCATGGATATGGCCAGGAAATATATATATATATATATATATATATATATATATATAATAAATAAACACTGTGCATTCACTATACACACAGCATACAATACACACTGCATTCCCTACACTGACACTGCATTCACTACACACACTGCATAACATAATGGATGTGCCGTGGATTTGGTGAGAGGGAGGGCAGCATTTCATCTTTGGACCCAGGCAGCACAATGTCTCGGGCTGGCCCTGCAAATAGATAATGTATCAATAAAACAGATTCATTCAAAACTATATAAAACAATACTTACCTCATATTCAAGTTCTCCTAAGGATTTGATGCAGGGACTGACTGGAGACCTATTAGTCAGTCACTCAGGGTTATTCACTGAAGTGAGAATTCAATGTAAATTCAAAGTGAATGTCAAATATAAAGGGACACATTGGACCCCTAAAACACATTTGCTTGCTGTATGTGTGAAGAGTGTGTCCTCTCTTTTTATTTAACAAAAAGTGCAGATTTCAATAGAAGTTAGCATTTTTATAAATTAACCTTGTTACGCCTCGCTGGCTGTCAGACAACAAGTTCTATTACTTTCTGATTTGGAGATAAACACAAGAGGCAGAAATTGCCCAGAGCACCTGCCTCGAAAAGACTTCTCATTGAGCTGCATTGGAATGTCTGTGATTAGACAGACACAGAAAGCCTGAGTGAGGTTAAAAGAGGAGGGCTTTTTATTTGTTTTGTTTTTCTGTATTTGGGCATTGAAGTGTCCCTTTGAGTCCAAAACAGCCAAACTTGAAAAAAAATGATTTTTTTTCTAATTCAGCTATTTTGGCCTCAATTCTGAAATTCGCTTTGAATTCTAGACCATATTCTTTTAGTAATTAACCTTATGTGTCTTTCTACAGATTTCAGTAGGAGACCTGGTTACATATCAGTAATTTCTCACAATGTTTAACCCCTTCGTGACCAGGCCGTTTTTCAATTTTCTTACCGTTAAGGACAGGGCTGCTTTTACATTTCTGCGGTGTTTGTGTTTAGCTGTAATTTTCCTCTTACTCATTTACTGTACCCATACACTGTACCCATACATATTATATACAGTTTTTCTTGACATTAAATGGTCTTTTTAAAGAAACCATTATTCTCATCATAGCATATTCTACAAAAAAAATAAAAATATGATGAATTCTTTTTTAAAAAACACACTTTTTTGAACTTTGCCCCCAAAGTATTTTTATGTACTTTATAAACGTTTATTTAACTTTTATTACCTTTTGAAACGTTTTTTCAAGCACTATGGGGCCCAGCCATGTGATCGCGGATTGGACAGTGGGGGACTTCCTGAACTCCCAGGCAGACCCCAGGGTCGCGATCGCTGGCAGGGCTCGCCAGCGATCAGGTAAGTCCCGATTTCCTAAATGATGTACCAGGTATGTCTACGTCCTTTAACGACCATTTTTGGGCGGATGTACCTGGTACGTCACCGGTCGGGAAGGGATTAATGGAACACTGTAGGGTCACCAACATAAACATTTATTCCAGACCCTATGGTGTTTAATCCACCATTTAGCCCTCTTAGAAAGGTGGAAAACTTACCTTATTTCCAGGGCCGTGCAGGTCCGCTTGCGCTGGCCCCACCCCACCCTGATCCGCCTCCTTGGTGACATCATTAGAATTGCCGATTTTTAGCCAATCCAATGCTTTCCAATAGGAAAGCGGGATGGGGCGGTGCCAAACACTGTTTTGGTCAATCAGCTCCTCCTCATAGAGACGCATTTGAATCAATGCATCTCCATAAGAAAAATTCAGAGTCTCCATACTCTGCCTACTGTGCAGCAGTGCCCCAGGAAACATCTCCATTGGTCTTCTAAGGATTGGAGGTGTCCCTAGGGGGCAATGTAAACATTTTCGTTTCTCTGAAAAGGCAGTGTTTGCATGAAAATACCTGCAGGTATTGATTATACTCACCAAAACTACATTAAGCTGTAGTTGTTCTGGTGACTATAGTGTCCCTTTAAAGTGGTTTTTCTCACATAAAAATGAAAATAATGAATTTGAACTTTTTACACCAGTATTGCTATGTAGAAAAGGAAAAAATAGGGCCAGTCTGTATAGCCACAGAACAACCGTGGGGATATCAGAAGGGTCCTGAGAGAAGCCTAACATAGAGCTACAGAATTGGGGGTAACCCAGTAGTAGAACGACAGAAAAAAAGGAGACCCTTGAAACAAGGGGGTCCTAAAGTGTAGCTCAGTATTCACAAAGAAGTCCCAAATCAAATGCATATCTATAATGGGAAAAAGACTATAGCAGGCATAGAGGGGAGGGAGGGAAGGGGTCAGGAAGGGCAGCCAGATACCAGAGGGGGGATATAGACAGAGGAAATATGAGAGCAGTAGGTCCCAGTAACAACTATCAATCACCCCCACGCTCTAGATATCTTTAAAAAGTAAAGACTCCTGCACATAGCAATGAACCCCCCTCCACACATGCTGAATGAAGTGCCTGATATATGGTATAGGTAGATTCAGACAAAGACAACCTCCTCAGGATAAGGGAAACTAGCCCTAATAATCCTCCTGTCCCTGGGAGAGCAACCCTGGATCTACAAAAACACACAAACTCCTCTGCACCTGCCAAAGGAGGTGCTAAAGGTAAATTAACCTAAATAAAGCATAAAATACCTGGTGCTAACAAAAAGTGCCAGCTAGTGAAAAACAAAAAAAAAATCGAAGTGCTCGATGCACGTTTCGGCGTATCTACACGCCGTTGTCAGGAGCTAAAGAAAATAAACGTCCAGAATGCCGGAATATGTACACACCATCTGTAATGATGATCCTGTTCAGCTGTTATCCCGTGGCGTGGTCGGAGAGGGGGCGTGTCCTGATGTCACTAGACATATCCTCTCTATGCGTCATAGGGCACGCCCCCACTACTCGGCTGATACACGTAGATCGCAGTGAGGTCTTTTTTATTAGGTATTACAGTGTGCAATTAGGCATGATGCCCATTCTATGTGTAAACAACAGGGAAGTTCTGTTCTTTACCTACCGAGATTTTTCTGTCCCTGCTCTGCCTAGATTCATATGTAATTTGAATTGGGCGGAGCTGTGGCCAGATTGTTCACGTCACTGCGATCTATGTGTATCAGTTGAGTAGTGGGGGCTTCCCATTAGATTACATTGGTTCAATGCTTTGTTATCGTGCTTCTGGGTCATGTGATTTTTAGTGAGTTTTAGTTCAATATGACAGCCACTAGAGGAGGACTTAATCCTGCAATGTAAACATTGCAGTTTCTCAAAAACTATATAATGTTTTACATTGTCTAGTTAATGGTTAAAAGGACAGGACAACTGCACCCCGGTCACTTAATTGAAATGAAGTGGACTGGGTGACTTTTGTGGTCCTTTAAAGGCTGCCATTGCCTGCCTTGTTCATAGGGGACTCAACAACAATGTACTGGTCAGAAGAAAGACTGTGGATTGCCATCTGCTGTTCCTAAATTATTTCCAGTGTAATTATAGGGCCAAAGTAGAGTTACACTGTATGCTGACATCCTGTCACAAGTGGTGTGTGGACAGACCCCTTTCTCTTGCTGTTCCCTCCAGAGTTGGCTAGCCTTCACACTAAAGTGGAAATGCTTGGTCATCCTCCTGCAAAGATCAAGTATGGTTGCCACCTTTGTGTTGCATCCCAGAATTGCAACCTTGACCGCAAAATGCAAGATTTGTTCATAAGAGCACACACCTACATCTCTTTAACCATCAATCATCTTCTGATCGGACAGGAGATATATTCCACATCATTGGGCAGATGTCTTCTCAAACACAGCAAACTAAGCTGCTTAATTATTTCTACCTTCTCCTAATTTTGGCACCAGGATCAGAATTCCAAATCCAGAAGTTAACGAACATGCTTGTCCACTGAACTGGTCGTTTGCCTGTTTATACATTT
>OW240916.1:183198251-183254948 GCA_933207985.1 Pelobates cultripes | reverse complement strand
TTTAATTCCCACACATCTTTATTTTTGGGTTCAGCAAGTAATTTGATATACTGATTAAGACTGTATTATAAATCCACAGGGAATGGTAGCTTAAGTAAGTGACAAACTGAATATTTCCCAGCGTGCATTTTTTTTTTCTTTAAAGTAAATGGAACCAGCCTTAAAATACATTAGTTAAATTATATTTAATAATCAAGCAATGTTTCTTATTTTTTTTTATTTCACACTGTTGAAGACATCTAATATGCTTAAAGAAAATTAGCAAAAATATTATTCGATGAAGTAGCCAACTTGATTTCTTTAACCTCTTAAGAACACAGTTTCAGTTTGCTTGTTTTGTACTTAAGGACATGAGTAGATGTTCATTCAGAGTCAGACTAATTAAATGTGATCAATATGTTGAAATTTGGAAGCTTTCGAAATCAGCAGGTTTAGTGTGTGTGTGTGTGAGGGGTGCCGTAGGTGTGAGGGGTGCAATGTGTGTGAGGGGCGCAGTGTGTTTGGGAGGGGTGCAGTGTGTGCGGGGTTGCAGTGTGTGTGAGGAATGTAATGTGTGTGAGGGATGCATTGTGTGTGTGTGAGTGGCCCAGTGTGTGTGCGGGGGATGCAATGTATGTGAGAGGTCTAGTGTGTGTGAGGGGTAAAATGTGTGAGTTAGGGGTGCAATGTGTGTGTGAAGGCTCCAGTGTGTGTGTGAGGGATGCAATGTGTGTTTGTGAGGTGTGCAGAGTGTGTGATGGATCCAGCATGTGTGTGTGTGATGGCTGCAGTGTGTGTGAGAGGTGCAGTGTGTGAGTGGTGCATCGTCTGTGTGTGCATGCGGGGAGCAGTGTGTGTGTGTGTGTGTGAACAAAAAACAAGTGTTTTGTGCAAAGAGGTGTTTATATAAATAAAGGGTCTCTGTACCTAAATGGTATATAGAAAAAACAAACAAATATAATTTATTATCACAAGTAAAATAGGCATATAAGGCAATGGATGTGTGCTAGATAGAGAAAGTGGGAGACAAAAATAGAAAATCCAAGTGCAATATGTTCAAATAATATAAACTCACATAAAACAACTGAAAACTGCTCACCATCTTAAAGTACCTTTCTTGCCAGGCTCTGGGTGACAAGCCCTGTGTGTCAATAAAGGTGAGACAAACCCTTCATTAGTATTGGAACAGATAAAGTGTAGGATCCATAGGATGAATTGGTTAAAATGCAAATATAATTTATTAAAATGTCATTATAAAAATCAAATAGAATTAATAAAACCAAATGAAAAGTCCTTCAGTGGTCTGCCCAAGAAGCATTTCGCCGACATCCAGCCGACTTACATTGACTCAAAAAGCTGCAATAGTCCCTGCTGCCAAAATACCTCATTACGGAATTATTACGTCATGGGTCTTATTACATTAAATATTATACCATTTACACATTTTCATATTACTTTAAAAACAATTGGGGAGATTTATCACAGCGTTCTGTTTTAAAACATGGTGCAAAAACATAAAAGGTGAGGAGCCACCAATGGAATATATATGCTGATTTCTGTGGTGATTCCCCAACTTTTCATTCTTCAGACAACATTTTACAATGGAATACGTATTTGATTTAACCATCTGTAACAATTGTTTTAAACTGTTATGTAGACAGAAATAGAAGCAATAGTAATGATCTCAAGTCATGGGAATATTTTGGCTTTTTCATGCCTCTGTGTTTATTAGGCTCCCAGGTCTTGAATACATTTCCAGAGGGTATCATGTACCCTGGAGTGTAGTGTGATTCTTTGATAACTACAAGCAGCCTAATGATCTGATTTCTCAATGAGTGCAAAGCGACCCTATCAGATTTCTAGTACAATAGTTTGCGTTTGGGATGGTGGGTAGTCAAGCAAAGATCTCACTTGACTATTCATTATTCGATTACTCTAACTAAAAACAGGGTTTTAAGAAAATTTGATTCGATTAACAATTGCTGATATAGTCCGCACCCCAGATGAATAAATAAAATAAGAAATCAAGGAAAAACTTCCCTTGATCCAGTACCAAGGCCTAGTTTTCCCAGCAGCTTGATCCTCAGCTGGTGATGTCTTGGTCTTGATCTGAGGCTTGGTAGTGCTTGGAAAGCAAAATCCAAATAGGTTATGGTGGGGAAAAATTGTAATTGAAAACCCCTTCCACCTAAAGTGGAGCACTCCACAGAAATTTTTAAATGTGTATTGAAGAATAAATCAACGTTTCAACCCTCCTGGGTCTATATCAAGATCATCTGATTTATTCTTCAATATACCTTTCAAAATCCCTGTGGAGTGCTCCATTTCTTTACTATATATATATATACATACATAAATATATTTTAATTCTAGTATATATTTATGTAATATTTTTACATAATTAAGTCATTTTATTAATTACAATTTGCGGGACCTGCCTGATAACCCAGGCAGAAAGTCCAGAGAATTTAATTTGCTAGCACTATATTTAACCCTGTAACTTTCCAAGACACCATAAAGCCTGTACATTGGGGGAACTGTTATACATGTGAGACATTGCTGAATACAAATATATGTATTTTATTGCAGTAAAAGCAAACAGTATTATGACATTCACTGTTAAGAATGTCATGCAAAACTAAAAAAAAGAGCCACATTTCTTAATTTCTCACTTTTTTTATATTTTATTCATACTAAATTATGTTTCATAGCTAAATATGTCATGTTAAATGAAAGCCCTATTTCTCCTGAATAAAATTATAAATAATAAGTGTGGGTGCACATAATATGCAAGAGATGAATTACGGTTGAACAGACATATAGTCAAATTCCAAGTTTTGTTTACGTTTTATTTTGATCAAAACGTGTACATTTGGCTCGGTCCTTGAGGGGTTAATTAACATTAACTAGGCTGGAACTTTTGTTCTGGCTAATCGTGTTGCACTGAAAAGTTGCAAATGGAGACTACAAGTACCATGACCACTTCAAATCACTGAAGTGGTCATGGTTCCTGGAGTAACTCTTTAATTGACTATCTTGATAAAATCAACAATTCTCTCTGATGAAGTCTGATCAAGATGCCCTTTCATTGCTTTTTCTCTGTTGGATCGGGGCCCTGAAAATATTATACACTAGTGCAACCTCTGTTACCATGCTAAAATAATCCTACATTTATTAAAGCATGTTCTTTGCCTAAGAGTAAAGAAATGGGAAATAGGGTCAAAGCTCAGGGGTTCTGCAGCCACATTGCTTAAAAATCAATGCAGAGTTTTCTTTCTTCAGAAAGAACATTATAACATAATTATTTAGGTAAATAATGGGCTAACAATGGCCTATCTCAGCAATACGAAATGATGCCGGATATCACTCAGTCTTTGCATTGTAAAGCTTCTCTGACATCTGTTGTAGTTTAGCTATCTATCGTCTTCTCCTTAAACCTTTGCTCACATCATCGAACTTTCTTCACATGTAATAATGACACAGTGTTACAGAGTACACAGCTCTCTGACCTTCCATTATTAATATCAATAATAGTTTAGAAAATTGTATCAAATTCTTCACATGAACATTGTGCTATAATCTTAGTAACAATATAGGGACTTGATTTTCTAGCATTCATTCTGCAAACGAATGGGACATGGCCAACATTGCATAGTTGATAGTCTGTTGTACAATGCAATCGCTGTAGAAATTTTAAAATTGTGGCTGCAATCATTTCATGTTTTTATTGATTTTAAAGCCCATAGAAGTAGAAAAATAAACACTTATTTCGCTATTCCATTCAAAGACAAGTCAAAGAAAACGATTCTCTTCGAGGTCTTTTACAGCTTTCTGACATCCATATTGGCAGGTTGGTAAGAAGAGGTAAGCGCCTTCTGCAAGGAAACAATTGAAGTGAGATTTAAAAAAGCTTTTACTCATTAGGGTTTACGTTGACATTTTGGAGCAAATTTAGAAAAAAAAACAATATGGCTAATGCGTGGCTATTTCTTGGCTTGGCTTTTTTTTTAATGATCTCCCTTTCTCTCCAACCATAGCAAACACAGTGCATGCACCTCATGCTAGCCATGTCGCATTCTTTCCTTCAAAGCAACTCAATATGTTGGAATTCCAGGCCACCAAATTCCAAATACATCCACACTTAAATATAGTAGAGTGGGTCAAGTACAATTATGGGGCAAAATTCCAAAATTGTGTCCATCACAATTTAAGCCAATGGGTTGCTCCTGCTGGTAGGACCATCATAAAAAAAACAATAGGATGTTCATGCAGATTCCCCAAGAAATGATTTTTATACATAACCTACATTAAAGGAACATTATAGGGTCAGGTACACAAACATGTATTCCTGAACCTATAGAGCAAAACCCACCATTAGGTGGCTTCCCCCCCCCCCCTTAGCCCCCTTAAAAGCGTGAAAGACTCACCTTATTTCCAGCGCCGCACGGATTCACCGGCACTAGCCCCACCCCCTTGATGATATCATCAGAATTGCCTATTTTTAGCCCATCCAATGCTTTCCCATGGGGAAAGCATTGGATTGGCTAACATCTGCAAGATGGGCGGGGCCAAACACTGTTTTGGCCAATCAGCACCTCCTCATAGAGATGCATTGAATCAATGATCCTCATTGCTATGAGGAAAATTCAGCTCTGCATGGGGACGCTGAACGGCAGGGCTGCCTACTGTGTAGCACTGAGCCAGGAAGCCCCTCCAGTGGCCATCTGAGGAGTGGCCACTTTCAGGTGTTCCTAGGGGCAATGTAAGCACTGCATTTTCTTTGAAAAGACCGTGTTTGCATGAAAATGCCTGCATATGATTATACTCACCAGAACAACTGGTCCCTTTAAGCATAGAAAAACACATTAAATGGATTTTGTAGTGTCAGGAATACAAGTGCTTTCCTATGGGAATTTCACTGATACTTCATGTTCTCATGCAGAGTGTGAGCACGTCCAACGTCAGTTAGGTGACCCAGGGCCCGGTAAATCCTCGGAAGCATCTTTAGTTTCTGTCTGGTAGACATCCACTAGAGGCAGTCTTAGTACTGCAAGGTAATTATTGTTGTTTCTTGCAGGACTAAGTGGGACTGGGACATTGCATCCAGACCACTTCAGTGAGCTGAAGTGGTCTGGGTGCCTACAGGGTCCCTTTAAACACAGAAAATGCTGAATAGACTGTACTGTGTTAATTTCCAACTCGTTATCTCTGCTGAAGATCCATGTTTACCCTTATTAATGCTAAGATTGTTTAAAAATGTGTTTTAGCAGAGCAGAGAAGATCTTATATTCTACATATATGAGTAAAAACATGCAGAAATAATAATCTTTTACCTCTGGCTCCCTTCCATTAGTAGATTGTATATTATCTACGTTATTAAGTCTGAGTAGTTCTAGAACCCTGCAGTTACTGCTTCTCTATTCTCTTTTGTAGTTGTGATTTGTTTGTGTTGTGTACGGTACTCCCCAGGGATGTTTGCAGCTAACCTGTTTATTTCCTGGAATTCCGAATCCCCCTAGCTACTTACTTACCCAGCAGAGGCACAGTGCAGAGGGACTGTGGAGTTAGTGCATCAATTCCCCCAGGACAACCAACAAGAAGCAGGATCCACTCCATATAAAAGCTGAACAGTTTAATCCATATACCACTTTCTACCATAATTATTCATTTTATACTTGTATCGAATGTGTCATCAAGTGCCGCTGCAGTAATGATAATATAACGATGCAAGACTTGTGACCGATAAAAAGTGGAAATCACTCCAGCATTTGCTTAGAACAGACGTTTTGCTAACATAAGTATTCATTTATGCTTTCATTGATCACATCTCTGTACGTATCTCAGTGAGAATTGATGTGTATATATATATATATATATATATATATATATATATATATATATGAAAATGCAAAATCCATGGCTGCAGGATGCTGTGTTAATACAGCCTCTATATATTATGCGATCTTTGCTAACATCATTTTTTTATGCTTTCATTGATCGGATGCCCTGTAGAAAACTCAATTTAAAATACACATTTCCGTGGGTTTACATATGAAACATGAGATTTTACATCACAGACCTGATGTGGTGCTGTTATATCTCAGACATGGGGTTGTTGAAACTTGGGGAGTAAATCTGAAAGAATAGTTAAACTCATGTTGTTGTACATATGTGTTCACTCTAAGTGGATTAGGTGAACAACGGAATCATATATAATTATTTAAATTCAAGTCTGTTTGCACTGTAACAAAGCACATTCATATCAGGCACTTAAATTCGGGACATCCAAAACAAGATGGAAACAAAGGATAAGAGACATACTCAGAATAAACAAAAGCTGGGCAGCTTGACCTGTGGGTATTTCTGACTCAGCATATCGCAAAGATGTTATAGCTCTTTTGTGTCATTATAAAGAAAACCAGGGGTGCGGTTTGGAGAGCCTTTAGGGACTAATATGTTTTTAATTCATCTATTTATTTTTCTTCAAACCTGTAAGGGCCGTGATAAAGTCGTTGAGGTAGGATGAGGGAGATTCAGACAGCCGATGTATTGTTATAAACCAGTTGGGAAGCTCTGAGACACTCCACAACTATTGTATGGGAGACCACCACAACATAATGCAATTTCACTTTCTGGGCTAACGTGCATCCTAGATATCTGTCTATTGGTGGGGGGCAGTGTTTTTGTTGTTCCCACTGGTGTGCGCAATGAGAATTAATATGGTATCACACTATGTTCTTTAGGAATACCTATTTTTAAATAGGTTTTTCTGCCAATCTATACATTTGATTATAAAATGTATAAATTAAATTTCATGATCTTTCCAGATAGCATAAGTGGTTTGGGGGATGATAGATCTGTCTGTCTTTCTAGTCTTGTTGCCTACAAAACACATCTGCATTTAAACAAATATAAGAGACAAATCCCATCTGAAAATCCCTTTTACAATAATGTAAGAAATATATTTATAAAATTGTGTCTTCCTACCCAGGGTTACATTATTTTACAAATGTTTTTACGGGTAGAAAAAAAAGCTGACAGATTACTTCTAATGTGGGTATGTGTTTCACCACTTCTGATTATGTCAGCAGGCAGGGGTAGGTCTGAGGAAGACAGGGGCAGAGCCAGGAGCAGCAGACTTGAATACAAGTAAGATTTCACTATATTTAGGGAGGCAAGAGGGGGCCCAGGGGGCTAGATGGTGGTTTTAACACTATTGGGTCAGGAATACATGTTTGTGCTCCTTTAATATACGTTGTATTGAAGTTTTCTAGATCTGACGCAAGCATATTGCAAAGCAAACACTGCTGACTAACAAGACAAAGTGGTGCCAAAAGGAGATTAACAGAGTCAAGAATCCAAGTCTGTAACATGTACTTCTTATGCATAGAATTAGGACTGACCAGGGCCAAAGGCAGGATGCTGGTTTGGGACTGCCTCCAAGACCCTAGGGCTCTGTTCGGCTAATGGGTGTGGCTGAGTGTGCTGTGTGGTGTGCAGAGTTGTATGTGTGGAGGATGCTTAGTGCATAATACGGGGGAAAGCTACATGAATCTGTGTACGCTGGTTGAGTGCTCAGTGTGGTGGTTGCCTTTTGTGTATGGAGGAGAGTATGGTTCAGTGCTGTGGGTAGGTGACTGTGCTGTGTGGTGTCTGAGTATTGTGTGGGCTGGGGGAAAAGCTTTTTTTCATTTGCCCACTTCTGCTTACTTTTTTTGGAAAAGGAGGTAAAATCCCTTATAGTCAAGTGTAATGCACTCTGCAGAGCAGCATCCCTGGTGGTCCAGTGGGGCAAGCATTAGGATGAGCACCTCTATCAGATGCAGATCACTTTGAGGACTCTGGAACCACGAGTGAGCTCTTAAAAGGATCTGCAACCGATAGAGATGCAGACCATAAGACTCCCCTAATGTAGTTAAGGGATGCAGGGCCAAGCAGAGAGATCATTTGATCTCCCTGCCAGTTAAGGAAGGACGCCTCTCACAGTCTGAACAATGTCTACTAAAACCCAGGTAGCTGCCAATGTTGTCTTATGATTGAACAGTTCAGATTATCTGAATATGCGTATAATAAAATTATACAATTTTTATGGAATGATAAAGAAATGAAAGGAAAAAAAGAGGACAAAATAAATCAAATCAAAAGATCAACCAGGTACTATTGAATGGAGTGTGAAACTAAAGTCTCTAACAAAAAAATATTTAGGTTAAAATATCTACCATCTTTTCTTGTAGTTACAGTATCCATTTATGCTCGGGGAAGCACTGTTCAGCTTATGGGTCAATATTTCATTATGCCAGTTTGTAATAAGTATACAGAAGAAGATAAGTGAATCACTTGGAAGAAAGAGACACGGCTTTAATTACAGAGCAATTAACTGCTTTTAATTGGATCACTTTTGTAGCTTTCGTTAGAAAAATACATTAGCAAACTTTAGTCATACAGGCCTACTTGACACCTGATGAGTAAGTTTCAGTAAAATGATGGTACCAGTGAATTTTTACTTTTTTTTAAACACTTGCTGGGGGGCATATGATTGATGCAAATAAGAAATATTGCACTTTCTAAATAATTAATTTAGAATGGACCAGTGGCAAAGTGGAGGGATGGGGGTGGGTCACCAGGGCAAATACTCCCATCAAGAAGCCAGGGGAATTAAGAACTGGAAATCAGCAGGGGGAACTGAGTGTCCACCTCCACTCTGTCCCCAAATACCTGCTTGAAAGTTAAAAAAAAATTGCTGGAGTCACCACTTGTTAAAGGACCACAATAGGCACCCAGACCACTTCAGCTTAATGAAGTGGTCTGGGTGCCTGGTCCAGCTAGGGATAACCCTTTTTTTTTTTTTATAAACATAGCAGTTTCAGAGAAACTGCTATGTTTTTAAATAGGTTAATCCAGCCTCTAAAGCCTCTAGTGGCTGTCTCACTGACAGCCGCTAGAGGCGTTTGCATGCTTCTCACTGTGAAAATCACAGTGAGAAGACGCCAGCATCCATAGGAAAGCATTATGAATGCTTTCCTATGAGACTGGCTGAATGCGCGCGCAGCTCCTGCTGCGCATGCGCATTCAGCCGAAGAGGAGGAGAGGAGGCAGAGAGGAGGAGCTCCCTGCCCGGCGCTGGCGAAAGAGCCCGGCGGGATGGTGGGGGCACCCTCAGGGCACTATAGTGCCAGGAAAACGAGTATGTTTTCCTGGCACTACAGTGGTCCTTTAAGCCTGCTACACACACAGGGGAAAGGATTTCTTTAAAGGGACAATATAGGCACCCACACCACTTGAGCTCATTGAAGTGGTCTGGATACAGTATCCTTATTGCACCTATTGCTGCAATGTAAAACATAACAGTTCCAGAGACACTTCTATGTTTACATTGCAGCACTAAGTTTGCCTCCAGTGGCTGTCTCCCAGACAGCCACTAGAGGCGCTTCCTGGATCGAAATGGACGTCTGGTCTGATAACTGACACTGGACTTCCTCAAGCTGTGCATGACGACATCCAGCATCATATACAAACACAAAGATAAAGCGCTTACAGCAGCAGTAGCTTAGTATCCAACAGCTCAAAATACGTAGTAAAAACAAAGAGGACGTTACCTGCGCTCTGATCCAGCATCAGCCATTTCCCCATGGGAAAGCTTTGAATCAATGCAGCATTTGTTGCATGTGCGCATTAGCGCTGGGATCCTGTAAGTAAAGGGTTTTTGACTTATTATTCACCGACGTTATGGTCTATGCTGTTATGCAGTACAGGTCTTTAATACCATTGACAGTATAGACCGTCATGCAATAAAAGTACCAGCAGGGTTAAATTCCTGCTGATACAAACGAACCCCACGTATCTTTTGATACCTGAGGGTCCCCTTTGCCAGCTGGGTCTACAATTAGTGGCCCCAGACTGACAGATGAGCTGTGTGCAGTGCTCTGAGAGGGGCACACGCCCCCAGCCCAGCAATAAAAAAATAGGGAGCTCCAGGTATCTTTTAATACCCAAGAGTCCCCTCGGTTAGCTGAGCTCAAAATGAATGGACCCAGGCTGACATGTGAGCTATGTACAGTGCAGCACATAACTAATTACATTAATTTGTATAGTTCAAGCTGAGCATTGTTTGCCAGCTTCCCAGCACTGATCACCATTCCTGGAGCTGCAGCATGAGAGGCGATCTACTTCTCATGCTTCTTTTACACATTCTGTACTGTGTGAGGTATGAAATCCTTATGCTGATGTCAGTATTGATGTCAGAAAAGGGAATCCCACTGAGGTGGGATTAGGGGATGCTTTAGGGGCAGGATTATTAGTAGCATGATGGGTAAGACTATGAGTAGGATTAGGGGATGGGTTATAGATAGGATTAGGAGTTATGCAGAATTATGCCTTGGGTTATGGGTAGGATTAATGGTTAGATTATGGATTGGTTTAGGGTTGGATACTGGTCGAGATTAAAGGAAAATGTATACATGTAGGGTGTCATAATCAAAAACATTAGCAGAATACAAACATGGGGGGGTTGCTGTAATTGGACACATGTGGTCTGGGAATATCCCCAAAATAAAACAATTTTTTTTTTTATATTTTGACCTAGGTTTGTAATAATATGGTTAAATTAAAAGTATCAAACTCCTCCTTTTTTATTCTTTATTTTTGTTGTGATAATAAGCATATATCAGAAGATAAAATGATCAAGTATGCAATATCTAAATGTAAGCGCACTGTGACAAACTCCCCTTTTTACCTGAGTTTACCACGAGCTCCTGGAGGAGCCTACTTGCCAGCCTCCTTCCCACAGACTATGGACCCTGTGAAAAGATAATGTAAAAGTCTCTGTTCATGCAATTGGGATTATATGGTTCATTTACCAAACAACCGCACAAACAGAGACCACCCTGGAACTTGTTAACACCTATTAACAACTTGGAACGTTTCTCACCGCAGTGTTCTAATTGTTCGTCTGGGTGGCTGCAATTACTATAGACAACCATGAAGTGGCGGCAATCTTGTTCACATGAACGCAGGCAGTGGTGTTCAGGCATGAATCTCCTGGAACTAAAATTGGCTACAGAAACTCCTGAACACCGCTGGACTTCCATCATCGCCTGCGTTCGGTTCTATACAAGTTAGAAGAGCACTGTTCCCTGGGATCATTCGTCTGGATGAAGGGAACAAGCTCCAGGATAAGACTATTGACTCTGTTCGGTAGTTTGTTACTTTTCAAACTACCGAACTAGACCTACTGCAAGCCCCGATTATCTGGAACTGTTTTGGGCATGGGGCCATGCTTGCGGTTGGTCAAATAAATTACTTCCAGGAAATTCCTGAACCCCTGAACTGATCTGGGTGATTTTTGGATATGTCGGTCACCCAGATCAGGGCTATCTGTGGGATTTTATGGGTTTTTGGGGTACTTTGGGGATTTTGTAAAATTTGTGTTTTTTGTGCTTAACTAAATTATCTCCGAAGTAAAAGTTTATTGTATTATGTGTGGGAGTGCCTTAGAATGTAACTGTATTGTGATTGGTGTATACATTTGTGTCCCTGTCCCCAACAAGGTCCATGTGGGTGTCTCCCTTGCTTGGGGAATTGCATAAAAGGCCAGTGTGGCACCATTAAAATCCTATTCCAGCTTACACTCCAAAACTGTGTGTCGTCCTGTTATTGGAGGGAAAGAAGATTTACTCCTGTGTCTGCTATTCCAGCTTGCAGGGAATTCAATGGGGAAAGTCCTTGTAAAGACTAGAGCTAATTCCCCATTTGGCTCCAGGAAGTTCCAGGGCCCCAGTCAAGCCATGGTGACTGTGGGTAGAAGTGCTGCAGTTTGTCCCCTGTTCCAGCTAGAAAGTGGTCCTTGGCGGAGGTACCCAGTCAGGGTACAGGGAGCTCCGTTACACGCACTATGCACAGTCATTGACAAATAGTAGATAACATGTAATGATTAAACTTCTGCTAAACTTAGCAAGAGCAGATGAGTTTATACTAATGCAACTTCCTGGGGCCAGGGTGAGTCTACTAACGAGATAAATTCTCAGTGCTGTGGTGCAGGCTTAAATGGTTCGGCCCCAGTTTCAGTAGCAGTTGTTACTTAGGTTAGGGGAATGGAATCATGTGAGCCAGGTTATCATGATCGGTATATGCATTTGTTACGGAATGCAGGCTTTAATATCCCTGTGAGCCTAGTGGTTTCTACGGACCCCATCGCTTTTGGGAGTGTATCCCAGACTGTGGTATCCCTCTAATACATCTTACAGTTATATGAGAGAGAGCGTATAAGCATTAAAAATAAAAGATAGGAAAATAACCCGCTTACCCGTGCTGCTGTCAGCTTGTGGGATCCCACCAAAGAAAGGTGTAAGTGTACAGTTATTTCCAGCACGGTACCTTGGTACAAGATTACATTTTAGTATGAGATTAATGTAAATAAAAAGGGATGCAAACGGAAACATGAAACCAACAATGACTATATAGAATGTGCAGCAGAGCACAACTCAAAAGGATCAAACAGAGCATCAGTGATGCCAGGTAACAACAGTTAGGTTGAGTCAGTTCCTGGTGGAGGAAAAGGGACTCCCTCTTGGTTTAAACGGTGTGATGTTATCCACATACCAGTGGTGGCTCTGTGGTCTGACCCACAATTGATCCTCTTGTGGAGACAGGCCCAGTGTGAGTAAAAAGTGTTGGCCATCTGCTGGGAAATTGAGCTTGCAGATTGTGCCATCCTTAGTGACATGTAAGGAGTGTGGTGTGCCCCAGCTGTTTTTTTCTTGTTTATATAAGGAGATCAAGCACATATCTTTATAACTGTAAACTTTATTAAGAATGGGCACCCACACTTCCACAATGCAAGAGCCACTTCCTGACTGTACCATTGTGCACATAACAACAGTTTAGATATGGTTCATACCAACTGATAATTTCAATATTACACATTTCCCTTTTTCTTTTAAACAGAAAACTTAAAGTACACATTTATTTTAAACTGTAGTATATGTGAAATAACTTCAGTCTCTTTTAACATTGTTCTATAGCTAAGAAGAGCCAGACGTGGATCCTCGTTTGCTTCTGTTGCTTTACAAAGTATGTTTTTCACTATCTTCACTCCAGCTTCTGATGATCCATTTGCTTGTGGATGTCCTGGGCTGGATGTTCGATGTTCAAATTCATAGGTACTGGCAAAAACCCTAAACTCTCAACAATTAAATTGAGGACCATTGTCTGATATTATTACTCTTGGAATGCCATGTCTTGCCAAAATTGCTTTTACTTTTTTGATCACTGTACTGGCTGATTCATCTTCCAATAAAGCTATCTCTGGGTAATTAGAGAAGTAGTCAATGACTAAGATATAATGCTGATTTTTTAAAACAAACAAGTCCATTCCTATTTTTTTCCCAGGGTGCCAAAGGAAAGTCTGTATCCACTATAGGCTCTTTAGGTAACTGACGTCTGAATTTTTGGCAAGTCCGGCATTGAGTGATCATTGTGTCAATGTTTTCACTCATGTTTGGCCAGTACAAAATGTCTCTAGCTCGTCTTTTGGTCTTTTCTATACCTGAATGACCATCATATAGTCTTTTCAGTATTTGACTTTGCTAACTCGCTGGTACAATAATCTTCTGTATTTTCAAAAGCACTCCTTTTATTAAAAGAAGTTCAGAAATGTATGGTGTATACAGTGTTGGTATAAGTGTGTTAGATTTGCCACTAAAAAAGTGCTTTCTTCACTTGACTTAATAGAGCATCCTTTTCTGTAGCCTGTACAATTGCTGCCCACATTGCATGACTAAACAGGACTGTCTTCAAAATCAGATTGACATGCAACTGTAAGTCCTCCAAAGGGTGAGTAAGCTTGAGACAGAGAATCAGCTACCACCAACTCCTTGCCAGGTATAAAGTAAAGGTGAAATCATACCTCTGAAGTCTCAGCAACAAGTGCTGAATTCTTGGAGGTGCATCTATCAAGCCTTTTTGGTAGATGTGAATCAAAGGTTTGTGATCAGTTTCTGCTCAGAATACTCTTCCATACTTAGAAACATAACATTTTCCATATCCGTAAACTAGTCCCAGTGTTTCTTTTTCAATTTGTGCATACGATTTTTCTTTATCCCTCAATGCCCTTGATGCATAAGCCACAGGCATCCATCCCGAGCCTTGATTTTGAAATAGAACTGCTCACAGTCCATTCTGTGAAGCATCAGTTGACAACTTTGTTTTTGCTTTTGGATCAAAGAATTGCAGAGTTGGTGCAGTGGTAAGCATTTCATTCAATAACTACAATTTTCTTGTGATTCTCTGACCATTCCCTTGCATAGTTTTTCTGAGTAGTTGGCTCATTAGTGCAGTTTTGTCTGGTAAGTTAGGTATGAACTTGCAAAGGTAATTCACCATTCCTAGTAAGCGTTGTATATCCTGATTATTTTCTGGCTGTGGCATTTCAGTAATTGTCTTAATCTTTTTCATGTCCGGTAAAACACCATCTCCAGTGAGTTGTTCTCCCAAATATTGAATTGAAGTTTTTCTGAATTGACACTTTGTCTTATTGAACTTCAAATTATTCTCCTTAGCAACGTCTAAGACCATCTTCAGTCTTTCATCGTGTTCTTGCTTGGTTTTACCCCTGATCAGTATATCACCAATGAATACAGCTGTCCCCGGTATTCGTTCTAGAAGTTGCTGCATTGTACTATGAAACACATCTGGTTCTGAACACAAACCGAAGGGCAGTCGTTTGTAACAGTACCTCCCATAAGGAGTATTAAAGGTGCAGAGTTTCATGCTTTCCTCCTCCAGTGGAATCTGACAAAATGATGCATCCAATTTGATGACTACTGTTGCTCCACTTAACTCCCCAAGCAATTCTGTTTTTGTTGGTAAGTGGAAGTGTTCTCTTAAGATGCTTTTATTCAGTTCTTTGCGATCAATACAGATTCTGTGACTCTCCATGCGGTTTTTCCACCAACACCATTGAATGAACCCATTCAGCAGGCATCTTTATTTTCTTTATAATATCTTTTTCCGCCATATTGGCAAGTTCCTATTTAAGACGATCCCTCACAGCAACAGGAACATTTCACATGGCATGCACTCCTGGACGAGAACCTTCTTTTAGTTGCATTTTATGTTGCTTTGGAAGACATCCGATTCCTTCAAAAACTTCAGGAAAGTCTGTTATTAAAGTTTCTATGTCCTCTTCTTCGTTTCATCACTGACATTTACCGTTTGAATCAGGCCTAAAGTTTCACACATTTGAAGGCCCAGTGAAGTTGGTTTGTTTCCTGGAACTACCAGAATATTCATTTCATGTGTTTGATGTCCATATTCCAGGAACACACTGCCCTTGCCAAGCACTGGGATAACCTCCCCATTATATGTCTTTAGTTTGACTGAGCTTTCCAGAAGTTCTGGTTTGTTCTTCAGTTGGTTATACTTGCTCTCAGGCATCAAATTAGCTTGTGCACCGGTGTCTACTTTGTAGGCCAAATTAGTGCCATTTGTGTTAGCTTCAATGACCCACTCATTATCTGTAGCTTGGGTTAATTCAAGTATTTCAATAAAGAATCTTCTAATTCTTCACATCCTGGCTGGTCAACAATGTAGACCATTTTTTTAGCTTTCCACATCTGAAAGTAAATCCTTTTCCCACATTTTCTGCAAATTTGCCCATAAGCCAGACATTGTTTTATACCATGCTGCTTTCCACATCTGGTGCATAGCCAGTCTGTTACCAGCAGTGAATTTGCTGTTTGTGTGATCAAACCTTTTCCTTTCATTTTATTTTCATAATGTGGATTCGCTTTGATTTTCCCCACTGTAACTGCCATTACTGGTGTTGCCTCTGTACTGTGGCAGAGTGTATGCACTTGTTCCTGAGCTGCCTCTGAACTTTGACAAAATCTACTGCCTTTTCCAGCGTTAAATCTTTCTCTCTGAGCAAGCTTTCTTTAACCCTTATATTTCTGCAGCCCATGACTAGCTGGTCTCTGATTAATGGGTTACACATTGCTCCATAATTACATGATTTACTCTTCAATTTTAAGTCAGTGACATACTCCTCAATAGTCTCTGTTTCATTCTGCATTCTTCATCTGAAAATATACCTTTCATAGGTTTCATTGCACTAGGTACACAGTATTGTTCAAATTTGTCTAAAACAACCCGATAATCTTTTGTTCATCATCTTGCTCTAACATATAGCTGGAATCTTTGCTTAAACCTCAGCCATGAATCTTCCATATTACCAGTCATTTTTAATTCTGGTGAAGGATTTAACTGTTCCATCTTTATGTTACTGACTGTCGATTTATTTTGTTGTGAATTATGCAGTATTAACCCCTTAAGGACGGAGCCAAATGTACACGTTGTGAACGAAACAAAATGTAAGCAAAACCTGGCATTTGCGCTACATGTCTGTCCAACCGTAATTCACCTCTTTCATATTAAATGCACCCACCCTTATTATATATCATTTTATTCAGGGGAAACAGGGCTTTCATTTAATATCAAATATTTAGTTATGAAACATAATTGAATATGAAAAAAAATGGGAGAAAATAAGATTTTTTTTTTTTTTTTTTTTGATTTAGTTCTCCATGACATTTTAACTGTCAATGTCATAATACTGTTTGCTTTTACTGCAATAAAATACACATATTTGTATTCAACAAAGTCTCACGTGTAAAACAGTACCCCCTATGTACAGGTTTTATGGCATTTTGGGAAGTTACAGGGTCAAATATAGCACGTTACATTTGAAATTGAAATTCGTCAGATAGGTTACGTTGCCTTTGAGACTGTATAGTAGCCCAGGAATGAAATTTACACCCATAATGGCATACCATTTGCAATAGTAGACAACCCAAGGAATTGCAAATGGGGTATGTCCAGTCTTTTTTAGTAGCCATTTTGGCCAGTGTTTGTGACTAAGTGGCTACTAAAAAAGACTGGACATACCCCGTTTGCAATACCTTGGGTTGTCTACTATTGCAAATGGTATGCCATCATAGGGGTAATTTTCATTCTTGGGCTACCATAGGGTCTCAAAGGCAACGTAACCAATCTGGCGAATTTTAATGTGAAAAAAATTAAACGCAAGCCTTATATTTGACGCTGTATCTTAGTCATTATAAATTTACATGGGGGTTGTTGTACTGGAGACTTCGCTGAACACAAATATTTGTGTTTCAAAACAGTAAAAAGTATCACAGCAATAATGTCCGTAAGTGCTGTTTGTATGAAAAGGCATAAAACTTCACTTTTATATCATTGTTGTAATGCACTTTACTGTTTTGAAACACTAATATTTGTGTTCAGCGAAGTCCCCCGAGTAGAACAGTACCCCCCATGTACAGGTTTTATGGTGTCTTGGAAAGTTATAGGGCTAAATATAGTGCTAGCAAATTAAATTCCCTTTACTTTCGGCATGGGTTGTCAGGCAGGTCCCGCTAATTGTAATTAATTAAGATACCTAATTATGTAAAAATATATATATGTAGAATTAATATATGTATAGATATACGTATGCGAATCTATATGTGTATATATATAATTTTTTTTAAATATTTTTATTAATATATAGGTATATATATAGTGATATATACGTATATATTTATGTATGTAGATATATATATTATTTCGTTCTACATGTATTTTGATATAAATATATATATTAATATCACAATACAGTTAGAACGAAATAACACACATCTATATATTTTTTATTATTTTTTTAATTTTATTTTTTAACGTATTTACATTTTTAATTTTTTTATATTATATATAAATATATATATAACAATAATTATATATATATATATTTAATCAGTATCAGTCTAGGTGTAATTTGATATTAATATATATATATAATTATATATATATATATATATATATATATATATTAATAGTAAAATACACCTAGAGAGTGTATGTATGTCTGTGTATGTATATATATATATACTTAGATCATATATATATATATATAGTATATATATATGATCTAAGTATACTTTTTTTTTTTTACACTTTTTAATTTATTTTATTTTTATTTTCAGCCAGCAGGGGGACCACCTGTCATTACAGGCAGCCCCCCTGCTGGCCATGCAGGAGGCAGCCTAACCGGCCATGTGATTGTGAGGTCCTCGCAAGGACCTACTCTCACATGGCCGGGGGGGACCGGAGGAGGAGGATCTGCCGCGGGGGGGCTCCCTGGGAGTCCCCCCCACCGCGATTGCCGGCGTGGGACCGCCGGCGTCCGGGTAAGTAATGAAAGACCAGAGGGCGTACAATTACGCCCGGCGGCGTTTAGAGCCACCTAAAATAGGGCGTAATTGTACGCCCTCCGGTCTTAAGGGGTTAATGGATAAGACTGTAGTGCTCCTCTGTTTGGAATCACAGGCAATTTTATATGTAATAATGCACTTTCTCAGTTCATGAGAAGCTGCTGTAGTAACTCTGTCAGAGCGTTGGCCCACTCTCTTTCTATTTGCTGCAAAGATTTCCTATGGATTCTTTAGAGCCTGACTCCTTGCATGTCAGTTCAGATGGAAGCAGGGGACTCACTCTGACACCATGTTTTATCTTGTTTATATAAGGAGATCAAGCACATGTCTTCATAACTGTAAACTTTATTAGGAATGACCACCCACACTCCCACAATGCAAGAGCCACTTCCTGACTGTACCATTGTGCACATAACAACATGTTAGATATGGTTCATATCAACTAATAATCTCAATATTACACACCAGCAGTAGATCTAGACAGGTAATTGTAAAATACTAGAGTGTGTTGCTCGAAGGCCAGAGAGGGTGAGTTCCTGATCGCTGCCATAACTGCCGTCTTGTCTATATGCGTGACAAATTGGACTATGACATCACTGGAGGTCTGCTGTGGTGGCTGGCCCTGCATGCGGATTCTGTAGATGTTGTCTATAAGTGTGGGGTAGTAAGTGCTGTAACAGGCTTCTCAGGAAGTGTGGTAGCCCCGTCTGATCCACTGTGTTAGGGATGCCTTTGATTTTAATATTTTTGCGGCAGCTTCAGTCCTCAATCTCTGCCATCCTCTGTGCCATGTTTGCATGGGATATCTTGATCTGCTTGTGGTCTGCAGCAATTGAGGCCTGTTTAGCCTTGAGGTGAGAGGAGTTTTCCTCCGTGGCCTTAACACTACCTGTGAGTGTGAACATGTTCTCCCGCAAAATTGATAGGTCGGCTTGGAACATGGTGCATATATCTCGTAGTATTGTTTTAATATCACCCTTTGTGGCTGGTGTATTGGCTTCCTCATCCGAGCATTCGAGGTACAGACCATAGAGGGTTCCTACTCAGACGAAGAGTCCTTTGCTTGTTGCTCCGCCATTATAGGCGCTGCACGCAGTAGGCCTCCATGCATGAAATTGCCTATATTTCAGGATCTGGAGCCCATAAGAGCTTTATTCTTCTTGGCCCATTTTCCCATTGCAGTATAGAGATGGAAAAAAAGCTTTTCTGTCAACTTAGCACCCGGTTTGCTGGGTATTATCTGCTTGTTAATACGGAGCATTAGCTCAACACCCTCCTTTTAGTTATACAGTCTGAGGGATGTTCTTTCTACAAATATAAACGTTTGTGTAGTGGTTTTTGATTATTTGACGACTATAAAAGTTGTAATCTCAGCATGCCAAATTTTGCTAACTTTTAGATTTAAAGCTATTATTCATTCCTTGCTATATTTGTTTTATAACTTATAAGTCCTACACATATTGGGCATTTTAACAATCAGGGCTAATTAGTGAATCTTTAGCTGCACTTGTGTAGAAACTATTAAATACTAAAAACCTTTTCTTAAAATGTATTTCTATTTTTATTTGTATATTTTATTCCTATTTAATATTGTGTGATGTATACAAATAGAGTATCAATAGAGTTTGGATAGCCTGGTCTTAAATTTGAAATTCACTTAGAATTTTCACTTTAGTAACTAACCTTGAAATAAATGTTATTTATGGATGAATCTTGAATGATCTCTACACGAGTTGCATGTAGGGGATGCAATATTTTACAAAAGAAACATCACATGCTTCTCTTATTATTAGATCTTGAAATCAATATTTCCTTTCACCTTAAATCCATGGCATTATTGTTTGAAGTTGCTATATCCTAGTGCCCCAAAATACAGCAACAGAAAACACGAAAGTGACCTCATAATTGGTAAAGCAGAGTAGCTTAGTTTCTCCCGTGATACGAGAGGAAATTGCAACTTGGATTGATTCTCTTTTATCTTTTGTTTCAGTGATATTTTTAAAGAAAATACTCTGCTTCCTGCCATTACATGCACAGACGATACAAAATTATATATATATTGTTTAATGTAGTGGACATTGTGAGGCCTACTGTAATAGCAGTGATTGATGTACCATTTTGGTCCATTATATGCAGCAATATCCATAAATTACAATCTATATGAAAACTGTAATTTACAAAGGATGAGGCTAAATAGTTTTGTTTAGTTGTGTTTCAGCATGTATTATAAATACTGTATAAAAGATCTTCAGATGCCTTAAATACCCTAATTCCAAGATAACGTGTATATATATATATATATATATATATATATTTATGGTCTGAAACATATTAGTAATATATGTAAATCGAGTTAATACAAAGTTGTTTGGGGTGTGCCTTAACCAATGTACGGGTAGGCCCACCAATATTGAAGGTTTTAATAAAGGTATTAAAATAAAGCAAATGGGGTGAGGTGGATGGGATCACCTGAACAAGAACGGCCCAGGTAAGAGGGCAGTGGAAGTTTTTATAGCATAAGATAGATTTAAACTCCTCCCACAAATACAGGCCTATGGCCTTAAAACATATATATATATTTATATATATATATGGATACAACAGGAAATAAGCACTCGCTACACAGTGCAAAAAAGGAATGGGCAGCAGAGAATCTGTGAGACTTTCCAAAAATCTCACCAAGAGAACAAATAAAGGTAGACAGAGTGATAAACCGCGCCCTATAAAGTGAATATACAGTGCTGATAGTGCAAATGACAGAGGTATATATACTTATATATCTGACGACATCTGTGACTTCAAAGTATCTTGAAAAAAACAGAAAAGATATACACAAATAGTGCAATATGTAGCAGCAATATTTAATGTTAGGTAAAGTGTATAAAGTGCGCACTCACAATTAATTGACCTACTGAGAGCTCTGCTGATAATCGCCTGGACGGTACAATCCCCGTCTGTGGATATATGTGGATCTGCAGTTCTTATCCTCCAGTACACATGGGGAGACACAATAAAAAACTTTATGGTATAGTATGCACAAGCATAAATAAAAGAATAAAAAAGTGGTATCCTACTTACAATATCCAGAGCATGACTTGCTCTGGTCTGGAGAGCATTGGTGGTATTATATATATATATATATATATGTATATATATATATATATAGTCCAACCATTAATTACAATTGGAGATTAAGATTCCAGTAAATCAGATGCCTAAAAAGTATAATGGAGAAAAAAAATATGATTGCTATACACACATATAATAAGATATTGATTGCACTACGATAGCCTATGTGAATGGTAAAAAAGAATCATTATCTAAATGTCCAAATTATTTAAAGAGAATAACTTATACATTACACAAAAAATGAGTACGTGAATTTACATTTTGGCCTGCACAGAGGCCTTTGTCAACATGTCTGTTGACGGCTTGCAGCTTGTGAGTGTATTTTATGAAGTAGCATCACTGCATATTAAAGGAAAACAGCCACATGGAATGTACATTATACCCCAAACATGGCTAGCTGCTTGTAACACAGAGTGAGAAAGAACCCCAGGGTTTGAAATATAATTGAACCAAACATTATACAACAATCTTCTAAATGCCTTTTTAAGAATCCTTTTTCTTCAAATCTTTACTAACTGTGTACTTCTTCATAAGTATAAGAATTCGAGTTTTGGGCTCCACCAGTCCATGAAGCAATGCAGTAGCAGGTCATGACCTAATAAAACAATGTCTCTGAAGAACCAAAAAACTATAATAATAATAAGGGGTACTCCAGTCTAGAATGTACCTGTAGTATATATAATGCATTAAAGTAACCTGCCCACCTCCATAACAACTTCATCTCAATTACGTTATTATGGGGTAGGAATGCCTGGGTACCACCTTGAACAATTTAAACCTAAATTCAGTCCCTTACTCCAGGAAGGTTTGCTGGCAGCCAGTGACAGATTGAGAGCTTCACTGGCTGCCCATAACAAGTACAAGTAAAGTACAGACTACTATGGAGGTATAGTAGTCATGTAGCTTAGAGTGTCCTCCTAATATTTCTTTCTATATCATTTGAGCTAGATACATTAGCAATATACTCTTTTTGTTGATTTTTATTTTATTTGACACTGATTTTATTTTAAAAATGTTGGGTGCTTTAAATTTAGCTTGAAGTGGAGTGTGCTAGAGTGTATTATATTATTATATTGTAAATGTAAAAAGCAGATACAATTCGTATCTTTTAATACCTTTTTATTGGACTAACAAAAATTTTTAACGCCAAGCTTTCGGGAGAACCTCCCTTTCATAAGTCTAAAGCATTTCTGAGCAAGACGACACATAGAATTCAAAGTTGAGTTGTGATACAGGGGTTAAAGTGACATGGTGCAGATAAGACACAGGTTTGTTAGAAAATAGACACCATTCTTGCAGAGGGTCGTAAATATCTTGTGTGAAGATCACAGAGTGAGGGGGGAGAGAGAGAAAAAAAACCAAGCAAACAGTGCAGTGCTGGATATCGGCCTTCATGAATATCCTGTAACTCTTGAATGGGAATTCATGCATTCTTAATATAAGTAATTATTTTTTCCCCTCTCCTATTCTAGCACCATCGTCTGCACTGTTTGCTTGTTTTTTTTTCTCTCTCTCTCCCCCCTCACTCTGAGATCTTCACACAAGATATTTACGACCCTCTGCAAGAATGGTGTCTATTTTCAATCAAACCTGTGTCTTACCTGCACTCATGTCACTTTAACCCCTGTATCACAACTCAACTTTGAATTCGATGTGTCCTCTTGCTCGGAAATGCTTTAGACTTGAGAAAGGAAGGTTCTCCTGAAAGCTTGTCATCAAAAAATTCTGTGAGTCCAATAAAAAGATATTACAAGATACAAATTTTACATCTACATCTACATCACTGGACTAAAACGGCTACAATTTCTACTTGAATACTAAGGTGTATATGTATGTACATACATATACACAGATGATCAAAGAAAATTACAATTTCTATAACAAAAGGGCTAATTATTGAATCTAAAAGCTTCTAATTTTTTAGTCGTGCATATTTACAAGATTTTTCTTTTTTTACATTGTTGGTCTGTTTTTTCTGTTTTAGTAGTAAGAACACTTACTTATTATGTTCCATTTACAAAAACAATGTGCTATTTTACCATGCTTTACATAATTGTTTCCTATTAACTAATATGTATATAGTTAAATATAAATAGTAGGCTATGAAAGGGGTAATCACTTGTATCGGTGGCCACTTGCCTTTTCGATTCAAGATTTAGGTAATTTTTCTACGTACATTAAGATTCTCCAAGACAGAGCTAACTATAGGGTATGATGTATACTTTCACATGCCTTATTTGTTATTTAAAGGTAAACTTAAGTAGGACCCCTAGTGGCTGGAATAAATATTGACAAGAACTTGAGAGCTCACCGTTTGTTATGCATACTTACATGTTCACGACATCTAAATAGAAGTCAACCAATCTCCAACAAAAGTTGGAAAGATAAATTATACTTGATATATGAAGTGTATGTTACTATATAGGGAATAGATCAGTAAAATGTCTAAATATTTCACAGTCCCAGCTGTCCTGCCTATTTGTTTAACAAGTAACAGTGCTACTACCACAAATACTTTTCAACTATTAATTCCACACACAAACCTTATCACATTTAACTATACATTTAACACTCTTTTCTTTATTTTTTATTGTTTTTTGTTCCCAAATAAAGCTTTTAGTATAAAGACAATTGAGGTGCACTATTAGATGCTTGTCCTTAATAGTGGGGTCTGAACAGACATGCTTAATTAGACGTCCTCAAATCGTACCACTCAACGCTGATTGCCATAAGTCTGTACCTCCTTCCCCATGTAACCTCACTAAAAAGAGTAACCCTCTCATAAAAACAAAGGTCACATACCCCTCTAATTATTGATCTAGGATACTATTGTATATAAAATTGCCAAAATAATGTCAGGGATGTTCAATAGAAGAACTATGGGAACATTATTTAATTGTATCGACCACTCAGTTAAAAAAAAAGCTATGTTTTTATGTCATCTTGAAGGTAGGTGTAATGAATTTTGCAAGTCCAGTGATCTTCTGTTTTAAAGGGCTAGTGATTTAGAAAACTGAGAGCCTACAAGGTCATGCATATCTGACAGTGGAATATGATTTCAATTCTTTCATTTCCAAGAGAGTGATTTGAAATTGCATGTCACTCAGTACAAACACCCTTACATTCTTCAGTGCTAATCCATGGTCTCTTTCTTTAGATGATTCATGTATTTATCTGTGCACGTGTGTATGTCCTTGTCTCTTTTAAGCTTTTAATAATCCGGGAGGCGGTCATAAACCTGATAGCCGTCTTGGGCGAGAGTGCCACTCTTGGTCTGTGAAAGCCATGGAGAAAAAAAAATTATTAATAAAATAAAAACTTCATAGCAGCACCAGGGTTAAAATACTAAATGTGACAGGTTACCGTGACAACCTCAGAAATGGAAACTGCAATTAGGCATAATCTAACAATCATGCATGAATCCTCCTGATACATTCCACCCTGTTATTGCTCTATCCTCAGGAGCAAAAGATTCTTACAAGCTCAATTAGGTTTTAATCACTAGTTGAGGTATAGAAGCCTTAAATTAAAGTTTATGGGTGAGCGATTTTTTCACGGGTCTTATCATCTGAAACCTCCTGCTTTCTAGTTTCTCAGCTGGCGGCTGGCTGTTGATATGCAGTCTTAAGGACTAGTATCCCCAAAAGCTTGCAGTTTGGGACCAAAGTTGTCGGCTTAATAAATGGAAAGATTTCAATCAGCTTCAAGTTATCATTTTAAATTTTTATATATACTTTAAAAATACACTTGCTATTTTATATATATATATATATATATATATATATATATATACATACTTTTTAAAGATTTTTGAACCGTTGTTATTGTCTCTTGTCCACAGGGGTAGCTAACATTGGCACTCCAGATGTTTTGGACTACATATCCCATAATGTATCCTGGCAAAGCATTAGTGGAGAAGTAGAAATCCATATCTGAAGTGCCAAAGGTTGATGATCAAGCCAGATGCAGTCATTACCACGTACCATTTAATTATGAACAGGATTTTTTTCTTTTAGCTGAGTGTGAGTGCACTTTACTACTGTGACCTCCAGGTGATACATATATATATAAGAGCTCCATACCACATGAAAAGTAGATTGTACCACCTTTAAATCTCTCAATAACATCTATCCTAATGTTCCAGTACTGATCCTATTCTAACTTAAAGGACCACTATAGGCACCCAGACCACTTCAGCTTAATGAAGTGGTCTGGGTGCCAGGTCCAGCTAAGTTTAACCCTTTTTGCTGTAAACATAATCCAGCCTCTAGTGGCTGTATCATTGATTTTCACAGTGAGAATGCTTTCCTATGGACTGGCTGAATGCATGCGTGGCTCTTGACACGCATGCGAATTCAGCCAGGGACGTCAGAAGAGGAAGGAGAGTCCCAGCGCCGAGGGAGCCCGGTGCTGGAAAAAAAGGTAAGGGATTAACCCCTTCCTCCCCCCTCAGCGCCATGGGAGTGGGACCCTGAGGTTGGGGGCACCCTCAGGGCACTATAGTGCCAGGAAAACAAGCTTGTTTTCCTGGCACTATAGTGGTCATTTAATTTCTGCATGTTGCTAAAACTATTATTTCTGCCTACTTCTTCAGTTCTTCTTTGCCTCCAAGCTGGAGTTTAGTCACACTCTATAAATGTCAAAAAGAAAGTCTGTGTCTAACCTCAACGTCAAAACTGTTAGTAACAAAACATTCATTATTAGTTTACATGTGGAGATACTGTGGTCAGGCACTGCCATCTGTGGTTATGATGTATTCTTCTTTCATTATTAACTGTATCTGGTTATTGTGTTTTTGGTGTGGAGGGGAGTGACAGTGTGGTGACGGATGACAATGTGTGGGAATGTGACAGTGTGAGGGGAGGCTGACATTGTGTGAGAGTATGGTGACACTGCATTGTAGTGGGTGACAGTGTGTATAAAAGGGAGTGACTGTGTGTGAGGGGGTGATCCGGTGAGGGAGAGGGTGATACTGTGAGGGACAGTGGGGTGATCGTGTGTGGGACAAAGGGACGATAGTGTGTGGGAGGGGGGTAATACTGTGAGGGACAGTGGGGTGATCGTGTGTGGGACAAAGGGGCGATAGTATGTGGGAGGGGGGTGATACTGTGAGGATGGGGATGATCATGTGTGGGAGGGGTAATACTGTGAGGGAGGGAGTAATACTGTGAGGGAGGGAGGATACTATGAGGGAGGATACTGTGAGGAGGGAGGATACTATGAGGGAGGGGGGTAATGCTGTGAGGGAGGGGGGTGATACGGTGAGGGACAGGGGGATACTGTGAGGGGGTATACTGGGAGGGAGTGGGGTGATAGTGTGAGGGAGTAGGGATACTGGGAGGTAGGGGGGTGATAGTGTAAGGGAGAGGGTAATACTGAAAGGGAGGGGGTAATACTGCGAGGGGTGATACTGGGAGGGAGTGGGGTGGTGAGGGGGGATGTGTGAGGGAGGGGGATTGGGAGAGAGGAGTGGGGGGAGGGGTTACTGGGAAGAGGTGTGACCTGGGAGGGGTGATGGAGGGGTGGGAGGGGAAGGGGTGGAGGGGGTTACTGGGGGAGGGGGGGTTACTGGGAGGGGGATACTGGGTGATAAAGAAGGGGGTTACTGGGAGGGGTAATAGTGATGGGGGCTGCAGGGAGGTAGGGGGTATTTTGGGAGGGGGTATACTGAGAAGGAAGGGGTATTTGGAAAGGGGTATACTGGGAGGGAGGGGGTATATTGGGAGGGAGTATACTGGAAGGGAGGGGGTATACTGGGAGGGGGTGATAGTGATGGGGGTTACTGGGAGGTAGGGGATATATTGGGAGGGGGTATACTGGGTAGGAGGGGGTATTTGGGAAAGGGTATACTGGGAGGGAGGGGGTATATTGGTAGGGGGTATACTTGGAGGGGGTATACTGGGAGGGAGGGAGTATATAGGTAGGGGGTATACTGGGACTTAAGGTATTTAGTCCCCCCCTCATTCCCTGGTGGTCTGGTGGTGATGTCTGGTCTGCAGCTTCGCGCAGTGTACAGAGCTGTCTTGCGAGACCCGGTCATAGCGTTGCCGTGGTAACGCTCTGATTGGCCAGATCTCGTCTGACACATTGCGTGGAGGTGCAGACCAGGGGCTACAGGCAGCCTGGAGGGGCCTCACACCCAGCGGCATACATTGACTGAGGACCTGACACAGTCTGCCATAAGGCGGTTTAGGCGGCTGCGAGGCCCCAGCCAGAGCGAGGCCTTAGGCCGCTGCCTAAACCGCCTAATTAAAGAGCCGCCTTATCACACTTTTTCGAGAGAGTTATGCTATAGCCCGCTAGACCAACATTTGCACAGTACTGAAAATTTAATTCCCAATGGATACTTTGTGTATACATTTTGCATGTTTAAATAACTTTTAGAAAGTGAGAACGAGGAGACCTTTTTATTAACCACTAAAGCAAGCTGAAGTGCATGAAAGGTTTTAAGCATTCCAAATATATAAAGAAAATTCCAAATATATGTATTTTCAAAAGAATATATGTTTTTAAAAATAATATGTCTTTTAAAATGTATATTAATTTCACAATAATTTATCCATGCACTAGTTTTATTTTTTATTTTTATGAGGCACATTTTTATTGACATTGGGCCTCCCACACTCTGCTTGCCCCATATTTCCATATTCACCAAAAATAAAAGAAAATGCCCCATTTCACCTATTAGTTATTGATCACCGAAAATTTATAGGTAGTAGAATTTGCAGTTGTTGCCACCAATAAGTGTTATCCCAAATTCAGAAGATTTTTGCAAATTAAATTCTGGTAAACTGAGCATTTGAAAACAATGCTTCGTGGATACATTAAAACACAAATATAATACTTTTTTTAAATTCTTTATTTTGTTCGTGCAAGTGGATAACAAGCATGTTTGCTCTGCCACAATAGCTGAAGCAAACTAGGCGGTACACATAGAAAAACTACATTATGGCATTAAAGGCATTGCACATTTTTTAGATTAGGTAATCAGGTAAAACATGTATGGCTTAATATTGTGAGGTGCGTGGTTATTGCTTAGCTCATTTAGTGGTTGATCATACATAGCAGACTTCGTTTAACGACACATCCTAGCTAACGACTATGATGTTTGCACAGGGCCGTCTATAATATGATTAGGACCCTGGGCAATGCATTTTCTTGGGCCCCATGGGCCCTGTCCCTGCCACTGCCTCACCCCCCAATTACGTCCAACCCGCAATCACACTGACAGACGTACTGGCACATACACACACAGACAGACATTAAAACATTCACAGATACATACTGACACACAAAGTCACTACACACAAATATATACTGGCAGACATACTGACACACACACAGACATACATACATACACAGACACATACATTAACAGATATACTGACACACACACAAACACATACACTGACAGATATACTAAAACACACAGACACATACACTGACAGATATACTAAAACACACAGACACATACACTGACAGACACATTGACACACACACACAGGCATACTGACATACACACTGACACACACACACAGGCATACTGACATATACACAGACAGACGTAATGGCTGATACAGACAGACATTAAACATTCACAGATATATACTGACACACACATACACTGACATACAAATATATCCTGGCAGACATACTGACACACACACACACACACACAGACATACATACATACACACACAGACACATACACTGACAGACATACTGACACACACACACACAGACATACTGGCATACACACAGACATACTGACACACACACACACACACAGACATACTGACACACACACACAGACATACTGGCATACATTTAGCCACCCTCCAGGTTCTTACCTTTTCCTGGAGGGTGGTTTCCCTGGTCCAGTGGCAGGCTGAGGCAGATGGGAGTTCTCCTCTGGAACTCCCCTCCTCCCTGCCTTCCTCCTCCCGCGCGGCTATCTCCGGTGGGAGGAAGTGACGTCACTTCCTCCCAGCCGGCTGCAGAACCGGAAGAGGGGCCCGGTCGCGCTGTTTAAGCGCCACAGCGCCCGACCGGGCCCCTGCTGACACATGCTCCCCGGGTGGCCCTTAGTGCATGGGCCACCCGGGGAGCCTCCTCAGTGTGCGGGAGGGGCTGCGCAAATCGCGGAGCCCACAGAGCAGCTGCTCTGGGCCCCCAGGAGCAACTGGGCCAGGGGCAGCTGCCCCGTTTGCCCTGCGTTAAAGACGGCCCTGTGTTTGCATATAACATCAGGCTAAATGAAGGCTAAATCGGTATAGCACTGTGTGTGGTAGTAGATAGAAGATGAGAGAATAAAATTTTTAGAGATTAACAATAGCTATTAGTATGGCTGACTACTAGTGCTACTCTTATATGTTAGAGAATAACCTTTTTAGAGCTTAACTATACACGTGTGCTATAAGTATGGCTGACAGCAAGTGCAACTCTTATAAGGTAGTGTCACAGGGTAACCCACGGGTGTTTAAGGGATGAGGTGTCTTAGCTATAAGGTGGCAGTCTGCGAGATATGTGTTGGAAGGTTAGTAGACATTTGCTTAGTGCTCACTGGTTAATTAATAAACCGCTGGGACACAGGTTGGTTATGGCGGAATGGTATAGCATTAAAGTGAGATGGTGTCCATCAATAGCATGGGGGACTCAGAGTGCAGCTGCTTAGTCCTCTGCCCTCAGGGTGTCTCCAGCTCAGCCTATCCCCAGGTTTGGGAAGCTCCAGTGGTGCACTGTGGGGCAAGCGGTACCTCTATTTTCCTCCCTGGGGGGTCTCAATGCTTGATAAGTGTCTCGTTTGTTAGAGTGCCTGTTCGGGTCGCTCCGTTTGGTCTCCGCTTGGTCTGGAGGGCCAAAGGTAGGTTGGCAGTAAAAGCTCTTGTACTGGCTGTGTCCAGCTGCCCTCCGCCACTTCTCCGGTTTCCTCTGTTTTGTACTCTGTTTCTTGGTGGGTGGTGGAGTGATAGTGCACCTGCTCAGCGTGTACCTGGGTTCTGGGGCTCTGGGGCTTGTGGGGAGCTCTCTGGTTGTTTGGGCAGCGGAGCGGGTGCACCTCTGTATGGATCCCGTGCCCAGAGTGGGTCTGACGAACAGCCTCTGGTGTGTGTTCCTGTTTTTCACGTGGGGTTTGGCATGAAGGTGTGCGCTGTAGTCGCCTCCAGAAGGCCCTGCAGACTTGAGAAAACCGGTCTTCAAAGCGCTTTCTCCACTGCTGGATATCCCCCACCGGTCCATAGGAGGGCTGGCAGGGGAACAGAAGAGCTGCACTGCGGTGCTGACCCTGCGTCGGGAAATCGTCCGCCTCTCCTGGCAATCAGGTTGCTGTCCATGCTAGGCCTCAGATGCAAATCCTGGCTAACAAGCGTCAATTGCTTTGTGTGTGGTATCAAACTGTTTGGTTTAGCTTCATTTGTCCGCCGGTAGCTCGTTTTATCGCTTTTCTGGGCTGAATTGTGCCTTTTAGTCGAGTTAAAGATTGTGCAGAGCAGGAGCTGTGCTTGCCTGCATCTGCTCAGCTCTGCGTTCAGGCCCAGCCCCAATATAATACCTTTTTAATGAAGAATTTTAAGCATTAATCAAGTTCAAGAAGTAACCATTAAAATATAACAGCAAATGGAGGGGGGGCTGACTAACAAGATGGACGAACAAACTGTTTTATAGCTCCTCTTTTTATGTGCTAAACCAACTAATTATAGCCAAAATTACCTCAGTTATAAACCTCAGATGGGAGCAGATCTCCTACCAAAGCAACTGATACCATTGAATCAGAATATTTTACCCAGACTGCACGGTTTTGAAGGGTATATGTAACTTGCACTTCTGTGGCCTAGTCCATCTGGTTGCCTCTGTGGATGGGAGAAATGCGCAATCTCCCAGATTGAAGAAAGCTCCTAGTGACACAATATTAGCTTACCCCCTTCTGCACTGGTGAGGGTTATCACAGTTCCCACTTGGGAAGCCTTCCTGGCTGAGGTCTGGATACTTCTGCCATGGTGTTCTAAATACTGATGTGATGTGATGCTCTATATGACGAATTCTGGAATCGCATCTGCTCCTGTTCACTCATGCTCACCATTACTGTGGCTGGGCTGGTTCCTGATGCTAATGCAGCACATCCTTCTCACTCTGGGTCGGGAACCAAGATAGAAGTTCTTCCACTCTGCCATCCACATTCATGCTGGGATTTCTGTGTAATGGGGTTCTCAAGGGACCGTGATCCTGCCACCTGGAGCGGAGGGATGAGATGATACAGGGCACCTGTTCTCATTACAGACTGGGCTTGGAGAAATGGAGGGCTGAGGCGCTGCTGTGCTGGGTTCAGCCAACCTAAATATGCTCTCTTCATGGAGTTGGGTGGTGACCGAATACTTGAAGCGTGTCAGGATCGTGACAGGGATCCAATACGCAGAGTGCGGACAGGAGGAGGTACGTATACCGGACCTTAGAATGGCCGGACTAACGTATAGACAAGACAAGAATGGTCAAAAGGTAAGCCGAGGTCAAGGGAGCCGGAGGACAGGTAAGCGAGGAACAAGCCGGGTCAAAGGAGAGGAGAGAGCAGCAGGACAAAGGTACAAACTAGGTCAAAACCGAAAGACACAAAGAGAGAGAACGCGCTGAGTGACTAGCAAGCTAGAACCACGACAAGGCAATGAGCAGTAGTAAAAGCTTCTCTTAAATACCCTGTCACCTTAATTATGACCACGCCCCCAAAAGGTCTGGAATTGCGGTTCCCGGCGGTTCACGTGAAGATGACGTCATGACGTCGACGATTAGCCGTCGCGTCATAAAAGGGGGAGGAGCTAGCGCGGCCGGCGCGAAAACGGCCGAAAAATGCCGAAATGCTTGGGCATAGGAGCCCCTTTGGAAGAGAGACTGACCTCCTCAGAGGTTGAATTTACAGGTAACCTGACAGTACCCCCCCTTTTAGAAACGCCCACCGGGCGGATGGGAGCGAGCTTAGAAGGAAATCGAACGTGGAAGGCTCGAAGAAGACGAGGAGCATGCACGTCTTCACAAGGAACCCAAGATCTCTCTTCAGGGCCATAACCCTTCCAGTCTATGAGGTATTGTAACTTCCCCCTGGAAATACGAGAATCAAGAATGGACCTGACAATATATTCTTCTTGACCATCAACTTGAACCAAAGAAGGAGGAGCAGGGTGTGAAGAAAACCTGTTACAAACAAGAGGTTTCAATAAAGACACATGAAAAGAGTTAGGGATACGTAGAGTAGGAGGCAGGTCCAGCAGATAAGAAACCGGGTTGATCCTCCTCAACACCCTGTAAGGACCTATGTAACGAGGAGCAAACTTCATGGAAGGAACTTTCAAGCGAATGTGTCTGGTACTTAACCAGACCCTATCACCCGGAGAAAAGATAGGAGCGGGCCGTCTACGCCTATCAGCATGCATCTTAAACACCGTGGAACTACGAGTAAGAATTTGTCGAGTCTGATCCCACAACTTTCTCAGGTTGGCTATATGGACATCAACCGACGGTAAACCATGAGAAGGTGATACTGACGGAAGAATAGTAGGGTTAAAGCCATAATTCAAGAAAAAGGGGCTATTACGAGTGGAACCACAAACAAGGTTGTTGTGAGCAAACTCCGCCCAAGGAATCAGACCGACCCAATCGTCCTGGTGTTCAGAAACAAAACAACGTAGATATTGCTCAATTTTCTGGTTAGTGCGTTCGGCTGCCCCGTTAGATTGAGGATGATAGGCAGAAGAAAAATTCAGCTTGATGCCCAACTGGGAACAGAAGGATCTCCAAAAACGGGAAATGAACTGGGACCCCCTGTCAGACACAATCTCATTGGGAATACCATGTAAGCGAAAAATCTCCTTAGCAAATATCACGGCCAATTCGGGTGAGGAAGGAAGTTTAGGCAAGGGGATGAAATGAGCCATTTTGGTAAACCTGTCAACAACCGTGAGAATAACTGTATGTTTATTGGAAACCGGCAAATCAACAATAAAATCCATAGCCAGACTAGCCCAAGGTTTGTTGGGAATGACTAAGGGTTGCAAAAGACCACAAGGAAGGGCCTGTGGTAGTTTATTCCTAACACAGATATCGCAGACCTTGACAAAGTCTTCCACATCCCTCCGTAAACTAGGCCACCAGAAGTCCTTGGAAATCAGACAGCAAGTTTTGTGGATGCCGGGGTGACCGGCAAACTTGCTATTGTGAAAGCATCGAATTATGTCCATTTGGAATTTGGGAGACACGAAGAACCGTCCCTCAGGAGTACGTTCGGGAGCAAGAGATTGTTCGTTCATTATATCTGCGAGCAATGGAGAGTGTATTTTGACATTGGTGTTGGCGATAATGTTATGTTCAGGAACAATAGGAGACAATGTGTCTTCCGTGATGGTAATAGGTTCGTGTTGACGAGATAATGCATCTGCTTTGGTGTTTTTAGAACCAGGCCTGTAAGTAAGTATGTAATTGAAATGTGTAAGGAACATAGACCAACGTGCTTGCCTAGCAGATAATCTTTTGGCCTCTCCAATGTAAGATAAATTTTTGTGATCAGTCAAGATGGTAACCGGGAGAACAGTGCCCTCTAACAGATGTCTCCATTCTTTTAAAGCCATAATAATAGCTAAGAGTTCTCTGTCACCAATATCATATCTCCTTTCTGTGAGTGATAATTTCTTGGAAAAAAAAACGCATGGGTGTAAAGGTTTATCTAAACTTTGTCTTTGGGACAATACCGCGCCTATCCCTGTTTCAGAAGCATCAACTTCAAGTAAAAAGGGCAGAGAGGTATCAGGATGAACTAGTATGGGTGCTGAAGCAAAAGTCTGTTTGAGCGTTTCGAAAGCAGATAAAGCCTCAGTAGACCACATTTTGGTATTGGCTCCTTGTTTAGTCATATTAGTGATAGGAGCAATAACAGAGGAGTACCCTTTAATGAAGCGTCTGTAATAATTAGAAAATCCAATAAATCTTTGTATGGCTTTGAGTCCCTTGGGTAAAGGCCAATCTAAAATCGATTTTAGTTTAATCGGGTCCATCATAAACCCGTCCTTGGAAATTACGTAGCCTAAGAAAGTTATCTGGGATTGATCAAAGCTACATTTCTCCAATTTACAATACAATCCATGTTGTAAAAGTTTCTGTAACACCCTTCTGACTTGTCTGTGATGTGAGTCAAGGTCCCTAGAATGTATTAGTATATCATCCAAATATACTATCACGCATTCGTGTTGAAATTCTCTGAGGACCTCATTAATCAAGTCTTGGAAGACGGCCGGGGCATTGCATAGCCCAAACGGCATTACGGTATACTCATAATGTCTGTAACGGGTATTGAATGCTGTCATCCATTCGTCTCCCTGTTTAATTCTCACCAAGTTATATGCTCCTCTCAGGTCAAGTTTGGTAAAAATACTGGAGCCCTTCAGTCTGTCAAAGAGTTCAGTAATTAAAGGAATGGGGTAAGCATTCCTGATGGTAATCTTGTTCAATCCCCGATAGTCTATGCAAGGACGTAAGGTACCGTCTTTCTTTTCTACAAAGAAAAAACCCGCCCCTGCTGGAGATGAAGACTTTCTAATAAATCCTTTGTCTAGATTTTCCTTGATGTATTCCTCTAAGACTAAATTTTCTTTGGTAGACAGAGGGTACACCGTACCCCTAGGAGGCATAGTACCAGGCAAAAGTCTAATAGTACAGTCATAAGACCGGTGGGGAGGTAAAGTATCAGACTTGAGATCCAGATACTGAGATGGTATCTGTAAGTCTGTGGATTGAGAAGAGTTGGTAGAGGAGTTTACTGGGCAAACAGAAGTGACTCTCAGCAAACATTTCTCCCTACAACCAGTTCCCCAAGAAACGATCTCTCCACATTCCCAGTCAATCTGGGGGTTATGTCTCTTGAGCCAAGAATATCCTAGAACCACTGGGACAGCCGGGGAGGATATTAACAGGAGGGACATCATCTCCTCGTGGAGGATACCGATGGTTAGTTTAACGGGTTTAGTCTCATGGAATATTACTGGTTCAGACAAAGGTCTACCATCTATGGCCTCAACGGCCAAGGGTGTGTCTCTCAGTTGGGATGGGAGACAATGCTTATTAGCGAAAGCTTGGTCTATAAAGCTTTCTGCTGCTCCAGAGTCTAACAAAGCCATCGTAGATATAGCGCCACTTTCCCAAGCTAAAGAGACAGGTATCAGAAGCCTATGGTCTTTATCATTATACATAGAGGACAATATAGAAACACCCAAGGCCCGTCCTCTAGGGGAACTTAGGTGCGAGCGTTTCCCGGGCGATTAGGGCAATTAAGACGTAGGTGACCTCTCCGCCCGCAGTATAAACAGAGGCCCTCCCTTCTTCTGTACTGTCTCTCGGCCTCAGATAGGCGAGTATTACCTATCTGCATAGGTTCTGGTGGAGTAGGATTGTAGGAGTCAGGGTTCTGGAAGGAAGGAGCAAGTCTCATAGGAGGTCTACTAGCTCTTTCTCGAGTGTTCTGCCTCTGTCTCATGCGTTCATCTATTCTGGAAATAAAAGACACTAAATCTTCTAAATTTTCTGGAAGTTCTCTTGTGGCAATCTCATCTAGAATCTCATCAGACAACCCATTCAAAAATACATCCATAAAAGCTTGTTCGTTCCATTTCACCTCTGCTGCCAGGGATCTAAACTCTAACGCATATTCTACCAGAGTTCTATTTTGTTGTTTAAGGCGTAACAGAGATCTGGCTGCATTAACCTTCCTTCCTGGTGGGTCAAAAGTCCTTCTGAAAGCTGTGACAAACGCAGTATAGTTGTAGACTAAATGGTTATCATTCTCCCAAAGGGGATTGGCCCATCTAAGTGCTTTGTCTATTAGCAGTGTTATAATGAACCCTACTTTAGCCCTGTCAGTAGGATAAGCCCGTGGTTGAAGTTCAAAATGTATGCTTATCTGGTTTAAAAAATATCGTAACGGGGAAGTGACATGGGAAGATGCGCCTACAGTGGCTACTTCCAAACCAGTACTTAGAGGATGGCTAGCTGTGGAACGTATTTCTTCTGACTGGGTACTGGGACGTGCTAGCAAAGATTGCAACGCTAGAGCCATTTGGTCCATTCTATGGACCTTAGAATGGCCGGACTAATGTATAGACAAGACAAGAATGGTCAAAAGGTAAGCCGAGGTCGAGGGAGCCGGAGGACAGGTAAGCGAGGAACAAGCCGGGTCAAAGGAGAGGAGAGAGCAGCAGGACAAAGGTACAAACTAGGTCAAAACCGAAAGACACAAAGAGAGAGAACGCGCTGAGTGACTAGCAAGCTAGAACCACGACAGGGCAATGAGCAGTAGTAAAAGCTTCCCTTAAATACCCTGTCACCTTAATTATGACCACGCCCCCAAAAGGTCCGGAATTGCGGTTCCCGGCGGTTCACGTGATGATGACGTCATGACGTCGACGATTAGCCGTCGCGTCATAAAAGGGGGAGGAGCTAGCGCGGCCGGCGCGAAAACGGCCGAAAAATCCCGAAATGCTTGGGCATAGGAGCCCCTTTGGAAGAGAGACTGACCTCCTCAGAGGTTGAATTTACAGGTAACCTGACAAAGCGTACTTCCCAAAGTGTTCTAGTGGCCGCATAGGCTGAACATTCGAGTTCTGTAATTTGCAAATGTGTTTACTATTTACCGAGCAATTATTCTAAACTTCTCTATTATCTTTTTTGTTTTTCCTTCCTGTTGCTTTTAAGTTTCATTTACCTCCTCACATCATGCAAGTCTAATATATGTGCTGTGGTTCTCCTAACAACAAACCAAGGCGTTCTATTGATCGTCTTCTTACATACTTTAAAATACATACTGTGCAGAAACATAGTCTAGTGTATAATACCTTATACCTACTTTATGCCATATGATGACATGCATATTATTGTAACTGATCTTTCCACTGCGCAACAAAAAATAAAGATTACAAAGAAAAATACATTACAGTAAATAATGTTAAAATATGACATTTCACTTTCTAGTCAGTTTTATATATTACATTTGTTATCCCTCCAGTACATCAGTCACCTATATCCTGGCTACAGCAATTTCTTTGTGAATGCTGCATGAAAAGAATCACTGCATTGTCCCATCTCTTCCCAGCTTTGTGAATGGATGTTCATCTTTCAACAGCTGGCAGCAGAAGCTGTGAGGGTGGGTGGCTGAAGGGAGGGAGGGTGAATGGCCTGTACTTCACCGAGCAAACTTTATGGCAGCCAAGCTAAATGCGTGATCAATGGTTCTGCTGACACCAGCACTCCGTGTGTTGTCATTGTATGTATGCTAACCAGTGAGAAAGTTGTGTAAACGAGAGATATCTCCTAAAACAAACTCAATGTAGATGCATTAACTCTTTCACTGCTGTAGCACCGTGTGAGTTAAGGGATAAGTATTCAACCAGTTCAAACCGTTATTTATTTTTTTCATTATGAATTGGCTGTGCTGCCCGAGCATCATGGTAGCCATGCATACCTCCCAAGTGACATTCCTTATTATGGGACCAAATCCCTCTATCCATCATTTCTATTCTAATATATTTTTCTAGAAGCTCAACATTGTTGGCATTTGAGAGTGTATACCAGAGCTAGGGCTGCCATCAGATATTTTGGGGCTCCCACTTCTGCCTACAAGCCCAATCTCTGATTTCATCCACAAGCACACATCTGAGTGTATGTGTGTAGTGGATGTGTTGTGTGTTATTGTGGAGGATGTAATGTGTGTGTTTATGGAATGTTATGTGTAGGAAATTCTTTTTGCAAAGGTCATGTAGTGTGTATATAGGGAATGAAGTGTGTGTCTGTGTAAGTGGGGAAGTGTGTCTGTATAGTTGGTGTAGTGTGTTTCTTTGTGTGTGTGTTGCCAGTGGGGTCTTGGGGAGTTCTAGTCCCAAATGTGGGGCCTTAAAGTCCATAAACATTTGACATGTGATCTCACTGTCAGTCAGACATGGGCATCAGCAGCAGCTCTGTCTTTGCAATGCTCAGCACTGGAGTGCCACATGATACCGACACAGATGCTTTGACTTTGTGAAGGCTCTCCTGCAGGATAAAGTCTGAAGGATTCTTATACAGAACTGCTCCCTGATGCTTTGGGTGTCTCTCTGCACATGACATACTACCCTCCCTCATCACTTTAAGGCAGCCTTCATCTTCCTACCACCAGAACTGCAGAGAAAGATAAATGAGGCATATAACAAATGCCTCCATTCCTAGGTGGGCATGTGACTTTCTTCAGTGGGTGAAATGGTTGAAAATCCCTAAAACCTATTCTAATATAAAAGCTGTCACCACCAAGACAATATATAAATGGGGTGTCCTAGGTTACCCCAACCAAATTTAAACTAAAACCCACAAACCACAATTCAGCAAAAATATCTATGAAACCACAGTGTTAAGAATGGTAAGTATTTTTGTTAAGTGATTCTTATAGCTGACAAAGACAGATCTGAATAAAATAATCACAGTGCGTACAAATGTTACAAACAAATTTACATACACCAGCAAACAAAAATAAAAAGAGCATTAACAGAAAACCCTAATACTCAGTATAGTAACACAATATCGGTATTTCTGTCCTGAGAGAGCTTTTCTTTAGGCTCAAATGGATTACAGAGTTTCCAGATTCAGCAGGTATTTTTGATACACTTTTCAGGTTCTCAGCCAGCCATTCTGAGGAGGGGCAAGTGAATGGAGAAATCCAAGTTTTATGATAGGCATTTAATGTATTTTAAAATCTGTTTGAAAATGTACAATATAATATATGTATGTACAGGTGTTTATGAACTTTTTTTTGTGAATATTGGTTTATAAAAGTTGCCAAGAGTTAAAGGGACACTATAGTCACCTGAACAACTTTAGCTTAATGAAGCAGTTTTGGTGTATAGAACATGCCCCTGCAGCCTCACTGCTCAATCCTCTGCCATTTAGCAGTTAAATCCCTTTGTTTATGAACCCTAGTCACACCCCCCTGCATGTGACTTGCACAGCCTTCCATAAACACTTCCTGTAAAGAGAGCCCTATTTAGGCTTTCTTTATTGCAAGTTCTGTTTAATTAAGATTTTCTTATCCCCTGCTATGTTAATAGCTTGCTAGACCCTGCAAGAGCCTCCTGTATGTGATTAAAGTTCAATTTAGAGATTGAGATACAATTATTTAAGGTAAATTACATCTATTTGAAAGTGAAACCAGTTTTTTTTTTCATGCAGGCTCTGTCAATCATAGCCAGGGGAGGTGTGGCTAGGGCTGCATAAACAGAAACAAAGTGATTTAACAAAGTGAAATTGCAGGGGAATGATCTATAGGCTAAAACAGCTTTATCTAGCTAAAGTAATTTAGGTGACTATAGTGTTCCTTTAAGCCAGTCAGACACGCAAGTCCCCAAAGTCAAACACTTATAGGGTAAGAAATAACAGTTACATAAAAAGGGATTTGCAGGTCCAACTATGACAATTATTTTTAACAAGCAAAATTGTATCTACCATAAGTGAGCAAATTGATGTATTAAAATTTAGGCAAGAACTGGGAATGTCAGAATCCAGTTCTTACCTGGGGCAAGGAAGGGATGTAGGGGAGAAGGAGGGGATGTGTCTATACTACAGTCTAAATGAGCAGTTTGTCAGCAACATTCCTCATTAGAGCGGAGTTCCTCTGTTCTGGTAGATTCTATATGTTTTCTAACCAGGGTAGATCAACTTGGTGAAACCAGACATTAATTTGAAACCAAACATGATACACATTTCATACATAATGCCCCAAAACAAAATAGCATCTAAAATCACTTTCAACACTTACAGGGAATGACCCTTCATTGAATTTACAGTATACATAGCAAATTGCATGGTGTATCTTAAAGGGACACTCCAGGCACCCAGACCACTTTTGCCCATTGGAGTGGTCTGGGTGCCAACTTCTACCACTCTTAACCCCGCAAGTGTAATTATTGCAGTTTTTATAAACTGCAATAATCACCTTGCAGGGTTAAGTCCTCCTCTAATGGATGTCTATCAGACAGCCACTAGAGAGACTTCCGTGTTCTTAGAACACGAAAAGTGTTTTAAACGACGCTGGACGTCCTCACGCTATGCATGAGGACATTCAGCGTCGCCGGAATGCCCATAGGAAAGCATTAAATAATGCTTTCCTATGGGGAAGTTTAATTCTTTCCTATGGGGAGGTCAAATGCGTGCTGCCATTGCCGCGCATGCGCATTAGGTCTCTCCCATCGGCGGGGGAGGATCGTGGGCGGAGCCTGACCCAGCGCCGAGGGACATCGGCACTGTATTCAGGTAAGTCACTAAGGGGTTTTAACCCCTTCAGCAACATGGGCAGGGTCCTGCAGTGCCAGGAAAACTGATATGTTTTCCTGGCACTGGATATTCCCTTTAAGCTCTTTTTGACAGCTTACCTGATGAGGTCCAAGTGAAAAACGACACTCATCCTTAGGACCAGGCCCGGACTGGCCATCGGGCACACCGGGCAAATGCCCGGTGGGCCGCGATGGCCGTGGGGCCGAGGCCGGCAGGGGAGGTCCCAGGATCTCCCCTGCCGGTCTATGCAGGGCCGGCGCTATCCGAGCGCCGGCCCCGCTATGTTCCATGAAGGGCCGGTGGGGAGATCAAAGATCTCCCTCACCGGCCCACATGCGTTCAAACGCGGCCTCTGGCTGGGAGAGAGGGAGGGAGACAGCCGCCAGGAGAGAGGACCCGGCGGAGCTCTTACTTAGAGCACCGCCGGGTTCCTCTCGCGAGATCCGGACCGTTGCTATGGCAACCGGCCGGCTCTCGCGAGAGTGAACTCTAGCCCCAAAGGGCTAGAGTTCACTTACCACGAGGACCACCAGGGATGGATGTCAGCAGCACGACCCCCCCCCCTTCCAGACTACAGGTAAGAATAGGGGGGGGGGGATATAATGTATTTATTATTATTTGTATTTATTATTATGTATTTATGTATTTATTATTATTTATATTTATTATTATGTATTATGTATTTATTAATATTATTTATTATTATGTATTATGTATTTATTATTATTATTTTTTTAGTAAAACACCTACCTGCCTCCCCCCAATACAAAATCCTTGCAAACACACACATCACCCTCACCCAGCACCCTAACACATACACAGCACCCTAAAACACACACACACACACACACACACACAGCACCCTAACACCAGCACCCTAACATTGACACAGCACCCTGACACAGCACCCTAACACACACACACAGCACCCTAACACCAGCACCCTAACATTGACACAGCACCATAACACCAGCACCCTAACACTCACACAGCACCCTAACACTCACACAGCACCCTAACATTGACACAGCACCCTAACACACACACAGCACCCTAACATTGACACAGCACCCTAACACCAGCACCCTAACATTGACACATCACCCTAACACACACACAGCACCCTAACACATACAGCAACCTAGCACACACACATCACCCAACACATACACAGCAACCCAACACACACACAGCACCCCAACACACACAGCACCCCAACACACATCACCCTCACACACACATCACCCTCACTCACACAGCACCCTCAAATACACAGAACCCTCGCACAGTGCCCTAACACACAGTGCCCTAACACACAGTGCCCTAACACACAGCGCCCTCACACACAGCACCCTCAGACACACATACTGCACCCCCACACACATACTGCACCCTCCCACACACATACTGCAGCCCCCCACACACACAGCACCCTCCCACACACACTATACTCCTCACAAATGCACACTACACCCCTCACACACACAGCACCCCCCAAACACACTGCACCACTCACACACTCACTAGATCTCCTATACGCACTCCTGAGTCCTTCAAACACACACTAGATCCCCTACACACAGATGCTGCACCACTTACACACACACTACATTTCTGACATACACACTCAGGATCCCCTATGAACACACTAGATACCCTTTAAGCAAACACATAGTGTCTCCATAAATGGGATACAGTGAGTATTCCAATTATGGAAACCCCTGAGACAAATTTCAAGCAAACACAATGCAAGCATGTTATTAAATTTGCTTGCTGGTGTGCAGATCAAATACAGGGCCCTTTTCTCATGCCCTGGAAGAGCATTGAACCAACATGCTCACTTTGAGATGGGGCGTGCTTGTCATTGGGGATGACAAAACACACCCTATCTGGCCCAGCCCCCTTTTCAGTGGGCCGCTGTAATTAAAAATGCCCGGGCCGAATTTTTTCCCCAGTCCGGCCCTGCTTAGGACCAGGGTTGTAAACTATTTGGTTCACAAGCAGGAAAATAAAACATGCCTTATTTACTGTACCGGGTTATTTTACAGACACCAACAAAATTTAACCCATTGCTTCAAAGACTCAGTGGGCATATATAGGAAGGGAATCAGGGCTGCAGATCTGGGCTAATTCTTCTACTAGTTTGCTTGTGCAGCCTTTCCAGGGGCCCAGCACTCACAAACCGATCTGGGCAGAGCAGAGAGAAAAATTTGTTTAACTTATGTTAGCAAGATCTGTATAGGAGAGTGCTGGATGGAGACTCCCAATCAGTGTCTAATAACTAGACTGTATAGCATTAAATGTCTGCAAAGGCATACCCAGATTTCATTGCACCCAGTGCGGAAAAGTATTTTGGCACTCTCACCTTCCCCTGAACTGTTTTTTTGTTTTTGTTTTTTTGCTTCACTCTGCACTTCACACTCGTATACACATTCATATTACATGCACATATCCCAATCATATACACATTTATATTATAAATACACATTCACATTCATATTTACACATTCTTACATTGATGCACACAGACTTGTATACACACTTTCATACATTCAAACATACACACATGCATACACGTAGTTACATAGGTTCCATAGAATCTAGGCTGAAAAAAAAGGCTAAAGTCCATCAAGTTCAACCTTTACACAGACACGCTTCATTTTTATTCTATTTTGTTGTTGGGTTTTTTTGCAGTGAGTTTCACCCAGCCTTCCTTTTCTTACCTTGGGGCACAGAATATGACTGTCTCTAATACCGCGTGGCACAGCACAGGAAAGCTAAGATGACTTACCCACATTGACAATATGGAGCATATAATAATTATAATAATTGCATATTTTTTATAATTAATTATATGCAATTAATATATGTGTTTTACAAAGACAGACCAGTGGATTACTACCAGGGAAATGAATATAGATGTCTTTAAAATAATTCACGCGTTGACTATCCTATTTGTTACACTAAAACAATGGCTTATCTAAACTATTCATTTATGCCCCGATGGACATACTAGGGATACAGAATAGTAGTATATATCTTTCACTGCCAGACACCAATCAGCTGTTCTCACAATGACCTCCAGTTTAGCTGACCCAGATAACTCTTTGTTGCTTAGCAACCATAAACAACATAACACTGTAATTTCCCAGAGCATAAAAGGGAAAACATATTGTACATATGTCTATATTTATCAATTTATACCTGTCTCTGGATACCCATATGCATATAAAATGGGATAAATCAATTTGTATAAATAAATATAATTGGTATAGCACGCTTCCTACTATAATTTCAGAGACTTAATATTCATTATTCAAAATGTAGCATGAGCTGAAATTACTTCTATTGATAAACAGTATTTTAACTATTACTTCTAATGGAAGAAAATGTTAATTTATTTCTTCAGGCACACATCATTTTAGTCTGACTGTTCTCACTATTGTCTGAGACTTGAGTAAAGAAGTCAGCATTTAAAAACCATAGTGTTTTTCAGTGCAACAAATAAAGAATAAAAATGATAGGATAGGGAAAGGCATTTGCTAAAGAAGAGCAAAATCTATAGATGTTCTTGGTAATTACAACTAAGCAATTAAAAGTATACAATAATAGTATTGCTAAATATCTGTATTTAGGTTATTGGGCCCCCTGTAAAAATAAAGTTATACTCACCTGTCATACATTAGCATCCCGGTCTAATCATGGCCACTGCTTCTTGTCTCGCTGAGATTATCATTCCAGATGATCTTGGACCAATCAATTGCTTCTCCTCTGGGATGTATTCAGGGCCCAACTGTACTTGCCCACTAATCACAGCACTAGGCCAATAGAATTCTCCTTATGGAGAAGGATAATCTACTGCTTCTCTATGAAGAGACTTATGACTCTTTCAGAAAAAGGTTTTCCATAGGAAAGTGCCTAGAGGTATTCCAATTGACAAATGTAAACATTTCTGTTTCATAGAATGTTTCTGTTGTCAGGCTTCCAGGGTGGCATCTAGAAACCAAGACCACTATGGTGGTTTTCATACTCAGTGTCCCTTTAGTAATCAAATATGAATATACTTATTACCGTAGTAATGGTAAATGAGCACAATGACTGATCTAGCATTAAAGGATCTATGTCAGGTCCCCAGCTAATATTGATCTGTGTGCCGCTGTTTAAGTAATCCTCGGTCAGGAGCACAAACCTACCTGATTGAAGATAACACAATTTTGCCCAGAAATGCTAACTGAAATCATGTGACTTTGAATGCATTGCCAGGCATAGTTGAGTAAATGCATGCTGCCGACCAACGGTCAAGCAAAATGCAATAACGGCTGGGGAACTGAGATAGTTCCTTTATATGTACACATTGATGTGTTCATTACAAACATGATACAAGTATGGAATGATGTATAAACTAGACTGAGTGAACTAAAATTAAAAAGATAGAAATGGAGACTGAGGATATGGAACTGAATAAACTAATGGGGAGATGCAGTTAAAAATATTGGTGAAAGTGTAGTAACCAAGAGGCAATAGAGAAGGTAGGCGACAGGAAAAGCGATGGGGGAAGAAACACTGATTGAGAGAAATTAGGGAGAGGGGTCATAAAATGGTGCCTTTGCATTGAGCAGTACCTAGGACATGCACCCTGGAGGGCACAGTGTTATAATGGGATCACTGCCATGGTTTACCTGGAGAGGGATTGATGTTGACAAATGTTGCAGTCTTCCAACTGCATGTAAAATTGTATCTACTGTCTGTGCATCATTGTTAGGACTTTGACCTGGTGAGCAAAAAAACCCAGTAAAGAAATAATATATGATATCCTCTCATGTTAAATTTATTGTATATCTCGCCAGATAAAAAGCTCTCTATATGGTTCTGGAAGTAGAATGAACTGTGTGTGCTAAGTCCCTTTTTCAGCTACAACTTATCTTCATTGTGCCTGGCAAAGGGGAGGGGGGTGGCAGGAGAGCTGTGAAATATGTTCCAAGCCTGCCATATATTAACAGTGGCAGTCACTGCTGTATAAAACATGGCTGGAGTCGGCATTTGCACTGAGTCCCTTTTCCACACACAGACACATACACACATACATGTGCACACAGACACATGCACACACAGACACATACACACACTGTGCCTCGCTCACTTCACCAGTTCTATAAATCACAAAAAACAACCCTTCATTCTATTCAATACAGCAAAAGATCCTGAAGTTATTTATCACACTGCAGCATGACGCCTAGAAGCATAATGCTTTTTTACAAAATATGTGCTGTGCATAAGAGTACTAAGGGAGGGGGTGTACAATATTTACTACAGACTGTTTAGTTTGTCACTGTATGGTACAATGTAATTTTAAAAGCCTCATACTTGTATATCATCATCCTAACTTTAACCCGAAATTCCCAGATTTTACTATTAACATGACGTAAAGTCATGATTTTATTAAAGACACGGAGGCTCCTTTTATGCATATCTCTTTCTTTATTACTCTCACCAGCAAAGAACAGAGATGAATAAATAACTGAAATTAACAAAAAAAATAGTACAGTGTTCAAGCAACCAATCACGTAACACAGGAAGTGACTATAACATGCATGATGCACCCACAATCCCCCTCTTTCTTGCGGATAACGAAGACCAGTATGTAGAAAATCCAACTTCAGCTAACGTAGCCAACAGCATCTCCAACATGGAAAAACACGAGAATTCAGGCTAAAGGGAAACAGAAAATATATGGTAATATCTGGACTCTAAACTGTATGTGTATAATGACAAATAAGTAATCAACCTAAGTAAAGCCCATCTCTTATCATCTTACAACTTTCTAATATACAAAAACAGTAGCAGAAACAAAATTCACCAATACATACAATGTCAGGTAATTAAAACATATGAAAATCTCCAAAGAGAAAACTTACCAGATCCATAAACCATACCGGCCTTATTTCCAACCACAACCGGGTGGGTGGGAATAATACTCGCCTCCGTGTCTTTAATAAAATCATGACTTTACGTCATGTTAATAGTAAAATCTGGGAATTTTATTAAAGACACGGAGGATCCTATTATGCAAGTTTAAAGGGTAGAAACCACTTGAGATGCAAAATGATCAATCAGCCTGAAATACAAGTCACGAAAAGTCGATTCTCGTGACCAATCTGCCGCATGCAGTATATCTTCCAAGCGACAACCCATTGCCGAGGCCTTGGAGGCCATAGCTCCACGGACCGAATGTGGGGTGAATATGGACGTGTCAATCCCGGCCAACGTCAATAACTCCCGCACCCACCTTGCCAACGTAGGGGTAGAAACCGGAAGGTGTGGAGCGTGAACCGAAATGAACGGGCACAAATCTGGAGAGCGCAATGTCCGAGTGGCCTCCAAATATGATTTTAGGTACTCTACGGGACAGAGACCAGGAGTAGTCTGGAACCTAGGTTAGACAAACACTTTTGAAGCCGACTTTGTCCTTCTGGAAATGTTAAAGGAGATGCCTTCCGGGGTAAACATAATGGCATTCCAGTCAAGCGCTCTAACATCCGACACCCTCTTACAAGAGATCAAGCACAACAGCATGACTACCTTAGCTGATAGCTGTTTCAGCGTTAGGTCTTGATTCGGGTACCAAGATGATAAAAACTGTAGGACTACATTCACGTCCCAAAAGGCAACGAATCTAGCACAGGGTGGTCTAGTGAGACGAATCCCTTTGAGCAACCGTCATACGAAAGGGTGACGCCCCACAGGCGATCCATTTAAACCCTGATGTCCAGTCGAGATAGCCGAGCGACATAAGTTGATGGTGCGGTAAGCCTTCCCACACTCAAACATCTCGGTAAGGAATTCCATGATCATATGTAAAGGGGCAGATACGGGATCCACCGTCCGTCCCATGCACCAACTAGACCAGATTCGCCAGGCGGATCGGTATGCCACTTGAGTACCTGGTGCCCGTCCATTGTCGAGGAGTTCGAGAATTGATTGCGGAACTCCCGTGATAGTCCAGGGTCCCCTGAAAGGGGCTAGCCATTAGTTGTAGAAGGCCGCGATCCACTAACTCGTGCGAGTTCCCATCCGGATCCCTCCTGAGATTCGGGAAGGTTGGTATCAGCCGTGGGTAATCTGTGGTTAACTCCAGCAGTCGAGGGAACCATGGGCGTGACCGCCATAGGGGAGCGATCAACACCATCGAACAGTCGTGTCGAGTCAGTTTCTATAGCGTGCGAGCTATCAGATTGAACGGGGGAATAGCGTACACTCAAGCGACCGGTCACTCCTGAAGGAATGCATCCGTCGCCACTGCTGCCGGGTCCGGCCTCCAACTGAAGAATTTGGGCACCTGGGTGTTGAGACGAGATGCGAAGAAGTCCACCTTGAACGGGCCCCATACTCGATCTAATCCCTTGAATGCTGTAGCGTGTAAGTGACAAGAGTGTAAGTGTAAGAGTCTCTTAAGTAGCGTGAATTCCAATCGGCCATCGAGTTGTCCAGGCCCGGTATATGTTCTGCTTGTACAGAGATGTTGATGTGAAGGCAGAACTGCCAGAAGTCTTTCGCCATGAGAGCCAACATGCGCGACTTCGTGCCCCCTAGGTGGTTGATGTAACGCACCGCTGACACATTGTCCATCCTAAACATCACGCAACAATTCACTGGCTCAGGAGTAAGGCTGCGAATTGCGAATGCCCCTACCATCAGTTCCAGGCCGTTGATATGGAGTGTCTGCTCCTGGTCTGACCACCTGCCTCCGGTGGAAGCGGTGCCACAACGCACACCCCAGCCGTGCAAGCTGGCGTCCGATTCTATCACTACGTCTGGGGTGGATCCGAATATAGCTCTTCCGTTCCAGGCGTTCATGTGGGCCAGCCACCAGGTTAGCTCATCTCTGGACTCTTCGTCCAATCTCACTCTCATTTCGTATGACTGACCTGCATGCAGGTGTGAGCCCTTCAGCCGTTGGAGGGCCCGATAGTGGAGTGGTCCGAGAAATATTGCCTGGATCGAGGCGGTCAATAGGCCGATCACTCTTGCCAAGTGTCGGATAGAGAGGTCGTCTGCCCGTAACGTTCGCCTGATTTCCTTTTTGATGGCTTTCATTTTGGTCTCTGGAAGGAACAGGAACTGTTTGATGGAATTTACTGTAAACCCCAAGAATTCTATCGATTGAGTGGGGTTTAACACCGACCTTTCCCAATTGACTAGGAAACCCAGGTTCTGGAGTAATGACGTTGTCCACGTGACATGTAGGTGCTATTGATCTCTTGATTGAGCCATAAGTAGGATGTCGAACAAATAAACAATCAGACGTACCCCTTGGGTTCGGAAGAAGGACACCACTGGTTTCATGACCTTGGTGAAACACCAGGGGGCTGAGGAGAGCCCGAACGGTAGACATGTAAATATCCATCGTCTCCCTCTCCAAGTGAATTGGAGAAAATCTCTGTGTTCCTCGGTTATGGGAACCGTAAAGTAGGCGTCTTTTAGATCCAGTTTGGCCAGCCAGTCTGACTCTTGTAGGAGTTCCCGAAGGCAATGGATGCCCTCCATCTGGAAGTGTTGGTATTGAAGGAAAGCATTGAGGGGACGGAGGTTGATGACGGGGAGCACTCCCCCTCCTTTCTTTTAGACCAAAAAGAGGTTGCTCGTAAACCCTGAGTGAGTGAACGGGAGCTCTTGGATTGCACCTTTGGCGAAAAGTTCTACGATCTCCGAGGAGATCAGTGATTCCTGCTCTCGAGACAGATACAATTCCCTGGGGACAAAATGTTGGACAGGCATGGACACAAAATCGATATGGTAACCCCGTACTGTTTGGAGAATCCAAGCATCTGTCGTCAAGGCAGCCCATGCCTCGTAAAAATGGGCCAATCTGCCAGCCACCCGCTCTTGAACATAGGGGAAAGAAGGGGTACTCACCATAAGGGCGTCTGCCCGATGTGGCACCTCTCGGATAACGGGGGTTCCAGGGTCTCCCTCTGGACGGGAAGAATGGAGCTGCTCTGGGCTCCTGGAAAGTCCTTGAAGGGAAGAAGGAGCCTTGTTGAGCTCGAAACAAACCCCTGAATCCCCGGCCGGGTGGATGGCTTCTGTTGCGCCCGGCACCTCCAAAAACCCTAAGGGAGAAGACCCTCTTCATATTGGATTGGGCCTTGTCAATGGCGGTGAATGTTTTCACATACGACCCTGGGTCTCTGACAAAATTGTCACCAAATAACATCCCCTCAGCAGAGGGACCTGGTTTGGATATGGCCATGGTAGCCAGTTTCGTGTCAATCTTGAGCAGGATGGCCTTCCTGCGTTCGGCTGACATGGCCATATTGGCATGCCGAGCAGGCAAATGGCACGTTGTACCCAGCCAATTGCCACATCTAGGTCAAAGTCTGACTCGCCCAACTTGGCGGAGTCTAACATCTCATAGGCCTTGGACAAAGGACCTAGAGTATCCATTATCTTATCTTGGCAGTTCCTCAGCGAAAAATCTAGGCCCTTCTTGGGCTTCCAGCCCGATTTATTAAGGAACTGTGCAATTTGTGGATCGACCTCGGGTGTTTTGCACGCCGATCTTGGCACCAAGGGTCTAGGGCATTCTGCCCGCAGTTTACTGCGTCCCTCTTTAGATAGTGGTGTGCGCATCCTATGCACAATATATCGGGCAATGTGCTCAGGGGGTTCCCACTCAGCTGAGCGAGGATGACGCAGATCATCCGGATCGAACAGGGGGTTACCTTGCGGAACCAGAAGCACCGCGCCACCTCTCTCCCACTGGGCAGCAACACCCTGAACAGGAATAGCGACCCCAGTACGGGATGCTACGGCAGGGGGAGCTCCCTCCTCCGAGCCGGCCTCATCATAGGACCCATATTCCATCTCCTCGGACTCATCCTCCTCACTCCGGTCGCTCTCCAACCTTTCCTCACGGGATCTAGCCTGTTTCCATAATCTGGCTGGTTTTGCCCGATCAGGGCTCTTTTGCGTGGCGGTAGCGCGCCATCTGTGACCGCCTCAGGCGAGCCCGTCAAGTCAGGTATAACCTGCGTCATGGAGTGGGAGGCGAGGTGTTTGACCTTCACCGTGGCCTTACAGGCCTTAGGCGAGGTAGGGTCAGTGGAAGGACCCGCTCCCTGTAGGGTATGGGTAGCTGCCTGGGGCAATAAGAGGGTTTGTTCCAGCGTTTGGGAGAATGATGATGACATCGCTCCCATCGCGGAGGCAAGCTCTCTCTGGAGAGAGGATGCCATGGTGGAGTCCAGCAGAGCTTGGAACTCCTCAGACACTATTTGTTCCTCAGGAACTCCATGAGGGAAGTCATCAATGTGGCCCTCAGGGCCATCACCTTTATCCTGCATGGCTGCAGTTGAAGAAAAAACAAGGGCAGCAATAATGAGCAGTCTGAAAAAAGAAAAATACAGATAAATATACATAGGCAAAGGAAAACAGGGTTTAATAACCCATATAGGAAAAAACAATATAGTAGAGGAAAGAAAAAGGCACAAAAAATATATATATATATACAGAAAAAATCCAGTACATACAAAAAAGATCAGAAAACAGACATAAACCACATAAAACCTCTAATATACCTATGCAGTGGTGTGTCCAGGGAAACTAAAGCAGAGCTGGGGGTCGAACCGCCTGAGATCGAGGTCGGGAGGATGTAAGATGGCCACCGCATGAGGCAGGGAGAGCAGAGAGTGAGTAACCGCTGGGGGATGGGGCGCGGTCGCAGGAGCCGCGCGGCCGACCTTCACACGCTCGGGAGCCACCGCCGAGCTAAGCGGAGGCTCACCGGTGCGAACCAGACCAGGATCGGGCACTGCCACTCACTACGGCCACCCAAGACCCGCAGGGGAAGCAGGGAGAGAGTGGGCGGCGGTAACGCAGCACGCGAGGAGAGGACCCAGGGGGACACACCACCAAGAAACAAAAGGTATAAAAGCAGCAGGCTCCTAATAAACCAAAGGGCACAAAGGAGCAAGCAATCAATAACAAAGGTAAAACTGTCTTAAATCACTACAAATATACAGAGCATGAAAAGTACTTATCTGGTCTGACAGCAGCAAAGAAAGAGGGGGATTGTGGGGTCATCAAGCATGTTATAGTCACTTCCTGTGTTACGTGATTGGTTGCTTGAACACTGTACTATTTTTTTGTTCATTTCAGTTATTTTTTTCATCTCTGTTCTTTGTTGCTGAGAGTAATAAAGAAAGAGATATGCATAATAGGAGCCTCCGTGTCTTTAATAAAATCAGTGCTCTGTTCAATAACAAATCCTGTGTAAATGAAACAGATTATACAACAAAGACTAATTCTGGCCATTGACTATGGGGAATGGCCAAAAGCAGATAATTAATTCCACTATATAATTTATTCTGCTACTTGCTCCTTCAATTTGGTCACATTACCCATCACCGTGATTTGTTGATGGAACTAAACTGGCTAAATTGTAAGTCCACACGTAACACACGGCCTGACCAGCATATAGTATGCTGACTACAGCTTCTCATATCTTCTTTAACTAACCCCCAGTCTACTACCAGCATTTTAATCTCAATACCTTTTCAACAAAGAAGCAAGTCGAGCAACCTACCCCTAGAGAGCACTATAACTACAGAACAGTTTTCCAGAAGACATGAAATTGTGCACTACACATACCTGTAATATTTGGTTGTGTTACTATTCATATTAAGTGTGGGTGACATTGCCCGTGAATTTTACCACATGACAGGAGGCTTCATATTTGCATATCTTTCTTTACTGAAAACTCCAGCAGCATAGAAACATAACAACCAATCAGAAAAAAGTTATGATGCCCATAAAAGGCCCTGTCTATGACATCACTTCCTCTTTCTTTGCTGCTCCAGCCATACATCAGGTCAGAGTATTTTACCTCTCTGGTAGATTCTTAATTTACACAGTTTTTTTTGATTGTCATACCACTATATATTACTCTGTTTATTACTAACACCTGATACCTTGGCCCCCCTTATTCCTGTCCCTGCACTGTATCCCTCTGTTTTTTCCCCCTTTTTATTTCCACCTTACTGCCTGGTATCCGCGGGCGCAACGACTACCGGTGTCGCGCTCGCCTCGCGGACCGGCCCCTTTCACTTACACAGGGGACTGTATGGGGACGGGTGGAGGGAGGCTGGGGTCAGCGTTTGTGTTGCATTTATCCCCTTTGTTTTGCACCGCGCGACCGCGATCCGCGGCGCACCTTCACATGTGGGCGGCGGCCATCTTGGATCTCGCGGCTCGCGAGATACCCGACGGCCGCCTTCCCTGCTCGCTCGGCGGATCGGGAACTCACCCGACCGCCGGGCTCCACAAGTGTATTCTCTCCCAAGTGAACAATGGGAGAGTGCAAGCTGGATTTCAGTTTTTTCTCCATGTATTCTTTCGATGTATTTTGCCACAGTGCCTGCCAACAGTGTCTGCCAAACAAATACTTATATGCAGGCATTAAAGGAGATTATGTCTTTGTACCTTACTCAGGGTCTATACCCTATACAGGGTCATACCATATTACTATACCCTGCACAGGGTCATACTATATTACTATACCCTACAGGAATCACCCGATCACCGCGCCCTGCATCTGGATTAACCCCTTCAGGGGTCCCCCTCTCTGGACACATTCATGTATTGATACAATTATTATTTTTTATTCTCATGGATATATCTCTCAGGGTGCCTTACACTGGATGATTATATGTTGAGCAGGCACACAATCTATGTATTATTGGGAAGCCATACAATATCACAGTCGTTATACAAAACATATACTGTACCTATAACAAGATCAACGATATCACTGTACCCTACAAAGGGCATATTGTGTTACTGTACCCTACAAAGGGCATATTATATTATATTATTGTACCCTACAGAGGGTCATATTATATTACTGTACCTGAGGGTGCAAATTTATGTGGGTGTCCTCTGGGTATTTTTTTCATGGCACACCACCTGGGGTGACCCCCCAGATATGCATGCAAGGTCACTGACAGACCATTACCTTTGATGTGGGTGTCCTCTGGGTTACCATGGCACACCACCCGGGGTGAACCCCGATCATATGCACGGAGGCCAGGGCCGGCGCTTCCTATAAGGCGAACTAGGCAGCCGCCTAGGGCGCCATATAGGAGGGGGCGCCCTGCGTCCCCATCGCCGGCCCTTTAAATTCTGCAGCCGCCTGAGCGCTCTATAGAGAGCACTCAGGCGGCTGCCGCAGTGCCTCACCTCCCCTGCCCTGTAGCGTGGCCGAGCTCCTATCCGGTCCGCGACCCGGCGGACTGACAGGAAGTGCGCACTCAGTGACTTCCTGTCAGTCCGCCGGGTCGTGGACCGGATAGGAGCTCGGCCATGTTAAGTGCAGGGGAGGTGAGGAGAAGCTGCTGGGGGAGATTATTTGATGGGAGGGAGGGGGGGAGATGGTAGGGGGGAGGTGATGGGGAGATGATTGATGGGGGAGATGGGAGGGGGAGATGATTTGATGGAGGGAGATGGATGAGGGGAGATGGATGGGGAGATGATTTGATGGGAGTGAGGGGGAGATGATTTGATGGAGGGAGGGAGATGATTTGATGGGAGGGATGGGGGGAGATGATTTGATGGGAGGGAGGGGGGAGAGATGATGATTGATGGAGGAGGAGATGATTTGATGGGAGGGGTGGGAGATGATTTGATGGGAGGGAGGGGGGAGATGATGATTGATGGGAGGAGAGATGATTTGATGGGAGGGAAAGATGATTTGATGGAGGGGTGAGTTGATTTGATGGAGGGAGGGGGAGATACCTTGGATGGAGGGGAGTATTTTTTGTATGACGATGGGGAGATGATTTGATGAGGGATGGGGAGATGATTTGATGGGGAGATTAATCTGATGAGGGATGGGGAGATGATTTGATGGGGAGGGGGAGAGATGATTGATGGGAGGAAAGATTGATGGGAGGGGGGAGAAGAAGAAAGATTATGGGGAGAAGAAGAGAAGATTACGGGGAGAAGAAGCGATTACGGGGGGGAGGGGAGAAGAAGACAAGATTACAGGGGAGAGAAGAAGCGGAGAACACAGGGAGGGGGGGGAATAAGAGGAAAACACTGGGGGAGAAGAAGAGGAGAACACGAGGGGTGGGAGATGAGAAAGTAGGGGAGGGAGAGACCACTAAAGGAGGGAGGGGGCAGTGGAGAGACCGCTAAGGGAGGGGGTGGAGGATAGACCACTAGGGGAGGGTGGGGGGAGAGGAGAGACCACTAATGGAAAGTTGGGGAGAAAAGGAGACCACTAAGGGAGGTGGGGGGGAGAGGAGAGACCACTAAGGGGCAGGGGAGATCTCTAAGGAATGGAAGGGAGAGCTCTATAGGACAGGGGGACAGGGAGCTCTTTCACACCACACGCACACACACACACACACATGCAACCCTATACACACAGAAACACAACATGCTTCCCTTACACACAGAGAAACACACAATGCAACCCTTACACATAAAGACAATGCATCCTTTGCACATATACACAGAACACACACAATGCATCCCTTACACACACATGCAAACACACACTGTTTCTCTTACACACACACACAGAAACACAATGCATCTCTTACACACACTCAACACACCCCTTACAGACACACACACTGCATCCCTTACATACACAGAAACACACTTTGCATCCCTTATGCATACAAACACAGATTCACACAATGCATCCCTTACACACAACAAGAAACACACAATACATCCCTTATACACAAACACTCACTGCTTTCTATCCCTTACACAAACAACACTGCATCACCTACACAAACTGGTATCCCTATACACTACATTCCATAAGCACACACATTAGATCCTCTACAGTAACACATAACACATCCCCTACACACTCTACTCCCTGTGAGTTCATGGGTTGAACATGTAGGTGGCCTTATGGGTGGTCTTTATGGGCATACTCACCGTCAGGCCCTGGGGCCCAGACCTTGAGCTATGTAAGAGGCCCCCAAAAATGGAGCTGCTTCCCGTTCTCCCAGAACATTGAATTTTGTGACCACAGCTGTAAACAGCCTCCAGAGATCCTGTTCTAGACCAGTGGAGCCAGACTGCAGCCAGAGCCCATCACCATCCTCATCTGATTGTAAGTAGGCAATCTAGTATATTATTAGTGACACTAATCTCTAATTTACCTCCCATTAAATGGACACTATAGTCCCCAGAACCACTGCAGCTTAATAAAGTTGTTCTGGTGTCTATAGTTTGTCCCTGCAGGCTTTTTAATGTAAACACACACTGTGTGCAGCACTGGCATTAGTTCATATGGGTGGGGCATTGCGATGTTCCGGTGAGGGGGGGGAGGGGGCGGCAAATCTTTCTTTTGCCTAGGGCGGCAAAAATCCTTGCACCAGCCCTGGGTGGGGGCCAGGGGGGGGGGAGGACAGTAGGTCCCCCCCCTTATTGTTTTATTAGGGCCCCCACCCACCGCTCAGGGGTGGGGGCCAGGGGGGAGGACAGTAAGTCCGCCCCCCCTTATTTTAATTTATGTAATTTTTTTTCAACAGTGAGCAGCCACAGGCTGCTCACTGTTTAGTAGACATGCCCCTACTCGCGGTATAGCGAGTAGGGGCATTTGGGAGATTTTAATCTCCCTTGTGCTATTATGGGGGTCATATTGACCCCCATAGAGTGAGAGGGTACTGGGGGGGCTTATGAAGTGGCGGGGAGCACTGCTTCTATAGTTACATATTACAAGGAGGGAGCTGCGTGCCGGTAGCTCCCTCCTTGTAATAAACTGAACGAACAAACTAACACTGATACACAGATACACTGATACTCAGTGTTAGTTTGTTCGGCTGATCATTCTATTCATTCATTCGTCTGTCTGATGAATGAATGAATAGATGAAATTCCCGTTCGCATGTCCAGGTGTTTCACTGGGCATGTGCGGGAATCTCACAGTCTGCCTAGTGAGGGCTGATGACGTGTCCCTGAGGGACTTCATCTACCC
>OW240916.1:183187197-183198151 GCA_933207985.1 Pelobates cultripes | reverse complement strand
AAGAAAATTAGAGCACTCACTGGATTTGTAATAAATCTTATATTAAATCATGAGCAAAAAAGTAAATCAACGTTTCGACCGTCAAACAGTCTTTTTCAAGATCTTGATTACGACCGCTTGACGGTCAAAACGTTGATTTACTTTTTTGCTCATGATTTAATATAAGATTTATTACAAATCCAGTGAGTGCTCTCATTTTGTCTGATTACATATTTGAGCACTGAGAATGCACCCTGGTCAATTTTTTTAATTCGTTTGAAGTCACATGGGAAGAGTGCCAGAATGTTGGGGAGATATATATGGAGATATATATATATACAGTTAGAACAAATTAAAACTGGTATATATTTTTAATTTAATTGTATTTTTTATTTATTGATATTTTTTATTTTATATATATAATTAATGTCATTATAAGTGTATTTATACACACTTTTATTAATTATATGTATGTGTATATAAAAGTACTTAGATCATATATATATATGATCTAAGTACTTTTTATTTAAGTTAAAAACTGTTTTATAACTTTTACAAACTTTTTTTACAGGCATGAGGGGCACTTCCTTGCCTATTTCAGACAGGCCCCCTGCAGGCACTGCATAAGCCGGCTATTCCGGCTTTGTGATCGCGAGGACCCCGCGATCACATGGCCTGAGGGTGCCAGATTGGGCAGAGTGGGTCTGTCTGAGCTCCCAGGCAGACCCCAGGATCGCGACCACCGTCAGGCATCGGCGGGGACCCGGGAAGTATAAAGGACGGTGGATACGTTCTATGCCAGCCGCCGGCGTTTAGGACCGCCTAAAAAAGGACATCATAGAACAACCGCCGTACGTAAGGGGTTAAAAATTAGGGTTAGACAAATTACACTGAACAATATTTTAAAAAACACTTTGTTTTTGTCCCCATTTTTCATGAGCTGAAATCAAAGATCTAAGTCTTTTTCTATGTACACAAAAGGCCTATTTCTCTCAAATATTGTTCACAAATCTGTCTAAATCTATGTTGGTGAGCACTTCTCCTTTGCCGAGATAATCCATCCACCTCACAGGTGTAGCATATCAACAGGGCTGGCCCAAGGCATTGTGCTGCCTGGATCAAAGGATGAAGTGCCCACATGCATTATGTTATACATTGTGTGTAGTGAATGCAGTGTCTTTGTAGTGGATGAAGAGCTTGTATTTGCGTAGTGGATGCAGTGTGTGCAGTGGCTGCAGTGGCTGTGGATTGCATGCAATGTGTATAGTGAATGCATTGTGTGTCTGTATAGTGGATGCAGCGTGTGTGTATTTTGTAACGGATGCAGTGTGTGGATAGCAGATGCAGAGCGTGTGTGTGTGTGTATATAGTGGATGCAGAGTGTGTGTGTATAGTAGATGCAGTGTGTTTGTATAGTGGATGCAGTGTGTGTGTGTGTGCGTATAGTGGATGCAGTGTGTGTTTATAGTGGATGCAGTGTGTGTATGTGTGTGTGTATAGTGGATGCAGTCTATGCGTGTATGTGTATAGTGGATGCAGGAGGGAGGGGTGACACAGTTAGGGAGGGGGTGACAGGTGGCAGAGTGACTGAGGGATGGAGGGGGTGGCAGAGTGATGAGGGAGGAGGTGGCAGAGTGAGGAAGGGGGTGACAGGTGGTAGAGTGACTGAGGGAGGCATGGGGTGACACAGTAAGGGAGGGAGTGGCAGAGTGACTGAGGGAAGGGGTGACAGGTAGTAGAGTGACTGAGGGAGGGGGTGACACAGTAAGGGATGGGGTGGCCGAGTGACTGAGGGAGGGAGGGGGTGACAGGTGGTAAAGTGACTGATGGAGGGAGGGGGTAACACAGTAAGGGAGGGGTGGCAGAGTGACTGAGAGAGGGGGGGTGACAGGTGGTAGAGTGACTGATGGAGGGAGTGGGTAACAGTAAGGGAGGGGTGGCAGAGTGACTGAGAGAGGGAGGGGGTTACAGGTGGTAGAGTGATGAAGGGAGGGGGTGACACAGTAAGGGAGGTGGTGGCAGAGTGACTGAGGGAGGGAGTGACAGTGAGGGAGGGGATTGTAATTATAAAAATACCTTTGTTTTTTTCCCTGGTGGTCCAGTGCCTTTGATCCCTGGTGGTCCAGTGTCTTTGGTCCCTGGTGGTCTGGTGGTCTGTCTCTCCAGTCTGTCCTGAGAGGAAGAGGGCCCGCACAGCCTGCAGCTCCGCTGGGTGTGAGCTGCAAACTGTGCAGTGTCTCGCGATATCCAGAAGTCAGTGTTGTCGTGGTAACCCGCAGCAACACTCTGATTGGCTGGAGATCGCAAGACACTGCACAGTTTGCAGCTCACACATAGCGGAGCTGCAGGCTGTGCTGGCTCTCTGCCTCTCAATACAGACTGGAGGGGCCTCACACCCAGGGGCATACTGGGCAAGCTGCCGGGCCCCCTCCTGGTGTCGGGTTATTTTCATAAGCCTTCATGAATAGCTTGTTTTTTTTAATCTGAAATAAATCATTGTTCCTGCTCTACTGATTAGTGTAAAGCTGTCCGAAGAGACAGACCCACTTTATGATGGGTCACTGCATCTGCCCTGGTCTAAAAACTTCCCCTCTAAGTGCAGGCATTTCATTTCCATTTGCTAAAAGCAGGCAACAATCTAACAAGCATGTTGTAATTATGTCAATGTCCATTTTCCATGCCCCACTGGGCAACAATATATCTTGGGTACACACTACTGAATAGCCATTATAGATAGGACAAATTGTCCAGTTGCATATCAGCATGTTAGCTTCACTCGTGAATTGCACCTTACAGTGCACGCCAAGCAGTTAGTATATAAGGTTCTATAGACATGAAATTCTTTCTAAATATGAACTTTAACATCCGTCTTGCAATGTTCTTGAATATTTTTGACATTAGTGTACAAAATAGCTGTTTATAAAATGCATTTAAAGGACACCCTCCAAGTACTCATTGTTGCAAGCCATTTACAGTGAAGTCATAAGAGTTTTTTTTGTCCAAAGTTTACATAACAAATTTACAGTCTTCCGCAATCTGGCACAGTACTACTGGTTTTTGAAGGGACCATATGGTATTCCTGCTGCTCAGTCTGTTCTTCTACTGCAGCACATTACAGGAGACAATGGATGTTTTCCTAATGTTAATTAGAGACGCAGCAGCAGTCTTGGGTGAGGTCAGCTTGGCAGTCTCCTGTGTGCAGAACTTTAGTTCATAGAGTCATCAGACAATTAGCCTTCGTTCATCTCCCTTGCTTTGTAGTCAATGATTAGTAACGTTAAAAAAAAAAATGAAAACAAATTTTATTGTCCTTGTGTAAGGACAACTCAAGACAAGAGAACTCAACAAATACATATAGAAATGTGTTTTATCACTTTTTAACGGGTTGCATTTGTTTACTCAAACTACTTAAACCTGTATCGATTTTAGGACAAAAATCCCAATTTAAGATTGCATTTCTTAGCCAATACTTCCTTGGTAGAATGCTGCATTTTCTATTGTTCTTGGTACACTGTATGAGTCAGTCTTATCCTACAAAAGTTTAAACCAGGTTTACGGACATTACATTGCACAGGAATGGGTTTTTATGTAGTCCAGCTGATTGGCACACTACATGTCAGCACAATGAGAATGAGAACATAACTCAAAGCATGCTGTTTTATGGTTCGCATTATCAAGGTCATCTTTCACCTTTAGAAAGCGAACGTGATGTCTGCTGCATAACCTGTCCAGTGTGGCTCGCTTTTAAACTATATGTTTCTATGTTTCATTCCACCTCTCTGCCAAGGTTATTTTTTTGTTAATTGTGAGGGATTTATTTTTTTATTGCAACTAAAATCTGAATTCCAGCAGAGTTTATCCTTTACTGAAAATAAGTGCGCTATAATTGAACGCACCATGCATATAGTGGCTAGAAGCCCTCTGTGGGTGTTATTGAGCCAGTATATGCCTTTTGAGCTCACTTACAGCACAATTTTCGTGCAATTGTTCGCAACAGGACATATTTATTTATGTACATTATTACCATATGATATTGTTTCTTTTTTATTTTATATCAAATAAATTATTACTCAAATCGGAATATACATTGATACCTGGACCTATATAATTGGGATGTTCTTCTGAAAACTTTATTACACACTGCACTGATTCCATAGTATATATAACACACATTGCATGGGCCCACCTTTCTGTGTCTTGTTGTGGTACCACCTTAGGTGCGTATTTTAACCTTGTGGCTTTATAACCCATAATGATATTGACAGACCACACGTACCTGTCCTATATCAGTGAAGCCAAGAGGTTATCATCTAGACATGCTCAGTGATCCCTCTTTCTCTCTAAGATCACATGATCACTTATAGACCCGGATCAAATTGACTCATTATCTCGCCAGTTTGAAACCCTTGACAGTCTAGAGAAAGATTACCTGTCCTATTGTCCCTCAAGAAATAGTTATAACCACCACTAACTTTTTACTATATTCACAGGACATGGAGAAGGTCCATTAAAGTCAGTGTCATGCACCACCTGATATGACACATGGTAAGATTTTTTTCAATGTGCCTGAAAGAAAGAAACAATCTCTACACACCATGAATCTAAGCTAGCCTGGCTTGCGGGTAACACCTAGACTTTCAATTCTATTGCTAGAATCTTTCGGTGGCCTGGTTTGCACATAGACTATGTAGAAGCTTGTCACATATGTGTTTGGAATAATGTCACACCAGGTTCCTTGTGTTTTTTTACAACCCTTACCAATACTCTGTGAGCCATGGACTTATCTTGTTTCATCATCTTGTTGTCTCTCTGTATCCCATGACCTCGGCTTGTACGCTGAACATTCTCTCTTATTAAAACGTTAAGCCCATCAACCGCTTAAGGACTGGTAATATGTTTGGTCTTTCTAACGTTCCTAGATTAGTGTGATGGGACCTGCCAGGGACACCAGTTTAATTGTGCAGAGCTGTGATGTTATGGATAATAGCATGACCTTAATATAATTTGTTCAAGCTATATTCGGCCTTCCTCACAAATAACAAACAGCTGAAACGTCCTTTTCTAACCACCAGCATGAATAGGTGTCAGTCAGTCAGTACTCTGGCTCTTGCAGTGTGTTATAATTGGAATAACTAGTGAATAAGATGATTTTCAAAAGAAACTTGGAATGATTGTATGACTTGCATTTGCTATGCAGAACGGTGTACAAACAATCCCCACATTAATGATTTCCCACATATTTACTAAAACCTACATTTTGGGCAGTTGACCAGGGAAACTGTAATTGATCAATTTGAAACTTACATTTTTTTTTTTTTTTATTTTTTTTTTTACAGAGAAGTATTTATTTGCCTATCAGCTTCATAGAATTTTTATAGATTAATCTTAACAAACATCTGGGATTTTTCAAAGGAAAAAAAAAGTTAGAAAAAGATACAAAAGGTAGACTAACAAACAAGCAGTTGCAACAAGACAAGTTGGACATACAGAAAAAGAGGTTTGTCCAATGAGCTTTCATTCTAAAGACAGTAAGTAAAAGTGTAAGATGTATTTCATGTACAGTGCATGGAGGAATAGGTTGCTAGAAGACTTTACACTAAAGACATTGTTCAAATTTTAAATGTCTGGATTTTGCAAAGCATCCCCTGAATTACTTTTATTAATTTCTGGATTTAAGCCTATCCAGACGCAACCTGACAAAATGAAATCCATGACCAAATGATAAGAATATGGGACAGGGTTTTTAAAAATGTAGAACATAATTTTAGACTATTTGCTGCAGGCAAATACTTTTTAAAATTCAGCGGTGCAGAGGTTAAAAGAAATACTCCAAGCACCATAATAACTGCAGTATGCTATAGTGGCTATGCTGAGAAAAGTGCACTGGCGCCCACTTATTATAACAAGTCAATTTATTTTAGAATGAATCACGACTCACCTGAGGTCGACCTGGCTCTGCTTCCTGCATCTACTATTTCTGACAGAGAGCTCTCGGTTTGAGTGAATCCCTGCAGTGTACATTGACTGCGCTGCAGGGCTTAGCTCAGGAGAGCTAACAGAAGCTAATGCTTAGGTGCTACCAACTCTATGTCAGAAGTAGTGGAGGCAGTGTGCAGCACTTTAGTTTGCCTTTCACCATAACCACTACAGTATACTTTGCTTGGCAAGCTAAAATAAAAAAAAACTAACAATAAAAGCCTTGGGGGATCAATATGGCCCCATATAACCAATGGGAGTATTTTATCCTCCCTTAACCCTCACCCAACATATCGTGTGTGCAGCTATATCTCTTAAAGCAGGGGTCCTCAAACTCCGGCCCCCCATATGTTTCTGAACTACAACTCCTATGATTCTCTAGCTATCTATGTAATTCAAAGAATCATGAGAGTTGTAGTTCAGCAACATCTGGGGGGGCAATGACAGGGAGTAGGGGGGTGAAGGGGCAGTGACATGAGATTCATATCATGGCAATAAAGAGGACCTGGGTCTGATCGTCCTTTATTCAGGCACTATTCAGCAGGTGGGCGAAAAAACACATTAGCAATTGGGGTGCCCAGTCACTAAAAGGCCCACCCCATTATTGGTGGTATTGACCTGTACAAATATTTTGGAGGACCAGCCATGAGAACAACATGCCATAATCATTCCCTGCCCCCACCTATGGCTATTTGGTGGGGCACATGAAATCGTTCAAAATAGCTGAATTGGAAAAATTCTTTACACAAACGTGTAAAAACACCCATTGACAAAATAAATAAATAATATTCCCTATGAAATATAACAATCCCCAGGACTCCTCTAAATCCTCCAAATACCATGCAATAGGGAAGATACTAAAAACATATTATAGGGCAACACTTCAGTATATTATTTTGTCTGTCTGTTTTGACTTAGAATTTAGAGTTCACTTTGAAATCCTGACAATTCGCATTTTGGTAAATAATTGTACCGCATATATGTGTGATGATGAAGCCATGTGCAGACCCAAATTGGAAAACCTTAATTCTGATGTTTATGATCTGTAGCTGCAATAGTTTATTTGGTTTGCAAAATTTGAGTTTTTAAATGGAATGTTGTGTATAGATAGGAAATGTTTTCTCAATATATATACAATGTGGAATTTGAAGTCATAAAGTCTGCAATCCTAAAGGAAACATCCATAAACCATGCAGCAAAAAAACAAAAAAAACCAGATAAAACATACACAGAAAATGTTATTTAACAACCAGATTCTGCTTCCTCATGACCGTTATTTATCTAAATCCACTGGCTTGTTCCCAACACATGAAAATAAATGATATTTGACTCAGTATAATAACGTGTTTGGATAGTAGTAGAGCAGTATAGTCACACTACTGATAAGGACCCATGTAACACTATAGTCTAGGTCAACGATCCATACTGTGTGGGTCTAAAACTATCATCTACCCTCAGTATTGTGAAAGTGATTCCACCAGCACAGACCTCTATCGCTCTTACCTTGCTGTGTGTTCTGCATGCAGGGACCTAGTGTCATTATATTACTTAATATGCCCTACCTCACTTAGACCTGCAAGAAGAGCTGGGTCACTAGGGGCTGGTGACAGATGTTGGTACAGCTCAGGTACAGACCTTTACTTCCTCATAATTAAATCACCAGGGAAGAGGTCACCCTTCTGTTGAAATAGTAGGTTAACGGCAGGTGGTTTTCTAATTTTAGATGTATGTATTTGTATTGTGTAATGGATTCTGGAGAATTAGTTCAATGGACATATTCTGTTTACAATTATGAGATCATGAGATACAAATATTAGGACACTATGATAGTGTTTAATGGGGTAAATGAACTAAAAAAATGTGTATTACTATTTTTTTTAAATGTAGATAAGGTGATATAACATTTTGTTAAAAACAGACTTTTTAGTTTCATCCAAACAGAGAAATGTGACATTGAAAATACACATTTTTTTTAAAACAAACATGTTCTATTAAGCAAAAAATATACTCGAAGAAACAGTCGATGAGGACTATCCACAGATTTGTTTTCATCATTTACACAGGGTGGGGCGGCACTTTAACCAGCCTGCTGTGGGGCCCGGACCGCCTATCTGCATAAATATAGCAAGTGCCGCTATATATATGCAGATCCGAGCCCCTGCATGTTTGTCCTGTGTAGAGGGGGCCCAGGAGTGTAATCATCCCCTCCAGCACAATCAGCTTCTCTCCTCTTGCAAGCCATGAGAGCGTTGCCACGAATTGCATGGCATGGCAACTCTCTGGCATACTTTGCGTGCCACATGGAGCGTTGCCATGGCAACCTGCAGCAACGCTCTCGCGACTCGCAAGAGAAGCTGGTTGTGCTGGAGGGGATTGTTATATTCCCGGGCACCCTCTTTATAGCATGCTGTGCCACCGGACCACCAGTGTCCAACCTCCCTACCCACAGGTAAGAGGCCGGGAGGAAGAAATAAGCTCAAACAAAACCTTTTTTTTTTTTTTAAATCCCCCCACAGGCTCTCTTCAACCTCACTAACACACACAGACACACACAATGCATACACTACACACACTACATAATGCATACAGTACACATGCTGCATACAATACACAGACACTGTATCCCCTGCAGAAGCAAATATACAGCATTCACTGCACAGATACAGACTCTGCATCCACCTCTCAAACAATCTCTAACAATCAATTAGGCGATTTAGGCGGCCACCTAAGGCCTCGCGCTGACAGGGGTATCGCGGCCGCCTAAATCGCTTTAGGGCAGACTACCATGTCTGACCAAGGACTCGACACAGAAGGGGGGCCGCGGCGTTATAGGCAAGCCGCCGGGCCCCCTCCTGTGTCGTGTCCTCGGTCAGTCTGACCACGAGAGAGCCAGCCTCCAGTCTGCAGCTCCGCTGGGAGTAAGCTGCAGACTGAAGTGTCTCGCGATCTCCCGCCTGTCAAAGCGTTGTCGCGGGTTACCACAGCAATGCTCTCACTAGAGATTGCGAGATTTACCACGTGGTCTGCAGCTCACTCCCAGCTGAGCTGCAGACCAGAGAGCCGGACCACCAGGGAGAGAGGGAGCCCACAAGACCACCAGGGAAGGTATTTATGAACCCCCTCCCCCTGTCCACCCTCCTGCCCCCTGTTAGTACCGCCTCTACCCCCTGTTAGTGCCCCTCCATCACTCCTACCCCCTGTCACTGCCCCTCCATCCCCCCGCCCCTCCTCCCCTGCCCCCTGTCACAGGCCCTCCACCCCAGCAGCCCCTGTTACTAACTCCTCTACCCCCTGTTACTGCCCATCCATACCCCCTACCCCTGTCACTGCCCCTTCACCCCCTACTCCCTGTCATTGCCCCCACTCCCTACCCCCTCTTACTGCCCCTCAACCCCCTTCCCCTCTGTTACTACCCCTACCCCCTGTAACTACCTCCCTATCCCCTGTTACTGCCTCTCCACCCTCCCCTTGGGAGTGCTGAGGGGATTCCAGATTTCCCTGGGGTCCAGTGGGGCTGCTGGGCGGCCGGTCCTGCAGACGGCAAGGGAGCACTGAACCTCCTGTTCAGCTCCCTCGCACATCTCTTAGTAATGCCGGTGCTGGAGTGACGTCATATTCCAGCTCCGGCATCACTGCAGTGCGCGCAAGGGAGCTGGGCAGAGAGTACTCAGGGGAGAATGCTCCCTTGCGCGCCTGTCGGTGACACCACTGCCAGCCTTGGGGACCCTGGGGTGGCCAGCTCCTGGGCCCCCCAGGAGAAGAGGCTGGCAAACTGGCATACGTACCGGGTCGCAGAGCGGCCGGGCCCCCTGGTGGGCCGGGCCCGGTCGCAGCTGCGACCCCTGCGACCGCGGTATGTACGCCAGTGACTGACAGTAATGTATACACAACTGCAAGGCTATGTAATCATACCCCGCAGTCGTGTATAAATGATTAGCATAATTGCTAATTAAATTTGTTTACTGCAAATTAATTTAGTTTGAAAATTATGCCAAAACTACAGACGGAGAGCTCACAACACAGCAGCACAGGGAGCCGCGACACTGCAAGTATCTGAACAATGAATACAGAGACCAGCTCTCTGTATCCAGCGCTGAAAGCTTGTCCAATACAACTACAGCACCTTATACACACAATGCAACCCCTATTTTTTTTTTGGTTGTTAGTGGGGGCCTCATGTTTGAGTTTCGTCTAAGGCCTCATAAAGTCTAAAGCCGCCCCTGCAAACAATGCATCCACTATACACACAAACGAAGCACCCACTACACACAGACGTTGCATCCACTACACAAATACACACTCGGAATTATATATATATTTAGATGAAAAAAGCCAGCACTCAAGGACTTGTAGAAAAAAATTTATCTTACAAACAGTCAACGTTTCAGTTCATATTCATGAACTTTCCTGTATTCATGAACGTTGACTGTATTGGATTAAATTGTAAGATACATTTTTTCTACAAGTCTTTGAGTGCTGGCTTTTTTCATCATATTGTGCAGCCGAGCACCGGGCAAGGAACAACTCGGAAAGCTGGAGTGCAGTACCCTTACGAATTGTGTGTATGTATATGTATATATATATATAGATTAAAATTTATCCATACTTACCGTAATTTTCCTTTCCTGGTCATAGGCCATGGCAGCACAACAATGGGTTAGCTCCTCCCTATCCCTAATTAGACAGGAACAGAATTAAAATCAGAGGTATAAATACCCCCTCCCACCAATGGTCCCTTAGTCTTGTTAACAGCAATATCCCAGGGCGGGATCTAAGTGCTGCCATGGCCTATGACCAGGAAAGGAAAATTACGGTAAGTATGGATAAATTTTCATCTTTCATGGACATATCCATGGCAGCACAACAATGGGTAATACCCAAGCAATAACCAAGGGAGGGAATAAAGAAACACAGACTCAAGAACATTTTTAAATGCTGGTGTATTAGAAATCACACGTGCAATAGAAATTAATCAAGAAGAGTTGACTGCGGATAAGAC
>OW240916.1:183174707-183187097 GCA_933207985.1 Pelobates cultripes | reverse complement strand
TGATGTGAAAAGCTGACACCACTTTAGGACGAAATTCGGGAACAGTTCGCAAAACAACTCTGTCCTTATGAAAAACTGTAAAAGGCTCTTTCGTAGATAAGGCATGGAGTTCAGACACTCGTCTCCCTGAGGCTAAGGCCACCAATAGAACCGTCTTAATGGTGAGTACCTGAGGAGAGATGGATTCAAGAGGTTCAAAAGGAGAATTGCTCAGAGCCTTTAATACCAAGGGAAGATCCCATGGTGGAGCGAAGGGCTTGATAGGAGGCTTGATTTTCAAAACTGCTGCCAAAAATCGGATCACATCTGAGTTTAAGGCCCATCTCTGGTCCGTAAGGGCCGAAAGAGCTGAAATATGTACCTTCAGGGTATTGTAGCTAAGACCCTTATCAAGACCGGATTGTAGAAATTCAAGGATCTCCTTGGTGGAGATAGACTGAATATTCCTGTGGTTGGATGCAGCCCAGGTGGAAAAAACATCCCAGATTCTGTAGTAAGTGGAAGATGTAGAGCGTTTCCTTGCTTGCAGTAGAGTTTCAATGACAGAATGGGAAAATCCCTTGCAGTTCAACCTTTCAATTTCCATGCCATCAGCTTGAGGGAGGCAGGGTCTGGATGGAGGACAGGACCCTGATGTAGAAGGGACGGAATATTTGGAAGCTGCCAGGGGTCTGCGCTGCAGAGGCTCAACAACAGAGGAAACCACGGCCTGCGAGGCCAAAAAGGGGCTATGAGGATGATGGATACCTTCTCCTGCCTCAATCATCTCAGAAGAGGAAAGATGAGGGGCGTAGGAGGAAATGCGTAGCCTAGGTGAAAATCCCAATCGATTGAAAGAGCATCCCTTCCTGATGCTTGGGGATCGATGCTTTTTGAAAAGAAGTGCTGCACCTTCCTGTTCTTGTGCGTTGCCATAAGGTCGACTTGTGGCATGCCCCATACTTGAGAAATGTCTTCGAACATCTTGTTTGACAGACTCCATTCTCCTGGATCTAATTCCACTCTGCTCAGGTAATCCGCTATGGAATTCTGGACTCCCGGAAGATGGATCGCTGATAGGCCCGCAAGATGCTTCTGGGAGAAGGACATTAGGGGCTTCATGATGGACATCATTTTCCAACTCCTTGTTCCCCCTTGATGGTTGATGTAGGCAACTACAGTGGAATTGTCTGATCTGATCTTGATCCACTTGAAGCGTACGAGGGGAAGGAAATTCTCTAGAGCCTTTAGAACTGCCAGAAGCTCTAATTGGTTGGAGGGAGTCTCTGTTACTGGAAAGGACCATTTCCCTTGGATAAACTGATCTTGTAGGTGGGCACCCCATCCCCACTGGCTTGCGTCCGTGGTAATAACTGTCCATGTGATGTTCCCCAATGGAAACCCTCTGAACAGGGATTTCTTCTGTAACCACCAAATCAGAGATTGATGGACCTGAAGGGGTATCTTGATAGGCTGAAGTGGACTTTTCGATCTGAATTGAAGGATGAAGTTCTTCTGGAAAATCCTCATCCTCCACTGGGCCCATCTTGTCAGCCCGATGGTGGAGGACATTGATCCCAATAGGCTCATGCATCTTTCTGCTGAGGTCACATTGGATGCCAACATGTCTTTGACTTTGTACATCAACTTCATACCTCTTTCTGGAGACAGTTGCACTGTGCCTGCTAGAGTGTTGAATATGGCCCCCAAATATTTCATCTCCTGAACCGGCTGTAATTGGCTCTTGTTCTCGTTTATCTTCCAACCATGACGGCGTAGAAAACGTAGACAAACCTGTCCATGGGTCTGAAGAGTATCTGTGTCTTCTGCCAAGATGAGGATGTCGTCTAAGTAATGGTAAATGGCTATGCCCTTTTTCCTGAGTTCCGCAATCAAAACAACCAAGACCTTGGAGAATGTTCTTGGAGCTGTGCTGAGACCAAATGGCAGGGCTCGGAATTGAAAATGCCCTTGTTCCACCGCAAACCGAAGGAATTTCTGATGTTCTGGAGCGATGGGGATGTGGAAATAAGCGTCTGCCAAGTCTATAGAAATCATCCATTGGAGTGGAAAGACGACCTTTATGATGGATTGAATAGATTCCATCTTGAATTTTCGGATGAGGAGATGCTGATTCAGCCTGCTTAAGTCTAAGATAGGTCTCCAACCACCTGAAGCTTTTCTGGTGAGAAACAGGTGAGAGTAAAACCCTTGACCTTGTTGTTGCTGAGGAACTGGAATGATGACATTTCCTTCCTGGAGCGTCGAGATGAAATCCTTCAAGGCCTGTCTTTTTGCTGCATCTCCTGGCCATTTGGTAGTTTGAAAGGAGTAAGCTGGAGGGGTTCTGAAAAATTCTAAACGATATCCCCTTCTTATGATATCCAACACCCATCTGTCTGTGGTGGATAATTCCCATACGTCTTGGAAGAGCAACAGACGTGCCCCCACACCTACTGACTGGGGGGGAAACCAGTCATAAAGATCTGGGGTTCTTGTGGAATGAGGTGCCTCTAGATTTAACGCCTTTGGATGACTGTCCACCTCTCCAAGGCTGGGATCTACCATGCTCTCTTCCTGGTTTGTAAGATCTGGCATCTCGAAAGGAAAAATAGTCTGGATATCTTTTGGATCGAAAGGAACCTCTGGGTTTATGATCCTGCGGGAGAAAAGCTCTTTTGCCTTCAGCCGCTCTTTTAATACATTCATCCAAGTTTTTCCCAAACAACATGTCGCCGTGGAAAGGTAAGGCACATAAACTAGATTTAGAAGAGGTATCTGCTATCCAGGACCTTAACCATAGAGCCCTTCTGGCTGACACGGAGAGGGCCATATTTCTGGCAAAGGCTTTAACCAGATCCACCGAAGCGTCAGACGTAAAGTCTACTGCGAGCTTTATATCTTTTAGGCTTTCTAGAAGACTGGATCTGCTCCTGCCTCTTTGGATGTCTGCCTCTAGATTTTCCATCCAGATCTTTAAAGCTCTGGAAACTGAGGTAAGAGCGACTGCTGGATGGAGGCCTGTGCCTGCAGCCACGTAAGCTTTGGTGAGGTTCAGATCCATTTTCCTATCCATGGGATCTCTGAATGAACCTGCGTCGTCAACTGGTAAAGTAGTGTGTTTGGCCAGTCTTACTATGGCCGCATCTACCTTAGGAGCCGAATCCCAACAGCTGGAGTCTTTTCTCTCAAATGGATAAAGACGAGCAACTCTGCCTTGAGAGGTCAGTTTCTTACGAGTATTAGACCACTCGTCTTCAATCAGTTCCTTAATTGTCTCATGAGCTGGAAACGTAGCTCTCTTTTTCTTCAGATCAGCAAAATATCTACTAGAAGTAGAAGGTTGCTCAGAGGAAATTTCCTTGAGACTCAAGGATTTGCGCACTCTGGCTATTAAATGATCAACTTGAGCAGGCTCCATGAATTCTGGGGCATAAGATTCTTCTTCAGAGGAGGATAGCCCGTCCCTGTAGGAGTCTAAGGACTCATCTGAGGATTCTTCCTGAGAAAACCCCAAGGGTTCAGCGAATCTTGGCCTCTTGTGGGACTTGCCAGCTTCTCTGATGCCCTGGGAGACCGCTTGTTTAATAAACTCCATCATATCTGGAGTAGGGGCAGTAGTGGAAGTGCCTGCGGCTGTAGAGAGGCATTCTGCGCAGAGACGCTTGCCTTCCAGAGGTTTATTGTTGCAGGCTTCGCATCTCTTCTTCATAGGCGACTTGCCTTTGGAAGTTCTGGATGCTTTAATTCCCGTAGAGCTGACATAATAGGGAAATATAATTAAACCATGCACTCTTTTGTTTGGTCTAGATAGAGAGAGGGGAAAAATAATGGCTTACCTATAACCTTTGGATTGTGACCTTTGTTTATGAATGGAAGCCTCAGAGTCTGATGAGAAAGATTTGTCCATCTTCCCTGTCATAATATAGGAAGGAATTGAAATACTTATACTCAAAAAAGCATAAAAACTCAATCTGTGAAAAAAGGGAAATGTGCCTTTAAGAAATAAACCCATACCTGAGCAACAGAAACTGGAGGTTTGAAAAATCGAACAAAACTGGAACAAAAGATGCTGCAAGAGCTCCCCAGAGTCCAGGCAACCTGAAACAGGTAAGAAAGTTCAAATTTGGCGCCTTTTTAAAGGTGGCGAGTGACGTCACCGATGACGTCACCGCGAACCCGGAAGAACACTCCGCGCATGTGCACAATACTCCGCGCATGCACGGAAGTTCGCAAGACGTGCCCCCTAATCCGCGCATGCGCGGAGGCGCAACAGACGTAGCTACCGGTCCGCGCATGCGCGGAAGAAGCCAACGTGGCGGCTGGACCGCGCATGCGCGGGGGACCGGGAAAGACGCGCCCACAGTCCGCGCACGCGCAGAGCACCAAGAGGACGCCGGCAAGATGAAGAAAAAAAAATAAAAAATACAAAATCTATGGCACATACAAAGGAGGTGGAAGGGGGAAAACCTGACAGCCATAAGTAAAATAATACACAATAAATGCATTAAAACTTACTGTGCCTGCCAGGTAAAGGTAAGAAGAATCTTCTGTAGATGAGGTTCTTCTGCCACTTCCTGCTACCGCTTGGTTACTGCAGGGAATGTTCCTTACTGGCAATATTTTGCTTGCTACCCCTAGGGTCACTGCAAGTGGCTCCCGGTCACTAAAGGAGCATCTCCAGGGGGATATCCTTTGCGCAGGGCCACGTACTGGAGACTTCCCAAGGAAGAGAGGCTGAACTCCCTTGAGGCCGAAGGTAAAAACCCTCAGGTAAGCCAAAGAGAAAAAGAGTATGTTCACAGTCTACAATGACTGGAGTCCTATAGGGATAGGACAGGAAAAAAAAGACTAAGGGACCATTGGTGGGAGGGGGTATTTATACCCCTGATTTTAATTCTGTTCCTGTCTAATTAGGGATAGGGAGGAGCTAACCCATTGTTGTGCTGCCATGGATATGGCCAGGAAATATATATATATATATATATATATATATATATATATAATAAATAAACACTGTGCATTCACTATACACACAGCATACAATACACACTGCATTCCCTACACTGACACTGCATTCACTACACACACTGCATAACATAATGGATGTGCCGTGGATTTGGTGAGAGGGAGGGCAGCATTTCATCTTTGGACCCAGGCAGCACAATGTCTCGGGCTGGCCCTGCAAATAGATAATGTATCAATAAAACAGATTCATTCAAAACTATATAAAACAATACTTACCTCATATTCAAGTTCTCCTAAGGATTTGATGCAGGGACTGACTGGAGACCTATTAGTCAGTCACTCAGGGTTATTCACTGAAGTGAGAATTCAATGTAAATTCAAAGTGAATGTCAAATATAAAGGGACACATTGGACCCCTAAAACACATTTGCTTGCTGTATGTGTGAAGAGTGTGTCCTCTCTTTTTATTTAACAAAAAGTGCAGATTTCAATAGAAGTTAGCATTTTTATAAATTAACCTTGTTACGCCTCGCTGGCTGTCAGACAACAAGTTCTATTACTTTCTGATTTGGAGATAAACACAAGAGGCAGAAATTGCCCAGAGCACCTGCCTCGAAAAGACTTCTCATTGAGCTGCATTGGAATGTCTGTGATTAGACAGACACAGAAAGCCTGAGTGAGGTTAAAAGAGGAGGGCTTTTTATTTGTTTTGTTTTTCTGTATTTGGGCATTGAAGTGTCCCTTTGAGTCCAAAACAGCCAAACTTGAAAAAAAATGATTTTTTTTCTAATTCAGCTATTTTGGCCTCAATTCTGAAATTCGCTTTGAATTCTAGACCATATTCTTTTAGTAATTAACCTTATGTGTCTTTCTACAGATTTCAGTAGGAGACCTGGTTACATATCAGTAATTTCTCACAATGTTTAACCCCTTCGTGACCAGGCCGTTTTTCAATTTTCTTACCGTTAAGGACAGGGCTGCTTTTACATTTCTGCGGTGTTTGTGTTTAGCTGTAATTTTCCTCTTACTCATTTACTGTACCCATACACTGTACCCATACATATTATATACAGTTTTTCTTGACATTAAATGGTCTTTTTAAAGAAACCATTATTCTCATCATAGCATATTCTACAAAAAAAATAAAAATATGATGAATTCTTTTTTAAAAAACACACTTTTTTGAACTTTGCCCCCAAAGTATTTTTATGTACTTTATAAACGTTTATTTAACTTTTATTACCTTTTGAAACGTTTTTTCAAGCACTATGGGGCCCAGCCATGTGATCGCGGATTGGACAGTGGGGGACTTCCTGAACTCCCAGGCAGACCCCAGGGTCGCGATCGCTGGCAGGGCTCGCCAGCGATCAGGTAAGTCCCGATTTCCTAAATGATGTACCAGGTATGTCTACGTCCTTTAACGACCATTTTTGGGCGGATGTACCTGGTACGTCACCGGTCGGGAAGGGATTAATGGAACACTGTAGGGTCACCAACATAAACATTTATTCCAGACCCTATGGTGTTTAATCCACCATTTAGCCCTCTTAGAAAGGTGGAAAACTTACCTTATTTCCAGGGCCGTGCAGGTCCGCTTGCGCTGGCCCCACCCCACCCTGATCCGCCTCCTTGGTGACATCATTAGAATTGCCGATTTTTAGCCAATCCAATGCTTTCCAATAGGAAAGCGGGATGGGGCGGTGCCAAACACTGTTTTGGTCAATCAGCTCCTCCTCATAGAGACGCATTTGAATCAATGCATCTCCATAAGAAAAATTCAGAGTCTCCATACTCTGCCTACTGTGCAGCAGTGCCCCAGGAAACATCTCCATTGGTCTTCTAAGGATTGGAGGTGTCCCTAGGGGGCAATGTAAACATTTTCGTTTCTCTGAAAAGGCAGTGTTTGCATGAAAATACCTGCAGGTATTGATTATACTCACCAAAACTACATTAAGCTGTAGTTGTTCTGGTGACTATAGTGTCCCTTTAAAGTGGTTTTTCTCACATAAAAATGAAAATAATGAATTTGAACTTTTTACACCAGTATTGCTATGTAGAAAAGGAAAAAATAGGGCCAGTCTGTATAGCCACAGAACAACCGTGGGGATATCAGAAGGGTCCTGAGAGAAGCCTAACATAGAGCTACAGAATTGGGGGTAACCCAGTAGTAGAACGACAGAAAAAAAGGAGACCCTTGAAACAAGGGGGTCCTAAAGTGTAGCTCAGTATTCACAAAGAAGTCCCAAATCAAATGCATATCTATAATGGGAAAAAGACTATAGCAGGCATAGAGGGGAGGGAGGGAAGGGGTCAGGAAGGGCAGCCAGATACCAGAGGGGGGATATAGACAGAGGAAATATGAGAGCAGTAGGTCCCAGTAACAACTATCAATCACCCCCACGCTCTAGATATCTTTAAAAAGTAAAGACTCCTGCACATAGCAATGAACCCCCCTCCACACATGCTGAATGAAGTGCCTGATATATGGTATAGGTAGATTCAGACAAAGACAACCTCCTCAGGATAAGGGAAACTAGCCCTAATAATCCTCCTGTCCCTGGGAGAGCAACCCTGGATCTACAAAAACACACAAACTCCTCTGCACCTGCCAAAGGAGGTGCTAAAGGTAAATTAACCTAAATAAAGCATAAAATACCTGGTGCTAACAAAAAGTGCCAGCTAGTGAAAAACAAAAAAAAAATCGAAGTGCTCGATGCACGTTTCGGCGTATCTACACGCCGTTGTCAGGAGCTAAAGAAAATAAACGTCCAGAATGCCGGAATATGTACACACCATCTGTAATGATGATCCTGTTCAGCTGTTATCCCGTGGCGTGGTCGGAGAGGGGGCGTGTCCTGATGTCACTAGACATATCCTCTCTATGCGTCATAGGGCACGCCCCCACTACTCGGCTGATACACGTAGATCGCAGTGAGGTCTTTTTTATTAGGTATTACAGTGTGCAATTAGGCATGATGCCCATTCTATGTGTAAACAACAGGGAAGTTCTGTTCTTTACCTACCGAGATTTTTCTGTCCCTGCTCTGCCTAGATTCATATGTAATTTGAATTGGGCGGAGCTGTGGCCAGATTGTTCACGTCACTGCGATCTATGTGTATCAGTTGAGTAGTGGGGGCTTCCCATTAGATTACATTGGTTCAATGCTTTGTTATCGTGCTTCTGGGTCATGTGATTTTTAGTGAGTTTTAGTTCAATATGACAGCCACTAGAGGAGGACTTAATCCTGCAATGTAAACATTGCAGTTTCTCAAAAACTATATAATGTTTTACATTGTCTAGTTAATGGTTAAAAGGACAGGACAACTGCACCCCGGTCACTTAATTGAAATGAAGTGGACTGGGTGACTTTTGTGGTCCTTTAAAGGCTGCCATTGCCTGCCTTGTTCATAGGGGACTCAACAACAATGTACTGGTCAGAAGAAAGACTGTGGATTGCCATCTGCTGTTCCTAAATTATTTCCAGTGTAATTATAGGGCCAAAGTAGAGTTACACTGTATGCTGACATCCTGTCACAAGTGGTGTGTGGACAGACCCCTTTCTCTTGCTGTTCCCTCCAGAGTTGGCTAGCCTTCACACTAAAGTGGAAATGCTTGGTCATCCTCCTGCAAAGATCAAGTATGGTTGCCACCTTTGTGTTGCATCCCAGAATTGCAACCTTGACCGCAAAATGCAAGATTTGTTCATAAGAGCACACACCTACATCTCTTTAACCATCAATCATCTTCTGATCGGACAGGAGATATATTCCACATCATTGGGCAGATGTCTTCTCAAACACAGCAAACTAAGCTGCTTAATTATTTCTACCTTCTCCTAATTTTGGCACCAGGATCAGAATTCCAAATCCAGAAGTTAACGAACATGCTTGTCCACTGAACTGGTCGTTTGCCTGTTTATACATTTGTATGATGTTTTGGAGACACTGAATTCGGCAAATCCACCAATTGACCTAAATTTAGATGAAACTGAATGCAGAAGTCTAATTTCCTTGTTATGTTAGCCTAAAAAGTAAAATTAGACTGTATTATAAATGGACTAATAGTAAGATTTTGTGGATGCATGTTTAGTAAATTACGTTATTTCACCATAAGCTTTAATTTGTGTCCTTTTAATGGAACATTATTTTCACACCTCAATTAGACTGCAATTGGAGTTAAGGCTAGGAACTGATAAAATAACTGACTTTAGACCTATTAAAGGAAACAGAAAGACTGGCGAGAGAAAGTAACTGAAAAGAAAAAAAGATTGATGAGCACAAATTACTGCTTTTGAGATACATAAAAGCTACATTTTTAAATTTAAGGATTCTTTCCTAGCTGTCTCCATAGGCAGTACTGCATTCAAATTCCATTATTAACCTGCATTATCATTAAGGGAAATGTCTGTGCCTCTTACAGGTAGGGTCAAATTATTTTCTTTAATCTAAGAGAAATCAGCGAGTACCAGCCATTACACTATATTAAGAATAAGGCAAGTGCAATGATTTTTTTTTTCATTGTTTTAATTTACTACATGTTTGGTATCAACCTAATCACAAAATATTGTAGAAAGGAACACTCTTTTTTCATATATCACTATTATTCATTTAATTAACAGTGTGGATATGAAATACAATGTGTACTCTTTTATATATCAATGCATATATATATATATATATAAAGTTAAGACAGATGAATGGACGGGTTGACATTTAGAGATGTTAAATAGGTGGATAGACAGACAGACATGATACGTGCGTATTAATCATGCACAATTTAAATACAGGAGTGAGGATGCAAGCAACCAAGGGTTATTATTAGTTTATTTACAAAGTGTCTGTAAAATCCACAGGTGTATGGAATGGGTAAAAAGACATATAAGTATTATGTAATATATAATAAAAAATGATACAGCACTCAATAATTTTAGGTATAATTCATTACTTCATTTAATAATTCATTAATTTGGTAAATATAATATTATATGAGTATAATTCATTAATTTTGCAGATTTGATAATATATACAAAAAATAGGACAATATGTATAGTAGAAACAATATATCCTGTGACAACCAATATTACTCCATGTAAATAAGTCCCTACAACATCCGACTTGTAAATTATCAGTAATGCTGAACTGCATTAATATATCTCAAAGTCCGGATTACCATCCAAAAAAGCGAAGAAAATATATTCTAAAAAATGAAAAAATAAGAAAAAAGAAAAAACCAAAAAGTGTATAGACAGACAGGGATAGGAAGCTACATCTTATCCCTGCTTCTCTGGACTGAATCCACAGGAGCAAACACATACAGCCAGCAGAGACAGCCTCCACAGATCAGGTGCGGGGGGATGGGGGAAGCAGATAGCCTATAGACTGTGTGCAAGTGAGGCATGGGGGCAGAGACAGCCTGCCACAGATCAGGTAATTGAGGCACAAAAGTAAGAGATAGCCTATAGACTGTGGGCAAAGTGGAGGCATGGGGGGGCAGAGATAGCCTGGCAGACTGTGTGCAAGGGAGGCATGGGGGAGGCAGAGATAGCCTACAGATCAGGTAAGTGAGGCATGGGGGGAGGCAGAGATAGCCTACAGATCAAGGAAGTGAGGCATATGGGGAGCAAAGATAGCCTACAGATCAGGGAAGTGAGGCATGGGGGGAGGCAGAGATAGCCTACAGATCAGGGAAGTGAGGCATATGGATAGCCTACAGATCAGGAAGCAGGGAGGGGCATTATGTGGGGAGCAGAGAGATAGCCTACAGATCAGGGAAGTGAGGAAGGGGGGAGCAGAGATAGCCTACAGATCAGGAAGTGAGGGGTATGGGGGGGAGCAGAGATAGCCCACAGATCAGAGAAGTGAGGCATATAGGGGGGAGGCATAGGTAGCCTACAGATCAGGGAAGTGAGGCATAGGGGCAGGCAGAGGTAGCCTACAGATCAGGGAAGTGAGGCATATAGGGGGGCAGAGGTAGCCTACAGAACAGGGAAGTGGGCGGGGGCAGAGGGGGGGGCAGAGATAGCCTACAGGAAGGGCCAGCAAGGACCAGGAAGGTAAAGTAAGAGAAGGAGCAGAAAGGAGAAGGAATAGAAATGAGCAGAAAGGGGCAGCAATGATCTGGAAGGGTCTGCAAGGAGAAGGAAGGGTCAACAAGGAGCAGGAAGGGTCAGCAAAGAGCTGAAAGGTAAAGCAGCACAAAGGTAAAGTAGAAGGAGCAGAAAGGGTCAGCAAGGAGCTGACAATGGCAGCAAGGAGGAGGAAGGGACAGAAGGAGCACAAAGGTGAAGTAGGAGAAGGAACAGAAATGAGCAGGAAGGGTCTGCAAGGAGCAGGAAGGGTCTGCAATGGGCAGCAAGGAGTAGGAAATGTCTGCAAGAAGAAGGAAGGGTTTGCAAAGAGCAGAAAGGGACAGAAGGAGCACAAAGGTAAAGGAGCATAAAGAATCAGAATGAGCACAAACTTAAAGTAGGAGAAGGAGCAGAAAGGGTCTGCAAGGAGCAGAAAGGGATCAGAAAGAGACAGGAGCAGAAGGAGGAGCACAATAAGCAGAAAGTAGCAGAAAGGTAAAGGAGCAGAAGGAGCCAAGGAGAAGAGAAGACAGTGTCAGAAGAAAAAGAAGACTGTGTCAAATGAAGGAGAAGAAAAGGAGATTGGAGCAGGAAGGACAAGTGAAGTGAACCCTCCACTTTATTCTGGACACCACATCATAAGGCGTTGGTACCTGGGCCTGGCAGGGAAACTTTGGACCTGCTCATCTCCCCAGGTAAAAAAAATATCAGTGTTAATGTGTTGGAAATCTGGAGCTGGAGGAAGCCTTTGGGGTTAAACCATTTGAGAGCAGTTTAACCCCTTAAAGGAAAGAGAGCACCCAGGGGCTTCCTGGCATCATAGCATTTTCATTTAGATGAAGTTGTTATGGTGACCAGAATGTTCCTTTAATTTGCTTAAAGGAACACTATAGTGTCAGGAATACAAACATGTATTCCTGACACCATAGTTGTGAAAACGCTATTCACCCTGGCTTTATGTGATAATGACTATGCCCCTTCCCTTTCATGACACTGTCAAAAAGGGACCAAGCATGGATGTCATAATTATGCCCCCTGAAAAATTCCTGCGGACACCCATGGCCCCTGGTCCTGTTGAATGTAGAAATGCCCCTATCAGGTAGTACAAAATTAAACAAAAGGTATACTTAAAATGTATTTATTCAAATATTAACACAAATAAAAATCATATCTTGTATCCAAGCCGCCTAAATTGAGATGGGTTAGGCCATTCAAATTAGACCGTTCACAAAATTGGCAGTTTGGGTAAATACTTTGATTTTTATTTGTGTTTATGTTGGAATAAATACATTTAAAATATATCTTTCTGATGGTTTGACTGTGAAGATATCTAGTTGTTGTCAGTCTGTTGAAGGGGCACCTTTACACCTTATAT
>OW240916.1:183135724-183166614 GCA_933207985.1 Pelobates cultripes | reverse complement strand
TAGGGTTGTTAGCGAGGAGGAGGGAGGGATAGGGTTGTTAGCGAGGAGGAGGGAGGGATGGGGTTGTTAGCGAGGAGGAGGGAGGGAGGGATAGGGTTGTTAGCGAGGAGGAGGAGGAGAGGGGAATAAAGGTGGATAATGTGTTTTGGTAGAGATGATTAAACGATGTATAAAATAAAGTGTCTGAGAAAAGAAACTGGGATATATTTAGAGTTTGAGACACTCCAAAAATAGCTTGGTTATATATTTCGCTCTTTCTTTTCTCCACCTCATTATCTGATTCCTTCCTCGCTGACAGTGACGGCAATCAGAACAATGCAAGGCCTCCTTATTTTGGGACTGTCTTCTCATCTGTGATTAATGAGCCATTCAGCAGCAAACGGTGAGGGACCCAGAGTCACTTCCACCCCTTTACAGCCTCCCAAAATACAATACGTCTCTCAGTGTGAAACCCAATTCTAACATCCACCCCCTAGTAACACTTTAACCAAAATAAAGCTGGTGAGAAGGTGCTGGGACTGGACATGTCTGCATAATAATGCTTACACCGGAGGGGGGACCTGTACATATAATATTATGGACGTATTTTGCTGTACTCTGATAGGAGAATATTAGCGCCATTTGGTTCACAGATCAAAACAGGAGGAGCAGTAACAAAATGATCTATATTTATTAAATAAATAATATATAATATAGATTTATTTTTTATTTCACTGTGCCTCCTTTTCCCTCTGTTGGTCACTTGATCTGGGAATAAAATCAACATTTAGTGACTGTCACCCAGCCATCGGCAGGGCCGGACTGGGAATTAAAAGCAGCCCTGGAAAAAAAATATTTACCAGCCCCATAATACGTTGTGCCAGCATAGTGTGCAGATACAGAGTTAAAACAGATAACTTAAAATTAAAAAGTACTTCAACGTAAAAAGCGCACTCATAGGCTTCAAAATAAACAAAAGTGCAGATTTATTTTAAGCAGATGTGCCTTTGCATGTAATCAATGTTTCAGTCCAACTACCTTGACATATTAAGGAAAGCTTGTTAATGGGACTGAAATTGTGAATGTATTTAGGGCACAACTGTAAAAAATGTTTATTTTGAAGTCCTGTGGGTGTGCTCTTCACTTTAAATATGTTATTGTGCTGGAGTATGCACCTAGCAACAAGATTGGGCCAATATCTGCTCATTACATATGGTACATATTAATGCAATTTCTCTGTGTATTATGCATATATAAATGTACATTTATATATATATATATATATATATATATATATATATATATAAAACTAATATACACACATTAATATACATGCCATATATCAGTGACGGATCCAGAACCTGAGCCTGGGAGGGGCACTTGTAGATTATTTAAAGAAATATTCCATGCACAATAACCTCCTCTGTGTAGTGGTTATGGTGCCAGGAGTGTCAGCACCCCCTCCCAGAGTAAGTAGTCAAACCGTTTAAGAACAGTTTGACAACTTACCTGGAGTCTGCTGGAATATGGGGCTGTAGTAGGGTATAGGAGCAGTGGTGTAAGGTGTGTGAAAGGTTCAGTGTGTGGGTGTGGGGGGCAGTGTGTGAATGTGTATGGTGTGTGTGTGTGGGGGGGCAGTGTGTGAATGTGTATGGTGTGTGTGTGTGGGGGCAGTGTGTGAATATGTATGGTGTGTGTGTGTGTGTGCGTGTGGGCAGTGTGTGTATGTGTATGGTGTGTGTGTGTGTGTGTGGGGGGCAGTGTGTGAATGTGTATGGTGTGTGTGTGTGGGGGCAGTGTGTGAATGTGTATGGTGTGTGTGCGTGTGGGCAGTGTGTGTATGGGGCTAGAGTTCACTCCTACTACTGCGACCACCAGGAAGTGGTGAGAGTGAACTCTAGCCCGTAGCTCCAGGGCTAGAGTTCACCCTTGTGAGAGCCGGAGCGTTGCCCCGGGTCCTCTCTTTCTCCCCCTCACTGCTCCTCTGTGTCAATGTCTCCCCTCTCCTTCCCAGTCTCTCTCTTCCCCCTCTGCCTCTTTCTTCCCCTCCCCTTGTGTGTCTCTCTCATTTCTCCCTCTTTGTCTCTCTCTTCCCCCTCTTCCTCTTTCACCCTCTTTCCCTGTGTCTCTCCCTCCTCCCCATCTCTCTTCCTCCCCTCTTTCCCTGTGTCTCTCCCTCCAACCCATGTCTCTCCCCTCTCCCCATCTCTCTCCTTCCAACCCATCTCTCCCCCCCTTTCCCTGTGTCTCTCCCCTCTCCCTTCCTCCCCCCTTTCCCTGTGTCTCCCCCCTTCCTTCATCTCTCCCCTATCCCTCCCTCCCCCTTTTCCATGTCTCTCCCCTCTCCCTCCCCTCTTTCCCTGTGTCTCTCCGTTCTCCCTCCCTCCCTTTCCCCTTTCCCTGTGTCTCTCCCTTCTCCCTCCCTCCCTTCCCTGTGTCTCTCCCTTCACCCTCCCTCCCTTCCCTGTGTCTCTCCCTTCACCCTCCCTCCTCCCTTTCCTGTGTCTCCTTCTTCCTCCCTCCCCTTTTTCCCTGTGTCTCTCCCCTTTCCCTCCCCCCTTTCCCTGTGTCTCTCCCCTTTCCCTGTGTCTCTCCTTCTCCCTCCCTCCCTCCCCCCCCTTTCCTGTGTCTCCCCTCCCTCCCCATGTGTCTCTCCTCCCCTCTTTCCCTGTGTCTCTCCCCTCTCTCTATTCCCCTCACCCCTCCCCCCCCAATTTACCTTAAAGAAGGCAAGGGGGCCGGCCGCGTTCCAGACTGGAGCCGCCGGAAGGCAAGGGGGCCGGCCGCGTTCCAGACTGGAGCCGCCGGGCCGGGTGGCAGCTTCGCCGGTCCGGCGGCACTCCAGTCACTGCTGTTGCTGATGGCTGAAGGAGGAGGAGCCTGTCTGCCATGCTCCCTCGCGGTTCCCACAATTCCCAGCACAGGAACCGCGAGGGAGCATGGCAGACAGGCTCCTCCTCCTTCAGCCACCAGTGACTGGAATGCCGCCGGACCGGCGAAGCTGCCACCCGGCCGGCGGCTCCAGTCTGGAACGCGGCCGGCCCCCTCTCAGAGTGCCACCGGACCGGCCACCCGGTGGCACCCATGTATCAGCGCAGCCCCCAGGTGCCGCGGCCCACCGGGAAATTTCCCGGTATCCCGGTGGGCCAGTCCGGCCCTGGCCATCGGCCAGCTCTTTTTTCTTTTCTTTGGAAGTAACGGGTGGAATACAGAATTACAATCCAGAACCGACATGTTGGGCAATCGGGTGGTTTGGCCAAATTCAGTTGAATTGCACTTCGACCTGAAATAAACTCAAGTCTAGAGTTGAGCTAGACTCCTCCAAGACAGCAGAGTAACGGTTAATTGATATATTTCGATCAGATGGGATCTCGGGGTTTCATAGACCGAGAGGGCTGGTAATGAAGAGATGGGTCTAGGAGTCATGTAAGCTTGTGGAAAGTTTTTACGAAACTAAAGAATGGGGAGAATTGACAAGGTAAATGCTAATTATAGGATAAAATAGTACAATTTTCCCACTCTGCTGACTAATTTAATCCTAAAATTTGCCATTTCCTCTGCAATCCCCAGTTTGGTATATAAGAGCACATGTTAGTGAGTCCCACTGGAGTGGACAAGCATAATATTTTTAAAAATACTCCTTGCGCTGATTAAGGCTATAATTGTAGATATCGTCCTACGAACAATCCCTGGTTTAACTAAACGCTGCAGCCGCCCTGACATCACTGAGATAAGAGATTGTGTTTATTGCTGAGTTGGGCCATTACAATGACGTAAAAAGGAAAAATACAACAATAAACACATCATATTCTATAAATAGGCCTCGTAAGAAACTGAAAGCTGTGTTTATAGATGTCTGTTATTATATATATTCTTTAGAAATCAGCTGTTAAAGTGACCCTTTCGGACAGAAATCCTATAAAACACAAGTTCACCTTCAGTGATCGATTCCGCCTCCACCAAGATGGCGCCAGGAACGCACCTTTAATAGCAGTTATTATCATTATTATTATTATTATTATTATTTTATTGTTTATATAGCGCCATCAGATTCTGCATGGCTTTACAATGGGTAGATGAAAGATAATTCCCCACTGCTCTCATTTTACTGCTCCCACGCCAGAGGGCTAAATAAAGCTTCGCCTCGCTCACCACCTTGGCGTTGGAATGAGTAATAGTAAACTAGTGACCAGGAAACCTGTCGTATCACAGGGACATGGCGTTAGTGCTCCTATAAATTATACGGTCTGTTGCACAGCGATACGTGGCTCGGTATAAAGCGTATTTAAGGTACAAATTTCTAAAAATGGAGCAGTTGCCTTGGAAACCATCAGAATGTTCCAGCAGATTTCTCCACTTTCACAGTTTATCCCAGAGTTCTTTTTCACGTGCCCCTGCAGGGAGTATGGGATGTGGACTGGGTGTAGTAATTGCATCATAGTACAAAGCCAGGAGTTATTATCATTCAGCTGATTGGAACCTTAGTTCACTTACATAGACTGAGACCCATTGGGGTATTTCTGGCAGACAATTATTGGAAACTACTAACTTTGTATTATCAAAGCCGGATGGTTAGACAAGGTTTTACATGAGCGGTGTTTAACGAGCTTTGGACAATCAAGGGACACTATGAGTGTAGGAAAATTTGTTATGTAAGCACAGGACAGGCAAAGTGAGTGAGCTTTTCTAAAAGCCAGTGAACTATTTCTGCATTTGAGATCACAGTTCTGCTCTCCAGACTGACTTTACCCCAAGAAATCTGCCTTTCCTGTCTCTTAACTGGCTATCTCCCCTGGCCCACTAACCCTTCCATCCTTATCCAACTGCCCAACAATTGTCTACCAACTGACACACTATCAACCTCTCCCATAACCCACAATTCTCTCTGTACCATGCTGAAACACGTGTCTCCATTCCAGCTATCCAATCCTTTACCCCATCCCACAAACACTATCCTCATTCAATCCTTCCTCTGTACCAAATGACCAACACCCCTCTGTCCTAACCAGTTGACACGTCCTTGTGTCCCAAATGGCTAGCACCTCCTTATCTCCCAAATAAACCAATAAAGGTCTCAAGCAGCGACCACCTAGAGTGAATATTCTGCTGGTTTCATTATGGGTCGAAATATAAATAAAATACACAATGGGGCAGCTGTAAAGGGGACTTTTTTTATAATTCTGAAACTGTCCCAAGGTAACTTGGACCTAAATAAATTTCCAAATTGACAACTGACAGCCCCCCTGCATCCCAAACTGGGTGAAAGCTGATCCTCTCGGCAGGGATAATACCGGCCCCCACACCCCATCACGGGATCCAGGTCACTGGTAGTTCAGGGCTGCATTGATAATACAAAGATTACAAAGCAGATATTTTATTTATTTCAGCCCTGAGACAATCTGATTAAACAGTAATGTCAGCACCTAATTCGAAAATCAAACATCAGACAGAGAGCCATTCCCCCACACCCCAAACCTTTACATTGGGCTATAGCCAAAAATGGGTAAATCCAAAACAAGGGTACCGGTGTGACCCCATAGCTCCAAGGCCACGCAGGATCCTTCTGTAACCCGCCTTGTAGCAATGAGTTCCATTATAAAGTCATACGCCAGCCACGTTTACGAATCCAGCACCATTTTTAAACACTCCTCATTATAAAGGGGTATTTAAGAACAATTAACCCTTTTATCACAAAAGAGTATGAAAATTAAAAACAGAGACAAGGCAGTCCTAACAAGTCTCTGTTTTTAATGGGTTCAAACAACAAACGGCTATTAACATGTGACGCTGAGCCCAGATAGAAAGTCTCAGTGTCTGACTCACCTGTACTGACTGCACAGTAATCTCATAATCTGACAATGGCTGAAAATGGCTGTACGTGAGTTCTATGGTCTATAGCAGGCTGTACGTGGGTTATATGGTCTATAGCGGGCTGTACGTGGGTTATAAGGCCTATAGCAGGCTGTACGTGGGTTATATGGTCTATAGCGGGCTGTACGTGGGTTATATGGTCTATAGCAGGCTATACGTGGGTTATAAGGTCTATAGCAGGCTGTACGTGGGTTATATAGTCTATAGCAGGCTGTACGTGGGTTATATGGTCTATAGCGGGCTGTACGTGGGTTATATGGTCTATAGCAGGCTGTACGTGGGTTATAAGGTCTATAGCAGGCTGTACGTGGGTTATAAGGTCTATAGCGGGCTGTACGTGGGTTATATGGTCTATAGCGGGCTGTACGTGGGTTATAAGGCCTATATCAGGCTGTACGTGGGTTATATGGTCTATAGCGGGCTGTACGTGGGTTATATGGTCTATAGCGGGCTGTACGTGGGTTATATGGTCTATAGCGGGCTGTACGTGGGTTATATGGTCTATAGCAGGCTGTACATGGGTTATATGGTCTATAGCAGGCTGTACGTGAGTTATATGGTCTATAGCGGGCTGTACGTGGGTTATATGGCCTATAGTTGGCTGTATGTGGGTTATATGGTCTATAGCGGGCTGTACGTGGGTTATATGGTCTATAGCAGGCTGTACTTGGGTTATATGGTCTATAGCAGGCTGTACGTGGGTTATATGGTCTATAGCGGGCTGTACGTGGGTTATATGGTCTATAGCGGGCTGTATGTGGGTTATAAGGTCTATAGCGGGCTGTATGTGGGTTATAAGGTCTATAGCGGGCTGTATGTGGGTTAAAAGGCCTATAGCGGGCTGTACGTGGGTTAAAAGGCCTATAGCGGGCTTTACGTGGGTTAAAAGGCCTATAGCGGGCTGTACGTGGGTTATATGGTCTATAGCAGGCTGTATGTGGGTTATATGGCCTATATCAGGCTGTACGTGGGTTATAAGGCCTATAGCCGGCTGTACGTGGGTTATATGGTCTATAGCAGGCTGTACGTGGGTTATATGGTCTATAGCGGGCTGTACGTGGGTTATATGGTCTATAGCGGGCTGTACGTGGGTTATAAGGTCTATAGCAGGCTGTACGTGGGTTATATGGTCTATAGCGGGCTGTACGTGGGTTATAAGGTCTATAGCGGGCTGTACGTGGGTTATATGGTCTATAGCGGGCTGTACGTGGGTTATATGGTCTATAGCGGGCTGTACGTGGGTTATATGGCCTATAGCAGGCTGTACGTGGGTTATATGGCCTATATCAGGCTGTACATGGGTTATAAGGTCTATAGCGGGCTGTACGTGGGTTATATGGTCTATAGCAGGCTGTATGTGGGTTATATGGTCTATAGCGGGCTGTACGTGGGTTATAAGGCCTATAGCCGGCTGTACGTGGGTTATAAGGCCTATAGCCGGCTGTACATGGGTTATAAGGTCTATAGCAGGCTGTACGTGGGTTATAAGGCCTATAGCAGGCTGTACGTGGGTTATAAGGTCTATAGCGGGCTGTACGTGGGTTATAAGGTCTATAGCAGGCTGTATGTGGGTTATATGGTCTATAGCGGGCTGTACGTGGGTTATAATGCCTATAGCCGGCTGTACATGGGTTATAAGGTCTATAGCAGGCTGTACGTGGGTTATAAGGTCTATAGTGGGCTGTACGTGGGTTATCAGGCATGCAGCAGGGTATAAGTTAGGTGACTCTACGGGGGTAAGGTGGCTTGCAGCTCATCAATGGCAAAGATGACTCACTCCACTTAATCAGACACATTACTGAGACTCTGTCATTAACGTCACGTTAACGAGACTCTACCTCTGAAAACTTTCCATAGACATTTTGTTTATAATTACAGCGTCTTTCAGGAAGAAACCCCTTTGAAGTGTTAGTCACAAGTTGTCGAGCTTCTTGGAACATCTGAACTGACACATACTTGTACCACCTGGGCAGTCACACGGCCCCCACCGCGGTCATTACTCTGCCCCTTTAATAAGTCATAGGGCCCCGGTTTCACCTTTACCTGTCCTTTGTAGATGTGGAATGCCCTGACCTCATCTCCTGGGAATTCCGGCTCCGTTTCCAGTCATTTGTTCCAACTGCCCCTAACTCGCCTCTCAGGGGTGCACATTAACCCATTCCTGGCAGCAGACACATCGACTAAGGGTGGGAGCTGTGGATTAGTGCTCACATTACTGGTAGGCCAAAAATAATTAAATAAAATTAACTGATGATTCAGTTACAATAAAAATCTCTAAATACATAATAGCAACGATTCTATTAACTCTTACACACTTTATCATTCGCACCTTTTACATACATCCCCACTCTCTGTATAATGCACCTAGACCCCCACTCTCTGTATAATACACATAGACCCCCACTCTCTGTATAATACACCTAGACCCCCACTCTCTGTATAATACACATAGACCCCCACTCTCTGTATAATACACATACAACCCCTCCCTCACTGTATAATACACATAGACCCCCACTCTCTATACAGAACACATACACCCCCACTCTCTGTATAATAGACATAGACCCTCACTCTCTATACAGAACACATACACCTCCTCTCTCTGTATAATAGACATAGATCCCCACTCTCTGTATAATAGACATAGACCCTCACTCTCTGTATAATAGACATAGACCCCCACTCTCTGTATAATACACATACAATTAAACTCAACAAGACAAGACTAAAAAACCAAGGGGTGCTGGCGGCCTTGTTCAAAGAGCTTACAGTTTGGGGGTGATGGCATAGTTTGTACTATTAGGTGTATAATGGGGTAGGGCTGGGGTTCCCAGTCTGTAAACAGCATTTTTCTAATGGGGTGAAGGGGAAGCAGTAATTAGTAATTGGTTAATTATTGCTGAGAATTGGTGTTGGGGATGGAGAGTTGGGAAGATGATGGAAGGGGAATTTCATAGGAAAGGGACAAAGAGAGGGATAGAGCAAGACATGACCACATCTCTTTATTGTACCAGGATATCACAAGGAACCTGAGTAGGGACTCGCTGAGGGGGAGCAGATATCAGTAGCCCAGTCTGGCAATGGTGTTCATTATAAAAAATCACTTCTACACTAAGCAAATATCAATTAAACGTCTCTCCTTTTACTGCACCATCCGATAAACTATACCGTCATTGTTAACTATTCTAGCAAGCTATTTCCCCATCCATTAAATAATCCCACCCTTACCTCTCATGTCACTTTACCCCACTCCCTCTAACATGTAAACTCACTGAGCAGGCCCTCGATCCCTCTGTTACTGTGTCACTATACCCCACTCCCTCTAACATGTAAGCTCACTGAGCGGGGCCTCAATCCCTCTGTTACTGTGTCACTATACCCCACTCCCTCTAACATGTAAACTCACTGAGCAGGGCCCTCAATCCCTCTGTTACTGTGTCACTATACCCCACTCCCTCTAACATGTAAACTCACTGAGCAGGCCCTCAGTCCCTCTGTTACTGTGTCACTATACCCCACTCCCTCTAACATGTAAACTCACTGAGCAGGCCCTCAATCCCTCTGTTACTGTGTCACTATACCCACTCCCTCTAACATGTAAACTCACTGAGCAGGGCCCTCAATCCCTCTGTTACTGTGTCACTATACCCCACTCCCTCTAACATGTAAACTCACTGAGCAGGCCCTCAATCCCTCTGTTCCTGTGTCACTATACCCCACTCCCTCTAACATGTAAGCTCACTGAGCAGGACGTCAATCCCTCTGTTACTGTGTCACTATATCCCACTCCCTCTAGCATGTAAACTCAGTGAGCAGGGCCTCAATCCCTCTGTTACCGTGTCACTATATCCCACTCCCTCTAGCATGTAAACTCAGTGAGCAGAGCCCTCAATCCCTCTGTTACCGTGTCACTATATCCCACTCCCTCTAGCATGTAAACTCAGTGAGCAGAGCCCTCAATCCCTCTGTTACCGTGTCACTATACCCCACTCCCTCTAGCATGTAAACTCACTGAGCAGGACCCTCAATCCCTCTGTTACTGTGTCACTAAACCCCACTCCCTCTAGCATGTAAACTCACTGAGCAGGCCCTCAATCCCTCTGTTACCGTGTCACTATACCCCACTCCCTCTAACATGTAAACTCACTGAGCAGGACCTTCAATCCCTCTGTTACTGTGTCACTATACCCCACTCCCTCTAACATGTAAACTCACTGAGCAGGCCCTCAATCCCCTTGTTACTGTGTCACTATACCCCACTCCCTCTAACATGTAAACTCACTGAGCAGGGCCCTCAATCCCTCTGTTACTGTGTCACTATACCCCACTCCCTCTAACATGTAAACTCACTGAGCAGGCCCTCAATCCCTCTGTTACTGTGTCTCTATACCCCACTCCCTCTAGCATGTAAGCTCACTGAGCAGGGCCCTCAATCCCTCTGTTACTGTCACTATACCCCACTCCCTCTAACATGTAAACTCACTGAGCAGGGCCTCAATCCCTCTGTTACTGTCACTATACCCCACTCCCTCTAGAATGTAAACTCACTGAGCAGGCCCTCAATCCTTCTGTTACTGTGTCACTATACCCCACTCCCTCTAACATGTAAACTCACTGAGCAGGCCCTAAATCTCTCTGTTACTGTGTCACTATACCCCCACTCCCTCTAACATGTAAACTCACTGAGCAGGGCCCTCAATCCCTCTGTTACTGTCACTATACCCCACTCCCTCTAACATGTAAACTCACTGAGCAGGGCCTCAATCCCTCTGTTACTGTCACTATACCTCACTCCCTCTAACATGTAAACTCACTGAGCTGGGCCCTCAATCCCTCTGTTACTGTGTCACTATACCCCACTCCCTCTAACATGTAAACTCACTGAGCAGGCCCTCAGTCCCTCTGTTACTGTGTCACTATACCCCACTCCCTCTAACATGTAAGCTCACTGAGCAGGCCCTCAGTCCCTCTGTTACTGTGTCACTATACCCCACTCCCTCTAACATGTAAACTCACTGAGCAGGCCCTCAATCCCTCTGTTACTGTGTCACTATACCCCACTCCCTCTAACATGTAAACTCACTGAGTAGGCCCTCAATCCCTCTGTTACTGTATCACTATACCCCACTCCCTCTAACATGTAAACTCACTGAGCAGGGCCTCAATCCCTCTGTTACTGTGTCACTATACCCCACTCCCTCTAACATGTAAACTCACTGAGCAGGACCTCAATCCCTCTGTTACTGTCACTATACCCCACTCCCTCTAGCATGTAAACTCACTGAGCAGGCCCCTCAATCCCTCTGTTACTGTGTCACTATACCCCACTCCCTCTAACATGTAAACTCACTGAGCAGGGCCCCCAATCCCTCTGTTACTGTGTCACTATACACCACTCCCTCTAACATATAAACTCACTGAGCAGGCACTCAATCCCTCTGTTACTGTGTCACTATACCCCACTCCCTCTAACATGTAAACTCACCGAGCAGGCCCTCAATCCCTCTGTTACTGTGTCACTATAACCAACTCCCTCTAACATGTAAGCTCACTGAGCAGGCCCTCAATCCCTCTGTTACTGTGTCACTATACCCCACTCCCTCTAACATGTAAACTCACTGAGCAGGGCCCTCAATCCCTCTGTTACTATGTCACTATACCCCACTCCCTCTAGCATGTAAGCTCATTGAGCAGGGCCCTCAATCCCTCTGTTCCTGTGCGTCCAGCTCGTCCTGTTCTAACTACTTGTTTGCTAATTTACCAATTGTACAGAACTGCGGAACAGGTTGGTGCTTTATAAATCACAATAATTCACTGACGGACAGGTTTCACCAGCTTTACTGTTATTACTACATGAACCGTGACTGTGAGCTTGGTAAAGCCGGACCTTATTCACCTCTGTTATCAAATATCCCCATTCTATAATTGTACATGTTAGTGCCCCCTCACATGTGTTAGAGCCCCTTAATGCTCTGTGTCCTGCTATATTTAGCACTGTAGAGCAATTTAAGTGATATCCTGACCCTAGGCACATCCTCTCTGTACCCTGGGAGAGACCTGTGTCTATAGGATGCGGGGGCTGGGGGGCAGATTAAGGAACTGCTTTAGGATATAATCCTTCCTGTGGCCTCCAATCCCAGGCAGGGGTCATTTAGGGCCCTCTCACTAACATGCTGGGTTTTATAACCCCTTCCTTCCTGGAGGGGATGCCATTACTGAATGGGAGTCATTAGAAAGGTCTGTGTGAGTTCTTTAAATGTTTACAGATGACACAGAGGTGTGATTTAAAGGGGCAGTGCACTGAATCATCCTGATATCATTAGAGAATGTACCTTTAAAGGTTTGAGAAGTGGAAATATAATGCTAAGTAAAGGAAATTAGTTTTATGTGTTGCTGCCAAATAAAGTTGTTTTTGTTAGTTACAGTTAATACTGAGAACAAACATTTAAACATTTTTCTAGCAAGAAGCAACACACAAAGTTATATAAGAAAGAAAGAAATGTTTGATAATACAGGGGCCTATTTACTAAACAGTGACCGGACAGCCGAACGAAATCTGAATTGAGAAATTTAGACTCATTTTCACAAACATTTATTCAGCCTAAAATTCACAATTTAGAGATTATGTCACTAAAATCAGGGGGTGGGGGAGGAGGTTTTTTTTGGTTTTTTTTAGTAAATAAGCCCCGCAGGGTTGTTAACTAACGCACGATTCATGGTGAATTTTACATTTTTGGCCAGAGTAGCCAAACTGAGCACGGCTGACTTGGATTAAACTTTGAAATTCATCGTGAATTGCTGCCAGTCCATACTTTGGTGAATAACTGTGCGCCAGTTTTCTGTACTTCATTTTGGAAGACAATTGTCAACGACTCACAACTCCCTGTTTAGTTCAAATATCACAATAAGGTCCAAGCATCCAACCTCCACAGCTTATTGTATCATTTCAGCTCATTGAATCATTACAGCTTATTATTATTATTATATATTTATTATTATTTACTTAGCGCTGTACAATAGGTGGACTAACAGACATGTAATTGTAACCAGGCAACTGGACGTACAGGAACAGAGAGGTGGAGGGCCCTGCTTAATGAGCTTACATTCTTGTTGTATCATTACAGCTCATTGTATCATTACAGTTTATTGCATTATTACAGATTATTGTATCATTACAGCTTATTGTATCATTACAGCTTATTGCATTATTACAGATTATTGTATCATTACAGCCAATTGTATTGCTACAGTTTATTGTATCATTAGTGTGTTGTATCATTACAACTTATTATATTGTTACAATTTATTGTATCGTTATAGCTTATTGTATCGTTAGTTTGTTGTATAGTTACAGCTTATTGTATTGTTACAGCTAATTGTATCACTACCGATCATTGTATTTTGCAGCTTCTTATATGGCTTAGATTATTGTATCATTACAGTACATTTTTTTGTTACAGATTACTGTAGTGCTTATGGTGTAAAGATTCTTTGAGTTCACTTCCTCTGGTTTTCATCAAACGTTTTTAAAAGAGGTTAAAACGAAGCAGGGATTCTCTAAAATCCAAACACAGGTTTCTCTGCTGGAGACGTCAATGAAGAATTTCAGGTTCTCGTTATTGGTATAAATACACATAGTGCCTGTGTAAAGTCAGGTAAGGTGTTTTGCAGTGATGTTCAACATGCACAGGATCCGTCCAGGTAAATGGCCTGTCTCTTTAAGTCAACCTGTGAGTTTGAGAGTCGCAGAGATACGCTCTGTCATAAACCGACATCACTTGGGTTTCGAGGAAAGAAATATAGAGGCTGCAGTTTCGATGATCATTGTAAAATTAAAGCAAATTATATCTTTAGAGATATTAACTTTTATCTGAAATAAGAGCACTTGCCGCTCTATAAACCTCACTCTTTGTACAAAACTCTGATAAGACGTCTGTAACGGGCTTATCAGCCATTTTATCTCTTCGTGTGGCAGCATTTTCCATTGGATACAGCCATTCATTCTAAATAAAGCCCAGGATTATCTTTATATACTAAATGCTAAAAACATAGCTGTCCACACAGAGTTCAAGGCTCCCTAAAATCAGATGATAAATAAGTGGGTTTAGGAGCAACATATGGCTATAACGCCACACACAGTATCTTGCGCAAAATCTTACAATATAGGAACGGCATTGCCGGCAACAAATAATTCTTACAGAATCTTCAGAGCCAACAGCGCATGTTTGTATATAAATCTGTGTAGATATGTCATTCTGATGATACTTGTTAATATGATAATGTAGGGGTGTGTGTGTGTATACATACATGTAATCAGGACCTGGAAAATTCTACAACTCCGCTACAGTCACAGCTCCGCTATAGTACTCTAAATGTTGCCGTTCAGATAACAGTTTAACTGGTAATCAAAGTTATTCACTAAAACGTTAAGCACTGGCAATTCCAAGTTTAGTATTTTTGTCTAAATTAGCGTTTTTTGTTGTTGTGTTTTTATATTTTTGGCTGAAAATTTGAATTTCCCTTTGAAATCCTATAATTCACACTATAGTGAATAATAGTGTGATAACGCTGTGAATATTTAATTTACACCTATGTCCTGTCACGGCCACACTGTGCATTCTTTAGACTGTAAGCTCCTTTGAGCAAAACCTCTCTACCTTTGTTTCGGTGTGTCAAAACTTGTAACGTTTACTTATTGTACAGCGCTACTGAGAATGTTGGTGATTCATAAACATAAAACATATAATGTGGGTGTGCGCATAACAAGTTTTCCTAGGTATTGTGACTTGTCTGTCTTTTTATTGTCTTATTGATTAGTTAGGTCATGTCAAGGCATGAGATATTGATGGTTTAGACTGATCACATGACCAGTAAATGCTCAGGTCACGCTGTGCGCATGCTGTTATAATGTGTTAAATAATGACTTCATTGTACATCTCTGCTGCTGCCTATCATATGAGATAAAAGAGAGAATCGGATTCACAGAGAGCAAACAGTCACACATGTACATGCACATTCTATACACAGATACATTTACAAATGCACAAACATATTGTACACACACACACTGCATATACAATTACATTAATTCATGTACACATACTGCATGGACACTTACACTCACTGCATATACACTTACATTAATTTATACACACACTGCATGGACACTTACATAGAATATGCAATATTCTACACCAGGGGTAGGCAACCTACGGCACTAGTGCCATGCATGGCACTCAAGGTGTCTTTGCACGGCACTCAAGGATGCTAGAGCCAAACAGGCTCTGGCCTATCAGGAGTCCCAGTAAGACTTCAGATGTTTAAACTTCAGAAAATTGGTGAAGGACAATCCTCAATTTATGCATTGCAGCACGTAGAGGAAGTGATCTCGGATCTGTAGTAGAGCAGCCCGCAGTTGCTGTTGCAGCTCCTGTCCTTGACCTGTACCAGGCCAGCCTGGTTCCGACCTGAACCCAGGGAAGCCCCTCACACTGCTAGATATACACAGAAATGCACAATAACCCTCCCCTCATACAAATAATACGAACAGCCCACAAACAAACATACACACAATCCGCACAAACGTAACCCGCTAACAATCCACATACATGCACACAACCCCACATGCAGCCTCTCACATGCAATACACCAAACGACACCCACACACTACCAAACACACAATGTGACATATCCATCCACACACAATTCCACAAGCAACCCCCATACACAGCCCACATTCATACGTATCATACACGACACCATAAACTACTAATGAACATATAGAATATAATAGCTCCTATACGCACAAATACAACGATACAAAGCAATCACGGTAAAAATAACACAAGCAGAATACGGCAGCATACACACCTCAATTTAAAAAAAATAGGACCGGCACGCTACGGGACATCACAGTCCTATATTGGCCTATATTGGCACAGTGCTGTTAAAAGGTTGCCTACACACTGCATATACACTCACACACACTGCATGGACACTTACATTAATTTATACACACACTGCATATATACCTACTCTCACACACATTATATATACACTTACATCAATTTATACACACACTGATATATATTGACACCTAGCGGCGCTCGTTGCAGGCCGTGATGGGATTTTCCGGCGATATCCTGATTTTCAGGTAATTTGGCCGTTAAATATCGATGAAATCCCCGCTCGGACCAGCCCAAGACACAGCACCCACCGACCTTTACCCAACATTGGCAATGTATCTGCAGTTAGCGGAGATGCCGTTTCTTGGAGTTGGTTGAAGCAGGTTACATATGTAATGCGTTTAATGTAACGTGGCGTGTAACGTGTTCGATAAATACAATTGTTGGCATCGATTCTACAAACACTCTGCAAATACTTCTCTTACTTTGGATTAACAGTAAGATCCGTGTAACGATGTGTAGACACAAGGTTTGCTTATTTCAGCAATGCTCGGGAAATAAATGGTAGCAGTATACAGTCTAAATCAGTGAGGGTTATCCTCAACCCACCAAGACTAAACTTCAGCTCCCAAAATACTCAGATTTAGCAATGATAGCCTGTGTTCCTACCCACCCTCCCCCCAATATTCAGGACGTCACAGCGGCAAAGAACATAACACTATGGGGCAGACCTGCAGTTTGATCCCTAATTAATGAATTGTAGAGGAATAGAATTTAGATTATAATAAAAGCCCATGTAATGTCGCAGCTCAGCTATTGTGGAATACATTTTGCCAGCTCTCGGCTGCTCTGTGTTTACCAAGTACGCCCAAAACGGCAATGCCCGGCTAGATTAACAAGCTGAAGGTGGAAATATGGAAACCAGCTTTTAACCAAAGAGGAAACGCTGGCTTCGAATATTATCCTGTTTAAAATATGCTATTTCCCTACGGCGTGTGTGCAGCCTTTCCTTGTCGGTGATTTTATGTGCCAGTAAATATTATGCAATGGGATGTCCCAATTCCTTCACTCCCCAGGGCAGACATAAACTGGCACAGAAGGTGTTGGAGGGATTTAAGGATGGGCAAGGATCTGCGTCAGAGTACCTTCTACGTGACATTCCTAATACCAGCACAGAGCACATAGATACAACTCCAGTTCTATCTACACACACTCCCACTGCGCCCCTCATCCTGGCATACGGGGGTCCTCACAATTATTTATAATCATTTATACGCACCATACAAACGTGGAAATGACAAAGGGAAGTAACCCCTTCCACTGGGTGTGAATGTGCGATATAGTAAGAGTAAGATGGAAAGAAATTTGTTGGTGTTAAACGGGAAACAGATCTGAACTTATCAGAATATGGAGATTAGAATCGTCATGGAGTAAAACTCCCAAATTCTGCCATGATGATCGTTAAGGAACAGTGTACTCACACCCAGGCACTCCATATAGAGAAATTAATATGAACACACCGCTCTGTATAATAATACTGAGTATCTATACACTGATAATGAACACACCGCTCTGTATAATGATACTGAGTATCTATACACTGATAATGAACACACCGCTCTGTATAATGATACTGAGTATCTATACGCTGATAATGAAACACACCGCTCTGTATATTGATACTGAGTATCTATACACTGATAATGAACACACGCTCTGTATAATAATACTGAGTATCTATACGCTGATAATGAACACACCGCTCTGTATAATGATACTGAGTATCTATACACTGATAATGAACACACCGCTCTGTATAATGATACTGAGTATCTATACGCTGATAATGAACACACCGCTCTGTATAATGATACTGAGTATCTATACGCTGATAATGAACACACCGCTCTGTATAATGATACTGAGTATCTATACGCTGATAATGAACACACCCTCTGTATAATGATACTGAGTATCTATACGCTGATAATGAACACAGCTCTGTATAATGATACTGAGTATCTATACGCTGATAATGAACACAGCGCTCTGTATAATAATACTGAGTATCTATACACTGATAATGAACACAGCGCTCTGTATAATGAAGTATCTATACGCTGATAATGAACACAGCTCTGTATAATGATACTGAGTATCTATACACTGATAATGAACACGTCGCTCTGTATAATGATTCTGAGTATCTATACACTGATAATGAACACACCGCTCTGTATAATGATACTGAGTATCTATACACTGATAATATACACAGCGCTCTGTATAATGATACTGAGTATCTATACACTGATAATGAACACACCGCTCTGTATAATGATACTGAGTATCTATACACTGATAATGAACACACCGCTCTGTATAATGATTCTGAGTATCTATACACTGATACTGAACACAGCGCTCTGTATAATGATACTGAGTATCTATACACTGATAATGAACACAGTGCTCTGTATAATAATACTGTGTATCTATACACTGATAATGAACACGCCGCTCTGTATAATGATACTGAGTATCTATACACTGATACTGAACACAGCGCTCTGTATAATGATACTGAGTATCTTTACACTGATAATGAACACAGTGCTCTGTATCATAATACTGAGTATCTATACACTGATGATAAATGTGCTGCACTATATAATAATACTGAGTATCTATACACTGATAATGAGCACGCCGCTCTGTATAATGATACAGAGTATCTATACACTGATAATGAACACACCGCTCCGTATAATGATACTGAGTATCTATACACTGATAATGAACACGCCGCTCTGTATAATAATACTGAGTATCTACACGCTGATAATGAACACACCGCTCTGTATAATAATACTGAGTATCTATACACTAATAATGAACACACCGCTCTGTATAATAATACTGAGTATCTTTACACTGATAATGAACACAGCGCTCTGTATAATAATACTGAGTATCTATACACTGATAATGAACACAGCGCTCTGTATAATAATACTGAGTATCTATACACTGATAATGAACACACCGCTCTGTATAATAATACTGAGTATCTATACGCTGATAATGAACACAGTGCTCTGTATAATGATACTGAGTATCTATACACTGATAATGAACACACCGCTCTGTATAATAATACTGAGTATCTATACACTGATAATGAACACACCGCTCTGTATAATAATACTGAGTATCTATACACTGATAATGAACACAGCGCTCTGTATAATGATACTGAGTATCTATACACCGATAATGAACACACTGCTCTGTATAATGATACTGAGTATCTATACTCTGATAATGAACACACCTCTCTGTATAATAATACTGAGTATCTATACACTGATAATGAACACACCGCTCTGTATAATGATACTGAGTATCTATACACTGATAATGAACACACCGCTCTGTATAATGATACTGAGTATCTATACACTGATAATGAACACGCAGCTCTGTATAATGATACTGAGTATCTATACACTGATAATGAACACACCGCTCTGTATAATGATACTGAGTATCTATACACTGATAATGAACACACCGCTCTGTATAATGATACTGAGTATCTATACACTGATACTGAACACACAGCTCTGTATAATGATACTGAGTATCTATACACTGATAATGAACACACCGCTCTGTATAATAATACTGAGTATCTATACACTGATAATGAACACACCGCTCTGTATAATGATACTGAGTATCTATACACTGATACTGAACACAGCGCTGAGTATCTGATATAATGATACTGAGTATCTTTACACTGATAATGAACACAGTGCTCTGTATCATAATACTGAGTATCTATACACTGATGATAAATGTGCTGCACTATATAATAATACTGAGTATCTATACACTGATAATGAGCACGCCGCTCTGTATAATGATACAGAGTATCTATACACTGATAATGAACACACCGCTCCGTATAATGATACTGAGTATCTATACACTGATAATGAACACACCGCTCTGTATAATGATACTGAGTATCTATACACTGATAATGAACACACCGCTCTGTATAATGATACGAGTATCATACACTGATATATAATGATACTGAGTATCTATACACTGATAATGAACACAGCCGCTCTGTATAATGATACTGAGTATCTATACACTGATAATGAACACAGCGCTCTGTATAATAATACTGAGTATCTATATACTGATAATGAACACACCGCTCTGTATAATGATACTGAGTATCTATACACTGATAATGAACACAGCGCTCTGTATAATGATACTGAGTATCTATACGCTGATAATGAACACACCGCTCTGCTCTGATATAATATATACTGAGTATCTATACCTGATAATGAACACACCGCTCTGTATAATGATACTGAGTATCTATACACTGATAATGAACACACCGCTCTGTATAATGATACTGAGTATCTATACACTGATAATGAACACAGCGCTCTGTATAATAATACTGAGTATCTATACACTGATAATGAACACACCGCTCTGTATAATAATACTAAGTATCTATACACTGATAATGAACAGACCGCTCTGTATAATGATACTGAGTATTTATACGCTGATAATGAACACAGCGCTCTGTATAATGATACTGAGTATCTATACACTGATAATGAACACAGCGCTCTGTATAATGATACTGAGTATCTATACACTGATAATGAACACACCGCTCTGTATAATGATACTGAGTATCTATACACGGATGATAAATGTGCTGCACTATATAATAATACTGAGTATCTATAGTCTTACAACTAACATGCTGCACTATAGGACTTTGTACGTTTCTTTGAAGCCGGTCTCCAGACTCAGTGAGTGTCTTTTGTTGCAGATTTACAAACTGCACGTTCAGTGTTTCCTGGACGCAATATGATTTTGGAGGGTAGGGGGTGTATTTAGTTGTAAAACTCCAACAAATTGTGCAACTCTTTTTACAAGGAAAAGGTGGTATTTTAACACAAGATAGTCTTACAGGCAAAAACAATCTCATTACATTGTAAGGTCTGTGCAGAGAAGCTTACACTCTAACGCAGCTTTGGTAAGCACATTGAGTGAATGACACTTAGATCTACGTACCAGTCACACCCATAGCAAATCTTCAAATATGTGGGATCTGCATTTTCCATTGCATTATAAAGCAGATATTATGTCAATCCCAAAAAAAAGTAAAATATCCCATGATATAAATCCAGGTTTGTGAAGAAAATCCAAAATCAGGTTTATTCCCTTAATGTGTGTCTCTTGCTGGATTAGATCCAGGGTTGGGGTGCAGGAGCTGCATAAAGCTGGCTGTCCAGGCAGAGTTTGGAATGAGTAGATGGGACAGACAGATGAAGTTAATGTTTCACCCTGCAAGTGTACAGGGAGCAGCGATTGGAGCAGCAATCCATATATCCCTGGGACGGAGGAGGAAGAGGGGATTTCCTCAGGAAAGAGAAGGAGGCTGAAGGATAGGATACTGAAGGAAGGAGACGATGCAGATCGAATCACGTCAGCGCCAAACTGTACTTCTAAAATAAACAAACGGCATGGATGTATAGATGGATAATCACATAGAGAGAGATAGAGAAAGAGAGAGAGATAGATAGATATATTTATACATGGATGGATGGATAATCATAGATAGAGCGATAGATACATACATTTATACATGGATGAAGGAATGGATGGATACCTCATTCAGCGTATTGACCTATATGCTAAGTACAGGGGAGGGAGGATAACTTGTGACCTGGGGACACAAAAATATTTAGAGGCCCAAAATGCAATTTTACCAGCCCATCCGTTAACATCAGTGATAGACACAAGTACCAGATGTGTTGATAGACCATACAAGATAATTGAATAGAAAGAATTAAAGCTATATATGTGGGGGTTTAGATATGAAAAGTGGTAAGCGAGCAGTCAGCGGAACAAATGCCCACTTGGCCATCATTGATCAATAAGGGAGATCTCACTAACCAGATGAGCATTCAGTAAAAAGAGGTCTGAAGGGTTTTCCAGCAAGGGAATGTAATTAATGCATTAAATACATTAACATTGTATATCATGCCAATGAAAACTAGATACATAAACTTGATATATCATGCCAATGAGTCATATGTGCCTCTAAAAAGCCTTCCAGTGTCCTCTATGCCCCTAAACTCCTTGCTAGTGCCATATTTTTGTCCCAATGCCTCTGTGCCATCATTCTGCCTCCAGCCTCTTTGTGCCATTGCTCTGACCCCAACAGCTCTGTACCATCTCTCTGCTACCAGAAACTTGGTATGGCACTCTGCACTTACCCCTGTACCCAGACGGCATCCCCTACACTTACCCCAGGACCCAGATGGCATCCACTCCCAGAGGACATCCCCTGCACTTACTCCAGGACCCAGGTGGCATGCACTCCCAGAGGACATCCCCTGCACTTACCCCAGGACTCATATGACATCTCCTGCACTTACCCCAGGACCCAGATGACATCTCCTGCACTTACCACAGGACCCAGATGGAATCCCCTGCACTTACCACAGGACCCAGATGGCATCCCCTGCACTTACCACAGGACCCAGATGGCATCCCCTGCACTTACCACAGGACCCAGATGGCATCCCCTGCACTTACCACAGGACCCAGATGAAATCCCCTGCACTTACCACAGGACCCAGATGAAATCCCTTTCACTTACCACAGGACCAAGATGGCAACCCTGCACTTACCACAGGACCTAGATGGCATCCCCTGTACTTACCACAGGACCCAGATGACATCCCCTGCACTTACCACAGGACCCAGATGAAATCCCTTTCACTTACCACAGGACCCAAGTGGCATCCCCTGCACTTACCACAGGACCCAGATGGCATCCCCTGCACTTACCACAGGACCCAGATGAAATCCCTTTCACTTACCACAGGACCAAGATGGCAACCCTGCACTTACCACAGTACCCAGATGAAATCCCTTTCACTTACTACAGGACCCAGATGGCATCCCCTGCACTTACCACAGGACCCAGATGACATCCCCTGCACTTACCACAGGACCCAGATGGCATCACCTGTGTGCTGGACCATGTCATTATATTATAGACTTGTTTATGTTCCAAAAAATCCCAAGTGAATAAAATGGCGCAGGCTCACTTTAAGAGGTGCAATAAATATTAAAGTGTCACTAATCTCTGCATGCAGCAACCACTTTAAACCCCGGTAAAAAAAGCTTCCTGTGCAGCGGAGACGGGGCTAAACTGATGGCGGGAGCGGAGCTAAAAGTGCCGGGTAACTACTGCAGGGGAAGCAGGAAGGAGTACCTGCTTCCCCAACAACCAGTCTCCAGGAGCTGCACTGCCTCCATTCCTCCATAATGAACAGAGGTAACTATGTGTTTGTCTGTGTAACAGAGCTTCCTGTACCCGGTTGGGTACCTCCGCCGACGGATGCTCCTAGTGCTCAACAAGGACTCCAAGCACTCCACCAGACACCATCAGCACCGCAGTCCCCACGTCCAGCGTTACAGCCAACGGTCTGTCTCTCTTTATGGAGTACAAAAGTACTTACAATACATGGATGGAGTCTTTCTCTGTGTGTGTGGATGTCTTCCTATGTGTGTATGGCTGTCTGCCTCTGTGTGTGTGTGTGTGTGTGTGTGGCTGTCTGCCTGTGTGTATTTGTGTGGCTGTCTGTATGTGTGTGTAAGACTGTATGTGTGGCTGTGTGTGTGGGGGGGGGGCATCTGCCTGTAATTGTGTGTGAGTGTGTTTATCTGCCTGTAACTGTGTATGTGTGTTACTGCCTGTACCTCTGTGTTTCTGCCTGATCCTGTCTATATGACTATCTGCCTGCGGCTGTGTGCATGTGGTGGATTTTACGTTGTATATGTATAACTGTGTGCATCTTACTGTGGGAATGTGTGCACTTAACTCTGCAAAAATATACACCTGCATTCACACATAGGCTTAATACCCATCACAGACAGTCAATAAACCCAGCACAAATATCACCTACAACCAATACACGCATATCACACACAGTTAATACACCCATTACAAATATCACACACAGCCAACACATGGCATGCATATCACACACAGTCATCACACCTATCACATACACAGACAAGACAAACATTACCCCGTATTATAGTGAGATGTATTACAGTGGAGCTATGATATATAAAATGCACATTACTTTTTTATAGTTTTATAGTTAGGGAGCTCGGTGATACACTAATAGACACATTACTTAGATTTGTATCGTTGTGTAGTGTATGATCTTTGTGACAAACTCCCCTTTTTAAGGGAGATTGCCATACGTTTTTGGAGGGGCCTGCTCGCCAGCCTCCTGCCCTCCTGTGACTATGGCTCCTTTAATTTACTGTGATTAAGAGTACTATTTGTGCATATTGGGACTTAGCACAATGCCCCTTTAAACTTTCGAAGTGGAACTTGGAACTACTGAACAGCCGGACCACACACAAGTGGAGTGTGCAGCCAATTTACCTCCCAGGCTGGGAGTTAACCGCAACCAAATTGACTTACGGCTGGATGGTCGCCGTTCGTATAGTCGAACACGTGGTGGCGGCCATCTTGTTTAGTCGAACACGTACAGTGGTGTTTGGTCGTCGAGTTCATGGTACTCAAATCGGACACGCGACGGTATGAACACCGCTGGACTTTATCTTCTCCGGAGCTTCGACTGAAGTTGAACGGTGTTCGACAGTTTGAACGCCACTTTAACATTGGCTATTTGGACCCCGTTCGTGCATTCAAACAGAACTTAGCATTGGAAATAGACCAGCCGCACAGCCTAAATCTGTGGAACTATTTTGGGCATGAAAGCCATGCTTGCGGTCGGTCAAAAGAGACTTCCATTGAACTTTTGATCTGGGTGATTTTTTGATTTTTGTGCATTTCATGTCCATGTGGGCGGTAACCTTGTGAGGAAATACTGTGTAAAAGAAGCAGCTGTACCATTAAACCAGCAGTTCTACTTCACCCTCAATCTAGAGTCCTGTCTCTTATTGGGGGAATCTCCTACAAGGGATTGCTATGCTCTTCATACTCCCTTGAATAATCACTAAGCTCTTGTAAGAGCCCTTGAATAATCACTAAGCTCTTGTAAGAGCTTGTTCCTGTTCCTGCCTTACTCTCTGGGGAAAGAGAGGTTCACCCACTGGAACCTGGAGCCTTCTCGTAGGTCCAGGGTGGGTAGGAGACAGCGAGACCCCAACCAAACTGCGGCGGTTCGTGGGGTCTGCAGTGCTTATGGTGTCACATGGAGTGCTTGGAGCCCTCAGGAAGCACTAGGAGCATCCGTCGACGGAGGTACCCAGTCAGGGTGCCAGGCGATCCGTTGCAATCTTGTCACAGAGCTCCACATTACTGTGAGTTTTATTGTTGTGGAGCTCTGTGATAAATGGAGAAGTAGCGCATTACTATAAATTTTTATTCCAAAGAGGTCAAGGTAAATAAGTACAATCCAGAGCTCCAAAGCAAAACCACTCACAGTATTATGTGACTGTAACGGACCGTTTTGCACACAAGGGGTAAAAACCGTTTAGGCGATCGGCCCCCTTTCCAGAGATCCAGGCACAGCTACTGCAGAACACCAAAAACTCACGAACTGGATACAAAATAGCACTCCAACTCCCGAAATGGAACCTCCCAAATAGCTGCTAGCAGACGAACAGGAAAAGCAGACGAACAGCTTACACTCCTGGCAATCAGTCTCTAACAGCATACAGTGAATCCCCCCAAGAACGAGACAAGGCTCTGTGTTGAGGGTCAAGCAGTGGTCTCAGGTGCTGGCACACCCAGCCTGGTTTTTATTACAGTGTTTCAAATACAGGACCACCCACAGGGAGGGATAAAACAACCAATCATATCACAGTTACATCCCACATATTCCCTCCCCTTATCCTGAGAGGAAACCCAATTATACAAACAGTTAAAACATACTTTCTACCCAACTTTCATAACTCCAAAACCATACATCACATTCACATAAAATTACATATGCACAATCAATCCATTCAGGGGAACAACATATTCAAAAATGGCACAAATCAGACAAGGGGTTCAAAAGTTAGTAAAAAGTCCTTTGTGACTAAATGAAGCATGGCTTTCTGGCCCAAACCAGTTTCAGAGTCTTCTATCCTGGAGATAAGTAATTCAATTATCTCCCAGGATAGACACAAGACTCCATTAAGCACATGGTTGCAAAAAGACACAAAACACTTTAAAATACATAAAGTCACATTTTATACATAAAACACAGACATTTCACATATCCCCAGATAGCTCAGGTCTGAGCGCACATTATTAAGTGAATGGCGCTCAGACCACACGAATACAGTTTAATAGCCATGGAGCCAAAGTCTTTACAGTCAGTTTCATACGAATGGGCTCCATGGGATTCCCTAATTCAAAGAAGTCCAAACAAATCCACTGAACCCCTGTGCAAGTATACCAATACAGCTTTTCTGCAGGCAAAACAAAGTCTTTAAAGTAGCCATAGTCCAAAGGCAGTAGAAGGAAGCAAACCAGCTCTCCAATGCAATGTATGAGATTGGTCTCGCCTAAGATCTCTCCCCTTTTTCCAAACAGACTAACAGGGATCTGACCTCCGCCGTCAGTGCCCTTGTGCTAGTCCAGCAGCCCACCCACAACAAATAAAACCACAGCACAGCCCACCCACAATAAATGAATGGTTACTACACCTGGGTAGAGAAGAAGCTTGTTCATGTCCAGGTGCCTCACCACGGCTGTGCTGGGTACGGGTACGCTGACTTGGTGGGTTGCTGCGTGGGCAGAGACCAGCGGCACTCTGCCCTGTTGCCAGCGCTACTGGGAGGGTAGCCTGGTGGAAGCCTGGTTGTTGGAGGGGGAGACCGACTGTCTCCCCTTTAAATACACCGCCCTGCTGCTGCTGCTGGAGACTGACTGTCTCCCCTTTAGATGCACAGTCCTGCTGCTGGAGACCGACCGTCTCCCCTTTAGCTGCACAGTCCTGCTGCTGGAGACCGACCGTCTCCCCTTTGGTTACCCATCTCTGCTGCTGGAGGGGGAGACCGACTGTCTCCCCTTTGGCTAGACAGCCCTGTCGCTGTGGAGAGGGGGTAACAAGCTCCTCTCCCATACATACTTCTAGCTGTGGGGGAGGGAGACCGACTGTCTCTGCTCCCAATACAGAGTCCTGCTGCTGGGGAAAGGGGACTGGGCTCTCTATTCCCGGTAGGACACTCTGCCGCTGGGGAATGGAGACGGGGCTCCCAATTCCCAATAATCTGTGCTGACGCTGGGGAGTGGAGACTGGGCTCCCAATTCCCAAAGCATCATTCTGCCGCTGGGGAATGGAGACTGGGCTCCCAATTCCCAAAAAATCACGCTGCCGCTGGGGAGGGAGGACACTGCTCTCCTCTCCCTGGACTTCCCACTGCCTTCCCGGCATATCACTTGGCTGCTGGGGGGCAGGAACAACTACCTCTGCCCCCTGTAACTCAGCCTGTCGCTGGGGAGGGAGGACACTGCTCTCCTCTCCCTGTACTGCACACTGCCTTCCCGGCATATCACTCTGCTGCTGGGGGGCAGGAACAACTACCTCTGCCCCCTGTAACTCAGCCTGCCGCTGGGGAATGGAGCTCAGGCTCCCAATTCCCTGCAATATCTCCCGCTTGGGAATGGAGCTCGGGCTCCCAATTCCCTGCAATTTCTCCCGCTGGGGAATGGAGCTCGGGCTCCCAATTCCCTGCAATTCATTCTGCTGCTGGGGGACAGGAGCGACTATCTCTGTCCCCTGTAACTCAGCCTGCCGCTGGGGAATGGAGACTGGGCTCCCAATTCCCTGCAGGACCGGTGGAGAGACCTCGGTCCCATCTCTACCGGCCACCTGGGGTTCTTCCCAGTAAAACTGTACCATCTCGTCCCCTCTGAATGGGTCTGGCTCTGGGTTTGTCATGCTGCTCTCCTGCTGAGCCTTCTCGCTGTATTGAAACAGTTGCTGGTAGCCCTGTTCTAGCTCCATCTCCCGGGTTACCAGGTGGACCAGGTCTTGCTCAATTTTGTGAGCGTCGTCCCAGTCATACCTGCTCTCCCTCCACTCCCAGAGATCACTGAACCGGGCTTGTGTAGGGCTCCCAAATTCGAGCTCTGAAAACGACCCCCATAACAAGCCAGGACCATCAAACTCCTCTCCCTCTGGCTTGTCATGCTCGGCTGTCCAGGGTAGGTACTGTGCCCCATACCACCAGAGCGCCTGGTAGGCATCTTCTAGCCACAACTCCTGCCATACTAGGTGTTCCAATTTCCTCACCCATTCCTCTAGGGGCTGCTCTCCCAGGAAGGGCATCCGCAGGGCTACTCGCTTCTGCAACCGCTGGTCTTCCTTGGGGAGTCTCTTGCCCGCTGGTACTCCACAATACCCAGTGCCTGGTACCAGATGCCTTTACGGACTGCATCTCGGTCATCCATGGCACCCTCGTCATACTCCACTGCTGGTTCCATCTCGGTGCTGTCAGGGTCGCTCTACTGGGACATGCGTTGCCCTCAAATTGTAAAATCCAAAGAAATGGTGTCTCCTGTAGCTGTCCTTCTGGCTGTAGGAACGATCCCGCCGCTTGCCACCAATTGTAACGGACCGCTTTGCACACAAGGGGTAAAAACCGTTTAGGCGATCGGCCCCCTTTCCAGAGATCCAGGCACAGCTACTGCAGAACACCAAACTCCCGGACTGGATACAAAATAGCACTCCAACTCCCGAACTGGAACCTCCCAAATAGCTGCTAGCAGACGAACAGGAAAAGCAGATGAACAGCTTACACTCCTGGCAATCAGTCTCTAACAGCATACAGTGAATCCCCCCCCCCAAGAACGAGACAAGGCTCCGTGTTGAGGGTCAAGCAGTGGTCTGAGGTGCTGGCACACCCAGCCTGGTTTTTATTACAGTGTTTCAAATACAGGACCACCCACAGGGAGGGATAAAACAACCAATCATATCACAGTTACATCCCACATATTCCCTCCCCTTATCCTGAGAGGAAACTCAATTATACAAACAGTTAAAACATACTTTCTACCCAACTTTCATAACTCCAAAACCATACATCACATTCACATAAAATTACATATTACATATTCAAAAATGGCACAAATCAGACAAGGGGTTCAAAAGTTAGTAAAAAGTCCTTTGTGACTAAATGAAGCATGGCTTTCTGGCCCAAACCAGTTTCAGAGTCTTCTATCCTGGAGATAAGTAATTCAATTATCTCCCAGGATAGACACAAGACTCCATTAAGCACATGGTTGCAAAAAGACACAAAGCACTTTAAAATACATAAAGTCACATTTATACATAAAACACAGACATTTCATATATCCCCAGATAGCTCAGGTCTGAGCGCACATTATTAAGTGACTGGCGCTCGGACCACACAAATACAGTTTAATCACCATGGAGCCAAAGTCTTTACAGTCAGTTTCATACGAATGGGCTCCATGGGATTCCCATCTGGGGTATAACACATTCAAACAAATCTACTGAACCCCAGGCAGAAAAGCACGAATACAGCTTTTCTGCAGGCAAAAACAAAGTCTTTTAAAAGGGGGCCATAGTCCAAAGGCAGCAGGCGAGCAACCAGGCTTCTCCAATGCAATGTGGCGAGATTGGTCTCGTCACAGTGACATACTTAATCTGCTCCTCTGTAATGTAGCCCATGGAGCAGCACAGCTAAGGGAAATGGGCCTTGACATTGCTAGGGGACAGGCATAGGATAGGGGTATGTGTGGATTGACTATGTGGTTGTTGGGGGTGGGCTTTGGGTAAGGGTATATATAGGGTGCCATTTTAGATTAGGGACCATTTTACTTAATCCTCACTTACCTGTTGTTGTCCCACCCTCCCTCCCTTTGTTCAGTGGATAGCACCCCCTTGGTCACGACAGCGGGGGATGAATAGAAAAGTTGGGCGTAGGTCAGTTGGTCATAGGTATGTTAGTTTTGTTCACTAAGAACAGTTAAGTTTAGAATGGTATCTCGATAGGTGCGAGCCCGTCGGTAGCTCCGAATCTTGGTATACCCCTACATTGTGAAAGCTGGAAAATCATGCCCTCTGTGGTAATGGTTTATGTGTACTTTAATGTATTTATATGTTATAATTGGTATCAATAATTGTTATGTGGGTCATTGTCAGGGTAGTTATGGTAAAGGTATGAGAGTCCATAGTGGATCATGTATTGTGTTGACAATGACCTTATAATTTTATCACATGACAGGAGGCTTCATATTTGCATATCTTTCTTTACTGAAAACTCCAGCAGCATAGAAACATAACAACCAATCAGAAAAAAGTTATGATGCCCATAAAAGGCCCTGTCTATGACATCACTCCCTCTTTCTTTGCTGCTCCAGCCATGCATCAGGTCAGAGTATTTTACCTCTCTGGTAGATTCTTAATTTACACTGTTTTTGATTGTCATTCCACTATATATTACTCTATTTATTGCTAACACCTGCTACCTTGGCCCCCCTTATTCCTGTCCCTTCACTGTATCCCTCTGTTTTTTCCCCCTTTTTATTTCCACCTTACTGCCTGGTATCCGCGGGCGCAACGACTACCCGTGTCGCGCTCGCCTCGCGGACCGGCCCCTTTCACTTACACAGGGGACTGTATGGGGACGGGTGGAGGGAGGCTGGGGTCAGCGTTTGTGTTGCATTTATCCCCTTTGTTTTGCACCGCGCGACCGCGATCCGCGGCGCACCTTCACATGTGGGCGGCGGCCATCTTGGATCTCGCGGCTCGCGAGATACCCGACGGCCGCCTTCCCTGCTCGCTCGGCGGATCGGGAACTCACCCGACCGCCGGGCTCCACAAGTGTATGCTCTCCCAACTGAACAATGGGAGAGTGCAAGCTGGATTTCAGTTTTTTTTTTTTATGTATTCTTTCGATGTATTTTGCCACAGTGCCTGCCAACAGTGTCTGCCAAACAAATACTTACATGCAGGCATTAAAGGAGATTATGTCTTTGTACCTTACTCAGGGTCTATACCCTATACAGGGTCATACCATATTACCAGGGGCGGACTGACCGGTCGGGCACTTCGG
>OW240916.1:182979173-183135624 GCA_933207985.1 Pelobates cultripes | reverse complement strand
GGGGTTTAACACCGACCTTTCCCAATTGACTAGGAAACCCAGGTTCTGGAGTAATGACGTTGTCCACGTGACATGTAGGTGCTATTGATCTCTTGATTGAGCCATAAGTAGGATGTCGAACAAATAAACAATCAGACGTACCCCTTGGGTTCGGAAGAAGGACACCACTGGTTTCATGACCTTGGTGAAACACCAGGGGGCTGAGGAGAGCCCGAACGGTAGACATGTAAATATCCATCGTCTCCCTCTCCAAGTGAATTGGAGAAAATCTCTGTGTTCCTCGGTTATGGGAACCGTAAAGTAGGCGTCTTTTAGATCCAGTTTGGCCAGCCAGTCTGACTCTTGTAGGAGTTCCCGAAGGCAATGGATGCCCTCCATCTGGAAGTGTTGGTATTGAAGGAAAGCATTGAGGGGACGGAGGTTGATGACGGGGAGCACTCCCCCTCCTTTCTTTTAGACCAAAAAGAGGTTGCTCGTAAACCCTGAGTGAGTGAACGGGAGCTCTTGGATTGCACCTTTGGCGAAAAGTTCTACGATCTCCGAGGAGATCAGTGATTCCTGCTCTCGAGACAGATACAATTCCCTGGGGACAAAATGTTGGACAGGCATGGACACAAAATCGATATGGTAACCCCGTACTGTTTGGAGAATCCAAGCATCTGTCGTCAAGGCAGCCCATGCCTCGTAAAAATGGGCCAATCTGCCAGCCACCCGCTCTTGAACATAGGGGAAAGAAGGGGTACTCACCATAAGGGCGTCTGCCCGATGTGGCACCTCTCGGATAACGGGGGTTCCAGGGTCTCCCTCTGGACGGGAAGAATGGAGCTGCTCTGGGCTCCTGGAAAGTCCTTGAAGGGAAGAAGGAGCCTTGTTGAGCTCGAAACAAACCCCTGAATCCCCGGCCGGGTGGATGGCTTCTGTTGCGCCCGGCACCTCCAAAAACCCTAAGGGAGAAGACCCTCTTCATATTGGATTGGGCCTTGTCAATGGCGGTGAATGTTTTCACATACGACCCTGGGTCTCTGACAAAATTGTCACCAAATAACATCCCCTCAGCAGAGGGACCTGGTTTGGATATGGCCATGGTAGCCAGTTTCGTGTCAATCTTGAGCAGGATGGCCTTCCTGCGTTCGGCTGACATGGCCATATTGGCATGCCGAGCAGGCAAATGGCACGTTGTACCCAGCCAATTGCCACATCTAGGTCAAAGTCTGACTCGCCCAACTTGGCGGAGTCTAACATCTCATAGGCCTTGGACAAAGGACCTAGAGTATCCATTATCTTATCTTGGCAGTTCCTCAGCGAAAAATCTAGGCCCTTCTTGGGCTTCCAGCCCGATTTATTAAGGAACTGTGCAATTTGTGGATCGACCTCGGGTGTTTTGCACGCCGATCTTGGCACCAAGGGTCTAGGGCATTCTGCCCGCAGTTTACTGCGTCCCTCTTTAGATAGTGGTGTGCGCATCCTATGCACAATATATCGGGCAATGTGCTCAGGGGGTTCCCACTCAGCTGAGCGAGGATGACGCAGATCATCCGGATCGAACAGGGGGTTACCTTGCGGAACCAGAAGCACCGCGCCACCTCTCTCCCACTGGGCAGCAACACCCTGAACAGGAATAGCGACCCCAGTACGGGATGCTACGGCAGGGGGAGCTCCCTCCTCCGAGCCGGCCTCATCATAGGACCCATATTCCATCTCCTCGGACTCATCCTCCTCACTCCGGTCGCTCTCCAACCTTTCCTCACGGGATCTAGCCTGTTTCCATAATCTGGCTGGTTTTGCCCGATCAGGGCTCTTTTGCGTGGCGGTAGCGCGCCATCTGTGACCGCCTCAGGCGAGCCCGTCAAGTCAGGTATAACCTGCGTCATGGAGTGGGAGGCGAGGTGTTTGACCTTCACCGTGGCCTTACAGGCCTTAGGCGAGGTAGGGTCAGTGGAAGGACCCGCTCCCTGTAGGGTATGGGTAGCTGCCTGGGGCAATAAGAGGGTTTGTTCCAGCGTTTGGGAGAATGATGATGACATCGCTCCCATCGCGGAGGCAAGCTCTCTCTGGAGAGAGGATGCCATGGTGGAGTCCAGCAGAGCTTGGAACTCCTCAGACACTATTTGTTCCTCAGGAACTCCATGAGGGAAGTCATCAATGTGGCCCTCAGGGCCATCACCTTTATCCTGCATGGCTGCAGTTGAAGAAAAAACAAGGGCAGCAATAATGAGCAGTCTGAAAAAAGAAAAATACAGATAAATATACATAGGCAAAGGAAAACAGGGTTTAATAACCCATATAGGAAAAAACAATATAGTAGAGGAAAGAAAAAGGCACAAAAAATATATATATATATACAGAAAAAATCCAGTACATACAAAAAAGATCAGAAAACAGACATAAACCACATAAAACCTCTAATATACCTATGCAGTGGTGTGTCCAGGGAAACTAAAGCAGAGCTGGGGGTCGAACCGCCTGAGATCGAGGTCGGGAGGATGTAAGATGGCCACCGCATGAGGCAGGGAGAGCAGAGAGTGAGTAACCGCTGGGGGATGGGGCGCGGTCGCAGGAGCCGCGCGGCCGACCTTCACACGCTCGGGAGCCACCGCCGAGCTAAGCGGAGGCTCACCGGTGCGAACCAGACCAGGATCGGGCACTGCCACTCACTACGGCCACCCAAGACCCGCAGGGGAAGCAGGGAGAGAGTGGGCGGCGGTAACGCAGCACGCGAGGAGAGGACCCAGGGGGACACACCACCAAGAAACAAAAGGTATAAAAGCAGCAGGCTCCTAATAAACCAAAGGGCACAAAGGAGCAAGCAATCAATAACAAAGGTAAAACTGTCTTAAATCACTACAAATATACAGAGCATGAAAAGTACTTATCTGGTCTGACAGCAGCAAAGAAAGAGGGGGATTGTGGGGTCATCAAGCATGTTATAGTCACTTCCTGTGTTACGTGATTGGTTGCTTGAACACTGTACTATTTTTTTGTTCATTTCAGTTATTTTTTTCATCTCTGTTCTTTGTTGCTGAGAGTAATAAAGAAAGAGATATGCATAATAGGAGCCTCCGTGTCTTTAATAAAATCAGTGCTCTGTTCAATAACAAATCCTGTGTAAATGAAACAGATTATACAACAAAGACTAATTCTGGCCATTGACTATGGGGAATGGCCAAAAGCAGATAATTAATTCCACTATATAATTTATTCTGCTACTTGCTCCTTCAATTTGGTCACATTACCCATCACCGTGATTTGTTGATGGAACTAAACTGGCTAAATTGTAAGTCCACACGTAACACACGGCCTGACCAGCATATAGTATGCTGACTACAGCTTCTCATATCTTCTTTAACTAACCCCCAGTCTACTACCAGCATTTTAATCTCAATACCTTTTCAACAAAGAAGCAAGTCGAGCAACCTACCCCTAGAGAGCACTATAACTACAGAACAGTTTTCCAGAAGACATGAAATTGTGCACTACACATACCTGTAATATTTGGTTGTGTTACTATTCATATTAAGTGTGGGTGACATTGCCCGTGAATTTTACCACATGACAGGAGGCTTCATATTTGCATATCTTTCTTTACTGAAAACTCCAGCAGCATAGAAACATAACAACCAATCAGAAAAAAGTTATGATGCCCATAAAAGGCCCTGTCTATGACATCACTTCCTCTTTCTTTGCTGCTCCAGCCATACATCAGGTCAGAGTATTTTACCTCTCTGGTAGATTCTTAATTTACACAGTTTTTTTTGATTGTCATACCACTATATATTACTCTGTTTATTACTAACACCTGATACCTTGGCCCCCCTTATTCCTGTCCCTGCACTGTATCCCTCTGTTTTTTCCCCCTTTTTATTTCCACCTTACTGCCTGGTATCCGCGGGCGCAACGACTACCGGTGTCGCGCTCGCCTCGCGGACCGGCCCCTTTCACTTACACAGGGGACTGTATGGGGACGGGTGGAGGGAGGCTGGGGTCAGCGTTTGTGTTGCATTTATCCCCTTTGTTTTGCACCGCGCGACCGCGATCCGCGGCGCACCTTCACATGTGGGCGGCGGCCATCTTGGATCTCGCGGCTCGCGAGATACCCGACGGCCGCCTTCCCTGCTCGCTCGGCGGATCGGGAACTCACCCGACCGCCGGGCTCCACAAGTGTATTCTCTCCCAAGTGAACAATGGGAGAGTGCAAGCTGGATTTCAGTTTTTTCTCCATGTATTCTTTCGATGTATTTTGCCACAGTGCCTGCCAACAGTGTCTGCCAAACAAATACTTATATGCAGGCATTAAAGGAGATTATGTCTTTGTACCTTACTCAGGGTCTATACCCTATACAGGGTCATACCATATTACTATACCCTGCACAGGGTCATACTATATTACTATACCCTACAGGAATCACCCGATCACCGCGCCCTGCATCTGGATTAACCCCTTCAGGGGTCCCCCTCTCTGGACACATTCATGTATTGATACAATTATTATTTTTTATTCTCATGGATATATCTCTCAGGGTGCCTTACACTGGATGATTATATGTTGAGCAGGCACACAATCTATGTATTATTGGGAAGCCATACAATATCACAGTCGTTATACAAAACATATACTGTACCTATAACAAGATCAACGATATCACTGTACCCTACAAAGGGCATATTGTGTTACTGTACCCTACAAAGGGCATATTATATTATATTATTGTACCCTACAGAGGGTCATATTATATTACTGTACCTGAGGGTGCAAATTTATGTGGGTGTCCTCTGGGTATTTTTTTCATGGCACACCACCTGGGGTGACCCCCCAGATATGCATGCAAGGTCACTGACAGACCATTACCTTTGATGTGGGTGTCCTCTGGGTTACCATGGCACACCACCCGGGGTGAACCCCGATCATATGCACGGAGGCCAGGGCCGGCGCTTCCTATAAGGCGAACTAGGCAGCCGCCTAGGGCGCCATATAGGAGGGGGCGCCCTGCGTCCCCATCGCCGGCCCTTTAAATTCTGCAGCCGCCTGAGCGCTCTATAGAGAGCACTCAGGCGGCTGCCGCAGTGCCTCACCTCCCCTGCCCTGTAGCGTGGCCGAGCTCCTATCCGGTCCGCGACCCGGCGGACTGACAGGAAGTGCGCACTCAGTGACTTCCTGTCAGTCCGCCGGGTCGTGGACCGGATAGGAGCTCGGCCATGTTAAGTGCAGGGGAGGTGAGGAGAAGCTGCTGGGGAGATTTATTTGATGGGAGGGAGGGGGGATGCAGGGGGGAGGATGGGGAGATGATTGATGGGGGGGGAGGATGGAGGGGGGGAGATGATTTGATGGAGGGGAGAGATGGAGGGGAGATGATGGGGGAGATGATTTGATGGAGTGAGGGGGGGAGATGATTTGATGGAGGAGGGGGGGGGAGATGATTTGATGGGAGGGATGGGGAGATGATTTGATGGAGTGGGAGGGGGGGGATGATGATTGATGGGAGGGGAGGAGATGACGATGGGAGGGGTGGGAGATGATTTGATGGAGGGAGGGGGGAGATGATGGATTGATGGAGGGGAAGTGAGATGATTGATGGGGATGGGGAGGATGATTTGATGGGAGGGGTGAGTTGATTTGATGGGAGGGAGGGGGGGGAGATGATTTGATGGGGAGGGGGGGGAGATGGGAGACGATTGGGGAGATGGATTTGATGTGAGGATGGGGAGATGATTTGATGGGGAGATGACTTGGATGTGAGGGATGGGGAGATGATCTGATGGGAGGGGAGATGATTGATGGGAGAAGATTGGGGGGAGAAGAAGAGAAGATTACGGGGGAGAAGAAGCGATTACAGGGGGGAGGGGAGAAGATTACGGGGGGAGGGGAGAAGAAGACAAGATTACAGGGGGGAGAAGAAGCGGAGAACACAGGGAGGGGGGGAATAAGAGGAAAACACGGGGGGAGAAGAAGAGGAGAACACGAGGGGTGGGAGATGAGAAAGTAGGGGAGGGAGAGACCACTAAAGGAGGGAGGGGGCAGTGGAGAGACCGCTAAGGGAGGGGGGTGGAGGATAGACCACTAGGGGAGGGTGGGGGGAGAGGAGAGACCACTAATGGAAAGTCGGGGAGAAAAGGAGACCACTAAGGGAGGTGGGGGGAGAGGAGAGACCACTAAGGGGCAGGGGAGATCTCTAAGGAATGGAAGGGAGAGCTCTATAGGACAGGGGGACAGGGAGCTCTTTCACACCACGGACACACACACACACACACACACAATGCATCCCTATACACACAGAAACACAACATGCTTCCCTTACACACATAGAAACACACAATGCAACCCTTACACATAAAGACAATGCATCCTTTGCACATATACACAGAACACACACAATGCATCCCTTACACACACATGCAAACACACACTGTTTCTCTTACACACACACACACAGAAACACAATGCATCTCTTACACACAGTCAACACACCCCTTACAGACACACACACTGCATCCCTTACATACACAGAAACACACTTTGCATCCCTTATGCATACAAACACAGATTCACACAATGCATCCCTTACACACAACAAGAAACACACAATACATCCCTTATACACAAACACTCACTACTTTCTATCCCTTACACAAACAACACTGCATCACCTACACAAACTGGTATCCCTATACACTACATTCCATAAGCACACACATTAGATCCTCTACAGTAACACATAACACATCCCCTACACACTCTACTCCCTGTGAGTTCATGGGTTGAACATGTAGGTGGCCTTATGGGTGGTCTTTATGGGCATACTCACCATCAGGCCCTGGGGCCCAGACCTTGAGCTATGTAAGAGGCCCCCAAAAATGGAGCTGCTTCCCGTTCTCCCAGAACATTGAATTTTGTGACCACAGCTGCAAACAGCCTCCAGAGATCCTGTTCTAGACCAGTGGAGCCAGACTGCAGCCAGAGCCCATCACCATCCTCATCTGATTGTAAGTAGGCAATCTAGTATATTATTAGTGACACTAATCTCTAATTTACCTCACATTAAATGGACACTATCGTCCCCAGAACCACTGCAGCTTAATAAAGTTGTTCTGGTGTCTATAGTTTGTCCCTGCAGGCTTTTTAATGTAAACACACACTGTGTGCAGCACTGGCATTAGTTCATATGGGTGGGGCATTGCGATGTTCCGGTTGGGGGGGGAGTGGGCGGCAAATCTTTCTTTTGCCTAGGGCGGCAAAAATCCTTGCACCGGCCCTGACGGAGGCCTACGCCTCAACTTTACCACTGATTACTACAGACATATATGGATGTTTAACCCCTTAAGGACCAAACTTTTGGAATAAAAGGGAATCATGACATGTCACACATGTCATGTGTCCTTAAGGGGTTAAACACTGCCTGTCAGTTTTACATTAAAGCAACAGTACCATGCCGGATGCGATTTGACGGCAGGATCACTAAGAAAACTGAGTGTATTGCGGTGTACCCTTCACAGGGATACATATATGTATATTTACTGTGCCTAGTGTACATATTGAACGTGGGTGTCCTCTGGGTAATTTTTCATGGCACACCACCTGGGATGACCCCCAGATATGCATGCAATGCTTGTAAGGTGCCAATAATTATAATATGGGTGTCCTCTGGGTTACCATGGCACACCACCTGGGATGAACCCAGCCTAATAGACATGGGTCCTGCGGCTGCAGACCTTATGGAGACAGGACCCATGCGCCTATATAATAAGCCTGTATAGTTAAAAACCGTGCATACAGCTCTGGCGTAAATTTGTGGTGAACCCGGCTAGCCAGAACGACACCACTACCAGTCAGTCGCGCCTGCACCACGGCTCTCAGTAGCCAGATTAAACTAATAGAGGTGACCCCTCTACACTTGGCACGAGTATTCATACTCTCAGACATACTAAAGCAGGCAATTTAAACCGTTTTACCTGGGTGATCCCCAGTTCTACCAGGAGTCTAACACCCCTACGTGCTGACCCTCACACTATCTCCCAACAGGACGGGAACGAGTCATGGTGGACACTCTCAACGTTCCCAAGATTTCTAGGCAATGATAAACGCCACAGTAACGGCCTCAGTGGAGAAGGTTCTGTTATGAACTCTACCCCACACCGCTTGATGGAGACCTCAGGCCCACAAGCCTTCAAGTCAAAACGGCAAGGGAAGGGCTCCAGCCCCCCTGCCACTAAGGTCAAGGGCAAGACACCCATCGAACAGACCAAATAGGCGGAGCACCGACAAAGAAGACTATTACCCACCACGTATTTTGGACATGGTAGATGAGCGACACGAAGACAGCTCACCGTCTGAGGAAATGGAACGGCAAGACCTCCCCCACACTTCCTCGAAGTACGTTAGGGAAACCTTACTCTGTGACGGTGGCTGAGGCAGAGATAACTGTAGCGGCACTAAACCAGAGTAGCCGAAGACGGAACGTTCCTGGACGAACACTATTGGCTGCGCAACCCTCGGGGGATGGAAGGATGCGCACGCCTCAAGACCGAGTTACCCCAGGGTGCACAACTCAACCCTACCACCTCCAAAGAATGGTCTCAATGCTCGATATGCCTCCTGGGCAACGTAAATGACGCACTATGCGCCGACAGACGCAAATCTGTACTGGGCCGCATCGACAACACACTATTGGACTTAGGAACGACAAGAATTTGGCCCAAAAGCACAAGGCCTACTATTCGATGTAGTGTTCATTGCAGTACTCAAGAAACACGTGAATTTATTCACCACACTAAATTAAACCCAGACCTCGCTAAAACAAGTCTTCCACAACCCTACGGGGAAAGGTGTTTCTGGGAGGACTGGTCGGTAGCTGAACCGAGCCACCAGCCGCTTCTGGGCGACAGGTTCTAGATCGTATACACAGTCCTCATATTTCTCCCATCTACTACACAAAGGAACCCATCCGCTTCATCTACTAGTGTGTCAACCTACATAACTAACTGTTTCCAATATTATGACCGGCAACCTGTCTCTGTTTTACAGAATTGGGAGGCGACTACCCAAGTCACCTGGGTTCTCCAGACAGTACAAGGCTATGTCATAGAGTTTTATCACAGCTGTGCAGGTCGCCCCTTCACCTCCATTACGCACGCTGGCGGAACAGGAATGCCTCATGGACAAGAAAATCTGCACCCTCTTCAGGAGGGGCGCAATTCAACATGCACCGGAGGGGAAGGCTTCCCCAGCAAATTTTTCCTGGTCAAGAAGAAGCCAGTAGACTACATCAATGGAACTCATGGTATACAAATGCTGCAAGATGGAGGAAATTCGTCTTCTACAAGACCTCCTAGGCGATAACGACTGGTTTACACATCTGGACCTCAAGGACGCACGCTTGTCAGTACCCGTTGCCCTGGACTGCCGAAGTTTTCCTCTGATTCCAATGGTGAGGACAAACACAGCAGTTTACGACTCCATGGTGCTCGCGAACCTACTGTAACCAGTGAGGGCACACATCCGTAAATTTGGGCGTGCGATGCCTCGTATACCTGGAAGACTTGCTGATTCTTTACGAATCCAGGCTACGTTTGCAGACAAATTTGTCGTTCACTTTCGGGACTCCATGGGTTTTTTTGTTGTACACAGACAAAGATCGCTTCTCCATCTGAATCGGGCCAGTTCCTCGGTTTCGACATCGGCTTGGAGAACTACGTTCCGCGTCCGTCTACGGCAAAGAGCGCCTCTATAAGGATAGCTGTCGGATTGTGGGATTCCTCTCCTCCTCTCCTCCTCCATACAAGCGTTATTCCCTGGCCCACTACGACTGATGGTGAGATACGTACGCACCGGTCACTCATACGACCACTGGATCCCACTGTCAGCGGAAGTGAGGATGGAATTTCGATGGTGATTACTTCACATACAAACTTGGATTGGCAAAACGATCTTTGACTCTTCCTTCGGATACGGGGCGATGGATGAACCCCTGCAAACGTGACCGAGCCGTTCTCCACAATAGCAAGGGTGCTTCGATACACACACCCACAAGATATCGCTCCTGTTCATGACACCCCTCGGGCAGGGCCAACCGTGATTTCCCGGATCGCCTGGAGATGTCTCGCGAAGACCCTCTACTACTCCCTACCTTCCCTCTACTTCTGACGGGACCTTGAGGGGAAGCCCACTCCCTTGTCATGGAAGGACAACTGGCACTAGTTGCCTGGACGGTTTCAGGGGCTCCTGGTCAGTTCACGACCTTTTGCATCAACTAAGACCTCCTATGGGACTCATAGGCTCCCGGCACCAGGAAAGGCTATATTTCTGCCTGGCCGGCCTGGAGTGATTGGTGTGTGGAAAGGGATTCCGATCCCTTTACCGCACCTGTCCCACTGATCCTCAACTATCTGTCACACCTGGTCTCGTTGGGTCGGTCATATCGATCCCTCAACGTGATCAGATCCGCCATATCGGCGGCGCACGTTCCGGTACAGGGCAGACCAGTAGGTCAAGATACACTGGTTTGTCGACTACTGCGGGGTGCCGAATTGTCGAGATCCCTGCACCCAAATATTCACGCCTCTGGCAGGTGGATGTGGTGCTGAGATTCCTTAGGGAATGGCCGGACAATCCTTGTTTGTCACTGAAGCAACTTTCAGCCAAACTAGCCCTCTTATTATGCCTCGCCTCATTTAGACGGTGGCGGACGTTAGGGCTTGCGATATGGATGGTTTCTCTCTCACACCAGACGGGGTTACCTTTACCATGTCGAGACGAACTAAGTCTGATTCGTCTTCAGTGTCATACCCATGCTTTGTGTCAGACGCCACACTATGCGTGGTCAGAACGCTAATGGGGTACACCAATATCTCTACCCCCTTCGAACTCATTCGACGGATCACCTTCTGACTTCTTACGTGAACCCTCATGGACCGGTGTCTACCGCAACACTGGCCAGATGGGTCCGCTGGTTTTTGTCTTTAGCGTCGAACCTTGTTTCGGAGCCCACTCGGTCAGGGGAGCGGCGGCCTCACAAACCTTTTCGGCCGACGCTTCCCTAGCCGACATTATACGCTGCGCGGACTGAGCGCGAGAGAGTACGTTTAGAACGTTCTATTTTCGGCAAACATCTCATGCTTCCTTCACATTGGTCAATTCAAAGCTTTAAAAATGCAAATATGAAGCCTCCTGTCATGTGATAAAATTGAAGATTATATTAGCTTTAGTGTACTAATAATCTTAATTTTAGTAAATGACAGGAGGCGAATATTTCCCACCCTATAGGATCCCTCCCATGTTTCTCGTGTTGAACAGAATATGTCCTTTATGTTCGGGAAGGTAAGTACGTATGGTTTGTATGTTTGCTACTTAGACCTGTATCTTGTGGGTCTTGTATTGGCTGAATATTAGACATGAACCTTGCATTATGTTGTGTTTATAGATTCTTAAATATCATTGCGTTAGAATAAATATATATTGATATGTTTCACATTCTAATGTTCGTTGGTATATCAGATGCTTAATGCTTATTGTATGCGGACAAGTTATCACGCCAGATACCTTTCACCTTTTTCTTGCAGCGTGAACGTCTTCTCATCGAGACAAAGATTCACCTTCCATACCTCTGCATCGCGGAACTAATGGAGTTGGATATTCTAATATGTTGTTGAACTGTTGACATAATATGATTATGTCTCTTGTTGTTATTTATTGTTTCGCTTCAAAGAAAGAGGAAGTGATGTCATAGACAGGGCCTTTTATGGGCATCATAACTTTTTTCTGATTGGTTGTTATGTTTCTATGCTGCTAGAGTTTTCAGTAAAGGAAGATATGCAAATATTCGCCTCCTGTCATTACTAAAATTAAGATTATTAGTACACTAAAGCTAATATAATCTTCAATTATTCCTTGCAATGCATGGATTGATTGCCACTGTGCAGTTCACAGGCCATAATCCCAATCAGTGCACAACAGGTAGAAAGTGGTATAACAGTCTACTTACCTCTGGTCTCATTGATTTTTTGTGATGTCTTCAGAACCCCTTTAGGGCAATATTTTTATATAACACGTGTGCTGTTCACTGTGATATACTCTCTATATAGTACATAATTTTCCATGATTTAAACAGTAAAATCACATGTTCTAATCCCATACTACAGAATGGGTGACAATACAATGTGGATAAAAAAATGTCATGCACTATGTGATTAAAAATGTGCAGGTAGATCATAAAACTAAAGGGGATGTGGGTAAAAATAAGGGAGACATGAGAGACCGATCAACTTGATACTTTCACATCATGTACCAACAAAAATCGGATCACATCTGGAACAAACTACCCTAACTGGGAGTTATTGCTTGACAAACCATATAACACTGTGTTACAAATGTTATTTTGTATGACTGATATTTATGTCTTCCCCCTGAAACTGTAAAATGTGAACAGTAAACTGTTGTGCATTAAGCGTCTCTATTCGAGACGATACCCCGCTTTATACATAGGTCTGATTCAGTGTACTCAACCCCTTTGTGTATCACTTTGCTTATTATTAAAAATCAATGTATCCATTATAAGTCCATACCCTAAATCTCACTGTAGCTCTAGTTCTTATTTGACAAAAAAAATCATGTATTCTGGGACAATTGTGGGTTTTGGAGATAAACCTCTCAATCTTCAATATCTTGGTTTATTATGGTGTCTTCACAGCCCTTCAATGGCATTTTTCCCGTAATAAACCCTATTTTCTCTCTCTCTCTCTCTCTCTCTCTCTCTCTCTCTCTCTCTGTATAAAATAGTTAAACATAAATGTAAAGTCATGTGCTGGAGGTATGCACGTATAAATATATATCATCTTAAAACAGTATTGTGTTGTGCTCCACAGGACATACTTGAAAATGACAGAAATGTTAATGTATTCTTTCTGGTAAAACATTCTATAAATAAAGTTCAATCAATAGTCCGCTGTAGAGATCCAATATATAGAATGCATATTCATGTGTTTGTAACAAATCTGATAAAATGAATGGCTGGATAGAAGGTACGACCAACAGATGGATAGAATATATTCAAGATAATAAATAAACTGCTTTGATTTGTATGTATTTATTTTTTGATAGAAGAATGAGATTAGTTAGAATATAAGTCATCCTCCGGGGAATTCAGTACAGAATTAGCTGGGTTAAAGTGTCATTGGTTAGAGCCAGCGGCTCCCTGACATTTCAAATAAAGACAATAAAAAGGTCAAAGACCACCAAAGGTCAAGTGAGGTCAGTTGCACAACAACATATTTTTCAAGACATGAATATTTTCATTAATGTGGCATTTACTGTTAAATCTCAACAATCTTCATTTTTACTGAGAGAATAAATGATAAGGAGAATAAGGGTAATTCCTGAGTCTTCTATGTTAAAAGAAAAATGCCTTTGTAGAATAGAGAGAGATGGCTGGTAGAGAATGAATTATTACCAAAGAAGTACTGTGAATCACTCTCACTCCCGGAAAAGAAGTCAATCTGTGATGGGAAGTGAGTGGAGCTCATGTAAGATAATGGCTCTTACTGGAGAATAACCTTACTCATCTTGAAGGAATATCGCTATATTCCTAAAATGCTACATGATTTGCATTCAGTCTCTTTTGTTGGAAAATTAGATTTTATTTTACTACCTTCATTTACTTGTTACATTTAGAAAGCTGTACCACTCTTATTGAAGAGTCTTTCATTCCATATCCTGAAGATTCCTTATGTATCTCAATATCCATTTTATACTCTTCACTAGGCATTGATAGACATCTGGGACATAAAGCTAAATAGTGTGCAATCACCATTGAAATGATAATTGCACCTGTTTTGTCTTGATAAATTCCTACCCCAATGTATTTTGGGTCAAAATTAGAAATCAGCTGTTCAATTTAAGTTTTGGTTTTTTTTTCCATTTATTTATTTATAAATTATTTTACCAGGAAGGATACATTCCTCTCATTTTTAAGTATGTCCTGGGTCCACAAAACATTACATTGTCCCCACTAGGGAACCTAGCAGTATCTCTCTAAGGCAAGGTTAATATATGACACTGCATCTAGTTATAGTGGACAATATGCTTTTAAATTTTTTATTTTTTTCAATTCTTTATTTTAGTGGTGCTTTAAGGGAACAACATGCGAGTATCGACATTTTGACATTTCCAAGAGTAGCATACGAGATAAACAATATATATCGAGTTGTCAGCACCTTTTTTGTTAATATAGTAGAAAAATAACAGCGAAGTTAAACAAGATTTACAAGAAATAGTAACCACTGGTCCGCGCAGTAGAATCTGAGAACATCAGATCATACAAGAAAAGAAAAGGGGATAGTCTCCACTGGGCAGTGCTTCACAAAATATTATTGCCAACCTATTAGGTAATTAAAGCACACCTTGTTGTAAGAGAACCGTGGGTTATTCCCAAGCAGGGCCGGACTGGGGATACAAAGCAGCCCCGGAAAAAAAAATTGTGCCAGCCCCATAAGTCACTGCGCCATATATTGTCGCGTGTAATATGTAAGGCTATGTCTTGCCAGGACAGATGATTGAGTAATATATATATATATATATATATATATATATATTGCTTTTTCTAATATAAAATATTGGTCCTTTCAGGGTAAAACGTTTAATTATACAGTAAGCATACGCACATGCAGACACAGGCAATTTCACTGACATTTCAATGACACACACAAGCTCATTGATACACAGCCTCATAGACAAACAATCTTACTGATATACATCAGCTCATGACATAAAAACACAAGCTCACTCACTAGCAGGCACACGCATGCAAGCAAGCTCACTCACTAGCAGACGCACACACACAGCTTAATGTGGTGGTACTGGTGTCTATAGCATGTCCCTACAGGCTTTTCAACGTAAACACTGACTTTTCAGACAAAAGGCAGTGTTTACATTGCTTCAAAGTGACACTGCTAGTGACAGTCACTCAGACAGTCACTAGAGGTGCTTCCTGTGTTAGTGCACCTACATTCAGGGCCTCCACACTCTGTAGGTGCTGAACGTTCCCCATAGAGATACATTGATTCAATGCATCTCTATGAGGAGATGCTAATTGGAGTGGCGTTTTGCAGCCAATCCTATGGCAAAGCATTGGATTGGCTGAGATCATTAAGCTTGATGATCTCAGCTATAGAGGCAGGGCCAGTCGAGGGAGACCAGCACGCTGCGTGGGGAAAAAAAAAAGGTGAGCAAAAACACTATTTTTAAACACACATTTACACCATGACAGACACAGAAACACACATATACCATGACAGATACACACCCCATGACAGACACACACACACACACACACACACACCATGACAGACCATGACACAGACAGACACACACCATGACACAGACAGACACACACCATGACGGACAGATAGACACACACACACCATGACGGACAGACACACACACACACACACACACACCATGAATGACAGACAGACACACACACACCCCATGACAGACAGACAGACACACAAACACACACACCCCATGACAGACAGACAGACACACACACCCCATGACGGACAGACAGACACACACACCCCATGACGGACAGACAGACACACACACACACCATACAGACAGACACCATGACACAGACAGACACCATGACACAGACAGACAGACACACACACACCATACATACAGACACCATGACACAGACAGACAGACACATTACTTATACCTGCCAGGGGGAGGTCTTCTGGGGGCCGCTGGGGGACTTTTACAGCTGGGGAGGTCTTCTGGGGGCATCTGGGGGACATGTCCTGACGGCCGCTTGGGAGGTCTTTTGGCGGCCGCTGGCGGACTTGTCCTGGCAGCCGCTGGGGGAGCTGCGTCGTCTTACTTACTTCCCTCCTTGGTCGTCTTACTCCCCCACCTGTTCTTCTTACCCCCCTTCTTCTTCTTACTCCCCCCTTCTTCTTCTTAACCCTCCTATTTCTTCTTACCCCCCTTCTTCTTCCTCCCCCTTACTCTTCTTACTCCCCCTTCTTCTTCTTACTCCTCCTTTTTCTTCTTACCCCCTCTTCTTCTTCTTACTCCCCACTCTTTTTCTTACTCACCCCTTCTTCTTCTTCTTACCCCCCTCTTTTTCTTATCTCCCCTCCTTCTTACTCCCCCCTCTCCCTCTTCTTACTTCCCCCTCTTTTTCTTACTCCCTCTTCTTCTTCTTACTCCATCTTTTTCTTACTCACCCCTTCTTCTTACCTCTTTTTCTTATCTCTTCTCCTTCTTACTCCCTCCCTCTTATTCCCTCCCTCCCTCTTTCTGCCTCCCTCTTCTTATTCCCTCCTTTCTTATTCCCTCCTCCTCTTATTTCCTCTCCCTCCTCCTCTTTTCTTATTATTCCCTCTTTATTCCCCTCCTCTTCTTATTCCCTTCTTCTTATTTCTCCCTTCCTCTTTCTTATTCCCCTCTTCTTATTTCCCTCCCTTCTCTTTCTTATTCCTCCCCTCTTTCTTATTCCTCTTCTTATTCCCTCCCTCTTCTTATCCTCCTCTTTCTACCCTCTCTTCTACCCTCCTGTGAAGGGTAAGCCGAAAGCGTACCTCCGTCCGCTGTGGCCGGGTTGAGGATAGGAAGGCGCACGCTGAGTGTGCACTTCCCGTCAGTCCGGCCGGTTACAGGAAACAGAAACTCCGCGCGGAACAGGAGTTTCTGTTTCCTGTAACCGGCCGGACTGACAGGAAGTGCACACTCAGTGTGCACCTTCCAATCACTCCGGCCGGCCACCGCCGACCGGAGTGCAGCTCGGCCACGCTACAGGGGAGGGGAGAAGCTGCAGCCGCCTGAGGCTCTTAACAGAGCGCTCAGGCGGCTGCAGTATTTAAAGGGCCGGCCCAGGAACGCGGCCGGCCCCCAGGTGCCGCGGCCCACCGGGAAATTTCCCGGTATCCCGGTGGGCCAGTCCGGCCCTGTTCCAAAGACTGCTTAGGCAAATGTCTGGGGGTGGGAGGCTGAGGCAATATGAGCAACGTTAATGTGCATGGGCATTTCTATGTTTGAGGACAGTGACTGTGCGGCACATATCAAATGCTTACAAAGTAAAAGAAAATAAAAAACACAAGCTAAGATGAAACACGTGTTAATAAGGCATATCAATCTGGAGCTGTACGCTGGCTATTAAACACCTTCGCACGGTAGGAGAGTCCATCGGCAAGTTGTTGGTCGGGGACGTTAGGGGTGGTAATCCTAGAAAGTGCTGTCCGAGTGAGGGATGAAATAAAAAAAAAAAAGTTACTCAGCCGATGCCTCCTCTCAAGGCCCATTCCTTCCATGTGCTAGGAGGTGCTGTTGGGGATTGCCCAAGCGTGTCCCTGGGTGTCGGCATGCCAGAGCTCCATATAGGTGGCAGCGTGTTGGAATAAACTTGCACCCGGACAGGTCCTTTGATGGTTGGGGAAGCTGAGCGAGGTGAGAGATGGCTCGAGTGCTTCGCACCGCTCGGGCGCTTCACTTGTTTCTTCCGTTGGATCACCGAGAATCGGGCATATATGGCATTTCTACCGCTAGCAGAGCAAGGTAAGGTAGCCCTCCAGCTCCCGGTGTGTACTATGGGTTGCCCCTGGGTGCCATTAGCCATGGTGCTTTGGGTTTTCCATTTTGGAGGGTAGTGGAGGATCTTGCCTGACTGCCGTTGCAGGTGGCAGTGTGGTCTCCATCTGCGCGGGCAATGCTTCGGGGCTGTGCCCCTAACAATCTTCTTAACGGGCAGACGTGCACTCGGCACTGTTGGTGTGGGAGGTGCTGGTGTCGGAAGTCGTGCAGGTTGGCTAGCTATTCTGTTCCAGAATTGCTCACATATGGCATCAAATCTGGCCCTGAAGAGGGTGCTCCATTCCTGGCTCTCCAGATCTGCCTGTGAGTGTGGAGGCACTGCTGTGGCAGCCATTTTGGGTACGTCGCTTGGTTTCATGCTGGCCACTGAAGGCATGTGCTGTGGAGACAGGCTTACCCAGTGGGGTCCGGGATAACCCCCACCGGTCCAGAGGGGGGGGGAGAGTACTGCAGGGCCCCGCTGTGAGTTGTGGAGCGAGGAGATCGGCCGCCTCTCCCCAGCTCCACTTCCAGTAGGCCGCAGTAGGCCCGTCTGGGCATTCAGCTACAAAAGTTGTCGAGTGAGGTATCGATCTGCTTACCCAGGGGACCCTGATCCAGATAAAGCTTGTTGGGTATCGTTTGAGTTCAATAGCTGGGAGTTATGCCCCAAAATCTGCCGAAGTCGGAGGAGCTCAGACTCTGCATGTCTTACCAGCTTGATGGTCAGGATCCACCCCCCAATATGCTTTTAATTTTAAATGACATTACTGTTTCTGTTTTCTATTATTTTTTGGCTACACATCTAATTATCAATGTGTTTACATGTTAGTCAGGCTGGAAAGACAGGCTACTCTTTGCCCATTACCGGCTCATGCCAATCCCTAAAATGGAAGGGCCCTTGCTAGTCAGCAAACTAGGTTAAGCTTCCTAGGTCAATTGCAAACCCAAAGCGCGGTTTTCCCATACCGGAACTCAGTTCCTTCACTCCCCTACCTGCTAACCCTTGGAGACCAGGCTTTCCCATACAGATAGCCCACCACTCATTGGAGGGGAATGCGTTCAGCCCATAGCCCCTAGTTGCTATCTACTGCGAACTTACGCGACCTGAGATCATTACAGAGGAGAATTAATCGTAGTTAAACATAGTTCATTACATCTAAATATACGATGTAACTATTGCCAAAAGCGTGTTTTATCACTTACTATATCGTTTAGAGCTACATGTCTATGACCTAGCTTAATAACACAGGAACTGACTTTCATAATCAGGCTCCACCCCCCAATATGCTTTTAATTTTAAATGACATTACTGTTTCTGTTTTCTATTATTTTTTGGCTACACATCTAATTATCAATGTGTTTACATGTTAGTCAGACGAATCTTGTAAAAGTGCAGAACGTTCAAATGCCTTGTACCTGTTATGCAATGTACAGTAAAATATCTTGCCACCACTATTGGGGCATTGCAAGAATCTTTGAGAAAAAAAGTAAAAAAACAAAACAAAAAAAAACATTACAATGTTACATAAAAATAAAATAAGAAATAAAGGCAACTGCTTCAAAATGAGGGATTAAAAGGACACTCAAGGCTCCAGAACCACTACAGCTTAATGTAGTGATTCTACGACTAAGAGACTGGCCCTGCAGGCTCAGCAGTGTAAATACAGCATTTTCTGAGAAAAAGTGTTTACATTGCAGCCCCTAGTGGATGTCACTCTGATAGTTACTAGAGAGGCTTCCCAATTGCAGTCCTGCAAGGTTAGCAGGACTGATGTTTGGCGTCTCCACACACTGCATGGAGATACTGAATGCTCCCCATGGGAATTAATTGATTTAATGCATTTCTAAGATGAGATGCTGATTGGAGCAGCGCACGATTGCAGCACATGCACACTAGCCTCTCAATGCTTACCTATGGGAAATAATCAGTACTGATGGAGGATGAATACCATCTTGCCCTGGTAATAAAGGAAAGTTTAAAACTTTATTGTATTACTTCTGAAGGGCCAAATAATGAAAATGGCCAGTACAACACTAATGTTAGGAATACATGTTGATATTTCTAAGGTTAGAGTGTTCCTTTGGGATATGATAGTAATCACTCACTTTATGTGCCAGAGCTAATGACCAATGATCTACTTATGAGTCATTAAGGTCTTATCATGTGCAGTGTACTGCATTCCAATGACAATAACAAACAGTAAGAGCAATCCTGGGGCACCATGTGTACTCCTGATTGTCTATAGATCTGATCACAGACGCTCACCTTACTATAGTACACAACATGTGGTGTTATTTTAGCACAAGGATGCAGTGGGTAACTATTACTTGTGTTGTCAATGATGTTATTATAACAAAGGAATCAACAGGTCCATCCAACATTTTAATAAGGCAGATCCAGTGTTCTTACCTATGATAGTACCCATGTCTCCACACACAAATACATCTAACAAATTCTGCAGTTACAGAAATTCAGGACTGAGATTTACTTACTGGTTGCCGAACACACTTATGTCAGGTGTCTTGCTGGTGATATAAGGTGTTGCTGAATAGAAACATAGAAACATAGAATGTGACGGCAGATAAGAACCATTCGGCCCATCTAGTCTGCCCAATTTTCTAAATACTTTCATTAGTCCCTGGCCTTATCTTATAGTTAGGATAGCCTTATGCCTATCCCACGCATGCTTAAACTCCTTTACTGTGTTAACCTCTACCACTTCAGCTGGAAGGCTATTCCATGCATCCACTACCCTCTCAGTAAAGTAATACTTCCTGATATTATTTTTAAACCTTTGTCCCTCTAATTTAAGACTATGTCCTCTTGTTGTGGTAGTTTTTCTTCTTTTAAATATAGTCTCCTCCTTTACTGTGTTGATTCCCTTTATGTATTTAAATGTTTCTATCATATCCCCCGTCTCGTCTTTCCTCCAAGCTATACATGTTCAGATCCTTTAACCTTTCCTGGTAAGTTTTATCCCGCAATCCATGAACCTGTTTAGTAGCCCTTCGCTGAACCCTCTCTAAGGTGTCAATATCCTTCTGAAGATATGGTCTCCAGTACTGTGTACAATACTCCAAGTGAGGTCTCACCAGTGTTCTGTACAATGGCATGAGCACTTCCCTCTTTCTACTGCTAATACCTCTCCCTATACAACCAAGCATTCTGCTAGCATTTCCTGCTGCTCTATTACATTGTCTGCCTACCTTTAAGTCATCAGAAATAATCACCCCTAAATCCCTTTCCTCATATGTTGAGGTTAGGACTATCAAATATTCTGTACTCTGCCCTTGGGTTTTTACGTCCAAGATGCATTATCTTGCACTTATCCACATTAAATGTCAGTTGCCACAATTCTGACCATTTTTCTAGTTTACCTAAATCATTTGCCATTTGGCTTATCCCTCCTGGAACATCAACCCTGTTACATATCTTAGTATCATCAGCAAAAAGACATACCTTACCATCAAGACCTTCTGCAATTTCACTAATAAAAATATTAAAGAGAATGGGTCCAAGTACAGATCCCTGAGGTACCCCACTGGTGACAAGTCCAAGCTTCAAATATATTCCATTAACTACAACCCTCTGTTGCCTGTCACTCAGCCACTGCCTTACCCATTCAACAATATTGGAATCCAAACTTAAAGATTGCAGTTTATTGATAAGCCTTCTATGTGCAACTGTGTCAAAAGCCTTACTGAAATCTAGGTAAGCAATGTCTACTGCACCACCCTGATCTATAATTTTAGTTACCCAATCAAAAAAAATCTATAAGATTAGTTTGGCATGATCTCCCTGAAGTAAACCCATGTTGTCTCTGATCTTGAAATCCAAACAAAATCTGAATGTGATGTGGGAGAGATGAGTGCTCGGTACTATGTGAGTGAGAGATGGGTGTTGTGATGTGGATGCTTTTTGTGTTTTTATGTTATAAGTCCATTGAGAGTGAGCACTGTTTGGAGTACCATATGACATGATTATTTCATAATGAAGAAACAGAAAAGCAAACACAAAGCTACAAGTGGACAACGTGCCTGATTGACTGAAATTGATAAAGACAGGAGGTACCCTAAGGATTATTATATGATATATTGTTATTATACAGCACAGTGTAATATCATGCAGAGACTTATCGATTAACCCCCTACGTCCCTTACTGCTAATAATGTAGATTAGAATATAAAGATGCAACCTATTTAGTACAGCAGCATGCAACCACACATAGACACCAATTTTAACTACAATTTCCTTCATTACATTAAAAAGATAATGACATATATGCTAGAAATGTGAGCACTTGTCTGATAATAAAAAACTGACCATAGAAAACTGATATACAATTAAATAAAAATACAGGACCACTGTCACACTTGAATATTAAGAGTGTCTTCAGTTTACTCTGTGAAGAGCTTCATCTTACTGGTTACCTTCTCCGTGCCTAGAAAAACACGACAAGATGTGTCTCAAAACATCATTGTACATTGACTTGAACTAACGCAATAACAGCTGGGTGCATTAATGATCAAGGGGTTGCTTTTGCCGAAAGGGACACTGGTATGAATATTTCTAATTACCTAGACATCAGACTGTTTGAAAACTTAGCATCTTACATATTTATTATTTTTTACAAATGAATTGAATTCTTGTGTGACATTGTTACGTAGGAATATAGGATAGCCAGGACCAAATCACTTTTGCATTATTTTCATAAGCTTTTATTAAAACCATCACTATTATTTTAAAAATATATGCACACGGATTTGCTAGAGCCAAATGCTGATTGCATCAGTTACACCAAAAATGCTATTTATTAACTTTGATGTTACACCAGTTAGTGAAGGGTTCCGAATGGAGTGCAAATGCACCATGGGAAGCCATAAAAACTGCAGCATAATGCACTATTCTCTAGACTGTATCATGGTTTAATGGGCTAAAAAAGCTGTGTCACTAGACTCGGTATGCCAGCCATATGTACACTTTCAGTGATGCAGTGGAGAAAAGTGTGATAATCAATTGATCAATTAATCAAAATCAATTAAAGGGTTACTCCAACCCTTTTTAAAGAATCTTTTCATTCAATTTAGAATGGCCAATTGGGCATTGCTCATTAGGTTCTCACCCTCACCCCAAGAAATGCAGGATTTAAAGAGTTAAATTTAGCTCCCAGCGCTCATCTCCATGCTTCGTTCCGACATCACTAGTGCAGTCCAATCAGATTTTTTTTTTCTCAGAGAATCATTTGTATTACACAGCCTTGTTACAGCGCTGCCCCATGTTTACCCTATTAAGGAGTCCATAAAAATACCCATTTCTGTCTCAGAGCTTATAGCTGAAATCAGCAAGGTGAATTGATAGTGTAGGACTCACCTAAAAGTGTCAGGTGAGCTTACATTAAATGGTCATTGGAGTGATACTAAAAACCTCCACTTATATAAACGTGCATAGGGATTTGGGATCGAGAGCGGGTAACTCTATTTGGTTTCTGTTCTATGTATTTGGACTGATGAACACTATAGCCATTGCTGCTGCCCACAAGTAGTGAGAGTTGCAAGGCTTTATTCTGTGTGTTTGTATTGAAATGTATTGGAATATACCTATTGAGTTACTCTGTGTAATTATTCCAATGACTTAGTGTCACAGGTAAACGCTAATTCAGTTTTAGTATACTGTGTGTGTATATACTGTATATATATATAATTATTTATTTTCTTTTTAATTTATTTAAATCTTAAATATGTGTATGTGGTTACTCATTAACTTTGAGTTGAGTGATTGAAAATAAAGACGATCCAATCTCCAATTGCACGTGGAAGTGCAGACTGCTGTGAGCCTCTGCACATATTCCAAGAGTTGATGAGTCTAACTGGCTTTCAGTATGAAAAAAGGGCTACAATTACAGGAAGCAATATAAACTTTGTGTCTAATTAGCCAAATAATTTTATACATGAAATGTCACCCAATCCCATGCTGGGAAAAACAATTTGAGCCTTAACTGGTTTGATTGAAAATGAAAGGTATGTAATTTTATATCAAAGTACAAAACACTGGAGCACATAAAGGGGGGAGCACAGGACAATAAAAATTAATGGAGCTCTTTACGTACCCAACAGGAGTTCCTCTTACACAACATAGTCAGAAGGGGCATAGAATATAATATCATAGTCACATAGTAATATCGGCTGTAAAAAGACTTAGGCTTATCAAGTTCAGACATCTGTATTACTGCTGTTGATCCAACAAGACAAACAACTTACTGAAGCCATTTCCACTCTTGCCACATGCTAGGGAAAATCCTTATTGACTCCAAAGTATTATTCAGATTTTTCCTTGAATCGGGAAGCAGATATCCCACATATAGATGAATATATACTTACATATTCTACTATACATACTACACTAGCATACTATATATACACTTGAATATATTGAGATGTTTGCAAAATCTGTATAGAATCTGAAAAAAAAAACAACTATAGGCAGATAATTCTACATCTTTATTTTTTACTCAAAAATAAACCCCTTCCTCTGTTATAGGTGAAATGTCATTTATTCAATTCTAGCATGTAGGACTATACATGAGTCTTTTCTTCTGTATAGTCCTACATGCTAACAGAGTGCTGTTTGTACTGGTCCTGTTAATATTTATATAATTATATAATGAAGAAAGAATCCATAATTCATACTAGTTGTCCATACAACTCTTAAATGTGATTAATTAAATCAAATAAAAATAATATATTTGAGCAATTACTACAAAAACTTCACTTTTTTTAATGTTAAATGTGTGAATAAGCTTAATATTGACTTTTAATCATATTAAAGTCACCTGCTAAAGTCATGCAGGATAATTCCAAATTTCTCAACATTAGTTCAAATTAAAAGTATATCTGAGTATCTATAATGATAACCAAATTCAGTTTTAATGATAAAATGTAAAGTGAAACGGTCATGCTATTTATAATATAGCTCTAAGGGCTTAAGATTCCATTTATACATTGTGATAACATATAGATTGGGAGAAAAAACTATTACAAAATGAAATTTTCTCTCATCTGTCAATCAATTCCTTGGCATACACCAAATGCAGAGTATATGAGAGATACAACAGGTCCCTCTGATCTACACATGGCTAGCGCTGGTTATGGAGTACAGGAAAAGAGGGACTGCAACAAATACAGGGTGTCAACATCACGGAGGAGGCCTGTCCTGCTTGGGAAAGTGTCCCCAAGCAGAGCAAATGAACAAAGAGCTGAGAAGGAGTGCAGATAGGTCTTTCTGAAGTTCAACACCCACCTTTGTAATGAGATCTCTGTGGTTGAGCAGTAGGGTCAGCAAATGGAGACAGTTTCACTTTAAACATTTAGAGCCTAAACATGGTGAAAAAAAAACACTTTACCTTAATCATAGAATTAACTTCTCTTAAAAAAAAACATTCATCTAATGTACAGTAATACTAAATGTAACCCATTCTAACCCTAAACTCAATAATTCTAAACACCCTTATACCATAACTATAACCACTCTCATGATTTTAATCTTCTACTCTACTAAACACCCTATGTAATCTAACTCTGATATTAACCCCTATGTAATCTTAACCTGTGTCCCCATTTACCCTAACCACTTTTAACATGATCTTTAACCCTTCTTGCATTTACACAGCTGCATACACTCACTATACTCACAAATTAAAACATCATATATTGCAAGTAGAAATATGCACGTACAAACATTTATACATATGCAGTTGTTAAATTTAAATACATGTTTTTTTTAATATTTTTATTTTTTTTGGATTTGGACTGTGCTGTCCAGTTACAAATGTCTGTCATTAAGGCATTTAAAATAATAACTTACATTTCCTTGGGTGGACGTCTTCCAGGACGGATAGGTTAACTGACTTGTCACCTTTGCATTCTCTTAATAATATTGCACATACTCTTTCCATGTGTCCCCTTTCATTGGAATTGCTGCAAGATGATAAGTGTGTTATGTTAAACAATGACTATATACTGCCACCTAATGGGCATTCCCTAGTAGTATCCGGATATTTGATTATAAAGTCATCAGTTCATCTGAGAAACCCTCCATTTAAACTCATGGCGGAATAAATGTATATGAAATAGCCCATTCAGGACATCAGTGTCCATAGGAGCAATAAAAATGGAGCAGAACCAGCTCTCACAAAACCTGATAGTCATAAGCTAAAAATAAGGTAAGTGCTCTGTTTCATTGCAACCAATTGATGCCTAGGTGAAAGTTTCATATTTGTTAATAAAATAAATTTTGAAACTGTGTGGATGTATTTACACTAAAGTGCAAAGTGTACCATTCTTCTTAATAAACATACATTGCTTCTGGGAGGATACATCACCAATCTTGATGTTTAATTGCTACATTTTTACATTTCGTATTGTTGAGGAAATGCTACACGTTGACAGTGTGGCATCCTAAATTGAGACACGCAATGCCAAGAGACGCAAAGATTGTGGCACTCCAATATGTCTAGAGTGGGACACAGCTGTCAATGTTGGCAAGCATCCACTGAGTTGACATTTTAGAATTAGAAGCTGCAAGCATCAGGTAAGTACATACCTCCCAATAGTCACAGGTCTGGCAGGACAGTTTTGAGAGTAAATATTGAGAGTCCCATAATACTGGGTTTGTTTTAAGGCACAGTGCTCCTAAAATGTTCCCGGTAACCACAGCATGAGTGCATCATTAAACTAAGGGCATTTAACCCATACTAGAGCACTTTAACAGTACTCTGAATAGACTACTAAAGAGGGGGTGGTTAGGGTGGCTGCAGGTAAGCCTGAGTCCCAACCACGTCACCAGATGTGCACATAGCATCAAGGGAATGCCTCCTACTGACCCCAGTCTTACTGATGTATTCCCATATTTACATGCTTGCCATTAAAATGCAGCTATTGATAGTAACAGTCGATGTTTGCCACTAAAAAATATCAACAGGTTTTCTTGTCCACTGCTGTGTCTACTAATGTCCGTATTCACTAGTATATGATATGGCAATATGGTTTAACTGAATCCCCAAATTAATTTGTAAAGATCGGTGATTTTAAGTAGCCTCCTAAAATTTAAAACTGTATGTTTGTGTGTGCGCTGTTCCCTAATCTGTATTTTGCATCTACTAGTACTGATCACCATGTAGCGTTTACGGTTTTGCAAATTGGGAATGCACCAAAAGGGTTGTTTTCATTGACAGAACACTATGATCTTGTTGGTTCCACGATAGCCACTCTACCAGTTGCTATAAATGTGCAGTGTTACCCTAGGTGCCAGGTGTACATCAATTTTATAAAATGGCATAGGTTCATCAAAGGGTCATCATCAGTTAAGGATAGGAAAAAAGATATTTACTGAGGATAGATTCTATCTAATTGTAAAGCACTTCTGTCGTAAAACCATAGTGTAATAATGTCAGAGAAGCTAAAATGCCCAGGAGGTCACTTTAGTCTTTGACATATAGAAACATTAAATTTGCAGTGAATTTAGTGGAGACTCGTAGTCTGCCTTTGTATATATATTTCTTATATTTAAATGAAGATAGCTATTCTATGAAATAATATGTGATTAACCCTTTCAGTATCAGACAATTGTGAGCAACAGATTTTATGTTACATCACTCCAGTGTAATATAACTTTTTAAAACCTGCGGTACCTATCATAGCGACTCTAGTCTAGTTTATATATGTTCTTACTAGACCTTAGCTAGTCCAATATCTGAATATCCCATGTTATCTAATCTTATCTCATCTAACATCGTAATAACCCATGTTATCTAATCTGATCTCATCTAATATCTTAATATCCAGTGTTATCGAATCATATCTTATCTAATATTTGATTGCCCCGTGTTATCTAATCTTATCTCATCTAATATCTGAATAACCCATGTTCTCTAATCTTATCACATCTAATATCTGAATAACCCATGATATCTTATCTCATCTAATATCTGAATAAACTGTGTTATCTAATTGTATCTTATCTAATATCTGAATAACCCATGTTATCTAATCTTATCTCATCTAATATCGGAATACCCCCATGTTATCTAATCTTATCTCATCTAATATCGGAATACCCCCATGTTATCTAATCTTATCTCATCTAATATCTCAATACCCCATGTTATCTAATATCATCTCATCTAATATCTGAATAGCCTATGGTATCTAATCTTATCGCATCTAATATCTGAATCCCCCATGTTATCTAATCGTATCTCATCTAATATCTGAATAACCCATGTTCTCTAATCTTATCACATCTAATATCTGAATAACCCATGATATCTTATCTCATCTAATATCTGAATAAACCATGTTATCTAATTGTATCTCATCTAATATCTGAATAAACCATGTTATCTAATCTTATCTCATATATTATCTCAATATGCCATGTTATCTAATCGTATCTCATCTAATATACGAATACCCCATGGTATCTAATCTCATTTCATTTAATATTTGAATATTTACTGGCACTCATTACACCACATCTAGTTTAGGATCCAAACAACTGCTGCATTTTATTATAGTATAACCGCAAATGGATACTTTCCCTATTATGTCTTGTACATTCTAGTATCAGAATACTTGCTGCACTTATGAAATCTAATCTAAACTAATATATATATTCCCAATAGGATTCATTATACCTCTTCTAATATAATATTTGAACTATTGCATTTATTGTAAGCCATCTAGTGTATGCTGCAAACAGAATATTTTGATTATAAATTGTGAAGCCTGATGTCTGAATTATCTACAGGTACTTATTACAGCTCATCTAGTCTAATGTCTGAATACCTGTCACATTAATTGTACCTCATATGATCTAATGTATAAAAACCTACCACTGACTCTTTTTATATTAATGTGCTAGGTTTAATTCAGATCTTCCATAAACAACCTGGCTACATTCTATGTGAAAGGGAAGATTAACCTTTCCCTTTACAATGTGTCTTTTTGTCCTGAAGTTGAAATTGTTTGGGTGAACCCATTAAGGTTGTGTATCTGCAGCGTTGCTATCACTGAAGATGGGAGGATCGAGGATGGCGTCGATGTCTTTGGAAGATTGTTATTCTTGGTGACAGACAAGGGTAATTATCTGCAATCCACTAGCAGTTTCAGGCCTAATTTCATTACTGCTGTACAATCCTTCCCAAGTTGCTAGTCTATCAATGTCTCACAGAAAGGATTAGCTGGCATTTTCGTGGTCTTGAAATGAATCTCAGCTGTCATACCCTTGATAGATAGTGCATGGCTGGGGCAGAGACACAACCACAGGTAGGCTTATTGAAGGCTCCTTTGAAACTGTTAACCCCTTCAGTACAAGAGCTTTGCAAATTAAGATGATATGCTTCATGTCCTGCTAGAATTCTGTCAAATCCTCGCCAACCTGAAGTGTCATTCAACCATCAGGATCATGCATGAGATAAGTTTTCTCTCAGGCTAAGAAATCATGAAATATATTTGTCCTAATCTCACAATGCAGCTCTAAGGACAATTGTTGAAGGGTATTCATACATTAATATAGGGACATATTGAAGCTATTCAAGCAATGAGGCAGGCACTATCAATCATAATGACCCTTCAATATGGAAAACCAAAAGCCCATTCTAACATCCGGTATACCTTGATTAACCCCATCCACAAGCAGTCCCATCATATTCTCTGAGGAAATTGCCTTAATTCTATCAGACACTCTTATGCCCACATATTTAGCTGCCAGTAAAAACAAAAATAATGAAACAAAACCATGTGACAGAAAAACACCCACCAATGTAGACATATTGTAACCTAGAAGACATCATCCAAAGAGTCACTAAATAGGAGAACCGCCAAGAATGTCAATGAAACTTCAATTCATTTATCAATTAATTCTGTTGTCACTAAAAAGTCAAGAGCAAAGGAGGTTTTGAGCTACAATCAGTAGCATATTTCTCAGGCTATGAAAGGGCCCTGGGATGTACATTCATCAGTAGGATTTGAGTCTCATGAGCCCATCAGCTATGCATAATTTATAATGCGATAATTTCAGGTGGTCAAGGAAAAGCAGGAAATCTGTACCTCCAATGGCACATAACATTATTAACCTGCTCCTCTCCATCATGAAATAGATGTAACTGACTTCTGGTAATATGTGGTTGTGCTGCAATGCTCACTTGGTCTTTGGTTCCTAACCTAGTCTTTAAGGCACATCAATGGTTCCAGTTTTATCAGGATCCCCATAGGAACAGAACTGGGAAATTACTAAAACCTAGACTGTTGGGGACCTTTAGGGCTAGGTTGGAAACCACTGCAAAAGACCACAGAAGAATTGTTCCCAAGCCACAACAGATAAGGAACAACTAGTTTGGGGGTCACATGCGGTTTTGAGTAGGTCCAGTTCTGTATGGGTATTCGCTTCACAGGTGGTCTTTGCATACCCATTGTGTCCAACCCCTTCTTAACTGCCCATGTGTCCATCCTTTGTCCTTCCTTTGTCCACTGTTGCAAGGTATGAGATAGTAGATGTCCATTAACACATTGTGGAGTATGAAGACAACTAGGAAGAGAACACTAAAGTATCCAGGGAATATTTTCACAGCTACAGTACAGTGGACAATACCACCCTTAAAAGGAAACAATTTCCAATTAGGACCTAAAGATAACTTACATTTTACTACCTCCACAGAGCATGGGTATAATAAAAAAAATGACAGTAGCACAAGGGACAAGATAATTTTCTCTCTTTTTGTTTGATGAGGACCCCAACTCCTTTGTTAGGCCACTAAACAGAAAAAAAAAACATGCTTCCTATTAACTGACAAAATATTTCTGATACATACAATCCAAGTCGGCTTCTTCCGGCTTTAAATGCCTGAAATTACAGCATTTACTTTAACTTTTAGAGATTTTAAAGAGCAGTGAAAATCTGCAGGAAACTAATCATGCTTTAGAAATGTCTAATTTCTTGAGCAGAGAAACCCTCCAGACACATCCTGCAGTAGTGTAAGAAAGAGTCAAGAGATCATGTTCATGTAGTTTGCACCATCTCAATATAGCTTCCTTACCGCTGTAGTTGAAAATTATTTGGTTCAAGTATTGTGACCCAAAGCAAAAGGCCACCCTGCTTCTCACACACCTTTGAAAGTGTCTAATGATGCTTCAAGACTCTAACGAGATTAAAAACACATTTCCTTTCCTCAAGAACTGCAAATCAGCATATTCATATTTCATATCAGACATCTGCCATTGATTGCATTATATTTAACTAAAATTAGATGATACTCTCCGAATGAATGCAGCCTCTTTGCCAAATTATCCTCAGCAGAAGTTATTTGGGGTGTTGAAGACCTAATATGTAATTAGGAGCAATCTTTTAAGCCCAGAAATTAGCTGCACTTATTAATCACACAGAGGAAAGGGGAACATTGCCAGGATTTTTGTAAGAATTATCCATCACAATATGGCAAGGATCTTTAAAATATGTATTCTCTCCCTTTTCTCTATAAGAGCTGAATTGAAGCAATTAATATTGCATTTAATACTTTGGGAACCAGTCTTATAAGGGGCAGTATAAGTATAGCTGTGTGACATAAATCATTCAGGCACTATATATGGGACATGCGCAGCAACTGTTTTAATGTAGCATAATGTAGTTGCTCTGGTTAATAGGGATGGTTGATGCATGTAGAATCCACTCCAATCAGATCTTTGAAAACTACCACTGTTCTTAGTTCCAATGACATCTTCAAAGGTCTAACAGTAAAATTCCCTCAAAGAAACAAATACTGTGTTTCCATTCTTTACCTGTATTCTGCCATTAGCAACTGAACCAGAACAAAAGTCTGTGATGCATTGTATTAAAGTTCAATAACTAATACTTACCAAACTTTATTTCACCATTGATAATCGGCTGTCTCCCTTCACTCACATAGTATTTACTAAATCTCCTTACATTTCACAAGGTAGGATCTATGCCAACGGCCACTATCATTTATTCATAAGGGTTCTTAACTTGATGCATAGTCAGAAATTGATATAGAGTTGACAGTTCCATGCACCATTAACACATGCATGTCACTGCAGCCTGCAGATGAGATTGATTTGTGGCAAAGAGGTTTTATAGACAAGCAGGGAGGGAGCTTTGCAGAAGTATACAAATTATAGAACTCCTGGTGCATGTTTGGAGTAACTGTATATGGAACACTATGCTGTAATCTGCAGGTTTTAGACAATATTGGTTTATAAGTACTGATACTATAAATACAGGCGTGCTCTTCCTGAATATGCATGGAAAAAAGCTTAAAGCTAAACTCCAAGATTTATAACGACTTTAACTTAATTAAGTGGTTATGGTGCATGGAGTCCCTTGTGATGTGTTTCTTTGCAATGTTAAAACATTTGTAGAGTAGAGTCCCCAGATATCTGTCACCCTGACTCTGGTGCTCAGCTAATGAGGAAGATAATGCTCTCAGCCTCTCGCTGGTTATCTTGCCCCTCACAGCTACTCATATGCACATTTGTGCTCAAAATTTTACATACCCTTGGAGAATTGGTAATATATGTACAATTTTTTAAGAAAACGCGAGTGAGCAGGCAAAACACATTTCTTTTATTTCTTATGGGATTCATATTCAACTTTTGTTGCCAACAAAAGATGGCAACAAAGAAAAAAAATGTTCAAAAGTCTGCATACCTTTAGTTCTTAATACTGTGTATTGCCCCCTTTAGCATCAATGACAGTGTGCAGTCTTTTGTAATAGTTGCCTATGAGGTCCCTAATTCTTGCAGCTGGTATAGCTGCCCATGCGTCTTGGCAAAATGCTTCCAGGTCATGCATAGATAGTCTTTGGTCGTTTTGCATGAACTGCGCATTTGAGATCTTCCCAGAGTGGCTTGATGATATTAAAGTCAGGAGACTGTAATGGCCACTCCAGAACCTTCACCTTTTTCTGCTGTATCCAAGTCAACCTGGCCTTGTGCTTAGAGTCATTGTCATGCTGGAAAGTCCAAGAGCGTCCCATGTGCAGCCTTCATGCAGAAGAATGCAAATTGTCTGCCAGTATTTTCTGATAACATGCTGCATTCATCTTGCCATCAATTTTCACAACATTCCCTGTGCCTTTAGAGCCACCATAATGCTTCACAGTTGGGATTGTATTCAGGGCCGGCCTTAGGGGTGTGTGAGCTGTGCTGCCGCACAGGGCACCATGAAGCAGGGGGCGCCGTGCGGCCAACACAGCTCACACATGGCCGGCCAGGGGGCGGAGTTTAAAGTGCAGTGTAACTGCTGCAGGGGAAGCAGGAAGGAGTCCCTGCTTCCCCCAACAACCAGAATCCAGGAGCTGTACTGTCTGTCTGCCTCCACAAGGAACAGAGGTAACTATGTGTGATTGTTTGCCTGTGTGTGACTGTCTGTGTGTTTGACTGTCTGCCTGTGTGTGTGTGACAGTCTGCCTGTGTGTGTGACTGTCTGCCCTTTTTTGTGTGTGTGACAAAGTGCCCTTCGCCACTTGTGCCTGGAGGGGACTGCTTGGCTCATGTTTGGGGGAAGGGATACCTACACTCTGGGGATTGCTATAATCACTTACTCCCCAGAGGAAGCTCTTGCAATAGCTTGATTTGTTCATGTTCCTGCTCTCTGGGGAAAGAGAGGTTCACCCACTGGAAGCTGGATCCTGGCCTTGGGTCCAGGGTGGGTGGAGACAGCAGAGACCCCAGCGCAGTTGCATCGCTGGAAGTGGGGTCTGCAGTGCTGATGGTGTCGGTTGGAGTGCTTGGAGTCCTCAGCGAGCACTAGGAGCATCGATTGGCGGAGGTACTCAGTCGGAGTGCCAGCTTTCCGTCACAGTGTGTATGTGTGTGTGTGTGTGACTGTATGTGTGTATGACTGTCTGCCTGTGTATGTGACTGTCTGTGTGTATGACTGTCTGCCTGTGTGTGTGACTGTCTGTGTGTATGACTGATTGCCTGTGTGTGTGTGTGTGTCTGTGTGTGTGTGTGTGTGTGTGCCTGCCTATGTGTGACTGTCTGGGCAGACTAGATGGGCCGAATGGTTCTTATCTGCCGTCACATTCTATGTCTGTGTGTGTGTGTGGCTGTCAGCCTCTGTGTGTGTGTGTGGCTGTCTGTCTGCCTGTGTGTGTGTGTGTTGCTTTCTGCCTGTGTGTTTGTTTGTGGCTGTCTGTGTGTGACTACCTGCCTGTGTGTTTGTGTGTGTATGGCTGTCTGCCTGTGTGTGTGTGTGTGTGTGTGTGTGACTGCCTATGTGTGACTGTCTGGGCAGTCTAGATGGGCCGAATGGTTCTTATCTGCCGTCACATTCTATGTTTCTATGTCTGTGTGTGTATGTGGCTGTTTGTGTGTGGCTGTCTGTGTGTGACTGCCTGCGTGTGTTTGTGTGTGTGTGTGTGTGTGTGGCTGTCTGCCTGTGTGTGTGTGTGAGATAGGGTGTGTGGGAAGGGGGGCAAGGGTGAAGGGGGAGAAGAGTGGGGGAGGGGGAACGGGAAGTGGAATTTTCCACTTCTTAATAAGTGATTGAACAGTACTGACTGGCATTTTCAAGGCTTTGTATATCTTTTTATATCCTTTCCCATCTTTATAAAGTTCCATTGCTTGTTACGCAGGTCTTTTGACAGTTCTTTTCTGTTCCCCACGGCTCAGTGTCTAGACTGCTCAGTGTACCCACATGAGAGCTAACAAACTCATTGACTATTTATACACAAACACTTATTGCAATTTAAAAAAACCCAGGTGTGGGAAGTTAATGTTTAATTGTCATTTTAACCTCAATAAAAGACATATACTTTTGCATGATCAGTCATAATTTCAAAATCAATGCCAAACTTTCTGCCAGGGTATGCAAACTTATGAGCACAAGTGTATATCCTCACCCCGTAGGAATCAATGTGGAGTAAGAAATTCCCTCCTCTTGAAGAACACAGATGATTCTCAGATGGGTAGACAGAATCACACTTTATTCTTAAAAAGTAAAAACAAAATAAAAATAAGTCCAATCACCAAAACGTGTTTCGCCAAATTCGGCTTCCTCAGTTGTTGTCCTCAGTTCAACTGAGGAAGCCGAATTTGATGAAACGCATTTTTGTGATTGGACTTATTGCACTCAAGCTTTGTTTTAATTTATATTTATTATATATGATTTTATTTGTGAGTGCACTCCTACTACATGTTATACATCCTGGTGGTGTAAGAAGTTTATCTGCACTATTACTTGTTCCTCTCATTTACTTTGTCAGAAACAGAAATAATTTAAGAAGAGAGGAAAGTATTGTATTTATATATTTGTATATTATCGTTTTTGTTCTAAAGAGTTCTCCACCCAGTGTATGTTTTTGCTTAGAAGGAAAAACAACTGGACAAAATGACCCATTTAGAAATATTGAGGAGGAATTCAGTGCCAAGGGAGTAAAGCATGGGCGTCTGCAGGGGGGGGCAAGGGGGGGGGCACTGCAGAGAATACACTGCAATACCGGCGCTGTGAATGGAGAAAGGCAGGAAGCTACAGCTTATCCCTGCTTCTCTCTCCTGACTGAATCTGCAGGGGAGCATGCAGCCAGCAACCCTACAGATCAGGTAAGTGAGGGATGGGGGGCAGACTACAGATCAGGTAAGTGAGAGGGGGCAGTCTACAGATCAGGCAAGTGAGGGGGGGCAGCCTACAGATCAGGTATGTGAGGCATGGGGGGCAGCCTACAGATCAGGTAAGTGAGGCATGGGGGGGAGACAGCATAGCGGAAGGTAAAGTAGAAATGGTTCTGCAAGGGGCAGGAGGGGTCAGCAAGAAAAGGTTCTGCAAGGGGCAGGAGGGGACAGCAAGGAATAGAAAGGGGCAGCAAGAAGCAGGAAGGGGTAGGAAAGGTTTGCAAGGAGCAGGAGGTTAAAGTAGAAATGAGCAGGAAGGGGCAGCAAGGAGCAGGAGGGGTCAGCAAGGAGCAGGAAGGGTCAGCAAGGAGCAAGAGGGGTCAGCAAGGAGTAGGAAGAAACAGCAAGAAGCAGGAAGGATCAGTAAGGAGTAGGAAGGGTTTGCAAGGAGCAAGAGGGGAAGGAGTAGGAAGAGGCAGCAAGGAGCAGGAAGGGTCTGCAAGGAGCAGGTGGGGTCAGCAAGGAGTAGGAAGGGTCTGCAAGGAGCAGGAAGGGTCAGCAAGGAGCAGGAAGGGGCAGAAAGAATCAAAAGCAGCACAACGGTAAAATAGGAGAAGGAACAGAAAGGGGCTGCAAGAAGCTGGAAGGGGCAGCAATGAGAAGGAAGGGTCTGCAAGGAGCAGAAAGGGATCAGAAAGAGAAAGGAGCAGAAGGGCGCAAAATAAGCAGAAAGTAGCAGAAAGGTAAAGGAGCAGAAGAAGCCTCAGAAGAAAAAGAAGACTGTGTCAAATGAAGGAGAAGAACATGAGATTGAAGCACTTCATTCTGGACACCACATCATAAGGAGTTGGTACCTGGGCCTGGCAGGGAAACTTTGGCCTTCTCATCTCCCCAGGTAAAAAAAAATATCAGTGTTAATGTGTTCACTTTTATTTACTGAGTGTCAGGAAACACAGAGGGCCGCTGGGTAGGGGTGCCGCTGATTGGCTAGAGGGTCAGGTGGCACTCTAAGCCAATCAGTAGCTCCCCATTCATAAAAACGTAAAACATTTTTATGAATCGGGAACTAGCGACTGGCTTAGAGCGACAGCTGACCACTCTAGCCAATCAGCGGCACCCATGCCTGACGTCAATCTGCACTTCCTGACACTCCGTTTCAGACGCCAAATACCACTGAGCGACCTGGAGATCTGGATTTTCACCCCTTAAAGGAAAGGGGCCTCCTTGCATCATAGCATTTTCATTTAGATGAAGTTGTTATGGTGACCAGAATGTTCCTTTAATTTGATTAAAGGAACACTATAGTGTCAGGAATACAAACATGTATTCCTGACACCATAGTTGTGAAAACGCTATTCACCCTGGCTTTATGTGATAATGACTATGTCCCTTCCCTTTCATGACACTGTCAAAAAGGGGCCAAGCATGGATGTCATTACAATTATGCCCCCCCTCCCCACCCGGAAAAATTCCTGCGGACGCCCATGCAAAGGGTATGAGAAATTTGTAGAGCTGAGGTCCAGAAAAGATCAATACAGGCAGCAGACAAGGAGAATCCAGGTCTGGTCAAAGGCCAATAAGTGGTCATTAGTGATGTCGCAAACCGTTCGCGAACTTGCCGCGAACGGTTGGCTGCGGTTCACCGCGAATGGTTCGTGGCGAACTCCGGTCAGCTGACACATCCCTGCCAATCTCCGGCAGACCCTCCCTCCCAGACCCTCCTACTTCCTGGACAGCATCCATGTTGAAGGCAGCTTCAACATGGATGCTGTCCAGGAGGTGGGAGGATCTGGGAGGGAGGGTCTGCCGGAGATTGGCAGGGATGTGTCAGCTGACCGGAGTTCGCCGCAAACGGTTCGTGGCGAACCGCGGCGAACCGTTCGCGGCAAGTTCGCGAACGGTTCGCGACATCACTAGTGGTCATGTTATTTCAATATGCATTACAGACAAATAAAGAGTAGGTGAATGATTAGACTGTGTGATAAAATCAAAATTCCAAAACTGTAGCCACTAACACTTAGGTCACATTAACTGCTGGTGCCTCCATCTTGGATGCATATCTTTAACCAAATGACTTTGTGTTACTCTGGTGACAGCTGTTCACCACAAACAATTGATGAATATTAAGATGAGAAAAGTGTTTTAAATTATTGAAAACTGCTACATTAAAAAAATACTCTAGTATGCTCTACTCTATATATATTAGTTTAACAATCAGAATGTATATATAAATTTGCAAGAGGATGTCAGTGTCAGGAACAGTCCATTCAGAACTTATCATGTGTAAGTGTCTGTTTCGTGATTCTGTTATATCTTTTTGATACATGTCTCTCTTGATCAATATACCACTGCCAAAAAGATATTAAAATTTATAACTCTCGCTTTATGAACAATATGTTCACTTCTCTAATGATCCTACACACCCAGTGCCAGCTTCTCGAGCCCAAACACAATAAAGATTAGAGTAGGAGAATGTTTATACTGTAACCAAACGAGATATAAAACTGTGTAATGTGTAAATTAGATTAATAAATCCTATTTCTTTTTATTATTCCAGTCCTATGAAAATCAACACTACCGCTAGGTATTAATGGCAAACAGCAAACATCCAATGAATATAATTGGATGTTTTTTGTGATAAATTTATTTTCGTCTTGCAGCTGGAATGCTTTGATGAATGACCTTATGTGGCTGCAAAGGACAGAATATTAAATAATTGATGAGTTACAATGTGCTTGAGAAGACTGCTTGATACATAGCCCATCCTGTGTGGGTTTTTTTTTGTATTTTGGCCCTGTGTGCACTTAGAATTTTCAAGACTCAGAGAAGATGTGTTTCCTTCTGAGCCAACAAAGGAATCCTTTTCTACGTGTTGAAATGACTTTGAAATACGCTTTTTCTCCTGAAACTCATATCCCGCAAATCTTTCTTCTGCCGGTGTGAATTTTGAAGTGACACTGCTGAGATAATTTTGGAATTTTTGAAGCACAAAGATGCCCTTAGTTTGAAAACAGTCCATTGGCCTCTTTTGATTCAGGGACAAAACCCAAGGTCTAGTCTTTTGTTCATCTCAGTAAGGCATGTTTGTTGTCATTTAAATCGATGGCCTATTCTGGATTAATTATTAGTAATTACTCCTTTTAAATGAATGAGCCTGTCTTCTCAAATTAACCCCTTAACAATGTGATTTCTTGCTGTATTGCAGTTGCTAGTTATTAAATCTGAAAAGTTAATTTCACATAAAGCGTATTCCAAGTATATAAATTACTATAAACTTTACCTGTAAGTAAGTTTAATGTAATAAATATAAATAAGTGAACCCACCTATATGGCAATAAATGGAACAATTACTTGCAAACTTATTTTTTACTGTTATTTAGAACTAATTGTATTGAAGGTAAGAGAAATGCTTAAAGGGACACTATAGGCACCCAGACCAGTTCAGTTTGTTGAAGTAGTCTGGGTGCTATTTCCCTTTTGCACCTAGTGGTGCAGTGTAAAACATTGCAGTTCCAGAGAACTGCAATGTTTACATTGCAGCACTAAGTCTGCCCTTAGAGGCTGTCTACCAGACAGCCACTAGGGGCGCTTCCGGAATCATAACAGACTTTTGGTCCTTTATCTGACACTGGACGTCCTCACGCTCTGCATGAGGACCTCCAGCATCAGATTTTTCCCTGTAGGAAAACATTGTTTCAGTGCTGTCCTATGGGGAGGTCTAATGGGCGCACAGCATTTTCCGCGCATTAGACCCTCGGTGCTGGGATAAAGTAAGTTAATGAAGAGTTTTTAACCCTTTATATACCGGGATGGGGTGGTGGCTCCAGAGAGGGGGAAGGCAGACGGATCGGTAGTGCCAGGAATACAGCTTTCAATTCCTACAGTATCCCTTTAAATCAATGGCCTGGTTAAGCCTCGTTGTGGGATCTGAAGACAAATGCTAGCATTGTTTTTATATTGATACATTGTTGCATAGAATAAGCACTATCTTAAATAATACATATTATAGCTGTGTCTTGGGAGATTCATCATGGGTAATTTCACGAAGGAACACAATTAAAAATAGTTTTTATTTTATTTTTATTGGTGTGTGATATAGGGATATCATTGAAAATATTTTAAGTGCTGTAGTGGAAAATCACCCTAAAAAATGGTTTAGCAGGATGGGGCTAATGGCCATATAGCTAGGGCCACAGTGGACCTCCTGAGACAATTGTTCGTCAAGCAGATAATTTCAAAACAATTCCCAGATTCGCCCAGCTTTTCCTCCTCCAGCCAGTCCCTCCATTTGTCTCATTCCCTCCCCCAGCTCCGCTATGTGCCTCATTTCCTCCCCCAAGCCCCTTTATGTGTCTCATTCCCTTCTCCCGCCCCAGCCTCTCTATGCTTCTCATTCCCTCCCCCCTCCATGTTTCTATCCACCCTCCCCTCCTGTACCTACTCACCGCAGTACTAAGTCTGACAGGAAGTGCCCGGCCTGACAGGAAGTGCTCTCACTTCCTGGCAGACCACAATCCATACGGCTACACTACACACAGTGGCAGAAGGGGAGCAGTTGGGAAAACCAACACAGGTGAACAAACAACACATTTTGCTGCACCTGTCAGTGACGGGCCGGCGGCTCTCTAATTAGGGGAGTTAGGGAGCCACCTAAGACCTCACGGCCGCCTAACTCTCCATAGGGCAGGCAGACTGTGTCAGGTCCTCGGTCCCTCACCAAGGACCTGACACCAGGAGGAGGCCTGGCAGCTTGCCCAGTATGCCCTCCAGTCTGCCCTGAGAGTCAGAGAGCCGCCGGGTGTAAGCTGCAGACTCTGGGTTACCACGGCAACGCTCTGACTTCTGGATATCGCGAGACACTGTACAGTCTGCAGCTCACACCCTCTCTGCCTCTCAGTGCAGATTGGAGAGACAGGGTTTAAAGACAGTGCATCATCAGTGGAAAAAATGAAGGTATTTTTAAAATTACAATACCCTCCCTTACTGTCACCCCTCCCTCCGTCATTCTGCCACCTGTCACCCCCTCCCTCACTGTGTTACCCCCTCCCTCAGTCACTCTGGCACCCCCTCCCTTTATGTGTCAGCCCCTCCCTCCCTCAGTCACTCTACCACCCCCTCCCTTACTGTGTCACCCCCTCCTTTCGTCACTCTGCCACCCCCTCCATCACTCTGCCAACCCCCTCCCTTACTGTGTCACCCCTCCCTCAGTCACTCTACCACCTGTCACCCCCCTCATCACTCTGCCACCCCCTCCCTCAGATACTCTGCCACCCCTCCCTCCGTCACTCTGCCACCTGTCACCCACTCTGTCACCTGTGTCACCCACTCCCTCCCTTAGTAACTCTGCCACCCCCTCAGTCAGCCCCTCAGTCACTCTGCCACTTGTCACCCCCTCCCTCACTGTGTCACCCCTCACTTACTTATTGCCACCCCTCCGTCACTCTGTCACCTGTCACCCCCCTCCTCGTGTCACCCCTCCCTCCTGCATCCACTATACACACACACACACTCTGTACTATACACACACACACACACTCTGCATCCACTATACACACACACACTCTGCATCCACTATACACACGGACACACTCTGCATCCACTATACACACACACACACAGGGCCGTTTATATATGATTGGGACCCTGGGCAAAGCATTTTCTTGGGCCCCTGGGCCCTGCTCCTTCCCCAACCCCTAATTACACCCAACCCGCCCAATCACACTGACAGACATACTGACACATCGCACACAGACAGACATATTAAAACATTCTCAGATACATACTGACATACACATACACTGACACACATACTGGCAGACATATTGACACACATTCAGACATACTGACACACACACAGACACACGATACACAGACACATAAACTGACAAATATACTGACACACACAGACGCATATACTGACAGACCTATTGACACACACACACAGGCATTCTGACACAGACACACAGGCAGACACACTGACAAACACACAGACATACTGACACACAGACAGACAGACATACTGACACACACACACAGGCAGACATACTGACACACACAGACATACTGACACACACACAGACATACTGACAAACACACACAGGCATACTGACATATACAGACACACACAGACATACTGACACACACACACACACAGACATACACATACATACACAGACATACTGACATACACACACACACACACACACACATAGAGACATACACACACACACACACACAGACAGACATAGACACACACACAGACTTAGTGACACACAGACATACTGACAAACACACAGACATACTGACACACAGACAGACATACTGACACACGCAGACATACTGACACACACACAGACTCACACACAGACATACTGACACACACACAGACATACTGACAAACACACACACAGGCATACTGACATATACAGACACACACAGACATACTGACACACACAGACATACACATACATACACAGACATACTGACATACACACACACACAGAGACAGACATAGACACACACACAGACTTAGTGACACACAGACATACTGACATACACACACACACAGACAGACATAGACACACAGAGACATACTGACACTCACAGACATACATACACACATACTGACACACACACACAGACATAGACACACAGAGACATACTGACACTCACAGACATACATACACACATACTGACACAAACACACAGACATACTGACATACACACAGACATACTGACAAACACACACACAGGCATACTGACATATACAGACACACACACAGACATACACATACATACACAGACATACTGACACACACACACAGACATATATTTAGCCACCCTCCAGTTTCTTACCTTTTTCTGGAGGGTGGTTTCCCTGGTCCAGTGGCAGGCTGAGGCAGATGGGAGTTCTCCTCTAGAACTCCCCTCCTCCCTGCCTTTCTCCTCCCGTGCAGTTGTGATCTCCGGTGGGAGGAAGTGACGCGCGGCACTCACTTCCTCCCAGCCGGCTGCCGAACAGGAAGGGGCCCGGTCGCGCTGTTTAAGTGTCATAGCGCCCGATCGGGCCCCTGCTGACACATGCCCACCGGGTGGCCCTTAGTGCATGGGTCACCCTGGGGCCTCCTTAGTGTGCGGCTGGTGTGGCTCTGTGCAGCTGCCCCGCCAGGTCCATGGGAGCTGCTCAAATCGCGGGGCCCACGAGGCAGCTGCTCTGGGGCCCCTCAGGAGCAACTGGGCCCGGGGCAGTTGCCCCGTTTGCTCCGCGTTAAAGACGGCCCTGCACACACACTGCATCCACTATATACACACACGCTCTGCATCCGCTATCCACACACTGCATCCATTACAAAATACACATTCTGCATCTACTATACAGACACACAATGCATTCACTACATACACTGCATGCAATCCACAGCCACTGCACACACTGCATCCACTACACAAATACGCACTTTGCAGCCACTACACAGACACTGCATCTACTACACACACTGCATAACATAATGGATGTGGGCGTTTTTTGCTTGGTGTGGTTTTTTTGGGGATGGGGGGACATTTCATTTTTTGATCCAGGCAGCACAATGCCTCTGGCCGGACCTGCTGCACTCACACACCACCCTCTATACTCCCTATAAACACACACTATACTACACCCCCTGAACTCACACAGGCCATATAAAACCATACAAAGGGGGCAGAGCTTAGCCGGCCAGCAGAGCAGACGTGTGTAACCTGAGCTCCTGCTAATCAAAATGATTTTGATGTGTTAACCCCAATCAATTAGCAATTATTCTCACAGCTAGATGACGCATTAGTTGGGTAAGTTTGGAAGACCTCTCAGAGGCTTTAATCGTGACTGTATCCCACCGGGAACCCAAGACACTCTGTTGATGCCTACTGAGGATGGAGGGGAGGCAGCCGATTTCCTTGCCCTTAAGTCCACTGCCTGGAATTGCTGCTCTCCCCCCCTATCTATATTATACCCTGGAATGGGGAAGGACTTGGTCCTAGAGAGCACCCAAGTCCCGGATCTGGATATGCTGGCCTGGGGTGGAAGGAGAGCCCTGGCTGATAATCACCTGAACTTCCCTAACCGGGAACCACCTCTACCACTGTTGGGAATCGGCTGATCATGTAACTAGGCCGCAGCCTGGGAACCACACTGATTGTGGGCAATGCTGTGAAACAAGCCATGCACAATACGCAAATCTTAATTCTATGCTGGTAAATGTTTTTCTATTTTGTTTTCATATCATTTTGGTTTAAGCATTTTCCATTACTGAGCATTATTGCATTATATCTAGAGTGCCCTGTCTTCCAGTGGACTTTAATGCCATGTGATGTTCTCAGGTCTATGTATACTTCGCTATTCTAATTATTTTACTCACTCTGTCAGTTACTATGCTCTGACCTACACCTGATTTTCCTTTAATTTCTACTGACGTATTCATTATCCATATTTAGCATAGACATGTCAGTCCAGCTTGTATAGTATCGTTCTCTTGATATGTTCCACCAGAGCATATTTCTTACATCTAAATAATTGTGCTGATCTCTCAAATGCCATGGTGATGTTTATTTTACATTGTTTCACATACTTAACAGACCAGAAACACACACTACATCCCCTAGCCACACATAGTATGACACAAACAGACCCTTGTACACACATGCATTTGTACAAGCAACCTCCAAACACATACAATACGACAGGGAACATCCACGCACAACACACTTTAACAGCCCTGTTCCACTTTTGTTCTCTGGTATCCCACTTTTGGGGATACCAGAAACAAGTCACTAGCAAACACAGCACATTATTACTATGCACACAAAAACACAGGACATCGACTCCACCCCAAAGCACAGTATCTCTGGAGGGGCATCACACTAACATAAACACACACCCTTTCTGGTCCCGCCCCTCATAGAGGGCTGCTCTGCCATTAACCACACGGGCTGAATTTTTTCCCCAGTCCGGTCCAGGTTGAGAGTTGTCAAATATCAGTTCCTTAGCACAAACTAATCTAAGAGAGTATGTCTTGTTCCAAAATACAATAAATGTTGAGCAGTATGATTGAAGAAGGAACTTCTGTTTCTAAAATTACTAAAGATTATTTTATTTTTCGCACTCTTTTCTTCATGATTTTCTTTCATTTTTGTTTTGTGCAAGTTGTTGATCTTCATGCTATTTTTTACTTTCTTCTCATTACCAAGGCGTTTATCCATTCATCGTGAATGTTTGTATTAATGCCGCAACGTTCTCTTCCATGCATTTTTGTATCAGTATCCTGAGGTAAACGAGAGGTATTTCTAACTCATGTACTATTATATTCCATCATACTAGGGCAAAATATTACAGTTGTCGATTCGGAAATTGTACGGTGTGTGTCATTGACTTACTGTGATACACAGCTCTGCTTTGATGGATTTTTGATTGCGTGTCCTTCACACTGCAATCTTTTATTGCAGCTTTATGTGTGCAGCTGGGTGAAACAGAGTTTGTGAGCCAGTGCTTAAACTCCAGGCGGGTTAGCATTATATGAAAGATATTTGCATAGTGATACCTTAACTTTTCTCATAACTCATTTCATATCAATGTCACAAATTGCTTTATTGAAAGTAGAACCTCAGAAGGTTAGACACCTCCAATCAAAATGTTTAGATAAAGCTAGGAGATTTGTGGCAGAACCACAAAAACTGAGAAAGTAGAACCTCAGAAGGTTAGACACCTCCAATCAAAATGTTTAGATAAAGCTAGGAGATTTGTGGCAGAACCACTTGTATTGTGTGTTTCCCCCAGTGGCGTACACATGACCCATGGGGCCCCGGTGCAAAAATTGATCCGTGGGCCCCCCCCCACGCGCTTACTCAGCGCGGGTCGGGGTCGCAACACATGGTGGCGGGCACCTGATCGCAGGGGTTGCAGGGCTGCGACCCCGCGACCGCGGTATGCACACACACTTAAAGGACCACTACAGACACCCAGATCACATCAGCTCAATGAAGTGGTCTGGGTGCCAGGTCCTTCTAGTTTTAACCCTGCAGCTGAAAACATAGCCGTTTCAGAGAAACGGCTATGTTTCACTGAGGGTTAATCCAGCCTCTGGTGGCTGTCTCATTGACAGCTGCTAGAGGAGTTTCCGCGATTCTCACTGTGAAAATCACAGTGAGAAGACACTGAACGTCCATAGGAAAGCATTGAGTAATGCTTTCCTATGGGCGGTTTAAATGCGCGCGCGCCTCTTGCCGCGCATGTGCATTTCGGAGCTGAGTGGCAGACACTGGGGAGTCCGACGCTGGAGAAAGGTAAATGCTGAAGACACACACACACTCTCACGAACAGACACATACACACTAGCTAACAGACACACACATTTACTGACAGAGACACACTCAGCGACAGACATACATACACTTTCACTGACAAACACACACTCACTAACAGACATCAAACACACTCAGTAACAGACACACACAGTAACACACTCACTAGCAGACACACACTCAATAACAGACACATTCACTGACACACACACTAACACACGCACTAACACAAACAAACACTGACACACTAACACACACACTAACACACACACACACACTCTAACACACACATACACTAACACACACTAGCACACACATACACTAACACACACACTCTAACACACACAGACACTAACACACACACACACACTAACACACACACACTCTAACACACACACATACATTAACACACACTAACACACACATACACTAACACACACACACACACACTCACTAACACTAACACAAACACACTCTAACACACACATACACTAACACACACATACACTAACACACACACACTCTAACACACACATACACTAACACACACTAACACACACATACACTAACACACACACACACACACACATTTTTTTTTTCAAATTTAATCCCCCCAGCCTCCTTACCTTTTGGAGTGCTGGGGGGATTCCCTGGGGTCCAGTGGTGCTGCTGGGCTCCTGGTCACTGGGTGGGCGGGCTGCCTGGCCGGCCGGCGCGCGAGGGAGCACTTTCCCATGTGCTCCCTCTTCAGCTCCCTCGCGCGCCGCGTAGGGATGCCGGCGCCGGAAGATGACGTCATCTTCCGGCTCCGGCATCAGTGCAGTGCGCGAGGGAGCTGAAGAGGAAGCACTGAGTGCTCCCTCGCGCGCCCACCTGCCCGACCGGCCACCTGCCTGCTGGGGTCAGCAGGGCCAGCCTTGGGGGGCCATGGGGTGGGCTCCTGGGCCCCCCAGGGGAAGAGGCTGGCCCTGGGCGTACATACCGGGTCGCAGGGGCGGCCGGGCCCCCTGGTGGGCCGGGCCCGGTCACAGCCGCGACCCCTGCGACCCTGGTATGTACGCCACTGGTTTCCCCTGCATTTTGTGTGCTATGCCTTGTTCTCCCGTTCGAGAGCGCCTATAGTTACAAAACCCATTTGTCTCCCGATTGGTACCCCATTAGAATGTTCACACACAATTAATTAGAATGTTCACACCCGCAACATAAGTGCACAACCGCAAGGGAAGTAATTAATGAGTGCTCCCTGGGGTGGCCGCCATTTAGTATAGATGAACGCCAGCCAGGGGGAGTATTCGTATCCAAAAAGGAAACGCTTCCCTTGACCGGGGTTCGCACCCCTTTATGGGGGTTCATAAGGTTGGTGGGGACACTTTTAGGGCACTGGCCATTTTGGTGGGCTTTCTGTGCCTGGGAGACAAAGAAACTTGGTCCCTTTTCCCGCGCCTGGGCTCCAGGAACAGAGAATCCTGGGACAAAGACCCCTGTTGTTTGGTGTGGGAAACCCCTTGTATGTGGGGCTGGCTTTCTGTACCTGGGAGATAAAAAGAGACTAGGTCCCTTTTCCTGCTTCCGGGCTCCCAGATACAGAGGATCTTGGGATAGAAACCCCTGTGTGTTTGTGTGCAAGACCCCTTGCAAGCGGTTATGCATAAAAGCTGTGTGTGGCATAATAATATCGTGTTGTACTCCCAGAGCTGTGTCTCATCCAGTTACTGGGGGGGAATGGGTGTCATTATACGTTAAGTGGTTCCAGAGTAGCTGAGGGAAGGAACTAGAGGAAGTAACCGGTCGGGTTACCCATGGTCCGCTACATTGAGTCTGGTTTTATGAAATATGCTTCCAAAAACTTAAAAATATATATTTTTTTCATCTGCATTGTTGTTGCCTTTTTGTTATTGAGAGCATGTGAGACTCTGCAACAGTTTTACATTAAAGGGACACTGTAGTCACCTACAGCACTTCATCTCATTAAAGTGTTCTGGGTTCAGTTTTCCTGTCCTTTTGACCCTGCAGTATAAAACAATGCATTTTTATAGACAACCGCTGACAACAGGTTTTTTTTGGGGGGGGGGGGTTTTAACAGCCACTAGAGGGGCTTCCGTGGCACTGACTGAGTAAAACTCGATTTGAGACTTGATTCAATGTTTTCCTATGGGGAAGTTTGAATATACGCGGCGTGTCTCTGAGGAGCATTGGAGAAGGCGACATCATGGAAGGGGAAGAGCTAAGCAGCACCAAGGGAGCCTCAGTGTTGGAGAAAGGTAAGCTTTTTTAATACACTTGAGGTGGGAGACAACAAATAGGGACAGGGACATTATAGTGTTATGAAATGTGTTGGCGTTATATAAATTCGTATCCCTCCCGCTGTAATGTTCCTTTAAGACTTAAAGTTTTGAAAAAGTAACACAATTTCTACAGAATTCTGGAATTAATTGAACATACTGACAGAGATCACATTGCTAATTGCTGTTGCTGGTGCTGTCAGCAATCACACTCCTATCACTCTGCTAGCCTGTATCGGGTTGAGATCATCGTGGTTCCAACACTTCTGAATCACTCACAGCACTACAACCCATGCTCTTACATTATTGACTGAGTGCTGGGCCCGCATGAGAGCTGTTAAAGTGATCTGCACCCAACAGTGGTTGTGAGGTGGCGCAGGACCGCGCAGGAAGATCTTTGATCATCCTGCCTGCTAAGAGAGTGCCCCATCACAGATGGAGCTCCAGAGACAGGACCCCCAACCCTAAGGTACCTGCTTATATCTCCTTACAGGTAATCTGGCTCTGGTTGAGGTAATGTTATTGGAAGGTCCTTTGTTTATTTTTCTATCCCTACATACATATATAAATTATTTTTAAAGGAACACTCTAAATACCATAGTCTGGGGTTCACTAGGTGCAGCTCCCTGCCTTAAATGCTATCAGATAGCTACTTTCACTGAGCTAAACCAGGCAGCGCAGCTGGCTGAAGTGATTATGGTGCTTGGAGTGCTCCTTTAAGGTCTCCAAAAAAAGTTGGGCCTTTTTGATTGCTGTTGCTGGTGCAATCATAACAGATCAGCAAAACAATCTGTTGAATGTGTAGACTGATATTTTTCAAAATGAGTAATGATTGATAAAAAAAAAACCTTCAGTTGCTGTCATCTGTAGATTAAACATTTTAAGAAACAGAAAGATTACTTGTGAGAACAATCATTGCTACATTGGTGTAAATCAATACAATTCTAATACACTTTTCACTTAACTACAAAAGCGTGCTATATATATATATATATATATATATATATATATATATATATATAATTTGCCGTTATTTTAAAAGGCAGATCAGTTTCAGTATTCTCGTACTGCACAGATGGTTATGTCATCCGTGCAATTATTCCACATAAATGAAGGGTAATAATATATGAAAAGGGCCTTAATCTTGGGATTAGTAGTAGTTACATTCACAAGCCATACGCGCTGACATTTCTAAGACAGCAGCTGAAAAAGTTGCTGCTCTGGACTGCCCTGAACTGTAACTCCTACTAGTTCACAGAGTCACCATCAGGAGATTAAAGCCCATACTGTTTTCAGGTGCCCAGTTGAGCACTGGGGAGTGTGTCACAAATACTCTATGACCCAACATGGAGAACTATGTAATATATATGAACAAAGAAATGAACAAGGCCATATACTGGGCTTTAGAAGGGTCAGACTTAACATGAAACAGAATAGTCAAAAAACAAGCCAATGTCAGGGACACAGAAAGAGACAGATCGAGAAAACTAGTCAAAGGTCAAGGATACCAAAAACAGTGAAAGTCAAAAATACAAGCCAAAGTCAAATACCAAAATAGAACAAGAACGCACTCTTTGATAACCAAATAGTGGAAACCATGACAGGGCGCTGATGAAAAGCTATTCATGGTTTAAATATGCCTCTCTAATCATTGACTGGTCAGATTGTGACCTCTTACCCCATAACATGTGTGCGCGTTAATGACATTACATCCCACACACATCGGCGTCATCTTGGTTGCGGATGGAGGTGTCTGGGCCCTGTATCCCCAATGTTCATATATAATCAGGGTTCACATTTCAAATCTCCAGCTAGCCAGGCCTCAAAAGTTTCAAAACGCTACTAGCTAGGCTTTAAAAGTTGCTTGCCGGGCGGAGCAGATGCCATCTCTCTCAGCTCCCGACAGCTCATATTAAATCTGCAGATTATTTCCTGATTCAGGGACCTTCCACGCAGAGCAGACCCTGCCCTTGCTGCAGAACACATTCCTGTACTCACCGATGCCCTTCTTTCAGCCATCGAAAGTTGCAAAGGTGAAACGCAGGTCAGCAGCCTACCGAGCACTGGCCTATCCCAGCTAGGAGTCGCTGCTCAAAGGATCACCTCCTACCAGCAATGCAGACACAGCAGCACAACTCCAACTAGCACTCACAGCCACCACATCTAACATGAGGTGCAAATCGCACAAACCCTCGCCTGGAACAGCGTCTGAAATGCGAGATAGAAGACCATCATAGACGCAATCATATTAAAATCAGAGGCATCCCAGCTGAAATCACAACAGAGGAAATACCCCACTACTCATCTACCTGACTGACCGCTACTCCCACACCTCACCCCTTTAGAAATCATTACACTGATTTCCTGTACCCTTCAGGATACAATTCAAACTGCTAACACTAAAGCATTCACTAACTCTACCTGTCCCTACATCTTTACTCAACAAATATACCACTTTACTTGACAAAATTACCTTCTCCTGACATCTGCTCGTTTCCAAATTGCCAACTACCATCTGCAGGATTTTTCAAGGGCTGCCCTGTTCCTTTAGAATTTGTTTCCCTGTGCCATCAAACCTTTCCCTAGCCTTATCGCTACTGTACTACTCCCGCAGGTAGCTAAAAGATTTGTTCTGGATGAGGCATACAGACTCTCTGGCGCAACCAAGGTGCCTAACGTTACACCACGGGATGTAATTCTCCACTGTACATCCTCCCAAGATAAAGGGCAGCTCTTGGCTGCACTGAGAGGCAAAACACCATTCCCATTCAAGAACTCACACTTATCTTTTTACCAAGACCTGACAAGGGATACCCTGCAGTGGCATAAGTCTCTCGGCACAATCACGCTCCAGCTCCACTCTGCGGGCCTTGGCCACTGAAAGGCTCACCAAGATCTCTGCTGGTGACATATAATGGGAAAGTACTGAAGCTTAGCTCAACAACAGAGGCACCGAGTTTCCTGAAGGACTTTCCATATCTATGTTCTCTTCAATCCACCAGATGACATAGGGTGTCTGGGACCCTGCCAATGTGGTACTCTTTGTACTGAGAACTGGAGAAGAAACCTCACGGGCCACCTGACTACTCCTGGGGTTCCCGACGATCATCACTGTGAAAACTGCTCACTGTTATGTTTTATGCTTTCTCTTTTCTTTTCTGTCTTCGCTTTTGAATATGTATTTATGTACTGATACTCAAAAGCTCTACGACACCTGACCTATTGCCTGGGATACTGCAGAGAACTAGGTCTAATGAGCGTCCACAAGAACATAGACAACGGTGGTCTAACCACCGATTCAGTGCTGGCAAGCACCCTTATCTCCCCCCCGCCACCCCTTTGGTTAGGGGTACTTACATGAGAGATGAGCTTAAACACCTGAGCCCCTAACTACACTCAGCAACAGCAATCTACAACCCTGACGGCTCAGCACACCAGTTTTAAGCTATCCATCTCATACCTTACTCTATGTCTAGAATTTAACCGTTAGATCTTAAATGCCTGCATACTACCTGACATTATTATCCTTGACACACTCGCACCTCATGTAGTACGATGGAATGATGAATAACTGCACCAACTGATTAAATCATTGGTTACCTCTTGAATGCATAGCTACCTATTCGTGTTTCTTTACCCGATCTGTCTACCCATGCATATCAAGCTTGTCAACTTTATAGCTGTCAACCTGTGCATGTTTAACCTGATTCCTGTATTTCTTGTTGAATATTTTTGCTTAAAAAAAGAAAATTGGTGCAACTTATCCTGACATGTTATGTTACAATCTCTTGTTTCTCCACTCTTATCTAGTCCATTGATATCTTGTGTACTGAAATTTCACCGAAAAAAATAAAGCATTAGTAAAAAAAAAACTAAAATAAAAGTTGCTTGCCACTGATGGCAAGCCTTGAGGATTTATGGCACACATACCAGGTGATAATTTTTATTCTGAAGGACAGAATATTCACTCGCAAATGGCGATAATGTCACAGTGAGTGGTCTGATGCCCGGGACCCAGACACTGTCCGGGCGGCGGTGCGTGGACCTGGATCCATGTATGCCTGATGTTCGGAGTAGGAGTCACAGTGTGAAGGTGGATTAGCAGGGTCTGGTGCAGGGTAACCGCATGCCCCCTGGTGTTGAGCAACAGCGTTTGTGCAGCCACATACCAGAACCCTGATTCAGCTTATGCGGATCCTAGGAACTAGGAGCTTGGGAATAAGCAGACCTCCCAGGAGCTGAATAGGGAGGCTCTGCAGCAGGAGTGTATCCAGTACTGAAGCAAGGCAAGACTAGAGATAGGCACCATACATGAAAACAAGACAGAACTAGGAGAACAGGGCAAGTCTAGAGATAGGCACCATACATGAAAACAAGACAGAACTAGGAGAACAGGGCAAGACTAGAGATAGGCACCATACATGAAAACAAGACAAAACTAGGAGAACCCAGAACCAGAGAAGGACAGAAAGCAGAATCCAGAACATGTGCACAAGACATGAGGAAAACAAGAACATAACATAGGCATGACTGGACAGGACTGTACATGGACTGGGATTACAAAACAAAGTAAAACAAGACAAGAGATACAAGGTAAAACAAGAGGAGACATACCTAGGCACTATATATGAAAAGTATGGGGATTTAGTCACATTATATTATCGTGTAAGGATAAAAGTGAAGGGCATACTACTTACACAAATCACAGTAATAGTAAAATTTATTTCATTGACTCATCTACCTGACTGACTGTTACTCCCACAGCTCACCCCTTTAGAAATCATTACACTGATTTCCTGTACCCTTCAGGATACAATTCAAACTGCTAAAACTAACCTACAAAGCCTTCACTAACTCTACTCCTCCCTACATCCCCTCTTTACTCAACAAATATACCCCTTTACTTGGCAAAATGACCTTCTTCTGACATATGCTTGTTCCCAAATTGCCAACTACCATTTGCAGGATTTTTCAAGATGGTTCCTTTAGAATTTGTTTCCCTGTGCCATCAAACCTTTCCCTAGCCTCCAGTCCTTAAAGAAGTCATTGAAGAACCCACACCCCTTTAGGAAAGCTTACCATCTTCCTGAGTGATGTTTCTCTCATGTCACTGCCCTCATCACTTCCCTCGCCTCCATAGCCAAGCTCAATCTCTCTGGCCACTGTTTGGTTCTTCCACACACACCCTTTACTAGCTTGTTTTGATAGAGGCATCTTATCCATCAATTACTCCCTCCCTCCAAAATGCTGTTATATGTCTTGTCTGTCGTTACCCATTCCTCATAGACTGTAAGCTCGATGGAGCAGGGCATTCTTCACCTCCTGTCTCTGTTATATTCTGTATTTAAATTATTTATAAGTGTAAGTGTAAAGTGTGATGTGTTGGCGATATATAATTGATCATAATAATAATGATGATAATAATTTGAGGTAATTTATCTGTATCCGGTCCTGCTCATTTAATAAAACTATATTGATCATAAAAAATGTTTGTTTTTTTTTCAAAAATTTACTTTTAAAGGTTTTCTTCAAGACTACATATAAATCTCATGATTTGACTCTAGATTTTTCGAACCAAAAGGGATTTTGTGATACTGATACATGTGACTAGTAACATCAATTAATCAGCTGCCATTTGTGTTAATTGTGTTAAATCTATGCATGTGCTTAGCACTTTGAATCCCCATGGAGTGTACATTTCAATGAAATAAATTATCATAACTATTTACTGCACCGCTGAATATATTAGTGTTTTATCAATAAAATAACAATGTTACGTTACTTAACGTTACCCTTAGATAAATCCATGGTAGTCACTTACAATTTATCTAAAAGATACAACAGCATTGTAAACCAAAATGCAATCATTTAGACAGTCTTCTTGCAGATTACAGTCTATACAATCATTACCATAGAGACATAAGAGAGGAAGATTAAAGAATGTCCCAGTTCACATATAGTATAATATGCTGTTTTTTAGATAAACAGTGCCTTTGATAAGGTTTGTTGTCTGGCAAATATCCACGATTGTTCACGTGCTGTGGAAAGCAGCTTTTGCTTCATTTTAGGGGAAATAAATAGACAGTTGAATTTGGATTAAGGTGCTGTTTTTTTTAGCTGGCCATGCGGGGTTGCTCCTATACAGTTTGCTGAAAACGAGATTTAGTTAGTGTTTCTTTTTTTTTTTTTCCTCTCTTTTCTAATTGTCATGTTGTCTTTCTCCGTCATTTCACTCCCCATTTATCTGGATCCTCTGACATTTCCCCCCAGCCTTCGCCCTGCTGCTGTCTATCTTATCTCACATAATGTCACTGCCTCTTTAGAATCAATTCATCAGAGCGGAAATTAACAAGTGCTGACGGCCATAGCAAAAGAAAATCTACCATCTGTGCATGGGGATAGACTGCACTACTGCACACAATACCATTAGATCAATGAACGAGGATATTTTACTATAAGGGAGAATACTTTTTCCCAAGCTTTTCATTTTAAAGTGCAGAATATAACTGTGTATTAAACAACTAGTAAAGGAAGACATTCAACCTTATCATTAATATAATTAATATATTTATAGAGGCAGTACTCAGAGTTCTACTCTGTTTGGAAAGGCCCTAAGGTTGCTTGCAACATAAGGCAAAACAATAATTGAGATTTTTATTTTTTTAAATTTTACAATTCTTTATTATTCTTTGTGCATGTGAGGACAGATAACATTTGATCTTGCAGTGCCACAACAGCGATTGCATGCTTATCTTGAACATTGAGTCGTCATGGCATGCAGTTTAATAGCACAATTTTTGTTATTTTTCATGCGAAATTAACATGTTATATATGACGAGTATATCAGTGTATAAACTACATTGCTAGATAGAAGATTTCAGACAGTCTAATACCTTGCTTGGTAATTGTTAGCGTGAACAGTTGCAGGTTATGCATATGAACTATGAGCTGGAGTGTGTAGCAATGATTTAACTCAGACTAAGGTAAGCTATAGGACATGGTAGTCGATGGGCTGGCAATCATTTCATAACGGTAGGGTACATATCAGACTGTGTTTGTTCAATAATTAAATCTTAGAGCAAATATAGCTTAAAATAAACGTGTGAGTCAAAAAAACAAACTGTTTAAGTCCACTGGGTCCTCGCACGTGAGTCGCTCCACTCCTTGTCCCGCTCCGTCGCGCTGCTGGAGGCAGTGAGCTGTGAGGCATGCCTGATCTCCTGGGCTTATGGCTTCCCTGCCTCCTCCCAGGTTAGAGAGTATGTCCGCTGGGCTAATGGTGCAACGCAGGGTAGGCAGTCGTGTGTTTTTGTGTGACACTGTGGTGTGTCGCTGAGCAGTTCATCAAAGCCCCAAGCTGGTCGTATCATGCCCTCCTGTTCATCTCCATGGCCGGCGGCCACATTTGCCTCATCCGGTCTAGATGTGGTGGAGTGGGTGGGTGGCTGGGGACTGAGTAGCAATACCTTGTGGGGTGCCATGTCATTTTGTTCAAGGGTTGGGCAGGTAAACCCCTTTGCTGGTTGCCTATTTGCTGGGACCCCAGTCCCTTTGAGATGGTGAGGTGGTGCTCAGATGGCCGCATGGCGGCGAGGAAGTGGAGCGGCCATTTTAGATCCGGGGTTACGGAGCGCGCCCCGCAGGCTTCGGTGGAGATGGCTTTGGTGCCCTCCAGTGGGGACTGGGAAAATCCCCCTGGTCCAGAGGGGGGGGGGAGTGACCTGTGAAGTGTGTCACAGAGCCGTCGCGTGGTGGCCAGAGAAGCTCCAAAGCCTTGATGGCCTGGGGCCCCAAAACTCCCGATCTCAGAGCCTGCTGTTGTGCCAGCTTCAGCTCCGGCACCGTGCTGCTTCCCTCCCCGGCTCAGATATAGGCTGTAAGCCCAGATTATAGGTCGAGAAGGCCACTTTCTGCAGGAGCCTTCCCCTCATGCGACCGGTCAGCATGGCGGGCAGGTCCCGCCCCCTAATTGAGATTTTTAGATTGCTGTTCAGTAATCCTGTAAAATAAAAAGTAAGTAAAACTACACAACTCGGGTTATTCACTAAACTCTGAATTTTCACAAATCAATTCAGAATTCAAAATATAGACATCTCCAACACTGTCACAGTCACAACTTGGCTATTTTTGCCTTCATATTTCCATTTGTAAACATTTTAGAGTTTAGTAAACACATCTGAATGTGTAAGATGGTGTAGGCCTCATACAAAAGAGGGTTAGTCACTAAATTGAGAATTGTTAGACATTCAAGTAATTTTAAACTGAATTTCAAAATTAGGGCCAGGGACGTTGCTTGTGAATGGGTCTCCAAGTGGAATCCCAGTCTCTCTCTCGCTCTTCTATATTTGTTGCCCTATTCTTTATGGACATGCACGGTGAACACAGCGTGCTTTGCAGTCAACTTTGATGGGAGTGGGTGTGTCCCTTACCTCTCTATAAAAGGCTGCCTCTCCTTCTCCTCAGTGCTCGGTTCTACTTTGTCCTAGAGTACTTGAGCTCCTGTCTCACCCTCAGTGTTCCAGAGTTAGCAGTTGCTCTGTGCAAACCTCATTGTTCTAGAGCAAACTGTTATCCTGTGCAAACCAAGTGTTCCAGAGCAAGCTGCTTACACTTGTGGTAATAACCGCGTATCTGAACTGGTTACTGAGAGCACTTCGATTCTCAATCTTGGAAAGAAACATTGGTTTAAACAAAGACTTTTAGTGTCAGTTCATGCAAACCGCACTCTTTCTGCCAAATCCTGACACAGAGCTCCTTTAAAATTCTAGTAAAGGAAAACCTTGGGGGATCTTTCTGAACTAACTCCATAAAGTATAACTTGCTAGCTCTGTAGACAATACCAGTTACAAATGTTCCTTTTAGTTATATAAAATTATAATCAATATATTGGATATAACTTATATTGATGACATTGCATGTTTGTTTGATGGTAAACTGTTTTGTGCAATTTAGCATGTGGCAAAATACCCAAGATTTGAAATAATATAAATTAACATGTACTGTGAGCCCAAAACATATGTGTTTCTGACAGTTCTAGTGACATACATTAAATCCCCACTCCCCAGAAATGCTGTGAGATAATTAATAAAGTTGTTGAATGCTCACAGCCTGATTTAAATCTCCAGAGAGAATTTAAGTCGTCTTTTTATAACTGACATACAATCTATGCTAGGTCAAAGACTGCATTAGTAAATGGCCCAGTGTTTCAATTGATCTCTTGAGGATGATTTCATCAGTCAATCATCTACATATAGAAAGAGACGAAGAGAGATTAAAAAAAAAAACAAAAAAAAAAACGCATTATAGGAAATTACAGTAAATCTCCAAATAAATGCAAAAGTTCCCCAGCTCTTGGTCAAATTGCATTCTGTGCAACAATGTAAGCGTTGTTATTTAAAGGGGTAATATAGTCACCAGACCCAATACAGCTTAATGTATGGTGTCTATACAGGAACCCCACATCAGTATATTCAATTAGGGGAGACATCTACTAAACAATACCTTAATTTAGTATCCTAAAGTAAGGGAACCCCACACCAAATTAGGAAGCCACTAAAAAAACTGAAACTGGAAAAATGAGAAAAGCCTTTTTTTAAAAAAAACAAAATGTAAAAGTGTTCTTTTAGTTTCCTAGTAGATAAGGGTTTTAGTTATTATTTTTAATTATGGCAATCCTACGGAAGGATAGCAGGATCCCTAATTGATAGCAGGATCCCAGTGATTAGAGCTCTTGGATACCCAAACATCAGCCTAGACTTGATGAATGGTACAACAGGATCTGTTTATTGAAGGCCAGATACACAGTATTTACACACAGACCCCCACAAAATATAAGCCCGCTCTAGTGTCGCCATGTCTGGGGGATAATGGTATCTCCCAGACACACGAAGCTGACACACAAAAACCCCACAAGACACACAGAACATCGTAATGCATCCCCACATGCCCTACATCTCTGGATAGCTCCTGGTCCGAGCTATGCTCCCTGCAAATTTAAAAGTGATCGGATGTACAGAGCCAGATAAATCATTGTGTCAAGTCTGGGCTTGAGGCTCTGTACATACCCGAAATCAGTTCCACGAGATCACTTGGTTTAGGCCGGTGAAAGCAGCGGCCAATCCGGAGAAATGGCTCAAACACGTAGCGGCCATTCAGCATTCAAGGAGGGGAGGTGTTTTGCCGACCAATTGGTATAAAGGGCACAAAACCAATTTCAATGGTAGTGCTTCTCCTATTGGTCGTCACGGACTCTGCGGTTGTGAAGCCGCCTGCTAATTGCAGAGTGCCGGCTTGGGCTTGCGCCTCTCCCTGTTGGAGGTCACCACGTGGGTGGCACCAGGGAGAGCGCTCTTTGGGGGACACAGTTTATTACTTAAATACTTATAGAATATTAGAAGAAAGCCCCTTCTGTTCTTTAAAAAAAATTATATATATATATATATATATATGTATAGGTGCTCTTGAAGAAAAAAAACAAAACAAAACATTAAAACAAACACCTAGCACATTCTAGGTTTTGTTTTGGTTCACACGTTTAAGAATTGCCTTTGTCCTTAAAGGATTACTCCAACTCAAACATGCAAATAAATTATTTTTACATACCACAAAACTAACAAATTAAGATGACATAAATTAATGTTATTTGAAGAGAACAAGAATACAAGCCCTTATATAAAATGGTGGAGGCCATGCATGAGCCAACTACACTGATATATATATATATTTTTTTTTTATTTTTTTTAAAGATACATAAAAGGCAAAAGTGGTTTTAAGATATTTTAATAAAATCAATGCAGGACATCATTAACCTGCCTGAAAAATGTATGTGGGTGCAGTAAAAGGAAATGTTACCATCTCTGACAGCATATATTATCTGGCACACAATTTCCCACTCAGAACCAAGTATTTAAACAAATCCTCCTTTTGTTGTAACAGTCCTAATATCCATGACTCGGAAAGTGGTAAAAGCAGCAGAGTTAAATGTGAAGATGGTTCTTTGTTAAATTGTTAATAACATTTTATATAGCTTTCATTGTTTTACACAACAGGAAGTGTTTAACTTTCTTCTAATACGCACAGATTGTAGTTAGCAGAAATTAAAAACAAATGTAGGTAATCTAAAATAAATTCTGTCATTTGGGTACATGTAACAAATGCTCAATAAATAAAAATGGTTTACATTGTACTTATTTGTACAGGGCTACAATACCTGTTATAGCACTCTGTACAGTTTAATAGCTGTATAAACCAGCAGCAGTAATAATACATAGCAGCAGCAGCCAGCATTTACCATTATCTCCATTATCTATCATGGAGACGTGTATAGCAAATGATAGTAGTGTCTATGGAAGCTTTTCTTACAGGTTTCACCACTTGCACAGCAGTTGCTCATAACTCAGTATTCTGGACGAGACATGGCCGATAATGTAGATTCTCATTTTGAGGCTTGGAGAGCATCATGGGAGTTTAAGCCAGATCTGGTTTAGAACTACAATTAGATCCCTAGGCAATTTCCACTAGGTCTCCTTTTTTAAGGCACACCATAATGAAAATGACCCAGGTATGTGCTCAAAAATGAATGGTATACTTGAGCAGCAATGGAGACCCTTCGGACACTTGAAGAACGGAATTAGGTGTTTTGCAGAATTTATTTTAAAATACATTACATGACAATCGAAGAGTTACTTATTGAGCTAATTTTAGGTTTCAAAGATCTAGTCCATGTCAAAAATGATCGACTGAGTTCTTTAAAAAAAGCCCCAGCTAGTCATCTTAACGATAACAGGTAACTATAAATGCAAAAATACAATATCATAAGATGTTCATTCTTCTCAGACCACCATGAAGAGACAATGAGGACATATGCTCTTTTAATAATGTTCCAATATTACATTTAATTACTTTTTAAAGCTTCTAAAACACTGTCTGTCAGAGAAGATGGTGAATGTGCTGAAACCCCAAGCCCCCCAATAATGGTTTCCCAGCACATGAATCCACAATCTGTGAGCTCTTGCTTGGCTGCTTTCACCACAGTGGGATCCACATCTGAAAGAGAAGAAAGGTTTGGTTAAAGCATGTAAGTGTTCTGCACAAGAGTAGAGGTCAGTGGTTTTGCCTTCATGTATGTGTCATACAAGGTATTTGGGTTTTACTTTTTTTTCTTTTTATATTTTTTTCCCTCTAACATTCTTTATTTTAGCAGTGCAATTAATTACAAACATGCTTGCGATGCCATGACAGCACAGACGTTTATATAGCATACACGGTGTTACATTGGCATGGCAGAAAGGAGTTGCACATTTTAATAAAAATAATAACAAACAAACAGGCTAGGCAATTAGGTCTAACTATTAGGCAATGGATTTGTGTACCGTTGGTAGCCTAGACTTAGTGTATAGCGACGATGAATTACGAAGATAATGAAGGCTAGCTGCACATGAACATGGTAGTCGATATGCCAAGTTGCTTCTAACATGCTTTGTTAATTTGCTTCACAAGAGGCTAAGTAGATATATTGCTTTCCAGTAGTGTATAATAGTGGACATGTTAACGTATCAGACTGACTATTAACTTGCCTAAACAGCAAGTTGTACCACCCCCGAAGGCCCCAACATAATATAATATGGACATCCAAGTAGGCATATTGCTTAAAAGTAGTGTCTACTAGTTAACATGCTAATTAACATATTACTTACAAATAGTGTATATTAGTTAGCATGCCAATTTTATAACATGACAGGAGGCTTCAAATTTGCTTAAGTCTCTCTTTACTAGAACTCCACAGCAGCAAAAAAACTCAGAGAGTAACAACCAATCAGAAAACAGTAAGGGGACCATATAACTCCCTTCTCAACATTCCATTTCCTCTTTCTTTGCTGCTCCGCATCAGTACAGGTCAGAGTACCACTGCCTCCTGCTATTATTAGTGGGTGGCTTTGGGATTATAAATATTTTACTGTATAATTGTTTGTCATTTTATTATCCTTAATTATTCTTTGGGGACTGTTTTGGTTTTATGGTGTAGGCTATGTGCCTTCTCTTTCCCTCTGGGATAGTGGGGAGTTGTTTCCCTTTTTTCTACTCTCTTCTCTGGGGCTCGTTTTCCCCTTAACTGTCCCCTCTCCTTCTCACCCGTTTTTCCTTCACATGGGTATTGTGCCGCTCGGGGGTATCTGTAGGCTGGCCTGTTGCTGCTTCCTCCGATCCCCCCGAGCTCCGGGAAAGCGGAGTACGTCTCCAGCGGTCCCGTGTATATCTGCTCCTCCGGTCACAGGGTGCTCGCGATCAAGCGCATTACCCGCCGACCGGAGCTTCCCAACGTGGCCGCCAGTCGCGGCCAGCTCCATCCGCGGACCGCGTGTGTCCGCCGGGTGGAGAAGGGAGCGCTACACGCACGCCCCCTCCCCCGCCCGTTAGATTAGTGACTACTCGCACGTGGTATGCGGTCCTGCAGGAGGTCCGCAATTACTAAAGACCGCGGTCTGGGGCCTAACTGTACCCTGGCAGTCTGGGAACACCCCTTTCTTTCCTGCATTTAACCCCACACTCTGTGAGGCTACTAGTGTTGTACTTTTAGCAATTTTTACAGTGGCTGGTGGATACTGTCTGCTTAACACACACATTATATATATATACACACATACAAATACATATACATACTGGGGTTATTAGTGCTGAGGGTTATTCATTGCTGAATCAATTCTTCTGCTTTTCTATGCCTTAGGGGAATTTCATTGTGTTCCCATTATACTATCTGTGACCTACATTAGATTTTTACAGGGGTCTGCCAGGATCTCCTGCTGGTTAAATAGAAACACTCCAGTATCAGTATCCCTTTTACTGTTTTTACACCACTCGTACGTGACCTGGCCTGCCTTATCTGTGCCACATGCCTTGGCCTGCTCTGTCAGTGCCCCTATGCCTGGCCTGCTATGTCAGTGCCCCTATGACTGGCCTGCTGTGTCTGTGCCCCTATGACTGGCCTGCTGTGTCTGTGCCCCTATGACTGGCCTGCTTTGTCAGTGCCCATAAAATTGGCCTGCTCTGTCTGTGCCCTTTAACTGACCGACTCTGTCTGTGCCCATTGGCTGGCCTGCCCTGCCCTGACAGTGACCTATTGATGAGCCGGCGCTTGCCCGTGCCTAAATTCTTAGGGTCGCTGGCCTAGGATATTTTCTGGGGAGAATTTTATACTGGGATCCACTGTGCCCACGCTGTAGGCGGATCAGTCCCCCTCGGAGGATGAAGGCGGGTGGGGTGGAGAAGAATCGGAGGAATTGGTGTACCAACAGGACGCTGGTGACACTGCCTCACAACAGTTCCATTTTTCTAGTCAGGAAGAAAACGGGAGATTTTCCTCCGGTTATAAACCTGAGAAACCTGAACGCCTTAATTTCCTATCAACACTTCAAGATGGAGGGCATCCATCTTCTGAGAGACTTACTGCGCCCAGGAGATTGGTTCACTCGCCTTGACCTAAAGGACGCATATCTATCCGTTCCGGTGGAATACGGTTGCCGACGATTTCTACGCTTCGTTTGGAAAGGGAGGCCATGCCAATTCACCTGCCTCCCATTCGGCCTCAGCTCGGCACCATGGTGTTTAACCAAACTGTTAAAGCCGGTAACGGCATGCCTGCGCTCCATCAGGAATCAGTTCGTACGACCAGCTGATTCCCGTCATGCAGGAAGTCAAGACCGAACTTCGCTGGTGGCGGTTACACATGTCAGCTTGGAACGGCAAGGCGATCTTTGGACCGACCCCGGACTTTGTCCTGGAGTCGGATGAGAGCCTATGGGGCTGGGGTGCAACCTGCACAGCCGTCTCCACGGGAGGCCCCTGGTCAAACACGGAAGCAGGATATCACATCAACTGCCTGGAAATGATTGCAGGCTCATTCGCTATACGCAGCCTTGCGGGTCATCTATCAGATTGCTGCATTCTGCTGAGAATGGACAATATATCGGCGGTGCAGTACATCAACCGCCTGGGGGGGAGGGGGTGGGCCTCACGGACACTGACGGAAGTCACAAAGGAGATTTACAACTTTTGCCTTCAGCGCAATATCACTCTCCAGGCAGAGTATCTCTCAGGAGTTTCGAACCTGACGGCAGACTGGTTCTCCAGACACTGGAGGGATGCCAGCGATTGGCGGCTGCATCGACCAGTTTTCCTCAAAGTGGCGCGACAAAGGGGCCCATTCACAGTGGATCTGTTCGCCTCCAGGACAAACTTCCAGATCCCAAATTACTTCAGCTGGCTTCCTGATCCAACATGCGCAGCAGTGGATGCTTTCCTTCAGGACTGGCCATCGCACGGAGCCTATGCATTTCCACCGTTCACTATGATCTCCAGGGTCCTACTCCAGTTACGGCGACAACAGGTATCGTTGGTGTTGTTGATGACGTCTCTTTGGCAGGGCCAAGCCTAGTTCCCAGAATTGCTGGAGCTATCATGTTGGGACCCGCTTCTTCCGTCTCCACAAATACTCCTGTCGGATCCACGAGGCAACAATCACCCCCTCGTACTTGAAGGCCACCTCCACTTGGTGGCTTGGACTCTTTCCGGGGTACCTGGAATGTCGATGAGCTATTGGGATCAGCTAGAAATCTCCTCTGGGACACATGGGCCCCAGGAACGAGGAGATGTTATCTGTCCGCCTGGAACGTCTGGTGTCGTTGGTGCGTGGAACGGAATATCGATCCCTTTACAGCACCTATATCCAGCGTACTGAATTTCCTTTCTCACCTCTTCGATTAAGGGAAGTTGTATCGTTCAGTTAACGTTGCCAGGTCGGCCATTTCAGCGGCTCATGTCCCTCTGCAGGGGACGGCCATTGGACAAGACCCTTTGGTTTGTAGATTATATATAAATATACATCGTTCTGGGACGTACACCGGGTTTTGGATTTCATTCATTCATGGCCAGAGAATCAGGACCTTTCTCTACGACAATTGTCAGCTAAATTTACGCTTCTGTTGTGCCTGGTATCGTCTCCTATGTTCGGGCTTTTGAAGTTAAGGTGCGTTCACCTTTATCCCGCACGGGGTGACCTTTTCGGTGTCGAGACGTACCAAGTCAGACTCCACTGCCATTTTCTACCCATTTTTTCGAGAGGCTCCTAAGCTCTGTGTGGTTTCTACCCTGTCTCGCTATTTGACAGTTACTACCCTGCTTAGAAGTTTCCAATCAGGACAACTGTTGATATCTTATGTACGACCACATAAACCGGTTTTGGCTCGCTGGATCAGATGGCTATTGTTGTTGGCCGGCGTGGAGTCCTAATTTGGTGCTCATTCGGTTAGGGGCGCGGCGACGTCAGGAGCCCTAGTAGCAGGTGCTTCCCTGTCCGACATTCTACGTTCAGCAGACTGGTCTCGGGAGGACACCTTCCGACAGTTTTACTTCAGACCGACGGAACATGCATTGTTTGCCCTACTGGCTGAGCGTTGAAACAGCAAATATGAAGCCTCCTGTCATGTTATAAAATTGTAGATTATGCTAGCTTTAGTGTACCTATAATCTTAATTTTATTAATGGCAGGAGGCGAATATTTCCCACCCTTTTTGTTCCCGACCCTTGTATTTTTATCTTGTATGTTGAGTATTAATAACGAGTTATATCTCTGGTCAGTATTCCTTGTGATTATTTACCATATGTATTTTTTCATTATTGCCTAGGGCGGGGATCGGTAGACTTGATGATGTTCTCTATAAAATTGCGCTGGGTGGCTACATGTTTTTATACGTACATTTCATTGGCTAATCACAATTTTCGATTTTGTTTATCTTGTTTCAGTGTAAAGTTCCCAGGATGGGATCACGTTCAGGTCTTCATTTCGTTTGAAGAATCCTAAGAGAGTCGTTATTTCTGTTGGAGATGGACTGTTATTGTTATGTTATGTTTTTTCTGTCTGTGTTGTTATCGCATCTTGAAAGAGGAAATGGAATGTTGAGAAGAGAGTTATATGGTCTCCTTACTTTTTTCTGATTGGTTGTTACTCTCTGAGTTTTTTTGCTGCTGTGGAGTTCTAGTAAAGAGAGACTTAAGCAAATATTCGCCTCCTGTTATTAATAAAATTAAGATTATATATTTAAAAGAAGAAAATATATTTAAAAGAAGAAACACTACCACAACAAGAGGACATAGTCTTAAATTAGAGGGACAAAGGTTTAAAAATAATATCAGGAAGTATTACTTTACTGAGAGGGTAGTGGATGCATGAATAGCCTTCCAGCTGAAGTGGTAGAGGTTAACACAGTAAAGGAGTTTAAGCATGCGTGGGATAGGCATAAGGCTATCCTAACTATAAGATAAGGCCAGGGACTAATGAAAGTATTTAGAAAATTGGGCAGACTAGATGGGCCAAATGGTTCTTATCTGCCGTCACATTCTATTATAGGTACACTAAAGCTAGCATAATCTACAATTGTATTTGACAATTAACTTGCCTATACATGAGGGCGTACCGCCTCCTAAGACAACATATTATGGACATCCAAGTTAGGTTGAAGCCATAAGATACAGCAATCTGAGGTTTGCCAATATGGAATATTAAAAATAAAAGTAACTAGATGCAATCAAACTGATAAACATTACGGGCATGTTATAATGGGAAACGGCACACTGTGATGATACACAGAACAGGAGGCTCGTCGTGGCGTTCATCCTATCCCCATTGTAGGTATAATACAGGCCTACTTAGCGGTGAGCTGCAGGCCTGAAGCTAGAGGTATCAGCTTGGGGTCCAGCTTCTGCAGTTGCTTCTCTCTCCACTTGTCTTCCCTCCGCATATTCCACATGCCTGTCTTGATGGTAAGCAGCAGTTATACGTTGCTGCTCAGTGCTTGCCTCTGGGCATATCAATGGGATCTTCGCCGTCTTTAGCACACTGGGCCCCTGATAACGGCTTCTGAGTGGCATGGGGCTCTTCGAGGTGGTCCAGGTGGTGCCTCATTCACCTCAGAGACAGGTAGTGACTGCTTCCTTCTCAGCCTCCGTCAGTAGGCTTCAAACACTGCTTCTAGGCAGTGAAGAATAGTGTGCGTCCCTCTGTTGATATCCAAGGTGCACGTGGTGTCAGCCATTTAAGGTGTGTCACCCTCAATGCTGTTTGATTCAGAAGCTCTATCACGGTTCCTTGATGGGACTTGTGTGCCTCTAGGGTGGAGACTGGGATAACCCACACTGGTCCAAATGGGGGGTAGTAGGGCATCACTACAGGATTCTGAGCCCTGCCTGCGTCAGGCCGGGAGGTCGGCCACCTCTCCCGCGCAAGTCGGCTTCTGGATGGGCACTGGAGACCGCTGAAGGCTTTCCCAAATCGGTCAGTTGACTTCTGTAGCAGAAGGTATATAGCAAGTTTCGGAATCATAGCTAGATTAGCCGATAAATCAACTGTGTGCAGTGTTTCTTGAGGAGCTCTCTTGAAACGTATCTAGGCGCCATGATAGTCAGGCCCCACCCCCCCACGGCATTTACACTTCTAGCACAGACTGGGTTGCTCACAAAAGACTATATTATATTTTAGGACAATGTAACCAGATGTAAAAAAAAATTAAAAAAAATAAAAAAATAGATGAAGGAGCAAATTCAGCCATTATTTCAAACTTGTATTAATAATAACGTGAAGTGCTATTACCAGGTCGCAGTAAAGTTATTGCACAGCCTCCACCTCCAGAGCCAGTCAATTTACTGTGCAGACCATGTGATGCAGTCACCTGACACAACTTGTCTAATGATGGGTGACCGACCCCTATTACATTTAAGTGGTGTTGATTGATGTCAATCAATTCCTGGGGGGAAAAAACAAAAATTATTATATGAAAACATGTGGAAACAGAAGTATGCCTTCTTATAAAATTCAAGGCAAAAACAAAAGCCTCCAGAAAATGATTACAGTCCTATTTTCTAAAATTGTGAGGTAATATGGTACTATGGGGGATAATATGGCAATATAAAAAAAAAAATCTTAAAACAGAGAGCCATCAGCAAGAGAATGTGACTTGTCATTTTGGAAGCAGAAACAAGGTCATTAGAAACCATAAAAGTTTTTTGTTTCAATTAAACCTTTTGGTTTAATTCAATCCAGATTCTGATTCAAAAACATTTCCTCTTAAGTGAGTGCTTTGAGTGATTTTTCACTACAAAAATTCACATGTGATAAGATTATACATGCAGCCATCTGCCATAAATTGACACAAATGATATGCATTTTGGTATGCCATGCGTTACATTTGGGGACTTATGACAGGCAGCACATTCAGCCACAAAATTCTGATTCGTTTAGCCATCCTCAAAAAAAAAGATCTCTGACGTTCAGCTAAGGAATCTTTATATTTGCTGGGAACTTCACCTGAAAAAGGAATATTATATATACTAACTTGAAGTCAGAACAACCGTCAAGAAGTTTGTTAAATCAGTGTTCCAAATGATAGTCCTAAAGACTGATCTATGTGCCCTGATTCTGTTCGTCCATATGGGGTTTCTAAAAAACGAAACCATTCAATATCAAAGCTTTCAAAATTAAAAGGGATCTCTGATGTTACTATTAAATATTTTGGACCTTGATCTCTCAAACTAGGGCAATACATCTTTAATTGTGTAAGTACCCTGTAGATGTATAATAGCACAGAATACTACATGTATTACCAACACAAACTCCTCAGTTGGAATTTGAAAGTTATTACTGATCTAAGACCATCAGTTTCCTATTTTGAAAAACGCCTTTTCCAATAAACATTTTGGTCTTTATTTCATATATTTAGATACATTTTACAAATAATGTAATATTTTTGAATTAACTTTTTAAATTATTTTTTTCAAGATATTAAAATATAACAAATAGAGCATATATAATAAAATATCAATATATAAATATAAAAAAAAAATATTACAAAATTCGAATATTTTTCATAATATTAAATAAATTTTTAAAAACGTATTTAAAATTATTAAAACCATTTGGAAAACATATCCAACAATATTAAATAGAGGCCTTAGTACATAGAAGAATAGATGAATCAGCACATGCTTTTGAAAGAAAAAAAAAAATCCATACGTTGATAAAGTAGTCAAACAATTACACTCTCACTTCTTAAGACCGGCTGCCCAGCAGGTAGATGTTGTAGAACTTGAATTTGTATGATTTTCATTACACATGGAAACGTGCACACACAAAAAAATCCAGTAGTATACACACACACACACACACACGTATTTGTGTGTTCATATGTATATATACACACACACACACACACACACACACACTTTTATTTCCTATATATGTATAATATATTATAATTAAAGCATTTTATAATATATTACACATATATATGATTTCATTATAAGTGTATTTTGAGATGTGTGTGTATATATATGTACTTATAATTAAATCATATATACATATATATATATATATATATATATATATATAATTTTTTTTTTAAGTTTTAGCAGCCTGGTGGACTGTCTAACAGCTCAGACAGTTTCCCTGCTGGCAGCTGCTAGACTCCTATTGCGGCAATGTGATCATGGTGATCACATAGCCCTGGAGGGCAGGAGCTGCTGCAGGGGGACTGCTGGGGTCTCCGGCAGCCCCCCCCGACCGTGATCGCCGCGGATCGCTAGTCCAGGGCTCCTATTTGCCGCGGTCGTACTAGGTCGTACTAGGTACGTCCGCGGTCCTTAAGACCGTTTTTTTGTCAGGAGTAAGTAGTACGTCCACGGTTATTAATGGGATATACATAGATATATATATATATTAATATCAAAATACAATTAGAATATATATAATTTTTTTTTTAAGTTTTAGCAGCCTGGTGGACTGTCTAACAGCTCAGACAGTTTCCCTGCTGGCAGCTGCTAGACTCCTATTGCGGCAATGTGATCATGGTGATCACATAGCCCTGGAGGGCAGGAGCTGCTGCAGGGGGACTGCTGGGGTCTCCGGCAGCCCCCCCCGACCGTGATCGCCGCGGATCGCTAGTCCAGGGCTCCTATTTGCCGCGGTCGTACTAGGTCGTACTAGGTACGTCCGCGGTCCTTAAGACCGTTTTTTTGTCAGGAGTAAGTAGTACGTCCACGGTTATTAATGGGATATACATAGATATATATATATATTAATATCAAAATACAATTAGAATATATATCTTTTTTTTTTTAAATTATTTTTACATGTTTTTTTATTTATTTTTATTATTATTTATTTTTTATAATATATAAATACAAAAAAAATATATATATATATATATATATACATATATATATATATATATATATATGCGCTGGCAGCACTGTGGACACCTATTGTTGCCATGTGACCGATCTTTTAGACTGGTCACATGGCCCCTGGGGGTCCTAAATTGCACATGGGGGACTGTCTGGGCAGTCCCCCTCAGAGGAAGACCGATCGCCGCCGGGGGAGCGGCAGCGATCGGTAAGTACATGGGGAAGGAGAGGGAGGGTGGGTAGGGGTTAAAAAAAAAAAAATGTAAATATTTCTCAAGGGACTCAGTACAGGCAGCATCGAAAGCCCGGAAAGCCAGAAGTGATCGCCTGGTGGTAGGGGGGGATGTTGCAGCGATGCCTCGACATCGAGGCATCGCTGCAATACCATTAAAGCTTCTGGAAGAGAGGAGCGGACATATCAGGCACGTCAGTTTTTTGCCGGACGTACACTAAGGGGTTAAAAGAGCACTCCAGGCACTAAAATAACTTCATCTAAATGAAGTTGTCATGGTGCCAGGAGGTCCCTGGAGGCACTCTTACCTCACGGGGTTAAACCATTCTCGAAAGTTACCTTCAGCAGCGATGTCCAATCCCCTCAGGCGGCATGCGTCTTCTGAATTTTTAGTTTCAGCCAATCAGTGGCTCCCCATTCACTAAACTGGCTTGGAAAGAATCGCCACTGCAGGCAACTTATGGGTTAAACCATTTGAGAACAGTTTAATCCCTTGAGGTAAGAGTAACTTCAGGGCCTCCTGGCACAATAACTTAATTTGAATAAAGTTGTTTTGGTGCCTGGAGTGTCCCTATAAGGTGAACTCCATATAGATTTTAATGTGTTTTTTCTTTTTCTTTCAATAAAATGTTGTTGTTTTTTACATGGAAGTGTACCAAACATATCTTGAGAGTTTAAAATAAATACATTTTTTTTTAAATTATAATTTGGTAATTCATAATAGATTGAAAACAGAAGTGGAAAATTTGGGATCAAAGAGAAGATTCTCCAACTCCCATCTGGTAATAGCTTAATTATTTAAAATTTTGCAATTGGGTTTTACTGTAATTGGTGTTTAGGAAATAAATCCTCTTGGCTTACTGGAAATGAAATGCCTATAACTTTAATATATATTTAAACTATCACAAAGGTGACAGGTAGCAAAAGAATATACATACCGGTTATCTTTATGATGGTTTTAATATACATTAAAGTTATAGGCATTTATGTTCCAGGAAGCCAAGAGGATTCCCTAAACAGCGATAATTATTCCCAATTATTACCCTTCCAAGAATGATTTGCCCAGACAGAAAGAACTAGTGACATAAGATTGAAAATGAGCAGATCAATTCCAAGTTTCTAAGGAATGCCATACACTCATATGCAATACATTGTTTATTAACTTACAAGCAAAAATCTGAACATTTTATCAATATTTTATTGCCATCATAAGTTCAGTATTACAATATTAAGAGCGATGGTCAATCCACTTCAAGAGAGGACTTACCTCTAACACAAAGTAATGATCCATAGACATATCTGTTACCATATCTTCTAATACACGCTGGCACTCTTGGGAAACTGCATCAATAGATTCCAGGACTGGTTCCATGATACTTGGAAACTGCAGGAACAAAAAAATGTTGGTAGATGATATGGTGTTGGGCAGGACAATGGGCTCTACATTGTGCAGATGTTCTCCTAATGTACATTCATTATAACCCACATTTATGATGTATATAGGAGCCTTTAGAACATTTGTTAAACATTTAATACTGCTTACATTACAAACTGAACTCAATTATCATCTCAAATAGAATCCACTATATGGACAGAAATATTGGGACACAGCCCTTAATTATTGAATTCAGGTGTTTCAATCAGACCCATTTAAACAGGTGTATAAAATCAAGCACCTAGCCATACAGTCTGCAATTACAAACATTTATGGAAGAAATTGGTCATTCTAAAGAGCTCAGTGAAATCAAGTGTGATAGGATGCCACCTTTGAAATAAGTCAGTTTGCTAAATGTCATCCCTGCTAGATATTCCATGGTCAACTGTAAGTGGTATTATTGGAAAGTGGAAGCGTTTAGAAACAACAGCAACTTCATGGAATGGGCTTCCATGCCAATCTCACATCACCAAATACAATGAGGTGTGTAAAGCATGCCACCACTAGATTCTGGAACAGTGGAAACGTGTTCTGAGTGAATCACAATTCTCTATTTGGCAGTCTGATGGGTGAGCTGGGGATGCCAGGAGAATGTTACCTGCCTGACTGCACTGTGCCAACTGTATTATGAAGGAGGGATAATGGTATGGGGCTGTTTTTCAGGGGTTGGGCTAGGCCCCTTACTGCCAGTGAAGAGAAATCTTTATTCTTCAGCATACCAAGACATTTTAGACAATGCTATAATTCCAACTTTGTGTGATTAGTTTGGGAAAGGCCATTTTCTATTCCATCATGACTGTACACCAGTGCACAAAGAAAGGTTAATAGAGAATAATTAAAAAAAAACAATTTTAAATTTGTCCCTATGGAAATAAAACTGTTCTGACCAACCCGTCACTACCTATATGCAGAAGGCAGCATTTAAAGGGACACAATAGTCACCAGAACAACTACAGCTTAATATAGTTGTTCCAAGGGCCAAAACTGTGTATCTGCAGGTTTTTTAATGCAAACACTGCCTTTTCAGAGGAACCCCTCCACCAAGGAACAACTCTGGTGGCAGTCACTTAGACTGCCACTACAGCTTCTTCTTCCTGGGTTAGTGCTGCCAGCCACGATGAGACCACCATGGAGCTGGGAAAAAGGTGAGTAAAATTACCTTTTACTCATTTAACAGTGATCCGTTCTGGTCACCATAATGTCACTTTTACAACTATAGTGTCAGGAATACACCATAGTGTTCCTTTAAATGCTTAACCCCTTCCCGACAAAAAAAACCCAGTCCTTAAGGACCGCGGATATACCTGAAACGTCCACGGCTAATTTGAGAAGCTGTAAGCGATCATGATCGCTTCCAGCCGCTCTGATAGTATTGCAGCGATGGCTTGATGTCGAGGCATCATGCAATACTTCTCCTTACTGCCGGGTGATCGCTCCCCGAGGAGCGATCACTTCCGGGTTGCTCCACTTGGCACCCGGCAGTTAAGCAGAGCATCAGAAGCCATCGGGCAGGCTTCTGCTGCTCTTCCTGTGCTGAGTGCCTCGAGGGGTCAAGGCACTCAGTGAAGAATTAAGAAAATAAAAATTAAAAAAATTAAAAAATATATATACACATTAAATAAATGTACTAACCCTCCCCACCACCTCTCCCAGCCATGTGGCTCCCAAGATGGTGCTGCATTCATGGGGCTTCAGGGGGTGTCCCTAGCCTGCCTTATCGTAGAGGCAGGCTAGGGACATCCAATCAGAGCTTGCCCCTATAACTATGGTCCCCATTCGTCTGGTCAATATTTGTAAATAATGACTCTGATCAGGATGGATTTCCCTCCCTCTCTTCACTTTTATTATAGTAAGTGAGGGAGAGAGATCTGTGTTGTAGGTAGAGAGATTTAGGTAGTTTTAAGTAGGGATTTGTAAAATTGTGATCATCGGCTCTTGCAAAATTGTGATCACTGGATAGATCACCGGCTCTTGCACAGCAGCACTTATTTTGCTGTTTTTTTTGGGTTTTTTGGGGGGGAATGATCACTAAGTAAAGTGATTGTGATCATGTCACAGAGGTCGTATAACGCTGAGGAGGCGTATGCCATCCTTGCGTTAGAGTCTGATGCGTCTATGTCTGACTCCGACCCGGATTTTGACCTGCCAATTGCTCAAATACATCACTAGATACAGTGTCTGCTGCTTCTTCTTAAATTACTATGTGTTTCAAAAAAATCACCAATTATTATTTTTTTAATTTGGCATAGATTGGTGGTAAAATGGTTGCATGGAAAGAGTCAAAAATCTAAGTTTAATACCTTAGGTTGTCTTCTTTAAAAAAAAAATATATGCATGTGAAGGGTTATTCAGGGATTCCTGACAGATATCAGTGTTACAATGTAACTGATTTTGAAAAAAAAAAAAAATGGTTTGAAAATAGCAAAGTGCTACTTGTACTTATTGCTCTATAACTTGCATACACAAAAAAAAAAGCTAACAACAACATGTAAACATTGGGTATTTGTAAAATCAGGAGAAAATTTAGAAACTATGTAGCACAGGTGTTTTTTGGCAGTTGTAGATGCGCAACAGATTTTCAGGGTCAAATTCAAAAAAGTGTGATTGTTTTTTTTTCATTTTTTATACATTTTATAATTGTTTTTATAGTAAATTATATGATATGATGAAAATATTGGTATCTTTAGAAAGACCATTTAATGGTGAGAAAAACAGTATATAATATCTGTGGGTACAGTAAACGAGTAAGAGGAAAATAACAGCTAAACACAAACACCACAGAAATGTAAAAAGAGCCCTGGTCCTTAACAGTAAGAAAATTAAAAAACGGTCTGGTCACTAAGGGATTAAAGTACCCCACTGAAAATGTATTGGCAGATGGCTTGTACTGAAGATGAGAAGGTGTGGACTAATAGACAGATTCAAGAGGAAGATACACGATACCCATCACTACTTAACCTCCAACCCTTCACGCCTGAAAATATTATACTCAACCACTCAGACCTTCCAATCATCCAATACAAAAATATCACCCTACAGCTCCTGCAAACATATTAATACCCCTACATTTGCAGGATCTGAACTCTCCTGCCAAGACTGACACCCCCAGAGATATTCCAATTTAAAGCATGGCTTCACTAGGTTACACACAAGTAGGAGGAAACTTCTCTTATATTCCCTTACATAATACCATATGCCATTACAGAACCAGGGCCATTTGCATATCAGACTGATCCCACCTAAAAGGGCAGTCCAGATCCCAAATGCAGGCTGGCTCTCTGCATGAGAAATACAGCAACCCCAGACTCCAGCTTTTGCAACATTTTGTCAAAAAATTACCTTGTCCAGAGCCTTTATTTTACCAATATATTCTAAATTAATTTTGTAATGATTTTATATTTATGAAAAATTAAAAAATGACATTGCAGCATTAAAACTAAATCCATGCTGAAAATGTATTATTGCATTGGCTGTACTTCCTTCCACGTTAACCTTTACGAATATAGATCTTGAGTAAACACTTTCTATCTCCTACACAGAGTGGGATTAAATACCTGTAGGAATGCCACAGAACACCCCGCAGGTTTGGTCTGCTCACACTAGGGAGCCCCAGATATTAATGTATACCTGGGGCTCCTCTTGGTCTGCTCGGGCATTTTTAATGATCTTAGACTTTTCGACGACATGCTAACAGCACTGGAAGCCAGCGCTGCAAACAGCTATTGAAATAGGCATTTAAATACGCTTTTTAAATAATAGCAGTGTGAGCAGGGTAAATCCCTGCTCACACCACTAAATTCCAGTATCAATGGATACCCAGGGATCCCTTTAGTGTAATGGGGCAATTTAGTGGCCCCAGACTGACTGGTGAGCTCTGTGCAGCACTGGAAGCAGCTCATTAATTAAATGCCTACATAGAGATTGTGGTGTGAGCACAGTTAAATCCACAAGTCAGTGCTGCAAAACCCCATTCTAAGCTCTAGCATGCTCAGAGGGAACCCTCCATTGTGCGAATAGACCCTAGCAGGGTTCCCCAGCCTATCCCCAGCTGATTTGTGACAGGTGCTGCACCTATGTTTGTATAATCGGCTGGGAACCAGATTTCATTTAGAATTACACTATGTGTAATTCTAAAAATAGCCATTAGATGGTGGCAACATTATTTATTATTTATTACTGCTATTTATAAAGCGCCCACAGATTCCGCAGCGCTGTACAATTAGTGGAGAAACGTACAATATACACAGACAAATACAAGAGGTAGAGAGAGCCTTGCCCGTTAGCTGATATCTAGCCACTGGAGTTCTTTTATACAAAGTGCTTGGCTAGATGGCCCGTGAGCTTGCAATCTAAAGGATACCATGGGGATTTAAGACAAGAGGTAGCAGGGGAACGTTGGAGGTGATGGCTGAAAGAATTAACAGAGAAGCAGCTATTGACATACCACTATCTACATTGTTATATATTAAAATATTGATTAATATTGATTTAGGGATAAGAGTAGGGTTAGGGTAAGGTAATGGTCAACACTGGCTATGAGTTAATGCTGTTTTGTAGTTAAAGATAGTGTATGGTTCAAGGTAAGGTAAGATTAGGGAAGGAATAATGGAGCTTCCTGTACCCCTAATGGGTACTTCCACCAGCCACAGCTTCTTCTCGCTATCAACTCAATTCAAAGTCTTCCACCAGGATCCAAACGCAGTGATTGTAGCCTTTTTCACAGTACTTCTTCTTTATTCCCAGATATCAGCCTAAAGCTTGATGTAGGGTAATGCAGTTCCACCAAGAGCCAGTGGAGACTTGAGCAAGGGTGAAAGTAGGACTAACGTTAAAGAGGAACAGGCACACATATTTATACCCATATTTATACTACTCCTTCTTCCTCTTTTTATTTCCATAAACCCTAAATTGTTCAATTAAATTTTCCTATTTATTTGCTTAGTTTAGATTTTTCTTCCTTTCCCACATATTTTATACGTATTTTTATTTGACCAGGAACATAAAAAAAGGATGTATTTCATGTTGTTATAATGTTTATTCCTTGTATAGGATTCTTTCATATGTGCCTATACCTATGATGTATTGTAAATTTTTATTTTGTATATGCCTGATTCATGATGACTTGCAAACTACTTTTCCTCCTAATAAATATCTGGAAAGAAAAAAAATTGTAGTTGAATGCAGAGTTAACTGACCTTCAGCAACTTGTCTTTGACTCCAGCCACAAGGATCTTTGTGCTGCGTGGAACCCGAGTATTAGTCAGTACAATCTGCAGCTTGGGAACCCTTGAAAGAGTGCAGATCATATCATTATAATAAGCAGCAATCAAAGCTTACAATTTTTATAGCAGCTTTACCGTTTTATACAAAAATAATATTACATTTTCAACAGGCCCTTGACCCGGGAATCCATCAGGTACACAAAAAGGTGACTGACAAAGAGAACAAAAACTGTTCGAAAGTGAAAGTATTTAAAGAACATGTACCAATACAGGGTAAAATACTATGTTCCAGTGAACGGAGACACTGATATGGGCCAAATCAACTGCTGGGACATTACAGGGAATACTCATTATTTAGAATTCCCTGTAATGTCCCAGCAGTTTTAGAAATACATAGTTTTTAAAGCTTTGTGTTGGCTAGAATTCCCCATAAACAGATATTACTTACTACTTAAAAAACAGTCCCTTTTTTTTTTTATTCAAAGCAAAATGAAAATAAGTTTAGACCACACAAGAATTGTTCCAATCTCGATTTTTCATGAATATTCAAACAACTGTGTGCAGAGAACAATTAATATTGCTTGGTAAAGTGAAAATTGTAGATTATGCTAGCCTTAGTGTACCTATAATCTTAATTTTATAACATGACAGGAGGCGAGTATTTGCTTAAGTCTCTCTTTACTAGAACTCCACAGCAGCACAGAAAAAACAACCAATGATAAAGTTAGGTACTATAAAACTCCCATCCCCATGCATCATTTCCTCTTTCAAGCTGCGACAAAACAGAACAAAAGGCAGAAAATATAATGGGGAAGAAACTAAGTCCTAGATACAATGAATACAGCAATGTCCACCATCCGACAAGAACTGCCACACCAGGTAACGTTGATAGACTGTAAACTGAAACGAGAGAAAACAGAATCGAACAGATTGGTTAGCCAATGAAATGTACTCTGAACAAACATGTAGGTATCCAATGTAGCAACCAAAATTACTGTAACCTGCATAGATCCCAACCCGACTTATGAAAAAATAGACATAAGAACAAGTGATAGGTAGCAGAGACAACAAGCAGAGTTGCATACGTACCTAATGAACCCAAACTATTAAAATTAAACAAGGGAGGGATAAGAATGGGTGGGAAATACTCACCTCCTGTCATTTAATAAAATTAAGATTATAGGTACACTAAAGCTAGCATAATCTACAATTTTATAACATGACAGGAGGCTTCGTATTTGCTGTTTTAACGCTCAGCCAACAAATTCAACGCTGTTTGTTTCACTGGTACCTATTCCGGGAGATAACTAGAGCAATCCCAAATGGACGTACCAACTGCGAGATATGACAGTAGACGGATCGATGAAGATGCCAGCAGTCGATGTACCACAAAATACGGCAAACACTCCATCCGCTGTTAGATCCACTGTACATGGGGTTGCGAGCCGTTTCCTAGCAGACGTCTACGAACTGCAAAGCAGACCTATTAGCCCTTTTCCTGTAAGTGTAAAATAAGGTCATCCGTGGATATAGGATCGCAAGAAAAACTGCCACCAGGTCTCGATCTTTGATGTGGAAGATGGTTTCTTCAATCATGTCAGAATCACCCGGTGACGTGGTCTTGTAGGTAAAATTCCAACCTCAGGTAACGCGTCTGAGTCTACCACCAATTCCGTAACCGAACCGAATAGGGATTTATTGTTCCCTCATGATCTACCCGGTGAGTGGTCTCGTCCGAGAATGAATCTATTATGCAGGCAACAGTGTTTCTAGTACTCCAAATGGACTGGGTAACCCGCAACTGTGGTAGAACAAAGTACTCCAAAGGGACGTCCAATCAGAGTCCCAACATTGAACTTGTTTAGCGAAACGGTGATCGACTACTCTGGGGAGCTGTGAATCCTGGATATACCCAAAAAGAGGGAAACGAAACTAGAGGTTGAGATTTCCATCCAAATATATCCTCGTCGGGGAGTGATAATTGGCCCGTGTCCAAGGGTAATAGGGCCCTGCACAGACGAAGAAGAGTTCTCACGTGCTGTATTCGCATGGTGAACCGCAAAGGCTTCGAAAGCGGTCCAAGTGTAGGCCAGCTGGCGAAAAAAAAATGAATCGGCCCTAGTGAGCGGGTCTGGAGCAGGACTTCCCTCCGCTAGACTGGTGACTGAATAGGGAGAGAGTGAATAATCTGATCAATCGTCTGTATGATCCTGTTCCATGCCCAACCTGTCAAAGTTCGTGGGGGAACTCATGGTCTGCACGCCACATTCAAGATAGAGTATAATATAGTGAGACCTTTAGGACCCTGTATCCCCGACTGTCCGGGCACGTATCTCCAAGAGTAGGCTCTAGGCCAAGGGACCCAGGAATGTGAATTTGAGAACCTCCCTATAGAGGAATACCTCCCTTCTTAGCCTGGAGTCCCGCGAACTCCAAGCATCTTCTAATACGTAGGTAGGACGTAAAGTCCCTTCACTAACGACAGGTGACTCCAGCGAACAAATATAGCAAATGAACAAGAGCCTAGCTCCAACCATCTGAAGCAGGGGCAGTCCAGTTTGAGAACGGCGGCTGTCATATCCGAGCCTGCTACAGATCCTGAACATTACTAAAGCTGTAGGTCGCGTCCTGACCTTTTGACGCCTGTGTAGGAGTCGGGGTACACATGGTATCCCAACAGAGTCCAAGTAGGCCTCCTTGATGGTAGTTGAATAGGTGGGTTAGCGGAAACCAAAACCAAGACGGTTCCCGTGAGGGATTAGTGTATAAAAGGAGGACCTTCCATAACCGAATCATGTTCTCCAGATGTTCTCCGAGGAGTAGAGGTAGTCCTGTCATCTATCCCAAGATTGTTAATGACCAGTGAACCCAGAGTCGACCGAAGATTCCGTTCTTTCCATGCGATCTATGCATACGGTGTTCCTGCAGCCCAGGTTGTGGGCCTTCCCCAGTCTTGTCACCCGAGTAAGGCAGTGCACGTTTGCTCTATGAAGGCTTCAGGATCTCATGTCACCTTGACATGGGAAAAAAAACACTCTGAGCCGTTTGTACGCAATGGTCTGTATGACCTAAACAGAGTGCGATTGCTTGTTTGATATAACGTAGATTATACCAAAAATCTGCACCCTTGTAATAACTGAGGCTCATCCGTTAGCCGTACCGTCTCCAGGAGTACATCCAATAGGGAGGTATAGGGTCACCAACAAAAAGGGGGACTTATCCTGGGAGCTGAACCCAAGATGGTTAGTTCAAACAACCCCTACACTGTCCCATAAAGTCTCAGAGGAGCGTGTAAATAAGGTGGGGAATTTCCCCCAGTAATACCTCAGTGAGTATTTCCCGCGTGGGATACCGTGGCACGGACCCAGTAGATCCATATAGGAGATGAAATAGAGAAATCCAGTCTAAACATGTATACCCTGCACGATCAGGTAGCCCTCTATAACGAAATCAGTAGCACAGACGTTAGATTAACTGGAGGGGTTCTCTCCCCTTACCCAGTTGCCATAAAGCATCGTCTCCCCTGCATAACGGTGAGGTACAATACCCTTGTACAAGAGCTGAAGCATCAGCAGTAAATCCGGTATGTGGTACGTACCTCCATATTGAATTGAATGTAGGAGGGACGCCCCTCTATGCAGACCTCGTTGTCCTGTACAGGTACAAGCCTGTGTGATGAACAAGGGGAAGGCACCACAGTGTGATGAGTTTATGAGAGAGAGCGCCGCACTCTCTAATAATGTAATCGAACTCCGTGTCAGCATCAGGCTGATAGCACGAGCGGGGCGTATCTGTTAATAACAAAATATAGTGTCTACATCCGTGTCCGGCTCCTTCTATGAGAGTGGGCCACAATCAGAACATGTCTTCTGTATCTATCTCAGTATCAAACTGAGGTTGAGGAAGGGCCGTGCCCTCTAACAACGAAGCAGTGTCTGGTTCAGTATATGAGAGGGGTTCGCTCTCTACTTGTGTAAATAAATATCAGTCTGGGGCCGAGGTGATGGAGGGCCGCACCCTCTTGCAATCCAAACTAGAGTCCATGTCAGACTCAGGGTGACCAAATGCGGGGGATCACCCTTTAATAATATCAGTGTAGGACTGAGATCCTGAGGAGGGTTCCTCTCTAACCACGAGACCTTGCTCTGAATCACTCACCTGAGAGGTGGGATCAACTGGGAATAAACCAGACCGATGGTAGACGGAGTAGTATACAACCCTCGGGCTGTGCCCATCTTGAATAACAGAAAGGGATGTTGAGAGGAAGTAACCACTGGAAAAAAAAGATAGGATCTACCAACGGACCGCACGGATCCCGCACACGCGGGATCCAGGATGACCTTCGGTAGCCTGAGGAAAGCTGGAGACGTTCTCCGCGATCCACGAGAGCCCGGGAGGTCGGAGGAGGTCAAGTCAGGCCTCTCAACGTCCCAGGCGGGAGGCAACGGAAGATATGAAAGAATGAAAAGGTGACAGAACTAAGATAAACTTCAGATAGAGAAAAATACGTATCTCAGAGGGACGGAAATATAACGGACAGGAAAGGCAAAGTATAGGGAAAACCAGCGGAAATAGTCAAGCACTAGTGTGACCTAGATCAAAACCACCTAGATATAAAAGACATAGGACTAGCAGGTAAGGGAGTAGTAGTTAAATGCCAATGAAATCCTGTCTTCTGACGAGGGTGTCCGAGCACTGGACACTGTACATGTTTCCTCGCACCCAGGAGATATGCCTTTGCTGGGCTGGTGAAACCGTGGCTGTCCGCTCAGGGCGTTTAGCAGGGCCTTGCCCCTCAGGGCACAAGGTTCAGGGCCTTCACCCTTCCCATAAGACCTAGGTGTATGTCTCTGGTCTTTTCTGGTGAGTCAGAGCCTCACTCTACTTGTGCGCCCGGAGTCCCTCCATGTCTCTATATTGAGGTAGTAGTGGGAGGCTCGTTACATAGCTTTTCCAACAGAGGTGGCCTCAGCCACATATATCATAGTCTCTAGGTTCTCCCGGGTCAGTAGTCCATAGCGGATGGTGTCTTAACTGTAGGGGTAGAAATGACCGGTGTCACCCCATGTAGTGTGGTAGCTCTGCTACAGGGACACACACACCTCAGTGTCCATAGTGAGTAAGGAGGGGCTCCCCCGTAATATTCCCCCAGGCCTATGGCCAGAGGGGGCTTGAGTCCAGGTAGAAACCTGCCTTTTGAAGGGGCACAGATCGAGCAGGCCAATCAAGGGGGCACAGACAAAACAGGCCAATCAAGGGGGCACAGACTGAGCAGGCCAATCAAGGGGGCACAGACTGAGCAGGCCAATCAAAGGGGCACAGACTGAGCAGGCCAATCAAAGGGGCAAAGACGGAGCAGGCCAATCAAAGGGGCACAGACCGAGCAGGCCAATCAAAGTTGGTGTATAAGTCGGTAGTAGGGGACCCTTGTGTTTGGGCATAGTCCCATAAATTTCCGTAAATCCTCAGTACAAGGTGTGACACAAGACCCCAAGACAACAACTCTTTTAGACAGCATAACATTGCATGCCCAAACCTTAACAGGAACTGGCAGCCTCTTAATGCCTAGCAGGCAAAAGGTAGTATTCCAGCTGTAGGGCATAGAAGTGGTCATTGTTCCAGTGATAATAGTGTCCCTTTAAATCTAGAGACACTAGAATCTTTCTTTAAACAGAGCAAGACAGTCCTGCATTGAGATTTAATCTGTATTATACCTCCTCAACATTGCACAAGAAAGGTAGTGCACAAATGGAAATTGTATGAATGGATGCCAGTGGTGACAACTTAAGGTATCTCTTATATTGAACTTGGGAATTACAACTTACCAAACTCTACTAGAAACAGAACTACAGTCTACAATAGGACCAGGGGCATAGGTAGTTAATAAGAATAATATAGACCCTCTATCTAATTGGCGAACCAAATCTGCAAACGTTGTGCTGCAGAGCCTGCTTTCCAGAGGGAAAAAAATCATCTCAATCTGACCTCCGCGGGCGGAGGAGGGGCAGCGTGTAAGCGCACCCTCCTCTACCCGGTCGGTTGCACGCGGCTCGCAGACAGGAGTGCGGATGGGTCCGCCGCTGGGTACTCGCGTCTGACCGCTAGTACCCCAGCTACCAAGGAATCCACATCGACGCTCGGGGAATCAAGAGGAGGCATCTGAACGGCTAGCCGCCTGAAACCCCGAGCGAAGCACACATAGCCCGCGGGTGTGGAAAGCGGCAAAAAAAGCAGAAGGGGAAATCCCAGGAGGAAGCAAGACAGATTTAGACGGAGGGATAGATGGGGTGGGTGGGGCAAGGGGAAATCCCAGCAATACAGAAAGAACCCCCATAAAATCCACCACAATACATTAGTAAATAATACCAAAGGAGAACAGGGGAAGCATAAAATGTACAAAATAATCAGTAATCCTAATATGAAATAAATATACAACTATAAATCATAATCAAATTTCAAAGCCACCCACTAGAAGCAGGAGGCAGTGGTACTCTGACCTGTAGTGACTGCGGAGCAGCAAAGAAAGAGGAAATGATGTATGGGGAGGGGAGTTTTATAGTACCTAACTTTTTTCTGATTGGTTGTTTTTTCTGTGCTGCTGTGGAGTTCTAGTAAAGAGAGACTTAAGCAAATACAAAGCCTCCTGTCATGTTATAAAATTCAAAAAACATACATCTGTTTTTTTGTTACCTTAATTCTAGACCAACATCTTAAGTGTTGATGGTTGGGCCAATTAATTACGAAGTGCATTTTAATTCCAAGCAGAAAAATAAAATGTGTACCTATCCAATGGAGTTATTGTTCCAGACTGATATCGTAGTACACCACCTAAATATAAATAAAAGACAATGTAAAAAAAATCGTAAAGCATAACAAATATGCAGATCAATATTCTATCAATTAATAACAGTTCCTGCAATTTTGCCTTTCTTTAGGCCTCCTATTAAGCCCAGACACTCTAAGGACTGATAGTAAAGGCTAGCCTGCTTTTGGAGTATTTCTTAGGATTCAAGATCTGCGCATTGGTACTCTAGTTTATCATGACAAGCAATGTCTCAAACAAAAGTGGAGGTGAAGGCAAGCAAAAGACAGACTGTAAGACACCTGACTGGGAATAAGACAGTGACATCTATGAGTAAAGACTTAGGGTGAAGAACGCAGTAGGAAACTGGAAAAAAGCTAGACAAGATTCTGTGAATAGAAGCGCTTCAAATGCATTGCAATATAACATTGTAGGCAGTGACTTGCCTGTAACTTACCCCAAGTTGCCACAGCATTGTCCACCCCCGACGGGTTTCCATGAATAACCTTTTCCCCTTGGAATGCCCAACGGTTAATGAGGTCAAGTTCTGGTTTTGTCCATCTACCAAACAAAAATGAATGCTACTCTGTTTTTTATCAGACAGTAGAGATAGGCATGAAATAACAAACATTCATAAAAGATGCAACATTTAATGCATGGTAAAAAAAAAAAAAAAGTTAAAACACTAATTAAGTGTGGAAGAGTGAGTGTAGATGCTTGGTAATGTGGGCGTCCCCATTCAAAATTTACAAAAAAATAACAAGGAGAATAGTTTCTCTTCTAGTGGTTATGGAAATACTTTACAAAACTTGAATTAAAAGACCACTATAGGCACCCAGACCACTTCTGCTCAATGAAGTGGTCTGGGTCCCAGGTCCCTCTAGTTTTAAACGAAGCTAAGTTTCACTGAGGATTAATTCAGCCTAAGCTAAGTTTCACTGAGGATTAATTCAGCCTCTAGTAGCTGTCTGCCTGACAGCCAGTAGAGGCTGCTTACGCAATTCTCAGTGTGAAAATCACACTTAGATGACGCTGACGTCCATAGGAAAGTATTGAGTAATGCTTTCCTATGGGTGGGTTGAATACGCGTGCGAGTCTGGCTGCGCATGCAGAGCTGACATTGGCAGGGGGAGGAGAGGTTAAGAGCGCTGAGGGAGCTTGGCGCTGGATAAAGGTAAGTCGCTGAAGGGGTTTTAAGGGAGGGGCCTTATAACCCTACAGTGCCAGGAAAACGAGTCTGTGTGCATGAGAGGCCCTAACAGGATTCAAATATTGTATATCAAGGATTGGAGCTAAACATTGATGACACTACACTATTCCATTCAACACGTTACCACATTATAACAGGTCATACTTTAAAGGATCACTATAGTGTCAGGAAAACAAAGCGGTTTTCCTGACACTATAGTGCCCTAAGGGTGCCCCCACCCTCAGGGTCCCCCTCCTGTGGCGCTGAAGGTGTTAAAACCCCTTCAGAAGCTTACCTTATTCCAGCGCCGGGCTCCCTCGGCGCTGGAGACCTCTCCACCCCGTCCGATGTCATCTCCCTAGTGAAGCGGAATGCGCATGGGTGGCAAGTGCCACGCGTGCATTTAAAGAGTCCATAGGAAAGCATTTCTCAATGCTTTCCTATGGACGCTCTGCGCAATGGATACTAAATTCACATCCAGCGTCGCAGATACGCCTCTAGTGGCTGTCCGGAAGACAGCCACTAGTGGCTGGATTAACCCCAAATCTAAACATAGCAGTTTCTCTGAAACTGCTGTGTTTGCATCTGAAGGGTTAAAACCTGAGGGACCTGACACCCAGACCACTTCATTGAGCTGAAGTGGTCTGGGTGATTATAGTGTCCATTTAAGGGTCCCTATGCAAAAAGGGCATAACCCTAACTCAGTTTGAACAAATATATACAAATGAGGGAGTGAGTTGGAATTAAATCATAATAATTGAATTGTAAACTTTGAGTTAAATAGACCATACAGTCCAAAAAACATTTTTTAAATATAAAATCATACATTAAATAACATCAGTTAGCAGAACCACAGCCCAGTTGTATCTTGTCCTGTATGTGGGACAAATAGGAGCCTCTTCAGATGTTTTTTCTGGTGAAGTGCACTGGCTGTTACTTGGGGGACTGCCCAGATAGTTCCCAGGGGAACAGAAATGCAGCAATTGGGGAGCCCCGCAAAAATTACAGAGCAGTCTCTTTTTTATTGCAATTGACATATATGTAACGGTTCTCAGCAGGAGCCTTAGAGAAGGCTAAACAAAAGGAGATGCATACATTTCTCAACTGGTTCAAGGGAAATCTCTCCCAAACCTTCAAGACATTTAAGGAAACAGCAATTAAATTCAAATATTCTACATCTGTAAAGGTCAGATCTAGTAAAGGATGGTGGAGAAAGGAGACACTGCAGAAAAAAAGGTAAAGGCTCTCAGTATATCCAAATTCTTGAGTCTTATCAATAAGGAATGGAAAAACTCAGAAAAAAATAAAACCTTTATTTCAAAGCATTTCAAACTAATTTTAAATTTACAAGATTTCGAAAGCTGGGCCAAATCACATCTTATTCCCTAAACAAGAATCATGCATTTAGGCGTAGAAGTAGACTCCATATCTCTTTCCCTCAAGCATCCCCATTAGAAGAAAGATCAGAAAAGAGGTTACCGCTCTACAAACCAGTTCAGTCTGCTCTATCAGACAGGCAATGAGCACACTGGGAATTCTCACATTGTGTTTTCCAGCAGTGAAGTGAGCCAAATGTTGCCTAATAACCCAGAAGTCAACCCTCAAAAGGCAATTATTGCAGTTTATTAAAAACTGCAATAATACCTTTGCTAGGTTAAGGGATCTGTGGCACTGCACCTAGACCACTTCAATGAGCTGAAGTGATCGAGGTTCCTATAGTGTCCCTTTAATCAACCCATCATTTTTCCCACCCTGTGTCAAAAACCATCTTCTCCAAAAGAAGCCAAGTTACACTTTTTAGATGTAAAAAGAGCCCTGGAGATGTTAACCGTTCAAAGCATACATAGATAGAAATCCAATCTAGCTGCTCCTGCTATTGTATGAAATAAACAGAGTGACTGAGTAAGGGGTCTTTCACTTTGCACCAGGTGCACAAAAAAGTGCATTACACTAAATCTGCCATTAATATATAACTGGTAGGAAATCACTTCAGCCGCTATTGAAAAGCTTACCTTGGAACTCCGTTCCACACCTAACTGGAATCCATAAAAAAACTCAACAAAATACTATAAAGATATCTCTATTCTGACTTTTGTAATAAATGGCTGAACCAGTCTGGAAATCACTATTAAGCAACTGGCAAGGCTATCTTACGTACCTTGGAAGACCAGTAGATAGCTCACTAGAGTCCCTACATTATCCAGTCTACTTGAAAGGAGAAATCTGCCAAAGCTGATAGTGTCACATTACCCATGTGACACCCAATAATTGAAAGATATGTGTAATACAAATAGGTCCAATGCACCTTTGTTTGGGGCTAAAAAAACGCTTTGCTCCATTTAACACTTTACAAGTGTGAGAAATGAAGACAGTGGCAAAGGATTTAAGAGACACATGAGTTAAAGACATAGAAAAAATATAAAAGAATAAAAATAAAGACCAAACAAAAAACAGAACAATCCAATTTACTAGAGAGCTAGTTAATTTCACATACAATATCAGACAAAGTTTTACCTCGATGCTTCGGTGCTTTCATTTCCCGGGTCAGCTATTCTCCCACAAAACGTTAACAGGGAAGCTGCGACACATACAGAATATGCAGCACTGGATCCTAGCCCTGCTCCTGTGGGCAACTGGGACCACACAGTCATTTCTATACATGGTGAATCTCTAGGAAAACAAATGCAGAGTAACATCATAAGAGTAGTCATCATGCGCATAAACAGCTACCACAATATATATATAAAAAATTTTTTAAAAGTATACCGTATATACTCGTGTATAAGTCGATCTCATGTATAAGTCGAGTGCAGTTTTGTGACCAACAATTGTGAAATATGCTATGCCTCGTGGATAAGTCGAGGGTAAAACTTGGGGCTATGAAATTCTGTGATTTTTATAATTATATACACACACACTCATACAAACACACACTCTGCATTATATACACACACACTCATACAAACACACACTCTGCATTATATACACACACTCATACAAACACACACTCTGCATTATATACACACACTCTGTGTATATAATGCAGAGTGTGTATATAATGTGTGTGTTTGTGTAGTGTGTGTGAACTGGGTGGGGGGAGGGCATTTTTATTATTTTAATTTTTTTTTTTTTATTATTATTTTTTTATTATTTTAATTTTTTTTTGTCCCCCCTCCCTGCTTGTTAACTGGTCAGGGAGGGGGGCTATCTTAATCCCTGGTGGTCCAGTGGCATGGGCTGTGAAGTGGGGGGGCCGGCAGGAAGCATTTACTTACCTTTCCTGCAGCTCCTGTCAGCTCCCTTCTCCTCCGTTCCGGTCAGCTCCACTGTAAGTCTCGCGGTCTGGTTGCCGCGCGGATCGTTGCCATGGCTCTGACGGCCGCGGCTCTCTAAGTTGCCATAATACAGACAGTGACTCGAGTATAAGTCGAGTGGGGGTTTTTAAGCACAAAAAATGTGCTGAAAAACTAGACTTATACTCGAGTATATACTGTAACTATTTTTAGAATTTTAAAAATAAAATAAAAAATATGATCTGCCCTGATATGGGGGAACCTTCCATCATGGGGGTACGTTTTCCCAAAGTATAGCTATCTATATCAGTCAATGCGTTTTCTAGCTTATCTCTGACTTTCTTCAAAATGTGTTTTGTGGGAACACAAGGAGTTAATTCTAGAGTCTACTCCTTTTGGGTCCACCCAGCACAACTTAATGAACCACTATGGGCATGAAATGAAATTCATCTGCAGCTTGCCAATTTCTGTAAGGTGTGCGCTCAAAGGATTCCAAGGAAATCAGAACTACCAGCTGTAGGTTTTTATTTGTCCTCTTGAGTGCAATATTATGTTTAATTAATGTCTTAATTTGGGGTCAGATATAAATATGGCAATCTTACAGGCAAATTTCTAGAAACTAAATTATTGTTTCTTTCCAAAAATGGAATACCACAGTTATCTGATATCCTGCAGCGTTAAAGCAAGAGCAAAATTACTGATTTACTTTATATACAGATACATTGGCAGAAAGATATAAATCGACAAACAATATAAAAAGTATTCTATTGACACTTGATGCTGTATGTTCATTTGCACAAGTTTTCTTAGCTGATACTCCATTTTAGAACTATATATGGATTATTTAAACCCGAATTGTGCAAAACTTACTTGCCACAGATACATAAGTAAAGGTAAAGAAAGGCCAATACAGCAAGACTTTCTGTGTCAGTGGATCCCTCAGCAAAACCTGCAAACGTCTTTAAAATGTGTAGACTCTCTGGGCTGGGGCTTGTAGGTTCGTGTGCTGAATCCACTACAGACACATACAATAAATGAGGACATGAGTCAAGAAACAGTATGTGACATTGCAGCAATATGATGCTATGGAATTCTGAAAAAAATAAACTCACCCAGACTTACATTGGAAAGCAGGAAGCAGAGACTGAAGGTCAGATATACCCCAGCTTCTCTTGGTATTAATATTTGGTAGATTTATTAAAACTGTATCATTACTGCAAGGCCGCATCCTCAGGAATGTTCTTAAATTCAGACTCACTGCCAAAGCAACCTGTATACATATAGAACAAGTTAATAGACTTCTTTAGCAACCAAGGCTCTTTCTGGACAACCTTGCCATGTGACCAAGCAGAAATAAATGTATGAGTTGTGCCCATGAGATGCCTACAAGCTATGAAAGGTTAAGCATCATAACACAATAACAGTGATTTACAAATCAGAAATAATAAGGGATAGATGCAAAAACTGAATATATATTCCCCACCACCACAACCCATTTTTATTGAATGGGAAATGTGTTTAGTGAGCTGCACACAGCAAACAAAATGTCCATTATTTGCCTTAATCAGGTGTTAAAAAAAAAAAAAAGATAACCTTTTGTGAGCTTTGCTAAAAGACTTTATGTGTGGACTGTGGCCCCTTTTTTCATTTTACAAAAACTGCAGATTTCACTAGAAATTGGAAAGTTTCTAAATGAACCTTGTTACACCCCCTATAAATTAACCTTGTTACACACCCTTGGCTTTCAAGCAGAAAACAGGTCCTGTTACTTTCTGGTTGTTTAGCTCAGTGGAACTAAACTAGTGAAGCAGGAAATTGCCCAAAGCATCTGCCTTGCAAAGTCTTTCCATTGAGCTGCATTGGGAAGTCTGTGATTGGACAGCTACAGAAAGTCTGGATAGGGTTAGAAGGGGAGGGCTTGCAAAGGCAGCAGCTAAGATAAGCAAGCAGCTTATGTAAGCCTTTTTAGCCATTTAGTGAAGAGACCGCTTTTCAGTTTTCTTACCGTTTGGGACCAGGGCTGTTTTAAATTTCTGCGGTGTTTGTGTTTAGCTGTAATTTTCCTCTTACTCATTTACTGTACCCACACATATTATATACCATTTTCCCCATCATTAAATGGGCTTTCTAAAGATACCATTATTTTCCTCATATCATATAATTTACTACAATTTGTTTTTTAAAATATGATGAAAAATGAAAAAAATAACCACACTTTTTCTAACTTTAAACCCCAAAATCTGTTATGCATTTACAACCGCCAACAGACACCCGTGCTAAATAGTTTCTAAATTTTGTCCTGAGTTTAGAAATACCCAATATTAACATGCTCTTAGCTTTTTTTTGCAAGTTATAGGGCTATAAGTACAAGTAGCACTTTGCTATTTCCAAACCATTTTGTTTTTGAAAATTAACACGTCACATTGTAACACTGATATCTGTCAGGAATCCGTGAATAACCCTTCACATGTATATATTTTTTTAAAGAAGACAACCTAAGGTATTAAACCTGGGATATTTTGAATCTTTTCATGCAACCATTTTACCACCAATCTATGCCAAATTTATTAAAATAAAATAAACATTTGGTGATTTTTTTTGACACACATAGCAATTTAAGAATACATGTACTGAGAACTTTAAGGGTTTTTGCCAAAGAACACCCCAATATGTTTTCAGCAACATCTCCTGAGTACAGTGATACCACCCATTCCTCTGGGGGCTAAAAAACCTTATTTGAAGGGTAACAATATACAAAAGAAAGATCAGCACTAATATGTCAGTGGGTAAGCAGCAACCACAATAAAGGGGATCCCTCTCACCCTTTAAACAGAAAACAGAAATGTACAAAAGAAAAATAGGGGCTGTGCCACAGGGAATAGCAGGATATAGTCACTGTTATAAAGAAAATTTAGTTTCACACCAAATGGTGTTTTTATGGTATATTCAGTGGCAGGGGTGGATTACAGAATCTTGGGAATGGTACTTGTAGTCAGTCTCTCCAATATTTGGTCATATAAAATGGAGAGAAGAAGAGGGGAGAGGACCAAATAGTGCAATATGTCTCATATAAAGGGATTATAGTGGAATAATAATAATGCACTCACATTCAGCAGAGCTATGGCCAGCTCTAACGTCTAGTGCTTGTAGTGGTACAATCCCCACTTCGGGATATAGTGTTGATATCCTCAATCTTTGGGTTACTTGGAACGCAAATGACAAAGGTAGGAAGGCAAAAAAATAGGGCTCTCAATAAGATAAAACCAAGTTTAAAAAGATATATATAATATACTCACATAGCATAGAGCAGGCTGACTGCTCTGTGGTATCGGCTCTGGTGGTATGATCCCCACTTTGGATTTCTTGAGAATGGTTATAAAAAAGGCCAAATAATAAAATATAAAAGAAAATAATATAAAGGAAATTATCACAAACCTAGATGTATGTCCAAAAAGGATTTCTTTATCGCAATACAAAGTAAAAACGTCCAATAACACGTTTCGCCGTTGTGGCTTTCTCAACTGGAGCAAATATCATGCAGCCTGGCTACATAGGGTTTAAATAGGGATATGGGGATTTAAAATTGGCGCCAAAAATCAATCATAGGCTGTTCTCCAATGAAATACAATCACTCGTTGTAAAGTACAAATGTGGAAATAAAATATATATATTTATTATGATTCTTCATTTAATAGAGAGTAAGAAAATATCGTTATATTATAAAAGCGAGGTGTATTTGGTATAATCGTGGCTTTTAAAGCTGGGACAAGTGACTCATGTTCGTTGTATGCGATGTCGGCAATATAAATGAGCAATGGCTAGGGTATCTTAATGTAATAAAAATATCTGAGACAAAGCTGTTGTGGTTGGGGTGCTATAGATCACAATGCTGTAAAAACAACTGCGATCAGGGCAAACCTAGGACAACAACAGAAGGTTCCCAAGACAGCGTGTCAGACATTATAATAGTAGTGATTACAATAAAACATAAATACAATTTAGCCAACATAAGAAGTGATTATAAACAGTGACCCACATTAAGATAGTCTAATATATTTACTATAAAATGATGAGGATGAAATATAAGAAAGTGTGAAAATATGAAGTAAAAACATAAAAAATGATAATCATATGGAATGTCATAAAAAATGTAAAAGGTCGAAATCTGCATTAAATCCATATTATTCTTTTGTGTGTATGGGTCAGTGTGTGTGTGTGTATATATCTGTCTGTGTATGTCTGCATGGGTCAGCATGTGTGGTGTGTCTCCATGGGTCAGCGTGTGTGTTTATGAGTAAGTGTGTGTGTGTGTATGTATGTATGTATGTCTGTTTGTGTGTGTGGGTCTCTGTGTGTGTATAGGTCAGCGTGTGTGTCTATGGGTTAGTGTAGGCAAGTCTGTGTGAGTGGATCGAACGAATGGGGCAGCAAAAGTTTTTTCGCCTAGGGCGGCAAAAATCCTTGCACCGGCCCTGATTGCATATACATATTCAAAGCCATGGATGGTTATAGCATACCTTCCCATGTACCACAGCATGTTCTCCGTGCAGTATGACCTTTCCAGGAGCAGACACAAATATCTCTCTGTCTATTGTCATTGTGAGATTGCTGTAAACACAGATAATAGAACTGTATGTACAAAAAAAAGTACAATAAAATAATAAATTTTGCTGTTAATACACTGATAACAAAAAAAACACAAATATGGATAATAAGTTATCTAAAACATAAAGTAAAAAATGACTGCTTAACAAATAAGAAAATATGTTAAGAGAATTTTTAGCACTAGAAGGATCAGTCTAGGCATCACAAGAGCACGTTGAAGTGGTTATGGTGCCAGGAGTCCCATGGCACCACCTCCTGAGGAAAAGTGAAACAACTCTTACTTTTTTGCCACAGGCCCCCTCTAATCAGATTCAGGGATGTGGAATTTGTTTTACCCAATGCTTGGGACATGCATTTATTTGGGCATTTATCTCTGCCGTGGGCAAATAGCAGTGCTGCTATTAGGAGAACAGTGCCAGGGCAAATAGTGTGAGATCTGTAACTCCCGTGGGTACAGATCTCCTTGATTGCTCACTCACGGTCTGGTGCACTTTAGTGAGTCAGATCGCAGTCCCAGGGACACACAGTTGAGGGGAGCTCCATGTATCAAGTGATACCTGGGACTCCCTGGTGTGAGCAGGAATTTAAACCTCCTCACACCAAAACGCTAGGACATGTCAGTGAGTTCCAACAGCATTAAAGCTCAGTATAATTATAACTCCCATTGAGTTGCCTTTTGGGAAGCATAGTAAGCTACCTAGGAGTGGAGGCATGTTAAGGGCCCCTTTATTCAGGAACCATCATTGGCTCACAGGACCAAAGGGTGGAATTACAGTGGCCATAGGAGACAGAAGCAGCTTAGTCATCATGAAAGTCACAGAGAGAGTGGTAATTAAAAAAAAAAAAAAAAAAAAATGAAATATACATAAAGAAATGAAGTAAACTCATCTCTACCTTAGGTGTATGTCATGACCCTTTAGTCACATACATACACGTAGGTCATATAGTGTTTGAAAGCCAACCGTTAATCTCTGTGATCTCTCTGCTCATGTTCACTTTGGGGTGTGCGCATGCCAGTGATGACACAACGCACCTCCTCTTATTAGGCTGCTCTACCTTAAAATGACCTGGGATTAATCTTTGTCCCAGTCTGGCCCTGATTACATTCATCACTGGTTTAATACATATCAGCATTATTAAAGTGGACCTCATATACAGTAATAATGTGAAATCCAATTCAAGATAGACACTTTGTGGGGTTATGCATAAAGAATAACTGAGGCAATGTTCTAAAACCAATGGAATGTCCCTGCCGATTGCTCCAGTTTTAGAATGTTGCCCCAGAGTTACACTTTCTACATAACCTCCCATAAATATAAGAAGACAGGTTTCATGTGATATAGCTAAAAGAATATAATATAGTATAAAGTATTACAGGTATCATGTGATATAGCTAATAGAATATAATATAGTATAAAGTATTACAGGTATCATGTGATATAGCTAATAGAATATAGTATAAAGTATTTCAGGTATCATGTGATATAGCTAATAGAATATAGTATGAAGTATTACAGGTATCATGTGATATAGCTAATAGAATATAGTATAATGTATTACAGGTATCATGTGAGATAGCTAATAGAATATATAGTATAAAGTATTACAGGTATCATGTGATATAGCTAATATAATATAGTATAAAGTATTTCAGGTATCATGTGATATAGCTAATATAATATAGTATAAAGTATTACAGGTATCATGGGATATAGCTATTAGAATATAATATAGTATAAAGTATTACAGGTATATGATATAGCTAAAAGAATATAATATAGTATAAAGTATTATAGGTATCATGTGATATAGCTAAAAGAATATAATATAGTATAAAGTATTACAGGTATCATGTGATATAGCTAATAGAATATAGTATAAAGTATTACAGCTATCATGTGATATAGCTAATAGAATATAATATAGTATAAAGTATTACAGGGATTATGTGATATAGCTAATATAATATAGTATAAAGTATTACAGGGATTATGTGATATAGCTAATATAATATAGTATAAAGTATTACAGGGATTATGTGATATAGCTAATATAATATAGTATAAAGTATTACAGGGATCATGTGATATAGCTAATATAATATAGTATAAAGTATTACAGGGATCATGTGATATAGCTAATATAATATAGTATAAAGTATTACAGGGATCATGTGATATAGCTAATATAATATAGTATAAAGTATTACAGGGATCATGTGATATAGCTAATATAATATAGTATAGGTTCATTCTTCAGATGTGGATGGTACTAGGAGACTATTTCCTATCAGGCAATAGATACTTGTTATAATATGCAGTAAATGCTGTTATAATTTGTTGGTGATTTATAAATAAAATAATAATAATAATATAGTATTAGTGGAGGGGCTGTCACAGGTATTTACCCAGGTCCCACTTGCAGCCAGCTTCTGTCACTAATGGTACCACCAGCCTGTATTCCTGCAGCCCAGCCAATACAAACAATGATGTACAGTCCTACCAGCCAATCACCAGCGCTAACTGTGAGCCCGGTCTATACAATCCACCTATCAGCTCCAACATGTCACTTGACCTTCATCATCCAATTAGTAAAGAGCAGAGCACGAAACTGCTCACCAATTAGAAAGGTTCGTGACGCTGGGCCAATCTCAGCCCAGATGTCACGTACTGTTCTTCCCCCAATCAAAGCCGCCAAGTGGGCGTATACTAACACAGGCTAACCAATCACGTGACGTTTGTGGCGTGGCGCGAGTGATGGGCTGGGCTGTGAATCATGGCTGCCTGGAGGTCGCTGTTTGCGGGAGCGGTGCGGGGTGTGCTGGTGGGCAGGCGGCTGTACTGTGACCGGGCTGCGGAGGGCAGGTCAGTCAAGGCATGCCAGGCCAGGCCAGGCACATCACGTGATCATTATAACATGCCACCTGCAGCAGGGGCACACACAGCTCCTGATACAGAGCTCCACTACCCACCCTGCTGGTACAGGGACACACACAGCACCTGATACAGAGCTCCACTACCCACCCTGCTGGTACAGGGGCACACACAGCTCCTGATACAGAGCTCCACTACCCACCCTGCTGGTACAGGGGCACACACAGCTCCTGATACAGAGCTCCACTACCCACCCTGCTGGTACAGGGGCACACACAGCTCCTGATACAGAGCTCCACTACCTACCCTGCTGGTACAGGCACACACAGCTCCTGATACAGAGCTCCACTACCCACCCCGCTGGTACAGGGGCACATACAGCTCCTGATACAGAGCTCCACTACCTACCCTGCTGGTACAGGGGCACATTACTTGTATCACAGCTGGCTGGGCTTGTGGGAATTGCAGTCTTCTTAGGCTGGAGTGCCCATGTTACTTTCACTCCCAGCATTCTGGTATAGCCTGAGCCCATATGGGTGAACCAAAAATGACACACTAGCCTAGTCAATCATAATACTAGCAGAAAAACATTAAGGCATTGGTATAAACATTCAGTTTACATTACATTATGGCTAGGATAAGGATTATTGCCAGACTGACCAAAAATAGAGAGAAAAGAATCTGTCCCTATAACTAGAAATGTATTAAAAATCACGAGGATACTTTATTAGAGATAACAAAAAAGACAAACTGTAGACACACAGCCTCTTGCACTTACTGTCTGACTTGGTCAGTGACAGTAGTTAACGCAAAGAGCACACATATAAAGGATTAGGTGAGTGGGGGATGACACAAGTAAAAACACAGACTGAGTAGGTCGTCATGAGAAGCCCCTATAAAGGTTGCCCAATCGTAATAATAGAAAGATATTGGTCTGGCAATATAGTTAGAGTATGTTGCTACCCTGTAAAATGTCAGATAATCAAGGTGGGCAAATATCTTAAACTCAGTAGAAAATCTCCGCATAGTCTTGTACAGGACACCAGGGAGTAAAGCTACTGTTTTTCTGTTCAAGGTGCCCATGAAGGTACTATTCCTACTATCTAACTCCTCTTGATCTATCAGTAGCGATGAACTCTAAACCCTATCAATAGAAGACAGCCGATTATATACTAGTGCAGGGGTGGGCAACCTACGGCACTCAAGGCTGCTAGAGCCAAACAGGCTCTGGCTTATCAGAAGTCCCAGTGAAACTTCAGATATCTGCTAATACAAAAAGGTGGTGAACGACAATCCTCAATTTATGCATTGCAGCACGTAGAGGAAGTGATCTCGGATAACTATCTCATATCACTTCCTCCCAGCACTTGTAAATGGGAATCCACACTGTAGTAGAGCAGCCTGCAGCTGCTGTTGAAGCTCCTGTCCTTGACCTGTACCTGGTCAGCCACGAAATGCACAATAACCCTCCCCTCATACAAATAATACGAACAGCCCACAAAAACATACACACAATCCGCACAAACGTAACCCGCTAACAATCCACGTACATGCACACAACCCCACATCCAGCCTCTCATATGCAATACATCAAACAGCCCCCACACATACACACACTACCAAACACACAATGTGACTCATCCATCCACACACACAATTCCACAAGCAGCCCCCATACACAGCCCACATTCATATGTATCATACACGATACCACAAACTACTCCTGAACATATACAATATAATAGCTCATATACGCACAAATATAAAGATACAAAGCAATTACAGTATAAATAACACAAGCAGAATACAGCAGCATACAGACCTCAATTTAATAAAATAGGACCGGCATGCTACGGGACATCACAATCCTATATTGGTACAGTGCTACTAAAAGGTTGCCTACCCCTGTACTAGCGGTTGCTAATTACGGTACCTTCTTTCCAGAAAATCAGTCACTTCTTATACCTATCAGGACACCCTTAAGCACTAAGGGTATACTAATGCATCTTTATCTGGTTTACATTAGGTAGCTAAATGTGCGCTAGATTTTAGGAAGTACTGTATTGCCTATTGGACCAATCAGCTATATTCTTGCCTATAAGCTTTTTATCGCTAGCCAACCTTATGGCTCCCAGCACTCTTAGGCAGCACAACGTCTGCAACATATGCAAGACAGTACTAACTAGTGTATCATCTACTAGACAAGGTATATTTTGCATAGAAGCTTATTAATGCCAGTCAACCAGCTATGTGTATGTAAGAAATCTTGTATGAATGCACCTTCCCTTCATTAGCTTATTATTGCTATTTATCGACAGACTCTTGTTATATAGATATATTTACATCAATCTCATCACCAACAGGGAGTAAAACATTGTCCGCTTTAATGCCAACCATGGCTTCTGATTATTTACTTACCTCTTCTAATTAGATCTGTGATTTGCTTAGCTCATATAATTACACGGGAGAGTGCCGACAATAGCTTTACTCCCTGTTGTCCTGTACAAGTCTATGCAGAGATTTTCTACTGAGTTTAGGATATTTGCTCACCTTGATTATCTGACATTCTACAGGGTAGCAACATACTCTAACTATATTGCCAGACCAATATCTTTCTATTATTATGATTGGGCAATCTTTATAGGGGCTTCTAATAACCTGCTACTCAGACACTCAGTCTGTATTTTAACTTGTCATCCCCCACTCCCCTAATCTTTTATGTGTGCTCTTTGCGTTAATACATTTCTAGTTATAGGGACAGATTCTTTTCTCTCTTTTGTTCGCTTTATTCACCTAGGGTTACCCCCTTAGCTGTTCCAATCTATGGATAACGTCCGTGGCCAACCTTTTTCTATTTATTGTCAGACTGGCCAGCATTTACTTTGGAATGATATACCTCAGATATTTGTCAGGTAATTGTACCCGTCCCTAACTGGTATAGTCGCTATTGAGCATATGAACAAATTGCTCCAAGATCGCTTTGAAATGTTAATGGTATTTCAATACATTTAATAGTTATACACAGACAAGGCAGAGTATATATTGTGTAGGGCAGGCAACCTTTCGGCACTCCAGTTGTAGACTTCATCCACCATAATGCTGGCAAAGCATCGAGTGAGATGTAGTCTTAAACATCCGGAGTGCCAAACTTGCCTACCCCATTTTTATGTCCATAAGTAACTTTGGGAAAGACAAATATCATTAAAGGGTTATTCCAACCAAAAACAGGGTTTCCATAAAATACTGGTTTTGGTTTTAGTAATTCTTTCTGTGCTGGTCCACACTTCCACCTGCAGCAAACAAAAATGAATTTAGCTTTTTTTTTTTTTTTATTTTTTTTTTTTTTCTCCAACTTCAAGTTCTCCTTCAGCTTCATATACCTCCACTGATGGGTGGTATGTTGTATTCTTTTTGTGAAAATTCTAAGGACGTCTTTGCCTGACGTGTTAAGAATTGTCTATAGCTGTCTAGGGACTCGCTGTGGAGCTTAACTACTAAAAAAAATCTCATAACTTTAATTTACCAATTGCAGGTCTCAAAATTTGCATTCCTCACCTTCAGGCATTGTGAGTCCAAAAGATCAGTACTCCTTATATTAAAGGGAAACTATTGTTTTCTTGGCACTCCGTTGCAGCCCCCTCCACCCCCTCCCCCCCTCCCTCCCCCACCCCCTTCTGTCACTTACCTGGGTCCAGCACTGTCTTCTCTCCTCCCCTGCTGACGTCAGTCGGTGGGGGAGGTCTAATGTGCCGCAATGGCCACACTCACATTAGGATTTCCCCATATGGGGTTTTGGTTGACACTGGATACAAACTTCAGTTACAAAATGTTTTAAATCCTATTCTACTAGCATGTGTCGATAGAGCATGTGTTAGATAGTGTATAGTTGTATCACAAACCAAGGGTGCACCACAAGCTGTGGCCTGCCATTTTACCTTATTTCCAGTGGTGGTAGTCCACTCCAGCATGCTTAATCATAGTCCTCATGCACGACATGCAAACAGGACAGACTCTTCTCTCTAGTAAAATTAATTTCTTTTTGTTTATACTTGGCTTTGACCTAGCTCCTAATACTCAGATAATTATTTTTTTTACTCAGCTCCAAAAAGAAACCCAAGACATTTCCCAAAATCTACACAAAAACAGGAGACAAAGGTGAATACATGTTTCTTGCTTTTTGGTCTAGTTTTTAGTTCACCAAATCCTACTGAGAGTTTTGAGCTCTGTTTGTAACCAGGTTTGTCCAGCACATTCACAGGAGAAAGGAGGCCCAAAGATGATCTTGTATTTGAAGCACTGGGAGCGACTGATGAATTGAGCTCAGCTATTGGGTAATGTTATCATCTGGGAACTTGTTTTAAATGTATTGTACCATAGTAATTCTCCCCATTAGACATGTCCAAGAATGCAGTATATGCAAAAAAAATGACACAATGTTTGACAGTTTTCTAAAGAAACATTTTGTTAAAGTAGATGTGGCAAGCATTTATCAAATATTTATGTATAAAAATTAGGTGATAAGTGAATTGTTTCACATGTCATAGAAATAGAAACATGCAGAATATATATCTAGGGTTAAAGTTAGGCTGTTTTGGTCCTAAATTTGAAATTTCAACAATTTAATGCCTAGTTTCCACTGAGCGGTATGGTACGGTTCGGAAGGGTTCGAATGGTCCAGCCTATTCAGGTGAGCGTTTCCACCGCAAAAAGCGTACCAGACCGTACCGACCCGAACCTTACCACTCAGTGGAAACGGCATAAGTGAATAAGTTCGCGAGCAGTTCGCGACAGCTCTACCTACTAGCCAGTCCTTAGACGTTACTCACCATTGCAAGCCTGAAGAGTACATGGCATATACACGGGCCTAAATTTTCCCTCACCAGACGTCCCTCCACAAGCGGGCTCTAATAAACATGCGTGACTAATGCCGCACACGTATTAGGACTCCCCATAGGAAAGCACTGGATGTCCTCGTCCAGAGTGTGAAGACGTGCAACGTCAGTTACCAGACAAAGTCTTTTAGGATCCAGGAGGCGCCTCCAGTGGTTGTCTGGTAGAGAGCCACTAGAGGCTGAATTAGTGCTTCAATGTAAACATTGCAGTTTTAAATCAAGCATTGTTTACATTTATCAAGGTTTTTTTTTTTTTTGTATCAAATTGTGTTCGAATTGCTAAATTGGGAAATGCTTTTCCTTATGAACATTCTTACTGAAGACTTCATAGGACTCTATCAGAATGCTAATTAGCATTCGTTGTGTAAGCCCCTCTTCCTTGCTAAAGTTAAATTCAATGTTCTACTTTTCCCCCACGTTTTGCAGGGCAGGTACTCTTAAATTTGAGTAATTTATTTTCCTCTTGTCTTCCCAGGCTGGCTAGAGAATTTGGGATTGATGCTAACCTCCCATTTGTGGCAGAACTTGAAAAGGTAGCCTTTTTTCTTTTATTTGTATTTTTTTTTTCTACAAATTATCTTATTTAGATATGTTTATATGGTATGTATTATGCTTTGTTAAATGTGTGCAGTGTTTTTAGCCTGCATGTGAAAGTGAGTTTCAGCATTTTATGATATCCTGTTCCAGAGAGAGGCTATAGACAAGACCATGGTACTTGACTATTTTAACACTAATATTGCAAAGCTAAATAATGGGATTCAATTTTATGTTTTTTATTCCATATTTTTAAAACCAAAACATTGTGTTAGTTCATTTGAAAAATAGTTTATTTTAAATGCAATATTATTTATTTTAATACACAAACATGTTTTATTAATAGTGGTAAAATTGTTGTAAATATCTGATTTTTATATTTATATTTTTTTGACTCATTCTCATACCAGTCTCTCTAGAAAATGTGCTTTGTCTGTTATATTTTCGAATCTCTTTATGATCTAGCATTGGGATATGATGGTATTCTCTACCTTCTTAACATTTTGGCTCTTGTACTGTTCAAAACAAATACATTTTGTTAAAAATCAAAGAGAATTAATCTCAGTATTAGCACTTGAAGGATGTGTGGGCTGTAGATGGAGCGATTTGAGAGAGATGTGAAGGATGAGCATACTAGTAGGGAACAGAGGGAACATGAATGGGCTGTTGGAGTAAAAAGACCAAATTATTTGGGAGATGGGAAAACGGCGCAACTGGGATAACAAGATGGAGGGAGAGAGCTGGTATTGAGTAAGACTTAGAAGTGGGGGATAGAGAGAGCAGGGAGAACCAGTGATGGAAATATAAAGGGAACCAGTGATGGGAAATATGGATGATAGTGTGGAGGCCAGAAAGGACAGAACTACCTTGAGAATTGCATGTTTCATTCCACTTCATATCTGCATTCAAAACACTATCCATCTACATTCACAGACATGAACAAACACAACTAATGGATCAGATGAAAGGGTTGAGAGTGGTCTGGCTGTGCACCAGTTCTGCATAGCCTAATCCTACCATACCGTGCATTTTGGATAATTAATAAGGAAGTTAAATAGCCTTATTATGCCATCCCAAGCAATTAGGTAGGCTTTGGTTATCATGGGAAATCTTTTGTAAAGCCACATAAAATAGGTTGACAAAAACAGAGGATCAGCATCCCCACCTCCCTGCCCCCTAACCACTATTAGCAAGGTGATTGTTTTTTAAATAAAAATGAGGTGGTGTCAGTGCACAAATCCACCTGAATGCCAGATACTCTAGGTACACCTCTATGCAGAGGCTGTCGGTAAAGCTTGGGTCTACATGTTAGATGAATCAAGGAAAAGCAAAGAAGTGAAATTCCTCCTTTGACATCACGAAGCCGGGGTATGCTTATAGTGGCAGTGACTTTACAAAGCAGCAGTTTTAAGCATTGTGATAAAGAAACTGTAATGAGCAAAGTTGGTATGATGCTTAAAGTGGCAAACGTTAAATAGAACACAAACTGTAAAATGTAGTATTGTTATTGCTATGACCATAAAGAGTTCAAATATGAATGCACCAGTTATCCTAAATCTAGGACTGCAAATATGATGTATTGTTCCTTCTAACAGTGTCAGTCAATGTACTGTATAAACAATATGTTTCTCAGTGCTGTATACAACTTGCTCTGTCAATGTCTCTGTTTTGCTCGTGTAATGTCTGACATCATATTCAGATATGTAGTATCATTCAACTTGGTGGTGAGGGAATACCGGGGTTATGCTTGTATGGCCGCAGACTATCCTGCACTAACATAAGCCATATTATAACACAAATTAACTTGCAATACATTTTTCTTCAACAGATCCAGTGTATGCTGCAGGACATTGGCTCAAATATTGCAACACCCCTGTCTTCTGCTAGAGAAAGCCACATAGGTACATTGCAAATTTCAGGTTTTGGGGAATAAACATTTTTTACAAGCTCTAAACCATAACAAAAATAAATCCCTTTTGTGCTTTAAAAATAGCACTTTGAAATGTATGGATATGCTTGCCATCATTGATGGAGCGGTTTGTGAAAACAGTGTGTTGTAATTAAGCAAATTCACTCAGCTAATACGTTTGCTTTTTTTCTGTAGTCAAAACAACATTTGATGCAGAACCTGTCCAGGAACTAGAACAATGGATCGATAAATATACGGCCCAGCTTCCCCCGCTGAATAACTTCATCCTACCGGTATGTCTAACACAAAAAAAAAAGCGGATCAGTGCCACAGGGATTATAGAGTACTAATATAACACTCTCAATTCTGGACAATAATGAAGATTGGCGAATAATACATATGCTTTAAAAATTGTATTGGTAAAAACAGGAATGTAATTAACCCAGCAGTTCAGCTGAAACCTGTTTTTTCAAATTTATAAACCTAAAACTGTGCACATGCATTGTTTCATCTAATTATTTTAAGGTACTTAATATAGGAAATAGTGAAAAGAATTCATGTTTTAAAAAAAAAAATATATATATAATATATATATATATATATATATATATATATATATATATATATATATATTTTTTTTTTTTTAGTGTATTTTGTAAAATATTTAAATCCCCATATCACTGTGGATATTTTAATCCTTGCTTGTCCAAAAATAATTGGATGTAGGTGTAAGTTCTGCTTTGTACAGCAGAGGCCGCTATCACTGTTTTTCTATTACCAATGCATTATCCATGTTTCAGTCGGGAGGAAAAGCGAGTGCATCGCTGCACGTTGCCCGGGCTGTGTGCCGCAGAGCAGAGAGAAGGTAATGAACTACTATTTATTATTCTCCATCTAATAAATGTATTTAATTTTTTAACTACAATTAAAATAGACAATTTTAATAGACGTAGGAAATAATCAAAGCTCAATGTGATATCAGACCTAGAATGCCTAATAAAGCTTACAATGTGGTGTTGTATATTGGCGTTTTTAGAAGATATATTTTCTAAAGGCTTAAATTAATTCAAATTCTAAAATTGACGCCACAATAATGAAGGCTTCTCTTTACACAGTTTGACTAATTTAGCCTCACATTTGCAATTCTATAAAATTGTGAGTTTGAGTAACTCTGTTAGAGAACTTTAAACCAGTGTATACTAATTACATTTCTCTTCTTATCAGTGCTTTCAAAATTGTAAAGGCTGGAGAGGCAGATGCCAATGTTGGGAAGTACTTGAACAGGTAAAAGAAGCTGCAGACTTGCTTTAACACAATTTTGACATGCTTCTGCATCAAATCACTTATCCTATACATTCAAAATATACAAATTGTCCAAAACTAAAGTTTGACAGATGGCAGTCTGTAAGGGGACTTGATTATTGGATTATTTGACCTGGACAAAGTAAACATTGTAGAAGTAGCCCAGTACAATCTGTCCTGATTTGAGACCCTTTAAAGGCATGTCCTAAGAGTTTGGAGCAAGGATTACATATTGGCTTTGCACTGGGCAAACCCTTAGAGGCTGTGCTCCTAGGTTTGATCTGCAGTGTGCTAGGCTCTTTAGTTATAGAATTGGATCTAGAGTGGCAAAGGTATACTCCAGTGTCCTAGTCACTGTTTAGGTGACCAACCTTGCTACACACCGCAAGAGTTAAAAAGGTAGAATACTTACCTTCTTTTCACTCTGCAATGCTCTCTCCTCGGTCCCGCCTCTTTGGCTGAAATCATTATGCTTGATGATCGCAGCCAATCCAATGCTTCCCCATAGAGATGAAGTTGTCTGGGTGCCTATAATGTCTCTTTAAGTAAAGTAGAAGTCTTACTATATAATCAGTCAAAACAATACTGGGCGAAAACCATCATAACACAAACAAGTTGTGAATCTTGTTTTTGGCTAAGGAATTAAAACTTGCCAAACTCTTAAGCAAGGAGCATAGCATAACTTGTTTGCTGGAGACAAGAGACAAAGTCCTAACTTCATCATTTGTAGCAAAAACCTCCATTACCAGTTCCCTCTTGTAGAATCCTTGCAGGTTGGTAATGCAAATGGGAGAAACCCACACCTAGTGAAATAGGTTTGGCATCAGAAACATTCTTCATAGTAGAATTCTTCATACATGACTTACCATAAGCTAACAATAGAATGCTGGTATTTTTGCTTAGAGGACCACTATAGTGCCAGGAAAACAATCTCGTTTTCCTGGCACTATAGGGTCATTAGGTGCACCCCTCCCACTGGCCTGAAGGGGTTCCTTTTCTCCAGCGCTGTGATCCCCCTACCAACGTCAGATCCAAATGCGCATCCGCGCATGCATTCAAACAGCCCATATGAAAGCATTACTCAATGCTTTCCTATGGACGTCAGCGTCTACTCACTGTGATTTTCACAGTGCGGATGCGCCTCTAGCGGCTGTCAGTGAGACAGCCACTAGAGGCTGGATTAACCCTCAGTGAATCCAGCCTCAGCTGCAGGGTAAAACTAGAGGGACCTAACACCCAGACCACTTAATTGAGCTGGTCCTTAAAGCGAAAATTAAGATTTTTCTCACCTCCTATGTATTTTGTTTTCTTCCATTCAGGCTGAGTGATTATCTTTTCACACTGGCAAGGTATGCAGCCAAGGCAAAAGGCAGAGCAGAGACAACCTACACAAGGACTCCGTCATGAAACCTCTGTGAAATAAAGTGGGATTTCCTGGTGTTTAAGAAGGGAGGATGATAAGAACAAGCTGCAGTCTTGAATCATGTTGGTTTGTCAGCCATCCTGTCTTGGTATTTTGCTGCTGAACTTGTAACTAAACTCTCAAGACCAAATAATTTAATTTACAATGGGAAGTTTATGGAAGAAAATCTCTTGAAGGATGGACTTAAAAACAATTTTTTGTGACTAATAGAGTAGTGATATATTGCTTGTGCGTTTTCATTGTTTAGTAATTCATCCCTTCATGTTTCTTAATTATTGTGTCCTACTCTACTTTAAAGGACAACTGTCACTTCAAAACTATTTTTGAAATCTAATTCTTTTGAATTCTATCACATTTTGAAAGAAAAGTGTGTCGTGTGTGTGTGTGAAGAAAAAAAAAAAACTGGTCCCGACCTTTAGTATATGACAAAATTCAGGTATAAACATACACTTTGGAACAGACAGGGTTTGAAAACTAAAGATAACTAGCAAAAAATAAACAGTACGGTTCCCTGGAGTTGAATGGTTTAGTTGCCCAGTTAGTATGCATACCCCTTACTAACTAGGAAGAAACATCCAATCCAGAGAAGAATTAAGACACCATGTTGGTCTATAGCAGTAGTTCCCAACCCAGTTCTCAAGTACCCCCTACCAGTCCAGGATTTAGCTTGTTGTGTCTAAAGTGTGTTTTTGTTTTTTCTCTCTAAAAACACTTTAGATACAACAGGGTAATCCTGGACTGGTGGGGGGTACTTGACGACTGGGTTGGGAACCGCTGGTCTATAGGCATGTTTTTATTTGATAAAGCAGAAGTTTATGGGATAATTGGTGTATTCTCCAAGAACTTATATGTGATGAGTAAAACCGCCGTGTAAACACGCAACAGTTATCTTACTGCTATCTTTTTACACACTGCTTGGTTTACCATTTAGTGAACTGTGCAACATGTATTGAGTGTTAGAGCCATAGTATGCAGCTTTCTCACTGTCCTGGAAGAAGATAGTTCAGTCCAAGTTGTGCACCTGTGCAAAATTTAGTACTGGAATGCAGTGTTCTGTTTGACAGCTCAGAGGATCTGTAGTAATTTTTGCAAATTGCTGCATTTTTAAGCCAATCTGATTTGTTCATTATCAATTGAAATTATGCAAATTGTGATGGTACTTCATGACCCTCTAACAGAGTTGTAGGTGGATTTTCATCCTTAATATTTATCAAGCACCATCTATGAAACCAGAAATTGATTTGTACAGGTCTTAAGTGGTAACTACTTTCACTCCAGTTCGAAGGTCTATGCAAGATAACCATGGTATATGAAGAATGATAGCAGTTTAGTGCATTATAGAAACTTAGCATGACGGCTGATAAAAACCAGTTGGCCAGTGGCATACTAAAGGGGGGGGTGGGTGCCCGGGGCAGCATGTTGACTCCTGGGCCCCTCTTCATCATGCAAGAAGACACAGATGCAGCAAAATGCTGCTCTTGTGTCTTCTTGCATGGCGAAGAGGGAACCAGGAGTCATATTGCACCCTCCAGCAGCAGCATGTCTTTTCCTATCGCAAACAGTGAGATTGTTGCTACAATGCTACCAGAGCGTTCACGGCCAACGTGAGGCAAGGGCATGCTGCTGCTGAAGGGTGCAAGATGTCTCCTGGGTCCCTGCTATAACCACCAGGGAAATGTCCCCTCACTTTCCTGGCCACAGGTAGGGGGAAAATAGTGTGTGGGTGTAGTGCATTTTGTATGCAGTGCTTGTGAAGTGCTGTGTTTGTTGTGTGTGTGATAAGTACTGGGGGTGCAGTTTTGTTTTTTCTCTAAATTAGTTGGGCTTATTCCCCCTCCTTGCCTGTGGAGGGAACGGGGGAATAAGCCCAACTAACAGACACTACATTCACTAAACACAGACTACATGCACTATACAAAAACATTGCATCAGCTACACAAAAACCTCCTTCACTGTGTTAACCTCTACCACTGCAGCTAGAAGGCTATTCATTGCATCAACTACCCCTTCTGAAAAGTAGTACTTCCTGATATTTTTAAACATTTGCCCCTCTGATTTAAGACAGTCCTCTTGTTGTGGTAGTTTATTTTAAATATACTCTCCTTGACGTTGATTCCCTTTATGTATTTAAATGTTTGTCATATCCCCTGTGTCTCGTCTTTCCTCCAAACTATACATGTTCTATCCTTTAACCTTTCCTTGCAAGTTTTATTCTGTACTCTATGAGCCAGTTTAGTAGCCCTTCTCTGAACACTCTCTAAAGTATCAATAACCTTCTGGAGATAGGGTCTCCAGTACTACGTACAATACTCCAGGTGAGGTCTCACCAGTGTTCTGTACAATGACACGAGCTGATAATACCTCTCCCTATACAACCAAGCATTCTGCTAGCATTTCCTGCTGCTCTATTACATTGTCTGCCTACCTTTAGGTCATCAGAAATAATCACCCCTAAATCCCTTTCCTCAGATGTTAAACAATTTATCATTTAACATGGTTTCCATTACTTTCCCCACTACTGAAGTAAGGCTCTCTGGCCTATAGTTGCCCAACTCCTCCCTACTACCTTTCTTTTGAATGGGCACAACATTCGCTAATTTCCAATCTTCTCGGACTACTCCTGTTAATGATTGGTTAAATAAATGCCTAATGGTTTTGCTAGTACACCACAAACTCTTAAATAACTTTGGGTGTATTCCATCAGGCCCCATTGACTTATCTTTACTTTTGACAGTTGAAATTTAAGTTTTTCTATTTTGGCCACTTCTGCAGAATACTACAGTGGTTTCTTTACTTTTACGGACAAACCTATTGCAATTTTCTGTTGCCTTCAGTAGTGAAACTTTTAAATAATCCCATTTCTATTGGACTCCATTTAAATTGCTCTAATCTGATAATGACTCATTTACACATTCTAATTTTAGAAAAGTCTTTTTCTAAAGTCTAAAACTTTTGTTTGTGTGGTGTGACTCGGTCATTGTTCTTATATTAAACCACACTGACTGGTGATCACTGGATCCTAAACTTCCACCTACAGTAATATCTGATACTAAATCTACATTTGTTAACACCAAGTCTAGTATGGCTTCCTTACAAGTTGGCTCTTCAACGACTTGTTTTAGAGATAATCCCAGTAAGGATTTTAGAATGTTTGCTCCTGGCACAAGCAGCTATTTTGGTTTTCCAGTTCACATCAGGAAGATTAAAGTCACCCATGATGATAACTTCATTGTCATTTTACCTATTTCCTCAACTAGTAGATTATCCAACTCTATTTGTCCTGGGGGCTTATAAATCACATCTACACAAGTTATTGTGTGATTACCAAATTCTAACTTAACTCAAACTGACTATGTTCGCTTCACTTTTATTAGGCTAGAGTTTGCTATCCTTCACATACAGGAACACCCCTCCCCTCTCTTGCCTTATCTGTCTTTTCTATGTAAGGAGTACCCTGGTATTGCTATATCCCAGTCATTTTTCTCATTATACCATGTCTCCGTAACAGCGACTAAATCTACATTAGTTATTATTGCTACAAGTTCATGGATCTTATTTCCTAAACTGCGAGCATTCGTGGACATAACTGCTTATTTTTTAAACACACTTGCAACGGGCACTTTGTCCTTGTTTTGGGGGGCAATTGGATTGATGTTTTATCACCCTTTTGCATCCCCCTCCTAGTTTGAATACGTACTAGCAAAACCTCAACTGCTCACCGAGAACATTTGTTCCTTTTTGAGAAAGATGCAAACAATCTTTTCTATTCCAAGTAGAGCTACCATGCAAAATGAAGCCAAATCCTTGCTCCCGACACCATTCACGAAGCCACAAGTTAAAGTCCCTAATACGCTTCCGCCGGTCATTCTGAATGTTATGCTCAGGCAGAACTTCAGAGAATGACAGTATAGAAGCGACAAGATTATTGGCAAAAACACAAAAGTTCCTATACCTGTGAAAGCTCATTCCAAGACAAGTAATTTGTCCTTTGATTGACAATAACATCCAATTCCCCTCCTGATTTGCTAGCGTAACCATATTAAAAATACATCCTGTGTCTGCGAGCAGCAGCTCCAGGAAGACATCTCACGACCACGATTGTCCAGCTCCACACCTCGTGTGATAAATTTCCCCCTCCCCCCCCCCCAACAACAGCTTTCTAGCAGGCCTCACCTTTATCTTTTTTTGTCGTTGGCTGCAGTCTTGCACAGCTTTGACAGAGTATGGTGGTCTCCACAACACCACTGCACTCAAAAAGTACTAAAAATTAGTAGACCTGCACTGTTCAATATGCCTTTTATCTCCAACTAAGTCTACCAGATCCTACAGTAAACCATCTGCCATTCCTAGGAAGTCTCTGCAACAGTCCTAGACTGTGATGGTTTGGCAGATATTTCAAAAATACAATCTCCTGCCACAATATAGAGGACTGTCTACAGATTAGACAGCATCCAAATTGTGGAATGTGAAACAAATGCAACTATTACACTGAACCAAATCTGACATTTGAATGAGGAGTAATTTAAATCAAATAAAAGGTTTTTTTCCACCTCCTGTATACCTCATTATGTAGTGTATTTAGGTATACCTGCGTTATGTAGTGAATGAATGCTCTGAGCCACATATAGCTGTACCATAAATATTTTGAAATAGAACACCTCCATAACTACGTGAATTGAGCTCCACCTGAAAAGAACGTGTGCTGGATTGTAACTCGTGATGTTACCTTGAGAGAATGGAAGCAAGGGGTATGAAGTGGGAGGGTTAGGAACTCTTGAGTTAGAAGATTCTAACTTCTAAAACTTGTCGTTATCGTATTTCCCAAGGTGCAAGGCATATTACAATGAAGAGTACATGTGAAGACCATGCTGATGATAGTGTATCCCTACATCAACTAGCGGCTTGCATAGTGCCAAATGGCGAAGAAATTAGCTAAACAAGGGGAAGGTGAGGCCCTACAAAATGGCAAGTAGCTGTGAGAGGCTCCAGCTATGAATTGGCTGAAGGACTGAGGCCACCTAATGAAATGGTGGAAATGTTGGCCTCTCAGTGACAGGCAAGACATTCAAATGAGTGGCCATGACAGGTGAGGCCCTATCTAATGTGGAGAGGTTGAAGTGAGGCCCTAGCTCTGAGCTGGGCTGATAGACAAATACCTCTGCATGAAAATGGGAGTTGGCATCATGGGACTGAATTACAATTATAATAGAATATGGTCCGCACCAATACCCTTTACTGGCAGTTGATCTATCCCTAAGGCATGTAAGGGAATAGAAAATGAATTGATAGAAAGTATGTTGGAATGTACATAAGTCTTACCCAACTAACGTTTGGCTTAGGTTGGAGAAAAATATTATATAGAGCAACCTAAAGACACAATGGACACAGCCCTCCCACCTTATTACGCCACTGCATAGTAGGTTGCCCACCGAAGGCCGTATGAAGCATATGTTGAAGGCCAAGTGAGAGTTTATATAAAACGTATATGTGTGATATGCCAGATGAGGGCCAAATGTAATTATACCATAGCTGCAGGGTGGCAAAATGAGAAGTTACAGGTGAATGATACAATTAGATGGGGTTTAGTGAATATTGAAAATATTGGAGTAGACTGGTTGCAGTTTAGTATGGTTAATGGCACCCGATGGCAGACCTGGTTTGTGGCATGTCTTGATTTGAAGTGTGACGATAACATACTTGAATGAGGGCCATGTATATGGCTGTGTAACCATAGAACAGATAACTACGACTGACAGTTTTAAAGTACACTTGACTAGGCCTGTGTGGAAACCAGAAAGGTCTTAAAACAATGTAAGTAGTTATGGAACGTAAAATAAGAGATTATTAACAGGCAGTACCATAATTGCCAACTAGATGTATAGTCCCAAGTTTGGGCCTGACAAATGTAGACCAGCAGTTGCAACAGCTAGCCATATAATTACTAAACAATGAGGGCCTTAAAGGGCAGACAAAGAATACATATTAGTACGGAGGCTTGACAAAGCCTGGTGAACATGAGTAACAAATGCTGATCTGCTCAAAGCTGACAAGTATAACCAAGGCCGTAAGGGCTGCAAATATGAAAAACCTGAATATGGCATAGCATTTATTATACATTAAAATGTCGGATGACCAACTGAATTGCATATGATAAAATAGATATGGCCGAATAAGGGCCAGATACAATAAGCAGATTGCATGAACTTAAATGAGACATCACAGTGATGCTAGGTATTATCGAAATATGCCCAATTTGTGTTAGTCAAATTCACCATATCCAAATGAAGGCCTAATACGTACTCAACAACGACTGCCACCCAAATGCGTTTGTTGAATGAACAAACTTGTGATTTTCTTTGAAAAACAAAACAAAACTAGCAGCAAGAGAAAAGCCACGGCTGGACAAGGACAAAGCTAATTCTTACTCGGGTTAAAATGAATACTCGCGTAGGCTGTACTAAGCCAAGACCAACTTGTTTGGAGTTTTGGTAGTTTGTGTTGATCACCTTTGAACTGCAAGTAGATGGTTCTTCACTGAACCAGAGCATGGGGGGCCTGTGTATTTATAGGCCGGATAAACCCTCCTGCAACTTCAGGCTCACTAGTAAAATAGATTAATTGCTTACCCATACGGCTACTGCACTTTGTCCAGCTTTGTAGGTACACCAAAAGATAAATCCTTGACAAGTCCTCTTCCAGGACAGTGCCATCCATCTTATTCAAAAAGGAAAACATTAGCCAAGTAGCTTAAGTTTTAAATACAGTTTAATAATAAAAATATTAAATTATACAAGTAGAAGAAATTAAATGCTAGGTTTACAAATATCTTCATTTAGGATTGATAATTTGGTCAAACCAACCTCTCCTAAAACATTGTTTATAAAAGTCTTTTGATTGATCACTTGTTTCACGGCTACCGAGAGATCTTTGCCTGCATTAGAGGTTATTATAATATATTCAAAGGTCTACACAGAACAATGAATGTACAAGAATATGGATGGCTTTTGGCTAGTTTGCCAAAGTCCACACCCCGTGCTTACAGAACTGATCATTTCCTCAGCTGCAGTTATAAGATGGAGCACCAATTGGAATTTTTCTTCTTGGAAAGAGTGCAGGCCCATTTCATGAGCCGAAGTGTTTTTTCTGCATAGGGTGGGTAGCGAAGATAAGTGACACACTCAACAATGTTGTTCCTTAACACACAGGCACGGCTGTGAGAGAAAGTATCAAAGCTATATTTGCCTTTATAGATCCCTACACCACTGTTTCCTGGAAGAGAAAAAAAAATAATTTAAGTACATTTAGGAGAAAAGATTGCTCTATAGATAACGCTCTGCAAGATCTGAGCCTTGTTCTAGATTTTGAAATTTTTTATATGTATACAAGTTTCAATAAGATAATTAATAAGTGTAAATTACGGACATGCTGTTGCAGTAAGGAAGAAATAAAATAAATATCGAAATTAAGTAAACTCCCCAGACATATTAAATCAGCTGGTAATTTGCACTCACTTTTGGAAGGAAAGCATTGTATCCATCATTGCTTGTACACATCTACAAAGGCATATTGCATAAGTGCTTAACAGAAGTCAGGTGAGGGTCACTTATTCAAATTCAGTTTCCTCCCCCCCCCCCCACAATTTGATTAGTCAAAGAGCTAAATGACATCCAATTTCCCTGATACATAAAATGGGAATGTCACTCATAACTCTTAGTTCTCCCAAATCAGGCTAAAACTGCACCAACTTTAAGCAGGAACAATTGAGTAGAAAATAAACCATAGAAATGTACAATGATCTTTCATCCGGTTATCTCTTTTCAAACTTTGTGGCTTTTTCTCACCTATACCCCCACATGGCAGGCTTGTATACAAGTTCTGGATCATGTTGTCATTTGAGCAGAAGCTTCCACTTGAGGTGCAGCACATGATTTGTGATATGACCTGAAAACAGAGTTCGAGGTCAGCTCGGTGTGTAAATACCATCAGAGGGGATGTCCTTAGCAATGGCACACTGAAGGTCACATGCCAGTCAAGGGGATTTAATACAAATGAAGATTAAGTGTTGCTGGGGCCAATTCATGAATATATATCATTCACTTGAGACACACTACTTATCTCTCAAGTGAATGATAATTTGCTAATCCGGTGCTGTAGATTGGTTCTAATAAGTTCGGGAAAAAAAGGATTTCCTCATCGGTACCAATGAGGAACCAACCAAATTCTGAACGCGTCTGGCTTTAGCAAATATGAGAATTGCCAATGTGGTTGAAATTCGGACTAGGCAGACGACACAGGGTGATTGCAGTTGATGTCACCGTTCGGTGCAGGGAGTGAGGCAGGAGCCAAAATGGTTAGATTTGGTAGTCCTACCAAAAGGTGTATGAATGTGGCAGAGGGGACAAGAATTCTGTGAAATAAATATGTTTCAAATATATCTACATCTACTTCATTTAAAAATATAAAAAGTCATCTCTTCATTACATGGTGCAATGATTCTTATACTAAAAAACAAAGTTTAAAAAAAAAGTTAAATTCTGGTGATAGTGGTCTTAACGCAATACTAGTTATGAACAAAAACACTGAAATAGGAGAACTCAAAGTTTTGCTCATAACATACTAGTACTACTACTAAAAAAATAAAAATAAGCAGCAGGGGAAGAGAGACACACTCAAAAATGGATTCACTTATTAGTCTAGATTGCCTCGTGTACAATTTCAATTGATTTTGGAGGCTATAGAACAAAAATGGCAAGCCTTAGATAAATGATGCGTGCTGACACTAACTTTAATCGCAGTCACAAAAATTTTTAAAAAGTGCATGTTGTATAAAGTAGGCCCATCAGGGTATTTAATGATCTGCATTTTGACATTCATGTAACCATTTTGCCTCCAAACCATCAAAAAGCCATATTAGAGACATTTAAACCCACTTGCTAATGATATTCATGACAGCAACATATCACATACAGAGTATATGAGGAAGGGATTAATGAATACATATTATACTCAAACAGTCCAAAATAAATAAATTAATGTTTCTGCATTTGTTATAAATCCACAGGCTTTACAGCTCCTTCGGTGATGGATGCCCAAACCATAATGCTCATTTTTTGCCTTTGATCCAGGATACAAAATTGTAAAAATGATGGGTCTATTCAGGTTTGTGAATTAATCACAAAAACAAAAAACAAAAAAAAAAAACATAGCAAATATAATGTAACATCTGTGATAATGTGCACAGATCGTATAACTGACAAAATAGTATATTATTTACACTGAGGATAGTCAAATATGCTAAAATAAAACAGGTTTGTAATTATATTCATGCACTTATGGAATATTTGAGGTCTGAGTGTGTCCTCTCAAGCTACATACCTCTGGATTGCCTGAGTATACGTATATAGTAAGAGGTCTGCCTTTTTTGTTTATGAAACTTATTGCTTCTTCGAGGGTTTGTGCTGTGAAAATCGGTAGGATTGGCCCAAGAATTTCTTGTTCCATGATGGCATCAGACTCTTGTACATCCGTCAGCACTGTTGGAGCTGCAAGACAGACATATTGACATTTCCATTTACTACAAAGGGGTAAATTCACAATTTTTTTCTTAAAGGCATTACACATCCTGACCACTTGTTTATTATTAAAATTATATTCTAGATAAGTAATAATTATAGGAATATAAAAAACTAGCACAGAGTCGCATAAATATTTTGAAGATCTTTTAGAACTGCAGTTTGACCAGACTCCCATGTTCAGTGCCCAGCCAGTAAATCTTTACATGGAGAGCATGGTGATGTGATACAATATCTCATATAAAAGGGAACTACACAAAAACAACAAGACATCTGCTGCTCCAACAGGATTAAAGGACCACTATAGTGCCAGGAAAACATACTCGTTTTCCTGGCACTATAGTGCCCTGAGGGTGCCCCCACCCTGAGGGTCCCCCTCCCGCCCGGCTCTGGAAGGGGGAAAGGGGTAAAAACTTACCTTTTTCCAGCGCTGGGCGGAGAGCTCTCCTCCTCCGTTATGCCCCACGGCTGAATGCGCACGCCACAAGACTAGCGCGCGCATTCAGCCGGTCTCATAGGAAAGCATCACACGCCACCTATGGATCGCTGCGTGCTCTCACTGTGATTTTCACAGTGAGAAGCACGCAAGCGCCTCTAGTGGCTGTCAATGAGACAGCCACTAGAGGATTAGGGGGAAGGCTTAACCCATTCATAATTGTAGCAGTTTCTCTGAAACTGCTATAATTATGAAAAAATGGGTTAACCCTAGAAGGACCTGGCACCCAGACCACTTCATTAAGCTGAAGTGGTCTGGGTGCCTAGAGTGGTCCTTTAAGAGCATACTGGGCCTGGATATGATTACAGACCTTTTCTGATAGAAGGCACTAGAGCCGTACCTCCCACGTTTTTTGTAACTGGCAGAGGTGTTGCTGGAGGGGAACTTTCAAGATACATTTTTAAGAATACATCTACTCTACTACAATCTCTCGCTCTTCAAGCTCTCAACAGAGTCTATATGTCCGTCTTCCAAACCCCACAGCTCTCATCTCTAAGAATTCAGAAACGGAATCCTCTGTTCAGGACTCATTTGTTCACTCCTTTCCTTCTCTTACTAGTAAACAGACTGCTTGTTCCTGGTATGCATTCTGGGACAGAGAAAGATTGATATAGTGAGTGTAGCAGAGAGGTTACCCGATGATAGGATGTGGAGATGTAAAAAGTACAAAAACAGCAAGAGCACTGGCACAATGCACAAAGTCAGCATTACGCAATTGCAAAACTACCACAGTTGCAAGGGGTACAGCTGCGACAAGGCCTGTCACTCAAGGAGAAACACACGGAGGACCTGGGGGAGAGACACAGAGGGGCAGATTTCTAGTGGGGTTAGATTGAATGGCCATGAAGAATTTGAGGAGTACATTAGTGTTTAGAGTTATTACTGTGGAAAGGAACACACATGTTTATTAAAATCCCTCAAGATTACCATTTTGTAATTAGGCAGAAAGTAGATGGGTTTGTGTGCGCAATAAGCAGCATGTCTTGAACTGAACAGCATCATACAGGAAGTGTGCCAATTTTTTGCTGTCAGTGTCCTTAACATTTGGCTCTTTAAGCAAATGCTTAGTCTGCCTTAGAGAAAATCCTGCTCTATAGCTTAACCATGCTTCAGATGCATTGTCTGTGGTACATACATTCACCCTAGTGCATTATGGACACACCAAAAACCCTCACCTATGTACCTTTCACCATCATCAGTCTGTCCTCCAAAAGCCACCTGACCGGATGACAACAAGTCTTTTACACGACGATAATGTTCTGTACTTGCCATACGACCATAATGAGGAGATTCCTGTGGATTCTTTCCATAAAAGTCTTGGACCCAATAGCACAGTTCATTGATGAGTCTGTTCTTAATATCTGGATGACATAGAACATATTCTGGAGCAAGTGAATTCTGACCAGAATTAATATACCGAGCCCATGCAATTCTACGAGCAGCCGTTATTATGTCGCATGAATTGTCTATGTAGCAAGGATTTTTTCCACCCAGAACCATGGTCACAGGGGTGAGGTATTTGGCTGCAGCTTGCATCACCTGTTTGCCAATCGTGCGGTCACCTGCACATAGCAAGACAGCACATATACAGATTATGAAGACCTTCTATAAATAAAACCTTTAAAAAAAAAAAGGAGTTTTGCCAGAAATCACTCAAGTGACAAAAGGTTTCAAGTTGCTCTTGTATGTTGCAATTTACCAATGTTTGTATACTCTAGCAATTCTAGTTTTATATTCCCCATTTAAAACCAAGTCATTAATTTATTTAAAATATATAAGCACTTGCAGTATCTGTAATGGCTGAAGTAGAATTAATAGAACGCGGTCATCGTTAAAATTCCTTAGAAAAACTCATGTTCAACATTTTGGAATTTAATTGATATTTTAACACAATCAGAAGTTACATGACACACGCATATTCTATGTGTGAGTACAATGGACTATAACTTGTTGACGGCAAGCAAAAATATTTTCCATACCATTATTTAATATACCATGACCATCCTGGATTTATGAAAGCCAGACAAGACTGAGTATAACATTACCTATGTAAAATACATGGTCAAATGTGTTCTCTAGAACTTCCATGAGGTCACCATGCTCTTCACTGATGACAGGATAACAGCACTGTAAGGATATAAGAGGCATGGTAAGGTAAATCAGATAACACTACTTGCATAGTTAAAAAAAGGAAAGCAATAGAAGGTGGTCTGACATAGTGTTACACGGCCCATCTAGTCTGCCCAATTTTCTAAATACTTTCATTAGTCCCTGGCCTTATCTTATAGGATGGCCTTGTTCAGCCTTGATAGCATGTTCAAAAGGTGCATTTGGGCACAAGGTTTTAGATGGATTGCAAACATTTTAGTTGGTGACCGTTATACCCATCAAACCTCCAGTACTCACGGTGTCCATGTACTCTGGAAGTAGCATGCGCAGCAGATTTGCAGTGTGAGAGTTGGTTTCTGAAGGTTTTAAAACCACACAGTTACCTACGATGGAGAGAAAATAGTGTAAAGTTTGAGGGCTTTAAAGCATGCTCTCTGTGCAACCAAGTACCATGCCCGCAGAATATTCATATATTTTGCCCTTGTGTTTTGTGTTCCCAATGCTTATTCCCATGATTTTCCCTTGTATTCTGTGTTCCCCCATGTAATTGTGATGTATGTGTGTATTACCTGCTCCCCGTTTGGGAGAGCTCATACAAACAGAACTGGTTCGTCTCCCGAAAAGGGGACCACCCGCCTCTTCGGGGCTGCCTAAATGGAGGTAACTGCTGGAGGCGCCAGCCCTAGCAGAATCCTTGGAGCTATGAGTCGGCTACACAGCCACAGGGGTCCCGCTGGCCGCCTGGAAGTCTGTGCCGACCAATGGAAGAAGGAGCGCCCATTCAAATTGGGTTTGCGCCATTCTCCTGATTGGCCGGCACGAGTGAATGCCGATTGGTCACCTGCGCCCCGCAGAGACCAATCATAGAAGGAGCGCCTGTTCAAACAGGGTTTTGCGCCCTTTCTCCTGATTGGGCAGCGAACCCCCTCTTCTCCCTTTGATCTGATTGGCACAATTTGGTTTTGCTCCTTTCAGCTGATTGGTTGGTGCTTGGTTTAGGCTTGAAGTTTGAATTCGCCGGACTAAACCAAGCAACTTCATGGAACTAATTTCGGGGATGTACGGAGCCGCGAGTCCCAGACTTTAGATGCTGATTTCTCGGGCTCTGTACATTCGATCGTCCCGCTTTTTGCAGGGATCCCAGATGGCACCTGGGGTTATCTAGTGATATAGGTTTTATCTATGTGACCCCTTCCCGGGGCGCAGAGCCACAAAAGGATTTCCCTTACCCCCCGTTTGGAATATGTTTTAATGTGTGTCCCTGTGTACGGTTGGCATCTCCCAGAGCAGGAGATTGCCATCTGTAACCCAATCCCCTCCTGCCTGGGATTGTATTGAACTGAATGGAGACCCCTGCAGGGGTCTGTGCATAAAAGCTGTGTGTTCCAAATAAATATTGTCACTATTTTAACCTACAGAACTGTGTTTCCTCTGGTTACTGGAGAGAAGGAAGATTTAACCCCTGCGTCTGCTGTTCCAGCTTGCAGGGGATGCAGCGGTGAAAGTCCTTGTAAGGACTAAGAGCTTCCAGGACTGAGTGCCCACCAGCCATGGGAGCGCATTGAGCCAAGTCCTCTAACCATGTAGAGTTTCTGATCGGCTGAAGGAAGGGAACTAGCGGAAGTAAAATTGGTCGGGTTACCAGGTGGTCTGCAACATATACTATTACAGTTTTACTGTATACAATTTGAGAACCAACCGTGGTTGGTCAATCTGTAATGCTTCATTTTTTTGGATTAAGATAGACTGCACTGTTTGAAAGTCCCATGTATGTGCCAATTTGAGATTTTTAAAGTCCTGCCAAGTACAAGCCAGGACTTAAACGTTAATCGCCATTGAAAGCTTGGAGAATCCATGGCACACTAATCAGTGGTGAATTTCTACTTGCAAAGCTAGATTTTCACTTGCCAGTGACTAGTAGAAATTTTGAGCCATTATATATTTATTATGGCTCAAAATTTCTATATTTTTTATTTTAATTTATTAGGATAAACACTATTCTTGTATTGCTATCTCTAGGCATTAATTTTGCCTTAGACTGTACAAAGAAATCATATTGCATATTGCGAAGGAATGTAATTTCACCAGCAGCAACTGCTCCAATCATGGGGATAAGACTGAGCTCAATTGGGAAACTCCAGCCACCGACAATCAGGACCAAACCTACAGGTTCCTTTTGCACAAAGCAGTTGTCAAGGAGGGAGACCTGCAGAAGAAATGCACAAAGATAGAAGGAATAATGGGATCTAGACGCCCAACATTGTGAGATTACCAGTTTATATAAACATATCATGTCCAATGTAACAAACCTATAGTATGGCGTTTTCATATTCATTTTACAGAACATCCATCTGATAAACTATAAACAGTTAGAAATAGACCGATCGCTTGATGGGAGGGGGCGGCACATCTTACATTCATAATATTGCTTGGTTCAGAACATAAAATGTGTACTAACATTTCCCCCTCCTCCAGCATAGACCTGGCCTCTTACTTACTCAGCTTTCTAAAAAAGGTACACGTCAAATACTATAATCTCTAGTGTTCTTTCCAAAAGTTATGATGCCTGTTGCTGTTCCCTTCAAGTCCTTTATAGCTGCAATTTTAAGCCCAAGTTTCAACTCTTTTTTTCCCCATAAATACAATTTTATACATATTGCAATTTGACAAGTGAATGTGTGGGTGCAGGGAAGGGCTGGAAACAGTTGGTGTGCACAAAATGTACCCCCTGCGCAAAAGAACATACAGATCGGTGTGCGTGGTCCTAGACACAGTGCACAAGAGATGCATGGGTTTGTTGGATGGAGACTGCTGGATTTGTCACATGTAATAGATCATATCACTGGAACCTCCATCAGTATAACCTGCATGAGTGAGCAAACTGTGCATGCATAGGAGACCCAGACTCCGCTTCCCATTAAGTCACTGCCTTAAATGACAACTGGTGTGTGTGTTATGAACATTATGTCTTATCTCAGAAGCTGCTTGCAAACCACCACCTTCAGGGATATCTTACATATTTTCCTTAGTCCGGCTGCTTGGTCAAGCTCAGCTACTACAGTCCAATAGGGAATATTAAGTGGGACAGTCCAAGTACTCTTCTAAAAGACATTCCATGCACATTTTCAACTTCCAGAAAGACAGTGTGTGGTTGAATCCCACACGTTCCATGCCAGCCCTCACATGCTACTGGACTAGGGGCAAATGCCCTATGCCAGCTCTTCCTTGTGAAATTAAGAGGGGATTGTGTGAATTACTTAAATAAAAAGGGGTTGGTATCCAAAAGCTATTTTTTTTTTATTATTACTTGAGCTGAAGTGTAAAAATATTTTAGCCAATACTAAAAAGAAACCTATAAACCCCCTCCTCCCCCCCCAAAAAAAAAAAAAAATTAATCGCTCTTTTGGGACTATAGGTCCCCTTCTTCCCTGCTCGATTTAGCTCCCCCAGGGGCACCTGGATTCACTCCCGATGGTTCTAGAGTGGGGGCTTTTCACGCAAGCCCTACCGCCTTTTTTTTTTCTGTCCCTGCTTTGCTGGGAATCTGACAAAGTTCTTTCCCCCTATAGCACTCCCCCTAGCTCAGTGCTTTTCCCCCCTCCATGCTGAACACCCGAAAGTGCCTCTTTTCTGGCAGGCATTCGGTTCCAGAAAGCTGCGAGGCCCCCAGCAGGACCTAGTACCAAGACAGGTGGAGCCCCCGATTATTGACTGGCCAAAAGGAACATTTACTATGGAAATATTCTCTGCATGAACTTTGCTAGCGGCCGGTCAAAATTTTGGTCTGGTGGCAATTTGTCTATTCTCAATGGATCCGGGCACTATTTTGCCAACTTGGATCAGCCATCATGGCTGGTGTGTGATAGAGATAGAGATAGAGATAGATATATATTTTTTTTTTCTGCTTGTTTTTGTGTGTTGGGGGGGTATTTTCATGTTGTGTCCTCTGTATCCAGGAGATAATTATTTTATGCAGGGGGTAACTCAATTATATCCCAGAATCAGAGGCACCAGGGCAGCCTTACTCTGAGTGGAATAGGGGCCCCTTGCTGGGGGACCGTGTATAAAAGACTGTACCTTCACAATAAAAATCAGTTGTACTCCCAGAACTATGTGTTGTCTAGTTTTTGGGGGGACGTGGGGGTGAGAAGGGTTATAAGTCACTAAACAGCGCCTCTTCCAGCTACGTGGAATATTAATTGGATATACCCAGTCAGGGTAGTGGAGCTACTATACGTTTTCTTTCATTGCCAATGTAGACACAGTTTTAAGATTCTTCTACGCCAATGTATGCTTTCTCTTATTGCCTATATAGGCCTTGTTTTAATGTGCTGTATAATGATACACCTTTAATAAAAAAAATAAAAAAAAACACGAAATAAATTAAATTAAACTATGCAAAGTAAACATTGGAATCTAAGACACTGCAACGTTTAATGCAGGATTAGAAATTCAAGACCTTCCTTCATTGAGATCAAGTGGTCTGGGTGACTATAGTGTTCTTTCAAAGCGGAGTTTTAGTTCTAGGACACAGAATAAAGTCGGATTCATTAGCTGCATGAATTTAACTCACCATGTTCTTCTGGACAGGCTCAGGACTCATCCATTTCTCCAGGTTTTTCATAGCATACAGGGCTTCATTCTTCACAGTGATGATTTCTGACAGCACCGTCTCGAACCTGGGCTAAAAGAATAAATAATGTGGATACGTATATCCTGAAGCACTTCTTCCACATTCATAATAATATTTTAGACATCCAAAAGATTCATATAGTTTGACAATAAATCTCCCTTATTTCAGTAGCGCAACAGTCAGTTGATTATTAAGGTTTGCAATATTATTCAAGACAGTGTTAATGGCATCACAAAATAAATTGTAAAATAAAAAGATTATACACAGACACAAGGCAATTATTACACCAAAAGTCTTATAATATACATCACAAGTTATCATATTGTATTTTTTTCCTGAATTAAAGCAGCAGTAACATTGTATTGATTGACCCAAATAAATATACAACACATACTGGAGTAGGATCACAACCTGACTAAAGAGGTTTTCCAAAACTTGTACAATGGATCTAGTGTCTATAGCCCGTCCCTGCAGGCTTTTCAATGGAAATGCTGCTTTTTCAGAGAAAAGGTAGGGTTTTTTTTTTTTTATTGCTGCCATGTATATAGTGGCCTTGTGTGTAAGCTTCCTATGCTTATTTATGTGTGTGGGCGTGCACGTGGACTGTTATAATTTTAAAAAAAAAAAAAAAAACACTATAAAATTCGTATCTCTATATATAGTACTATGCTTTCCGATACTCTAATGCATGCTTCTATATGTGACTGTGCATATGAGTATGTATTGTTTGCGCATATATATCATATATACATACATACATATACACACACACACACACCTTCTGCACTGTCTGCTTGTTTGGTTTTTCTCCCTCCTCACTCTGATCTTCAGAAAGATGTACGACCCTCTGCAAGAATGTTCTCTATTTTCAATCAAACCTGTGTCTTATCTGCACTCATGTCGCTTTAACTCCTTTATTACAACTCAACTTTGAATTCGTCTTGCTCAGAAATGCTTCAGAGTTGAGAAGGGGAGGTTCTCCCGAAAGCTTGTCATTAAAAAATTCTGTTAGTCCAATAAAAAAGTATTACAAGATACAAATTTTATCTGATAGAGATATAAATTATATTATATATATCACCCTAAGAGACGTCAAAAAATATTTTGCACATTGTAAAAATTTAATGTCTTAAAAGATGAAAATATAAACTCCCACATGCAGTCATGAAGGCACACTAGTCAAAAATGTGCGCTATGATGACAAATCTTACAGCTACAATGTTGTACACACACACACTCACTCTTCTGCTTCAACCCAGCATTATATCTCCTTAAGTTCAAAAATACAGATTATGCCATTATGTATCGATCACAGAAACAAAAATGTGGCAGCTTGAACCAAGTCTTTTGAAACCTAGATCAGGGGTAGGCAACCTTTTAGCAGCACTGTGCCGATTTAGGATTGTGATGTCCCGTAGCGTGTCGGTCCTATTTTTTTTTTTTTTTTTAAATTGGAGGTGTGTATTCTGCTTGTGTTATTTATACTGTAATTGCTTTGTATCGTTGTATTTGTGCGTATATGAGCTATTATATTGTATATGTTCTTGAGTAGTTTGTAGTATCGTGTATGATACATATGAATGTGGGCTGTGTATGGGGGCTGCTTGTGGAATTGTGTATGTGGATGGATGTTACATTTTGTGTTTGGTAGTGTGTTTATGCGTGGGGGCTGTTTGGGGTATTGCATGTGGGAGGCTGCATGTAGAATTGTGTGCATGTATGTGGATTGTGTGTATGTTTGTTTGTGGGCGGTTCATAGGTATTTGTATGAGGGGAGGGTTATTCTGCATTTCTGTGTGGCTTCCCTGGGTTCCAATGTGGACCAGGTACAGGTCAATGACAGGGGCTGCAACAGCAGCTGCAGGCTGCTCTACTACAGTGTGGATTCCCATTCACAAGTGCTGGGAGGAAGTGATCTGAGATCACTTACTCTATGTGCTGCAATGCATAAATTGAGGATTGTCCTTCACCACCTTTTCGTATTAGCAGATATCTGAAATTTCACTGGGACTCCTGATAGGCCAGAGCCTGTTTGGCTGTAGCAGCCTTGAGGGCCGTGCAAAGACACCTTGAGTGCCGTAGGTTGCCTACCCCTGACCTAGATTATTGTTCTCTATATTGATCTGCATGCAGTATATGAATATATGATGTGTGAAGTTTATATAAATAAAAGGTTTTTATGAGAGGAGTAACAAAAGGTTTTAACACTAATTTAGCAAAACCAGTTTGTGACAAGATTTTTTCAGGTTCATCTCAATGTCTAGGGTTAAATAGTTTGGTTAAAATACTGACCCGGTGCATATCCTTGTCCAGAGCATCAACAAAGTCCTCCTCATGGGTCTCCAGCATCTGTAATATGGCCTTGAGTTGTAAGAGCCTAAATGAGTATGGTTTGGTTTTCCCACTGGTGAAAGCATCTCGTGCTCTTCTCAAAACATCCTCACAGAGAAGGGAGGAAGAGGACTTCCTGTTACTCTCAGACCTTGATCTGGAGGAATCAAGAAAACGTGATGGCTATGTCTTCATTGAGCCTTTACTTTGTCTGCTCACAAACCAACTAGGTTTTTCTTTTGACAGGCTGATCATTTTTATTTATTTTAGAAAAAATTAAATAAAAAAGTTCTAGATATCAAAATATGTCCCTTTTTTAGAAGTACAGTAAATTAGTCTTTAAAATTACAATAAATGTGTTTAGAAATCATAAAACTATGTTCTTGGGAGGTATGGAATATATATATATATATATATAAAAAATATTTTGTTTTTCCCCCCCATTCTTTTTTTATAAAAATAAATTCACTGAAAGGAGAGATGTGGTATTCAGTATTGCAATGAAACTGGACAAAAGGGTATACCAAAAATTATCTAAACAGGACAATAAATAAATAACCACACTAAAACGAACAAGATAAGCTGATCAGAAAACCAGGAGCTTCTACTTAGAGTAAACTGGAATAAATAAATGCTCTGCTAAACAACTTATAAAAGCTCTAAATAAAAAAAATGTAAAAAACAAAACAAAAATTATATTGAGGATGTACCCACAAATGATCATACAAATTACTGATCAGTACACAGCTATGCACAGGATACCATTGGAACATGAGTGCATTCCAGGTGGAAGGTGGTATATTTACAGATAGAGAAAATGGTTATCGACAGATTTTACCTTCTTAAAACCCTAAACCAGCGAGCTGGCGAAGGGGAGCTGCTTGTGTTATTCATGGCTTTTCTTCCACCTTCTTGTGATTCCCATGTCAAGTTATAAACAGAGTGTAACAAAAACAAACAAACAAAAAACGACATTTTAAATGCATAGTTTTAGGACTAAAAGGGTTTAGTAACTAGTGCATATAAGAGGGATTTTATACAAATGGCACTTCGAATAGCCACCCTTGAAAAGTTAGGTTGTTTTTTACCCCCCCTTTTTCAAAGGAACATACATAAAAAAGTGTTACAATGTAAAGGTAGTTTGTTATAAGTATTATTCATATAGCACCAGCAGATTCCGTAGCGCTGTACAATGGGTTATCACACAATATAAAAACAGGTGGATTAATATATAGCAATAAAAATTGTTGTAAAACCCTGAGATTTTTAGTGTTACATTTTGTAGTTTAGCATGATGTTCCTCCTACCCTCCCTTAACACACAGATGTTGATCCACTATAACACGAGACTCTATAAAATCAAAGCATTTAAATCGCAAAAGGAGGGTAAAACAGCCAACATGTGACTATAGCAGAGTTGGAGGTTTACTTTGCATCGGCTATTCTGTGTAAAATCTGCCACTCACATTTTGATACAGTACAATTCTGGATTTACTGAACTACCCTGACACCAGTAAACAGGTCTTTGGATGCCAGTTTCTATTAAAGCTATTACTATTTAGGAGTTGCTGTCCCTTTAAAATGTTTCAAGACAAAAAAAAAAGTCATACTAGGAAGTGAAGACTAATAATGGATTAAGATTCGCCCTTATCAAGAGGCCTTATTGGGACCATTTACCAACCATCACTGTAGCAAAGGTTTCAAGCTGATCAACAATCTTCAGTACTGTGACCTGCTATGCCAAATACAGCCCTCTAGTGAATGTTGCTGCCGTTGATGAAACAGTATGCATCTAGTAATACAAGTAATCTGCAATATTAATACGGAGCCAAGAAGTAGCTGACATGGTTAACATAAGCAACAGTCTCTATAGATTGAAGTCATTTTCCAAGTAACAGCCCTACTGCTGCATTTTCATTTTTTTTTTTTTTTTTTTATTACTCCCCTTTCCGCAGAAAAAGAATATTAGTGTTCTAAACAATTGCAAACCTTCCCCCATCCCCCCCACATAAAAACTGGTGGGGCACTGCCCAATGTGCCTCTATGGATGAGCCTCCACTGGGAATCAGGTCAGCCGAACTGAATTCGACAATTTATGAAAACAGATTCTGCATAAACAGGGAATATTTCCTGAAACTCAAATAGTAGGGATTTCAAATTTGAATGGAAATTTTTAGATTAAAATTGCCAAGTTAAAGGTTTTTTGCTATTTTTTTTTAGATTTAGACTTAAAATTCTAAAATAAACAAGTCACTATTTAGTAGATAAACCTACATGCATGTATTTATTGGGGTATATCTTAAACGATCTTGCAAAAGCTGCAGTTCTTGTGAAATGCAGTTTCTGAAAGCCCACCCCTTTAATGCCAGAAGACACTAACATTGTCTTAACGGCAAAATAGCCAGCACGGTCAAGTAATGCTCACCTACCACTTCCATTGGCTCAGAGTGCCTTTTAATGGGATACTCCTTACCCATAAGGCATTTCAGCAAGCTGGAATGCTTTGTGGGTGTGGATTGGCCCTTTAAAACTTGCCAACATTTGGTGCTTAAAGAATGCTCCAAGCACTATATACTACAATCAGCTAGCTACTTACAATGGGGGTGCAGCTGGACAATCTTGACACCATAACCACTACAGTGTGATGTACTGGTTATGGTGCTTGGAGTGTTCCTCTAATGAATTACTCTGTAAGTGATTAGACCTAAGGGTTGTATTCACTAACTCGTCACTTTGAGAACCACAATGCCAAATTCAGGCCAGAGTAATCCGTTTAGGAAAATTCTTCAAGTCATCTATAGCCTCTTTAGCCAGTATTTTGAAATTTAAATTTTTTCAAAATTACATTTTTCAGTTTGCTACAATTCAGAGTTTATTGTATAAACCCAAGTCACACATTTTAAATTACTAAGCACTTTATTTGGTAAAGTTTAGATGATTTGTGAGCTGGAATGGGGGCATTTAGATTTTGCTGAATAAACCCTTATTAGGGATTCAAAGTGAAATTCAATTTATAAGCCACAATAGTGAAATTAGAGAAGTTCACAGTCTGCTGTTTTTGACAAATTTCAGGTCAAAATGGCTGAATTTTTTTTCCGATTAAATAAGTGACTGAAAGGAATAAGGGTTTTAACAGTGTGCAGGTAAAGGGTAATCTCAGATAGAATACATTATGTTGTACCGATTCTCAAAGTTAACTCAACTGAGCTTCTAGAACTCCAATAATCCTTTAAGGGAGATCAAATAAGTCAATGAGTGACACATACGAGAAAAAAAAGGAAAATTTTGAATTCTTAACTAGAATATATACACATACTTACAGAATTTATTGGGTCACTGAAAACCCATTGTTGTGGGTACCAGGTCTTCTTAATCACCTCAATCCCCTTACTTTAGGTCTATAATGATATTTGTACTTACATATAAGAGATCCTCAATGCAAGGTGTGCTTAGTCACTAAATATAACCCCATCTGATGGACCAGGCGGCCACTCAACACTTAGATGGGTATTTGAAACAAATTGGCATGTTTATGACTGGGCTCATGAATACCTGTTAGATAATAATAGAGTACCACTTTAGAAATAAAATAATATTTTGTTCACAGCCAAACCAATCAACGTTCTATGGTGATTTATCCAATCAGCTAATAAACTGATCCTGTTTGGATGTTGGCTGGGTGGGATTAATTAACACATATTTACTCAAAATTCACTGCTTTGTTGGCCTTAGAGATAGAACATTCTAATGAGCTCAATGACAGACCCTTGGGAATATTAACCACTTGATGACTCTTCACCAAAGAAGTAATTTGTTAAATTGACAAACTGGAAACACAACGGAAAGCTGGAATTATCTTATCAGTTCTTTATATTTCCATGTCAACAGCATTATTCATTAAACCAGCTATTGATTATGCAAGTTAACATTTAAGTTCAAAATAGGTAAACTGGAAAAAAAACTGTCCAATTCTGCTGTTTTACATTAAAGCTATTTTGGCTTGTGATTTGAAATTCGTTTCACTGTTTAGTAAATAATGCTAACCAGTCAATTAGAAAATCATAACTCAGTGCTAGATTATTTAATTTTAGTCTGTTTAGTCTATGTATGAATATTATTCACTGATCACCAAATTTTAGCAGATTAAATCCAAAATTAAGGCAAACATAGCTGCTCTGGAAGCAATCTCCAACTCTGCTATTTCAGTCTGATTTTTACAATTTGTATTTAATTTGCTAAAATTCAGAGTTTAGTGAACGGACCTTTTGGTTCAATCAGGGACATCAGCTTCAATCTGAATGAGAGGTGGTAATAAAAGATCATGTAACTTTGATGACAAAAAAAAAGAAATTAGAATATCTGGCATAAAAACATTTAGGTTAAAGCTAAAGACTTTGCTACAATTAGATGATACCTAACAATGTGGATCAGATGTGGATGAACTTGTATTCAGAATTAGGATGGTGTAATTAGGGTAGTAATGAGGTTCTCTTAATAAGGAATGCTTATAAAAAAAAAAAAGTTTCAAAGCTTAATTGGATGAAATGAAGCTTAGAGGTTGCCATTTATTTTACTGATTACAGCCCTGAAGGAAGCATTTGTTCGTGTGTTCCAGATTACAAAAGCCAATCCGTTACATCCAAGGGAAGAACAATACATGTGAAGGGATAATTTAGCAAATCTTGTGACAAGTTAGGAAGGGTTTTATGAATAGGCACCCATAGCAAATATACAGAAAAAAATCAAAATGATTGTACATTCTCAAAGCAAAACTTATAATAAAGCAATTTGCAGGATAGGTCTGTATATATATATATATATATATATATATATATATATATATATATATGTGTGTGTGTGTATGTGCTATGACTTAAAGTGGCACTGAAGGCGGTAAGTGGTCCATTAATTTTGTAATGTATTACAAAGATAATGTATAAAAAAAAAACACAAATATTAAAAACAGTATATACTGGGATAAAAAAAAAGAGATACTTGCTTCTTTTTTATATAATTATTTTTTTTGTGCAAAAGTTTGACAGACAAGCTTGCTATGCCACACCAAATACAGGCATTTCAAGAGGCATAATACTGTGGCATGTAATAGAAGTGCCCATTTTTAGATAAGAAACAGGTTAATACAGTTAATGTCAGATATTAAGAGAGTAATAAGAGTAACTCTGCATGAGGACGTCCAGCTTCAAAGAAAACACTGAGGCAATTCTTTATATAGGGAAGGCCTAATGTATCGGTGTCATTCGTCGCTCTTGCGCATTAGGTCCACCCACATCTGATGACAGAGGACGAGGAGAGTGATTTAGCGCTGAGGGACCTCAGCGCTGGAATTGGATAAGTGATGAAAGTTTTTTTTAACCCTTTATGTTGCAGGGGGAGATGGAGGAGGAGGGCCAGAGGGCTCTATAGTGTTAGGAATACAGCTTTGTATTCCTAACACTATAGTTTTTCTTTAACCTTGAATATCGTCCACTACAGGTAACAGCTTGGCCAATAAGGTCTATTGAGTCATGTCTTTTGGACATGCTTAATTCAGTACTACTAGGGTCGGAGGGCCACTCCAAGCAGCACAACCACTGCAGCTCACTTTACTGGGTGTGGTGTCCACCCATTATGAGGAGTCTGACAAGCTCTCTTTGCAGCCGTAGTTCTGCCCAGAGCGCGGGTTATTGTGACTTTAAAGGAACACTTCAGACACAAAGTATGAGTCTGTCATATTCATGACTGTTTATAAAAGTGCAGATTTCAATAGATATCAACAATTCTATAATTGAAGCAGAAACACATCCCTGGCTGTCTAAGTAAGCTCCACAGAACTAAAGGAAGCAGCAGACGTGCAAAGCTAGAGCGTGCCTTGTTTCCCCCTCTTCTAATTGAGCTGTACTACAACCTATTAAGAAGCATTGGAAAGCCTTGAATGTGAGTGTGTGCATGCTTGCACATAGACCTCTCAATGAGAAGCCTTTAATTGCTGTTTTCCCCAACACAACTCAAAGTCTGTGTTGGAAATAGGGGAGGGCTTGCAAAGGCATATCTACTACATTGTTAAAATTTGTGCCTGCTCATGAGGGCTGCATGTCATACCACTACACTTATGTGCAAGGTTGATGGGCTACCCATACCCTGAGTGCTGTATTGGTTATGATTTAAGAGGATTCTCTTACAGGCAAAGAATAGATACAAGGGATGTGGTCTTGTGCGCCCAGTAGGCCCCAGATAAAGTTGTTACTGTACATTCCGTTAATATAAACAAAACAGACTGCATAGAAAAAAACCCGCAGTTTATTACAGTCATAACAGATACAATGCACTACAATGAATCTTTGCCACTGTTATTAAAATGATACTGTATTTAGCACGATTGTAAACAAAAGAGGGGCGCTAAGATTCAGGAAAGCCATTTAAAACAAGTCACACAGAGAAGATCAGACAAATATTAGGATTTATTTACATATGTTTACAGTACCATATTCTTCTATTTATAACTTTCTTTTTTAAATACATGGATATTGCACTCGGAAAGCCATACACCTTCTTGGGAGTGACTATTTTTGAAGGTATATTTGCTGATATCACACAGAGGTCATCCAAACACAGTATAAGGTCCTGAACAATATTTCCTAATTGGCCATTGCCTATTGCTAAATCCAATATAGTTATTTTATTAATGTAGGATCACAAACACTTTAAATACAATCCTTGTTTTAGTAAGATGCATTCCTAAAAATCAGTAATAGAAACCAACACTCTTAGCAGGGGGCATTGTGACTGATCAATAGACAGGGTTATTCAACTTTTTCAACTGTAAAAAGTTTAATATTCACCAACGGATTATAGATTTTAGACTAAAATAGTTGAGCTGTCCAGTTTGGAAATTTTGGCCCAAACTAGGAATTTCCAACAATTCCAAGTTTAGCAGATGACCCTGAACGTTTTAAACATAAGCTTATCTGACTACACTTAAATTGTGTGTTTAGTTTTGTTGTAATCCAATTAATTATCAGTAGTGATGTCCCGAACGGTTCGCCGCGGACTCGTCATTGAGTAAACTTTGACCCTGTACCTCACAGTCAGCAGACACATTCCAGCCAATCAGCAGCAGACCCTCCCACCTCCTGGACAGCTCACTAAGAATGCAGCTTCACAATGGATGCTGTCCAGGAGGTGGGAGGTTCTGGAAGGGAGGGTCTGCTGCCGATTGGCTGGTATGTGGTCTGCTGACTGTGATGTACAGGGTCAAAGTTTACTCAATGATGAGTCCGCGGCGAACCGTTCGGATATCACTAATTATCAGTTCTTCTACAGCTCTTTAACACTCATTATGCTAGTACTATTTTAGAAGTACAAATGCCTATTATATACTGATAAATAGAGAGAGAATATTCTCGATGAGAAATGTTTTATCTGAGCATTGACATAATGGTTTTCAGTCATTATCATATTTAGATGTCCACTAAAGCAATTTCAGGGTTGATAATCACTTGAATAATCCATAGAATGTCTTATTTTATTTAGTATTTTATGGAACTACAGTTTTCTATATTTAGACCTAATTCATTGCCCTATGAGGATGGTAATGAGAAAGCAACAAGGAAGATGCATTGTTTAAGGGGGTTTCATTCTTACAGATCATTTCAATCTTTTTGTTTAGCTCATTACTGTTAAATAAATATAAACATGACGATTCTAACCTCTCTTTAAAATGAATGTACTGATTTTCCTATCAGCATCAGAATCTGCGTGTGTAGTGTTTTTGTTCTCTAGAGGTGGAACCATGTGACTAGGGGAGGGTATGCTTACCCTGTTAAGCTGAGCCAACATTTTAACTAAGCCAAGATTGTGCAGAGTTGAGCTCATGGCTCACACATGCTGGAATTGTCTATGTTAACATAAGGTTTAACTAAGTGTTTGCTTGTTCAGTGTCACACATCATTGTAGACAAGGACAGAGACCAAATCATTAGTAGGGTCCTATGCAGGCTGATGATTATGATGAGACACTTTGTATCTATTGATGGGAATCAAAAATGTTTATCTAAAAAAAACAAAAACCTTCTAGTTTAGTGAAAGATAATTGCTTTGCTATGTTTTATCACCTCCATGGGTTAAATCATGCCATAAAACGATTATTATTCACACTTTCCTGCTTTAACTTTATTTCGAAAGCCTAGGTTGTCCACACTATATATTCAGTTGCAATTCTCCGTGTTCAAGTGTCAGATGAAAATAGAAGAGCAGCAGTTAGGGGTGCAATCACATCCTACAATAAATGTGCAGGGGAACTGCAGATTTAAAAGTGGTGACTTTGTTTAGTTTACATTGTTTGCTTTTATGGCCTTCCAACACAATGCTTAGCCATGAGCCACAGGAACGTCTGGCACCAAAAATTGTATGAAATTAAAGAGGAAGTCACATTAGAAATGCTAAGACAACTCAAAGCCTGTGTTCATGCTGATAGCATAACGCAGCTTCTCCCGAAGGATTCCCTTCTTGCTGTAATTGGGAAGCTTCAGAAGGTTAAAACAAGTGGACGAGGTTGGGAGACGTCCTCCTGGCTCCCGTTTTCTGATGGTGAAGAATCCTCTCAGGACACTGCCCAGGGTGTCCCCCGTGTCCTACAAAAAATAAATGATGCAATTGAACAAGGTTCTAACACATGCCCACAACTTTAAACATATATCCACACATTGACAACTAAAAAAACGTTATTCATGAATATATCACCTGATCGTCGGACACCTCTACACAGCGGATTGAGAAAGGAGGTTTGAGGTAGGCAAATCCCAGGAGTGGAGGCCGAGAACAACTAGTAATAAACTGAAATGAAAAGAACAAACAGATTATATACATCGATAATGAGATTGTTGGAATTTCTGACCTTTACTCTGTATAACATTTACTGTGTGTTAGCTTGTTTATCATCTCATTAGAGTGCACACAGCTGCTGAAAGAAAACATAATCAGCATGTGACTGTCTCTTGTTGATTCAGCAACAGCATTAAAATGGAAGCATCTCCAGCAGTTGCTGAGGAACTCCACTTGTGACCAACAACAGGCAATTGTTTTTGTGTTTGTTTGTTTTTCTTCTATGTATTGGGGCTGATATGTACTATAGGTGTACCGCCGTGCACGAGTAGTGGGAGTGTGAGCGCAGGGCTTAATTTTGTATTTTTGTAGCAACATCCTAACAGTTTATAGCAAATTTAAACAAATCAAAAAGAGCGCTAAATAGGCATTCAAAAGAGAGTAAATGGGGAAAAAAAACAACTTTTGTATCCCACAATTATTGAAAGCATTGATATGTTTAAAAAAAATAAATATATATATATATATATATATATATATACATATAATGCCGCTACACACTTTAGTGCCTTACACCCAAGGGTTAAAACCCAGCACAAAACAATTTAAGATAGAAATATATAGAAAAAGTGGAGCGCAAAAATACTTATACAGATGACTGTCATCGGTATAAGTATTTTTGCGCTCCACTTTTTCTATATATTTCTATCCTAACAGTTTAGCAATGGAAGTGGCGGCATGGCAATTTAAGTATCTTAAAGAGGCTCTGCCCGCCACACACACCCAAAAAAATTGAACATTTCATAGAGATAAAATGTTTGTGAAATGATCATGCAGACTGTGCTGGAATTTTATTCAAATTCCAACACAGTCAAAAAATTTCAATAAGACAAAGTAGAGCTTACTCTGTCTCATGGTAAATTCTCAAGTTGACATAATTTGACAAATGGCAGAGCTACCACATCAGGTAAGTATAACTCTCTACTGAACCCCAGACCACCGCACATGCAGCGGCAATGTCACTCTTTGGGGTCTTTAGTTAGTTATGCACCTGCTAATGGTCCCAAGTTGACCAGCAGGCTTATTCAGTTGTTGACTGCATGTATACTGCTTTATGGACAACCATACCTTAAGAAACATGGCTTTTTCATCAGAGGAGAAATCATTGGCCAAGATGTCCCACAGCCAGACAATGACTCGGTGACTTCCATGGAACCCACCATAATATACTGTGTGCTTTCTGCAACGGAAAAAGTCATTGGTATGTAAAGATATCTACATGGATGCCATTGTTATATTACTGTACCAATTATGGTAAGGTTGATCATGCATAACAGCATGCACTGCATTGGTCTTATTTTCTCTCCCCCCCCCCTGTTTAGAGAAAGTTTAGACATTTCATTCATTATATATTGTGTTTTCATTATGTATAGTCATGCTTTTACTGTAAACTGAAGAGCAAGGAGGGAGAGATTACAGGAAGTACATGTCCCAGCATCCTCTCCACCACCATGCAAGCAGACATGGGGTCTAGGAAGACCCCTACAAGTAACAGTCATTTAACTGTTTTCTCAAACCAGAAATATGATAAAGGATGAGTTCTGAATTGATAAAAAAGGAGCATGAAACCAAAATAAGTAGTTTTAGTTTTCAAAAACCGAACAATAGAGGAGATAAATCTGTTGCTGTCAAACAAATGGGTCATTTGAAGTAAACTATGAAACCCCACATCAAGCATAGTAATTAGTACTTTGATTTATGTACACAAAATTACAGCAATTTCAGAAGCATTTAACAAACTAATAGAAAAAGTGAAATACATTAACAGAATGTCCCTGGTGATTTAATTGGTTTCCATGGTGATTGCTCTAGTTTTATGATTTTGCCGCACTACACGAATAGCAACACCCATACATCTCTTCAAGTGAAGGCAGTATTTTTTCTGCGCAAAACATGTAAATATGCTAATAATTACAAGTACAAAAGCAAGATTTAGGTGATTATGTAAAGAGTTATGTAATGCATCTTAATTTATCAGTTTCTCCCGCTGGCAGCCTAGCCATAGCAAACATATGTTTTCCCAGATTGTGCGGTCTACTGCATCAAAACATTAATGCAGAGGCACATGCCACAGTTGCTGAGCCTTCTGAAATGTACCAAGATGTGGATGTCTCTCTATAAATGTTTAACTGCACGATCCAGAAACCACTTCTGTGTTAATACTTAATATTCAAAGGTCATTTCAAGTGGTGACTGCTTTAATGTGTTTTTATAGTTCTAAATATAAACACTAATACCAATTTATCGTTTAAATAACAATTTAAACAATTAAACATATGCTTAACTCTTTAATGACCACTATATACACATTACTGTCAACGAAAGCTGTTTTTTAAAGACATCACTCATGCCAGCATTGAATGTCTTCTGTGCTGGTCATTCCATACAGCTCTGAATTTGTTAATTGAATCCATCATTCCATTCATGAGAAGGATCTTTAAAGAACCTTTTATTATGACTAATAGGCGTTTGGTCCTTAACCCCTTAATGTGTGACATGTCATGATTCCCTTTTATTCCAGAAGTTTGGTCCTTAAGGGGTTAAGGAAGTAACAAAAATGCAAGTTTTTTTTTTACTCACTTGAGGTCATCCAGGTCAATCTCCGCATTATCTCCTGATATAAGACGCTGCAATTCGGGTGCTGAGAACATGCGTATCCACTCTGGCCGGATGATGGAGCGGAAGCCACTGATGAGAGCAGCAGTCTGATTTTTAATCTGAGTGTGCATGCGAAAATGTGCCATGAGGTGGATGTAGCTGATCCTGTAGAATAGAGAAGATGGGTCAACGTGAGTAACTGGGAGGAAATTATACTGGACATCACAGCATGATGGAAAGAGAAAAAAGAAATGCAATGAAAACAGTTAGGTGAATGAGAACGAGAATATCCGCTCTGATTTGCCTGGTTTTTATCAGTCCAATACAAAGTGAATGAGAAGGATTGGGACAAAAACGGATGTCATCCCTGTGGATTATTTCCGTTAATTTTAGGGGATGATGGAAATTCACTGAATCAGGAGTTGGGGTCAGAATATATAAAGTGTGCGGAGGGATAGACACCTTTCTTTCTGTGTATTGTATGATAAGATCATGATGGCCACATACAGAATTTAAATTGTACTATACTGTATTCATAATGTCTCCAATTGTCATTCTTTTCCTCAGAGAAAAAAAAAATCTAGAAGACCAGTTGTATCCATTTTTTTTGCCCTAAAAGACCCATCTATTCAGGGGTCAAAACAAGTAGGGGGTGAATCATTAGTCCAGAAAGGAAAGTCTGGAGCAACCTTTCTGTAAAAATAAACTCACATATCCTCAAAGTCAGCTTTCTGTGAAATAATCCATTAATATTAACCTAGTCATTTAGTGTTTATGGTGCTAGCTGTGGGTGAAGGTTCTCTGTTTTTTTTTGTTTTTCTTTCAGTTTTCAAGATGTTTCACACAGAAATCCCTAATACCATAACCCGTAGCCCTGCTTCGAATGCATAAAAAGGGAGTTTGACACCCTCATTAACATGTATAGGAAGGATAATGACATTATGTCATCCCAAATAGAGAGGATGGGCTTAGGGTTCCTGCAAATAAACACAAATAGAGGGACAGCACCCACAGTAAATAGGAAAGCAGGATTTCAATATAAACAGAACTCACTTGTTCTCATTGCTGACTGTAATTGACTTCCCACCAGGGACCAGCTCATGACAGACCAGCTGTTAGACACAGAGAAAACACACATTTTAATGTATTTAATGACATATTGGGAGCATGAAAATACTGCTCAAGTTGTTGGTAATCATATAGTCCTGAAAGAAATCATTGACACAAGAACACACGTGTACTAGTTAGAGTTAACTGTTAATTCTATGGCCATCCCAGCACTAAAAGTTAATATTTGTACTGACATGTTTGGTGTATGCAAACACATCAGTGTCATTTGTTTATAATACTTCTTAATTGTGCATTGTATAAAGCACCCATTTTATCTCTGGCTTGTTATGAGGATTTGAAGAAATATACGGAAACATTATTTTTCATTAAATGTAACAAAATATTATCTTTTTTAATGTAGTTGAAAACAAGCAATCAATGTTCCATAATCTTTTCTATGCATGTGGACTGAAGTTTAGGTATATGGGCCCTGGTGTATTCTATTAGGTTCCACTGGGGTCTGATTGTGGATCTACTTCAATGGCAGCATCTATGTAGTATCATGAGGTTACTCACTATAAACCATCTATGCCATTCCAGACACTGTGGACAACATGACCCCTTGCTTGGTAATTTATGAGATATACATAGCTCATTTTGAAAACAATGAAAACATCCTGGCTGATTGAGACAGTTCCAGATCTGGGCAGTACTCACTGCAGATGCAACAAAGCCTAGCCATTTGCAGCAATTGTAGAAACATTAAAGATGAGTACATTTTTTCATCTTATGAGATCATTTTTTGCCTATTTTAAACGAGATCACTGCTCATTTGGAGCATCCCTCTAAAGGAATAATCCTGCCACAGATCATAAACTACACAATTACAAACAGTGAAAATATTCTAAGAATATTCTACATACCTGACCCATGACATCTTCATCATACGATAGTGTTAGGCCCAAGTCACTAATATCTCCATCGTAACGCTGAAAAATATGGAATAGGTCTAAAAACACTTATCCAAGCACAGCTATTGTAGCACCGTCAAAAATAACAGATAAAGTTTCACGGAAGGCTGTTACTGCTACAAATTATGACATTCCGTGACAGCATTAATTCTGTCAATTTTATATTTTAATATCTTTATCATTTTATTTCTCATCACAAACTCTGGTGACAAAGTTGTTTAACTTGGAGATTTATCTCAGTCAGAAGTTTGGCTTGCTGGGGATGCCATTCTGGAGATGACTTTGAATTGTTAAACAAATGACCAGTTTTATAGCTTTTTCTTGTTTGTTTTACATATTGTTCAAAATTACAATTTAACTAACTCAGGTAAAAATCCTACAAGAAGTCAAGGCCAGCAGTCAAGTTAATATGTGTCCAGATTTTTAAAAAATCTGGAAGTGCTACAATGAACTTACTTTGATAGAAGTAAGGTTCTTGTAGAACTCCGAGTCGAGAGAGGGTAGTTCATCCACAGAGCTGTAGAAGATGCTATGATGGTGTCCTAGGAGCTGACTAAGAAAAAATGAGGCAAAGGGGACATCCACCACTATACCCTAGAAATATAAGGGAGATAATTAATTTTATAACATTTTACTCAGACATGGTTTTCTTATTTGTCATAATATAAAATGTGTTGAGAATACCAAATGTTCCCCAACTCTGTCTCACATTATGTGAATTACTTGAATAAACATACTATTTTTGCAGCACTTAAAATGTATATTGATCAATGACAGCATGTCAACATGCAGCACGCTGCTTATTGAAAAGTAACATGTAAAACCCTAGAAGATCTCTAGGAATCTGTTTAGAATATGGAAGTCTCTTAGTAACATCATTCAATTTGTAGGTTATTCACTAAGCTCCAAATCATGTCAATTAAGGAAAAAACAATGGAGCACAGCAACTAAATTTAATATACTCCAAAATGTGTAAACCCAGCTCTAAATTTTAGAGCAAGCTAATAAACCTAAATGTCACAGAATAGCTCAGCAATGAATTAAAGGAGCACTGAAATCACCCAGACTACTTCATGTCAATGAAGTGGTCTGTCTGCAGTTGTCCTGTAGTCTTAACCCTACAATGTAGAACATTGCAGTTTTGTAGAGACAGCCACTAACATTTCATCCTCAATAGTGAATTCAATGCTTTCTTATGAGGAATGTTTAATTGGATGAGCGTTTGCAGTGGCTGCAGACCTCGTCCGCAGTGCTACTCTATGAGAAGCACTGGATTGGAAAAGAAGCTGTGAAGCATAGGAATCTTGGCGCTATAAAAAAAAAGATAAGTAAATCCTCTTTTTTTTTTTTTTTTTTGCTAGTGAAAAGGGAGGCTAAATCTAACAAAGACACTATTGTGTTAGGAATATCCATAGTGTTCTTTTAAACTTAATTGGAAAAATTTCCACTGTACATGAGAACTAGGCATCCTCACGGCATTTTAAACATTGGATTGGAAGGGAAAAAAAGTATATACGGTCAGGTTGCCCTAGGATTACAAGGGTCACAGAGACACCTTTTCATGTTTTTATTATTACATTTTAACACTATACACTGTGATTGCGTTAAATGTAATGGAGATTCAGAGAAAATATCAGAATTTGACTATGAATTGTCTTTAGTGTGTCCGAAATTTGGTTAATTTTTAAAGATATTACCCAAGTTTAGCAATAGTTTTTATTGCTTACCTCATATACTGCTTTTCCTAGCATCTTCCCAACAAACTCAAATAACTGGAGATAGTTCTCATGGATGTAAGATGTAGGTGATGGGTATAATCTATCCCCAGAACTGGTGGTCTATAGGAACAAGCAGTAAGCACAGGGTTTATAGAGGTTACATAGTAATAATTTATGAATGAAACCTTGCATTCAGCCTGCGGAATAACAAGTTACCTTAAATAAATTCAGAGCAGGATCAAAAACCTTTTTTATAATTTCTTCTAAGAACTCCTTGAAAACTCCATCTTGGTCTATACCAGCTTCATCTACTCCCAGGTCATTGACAAATTTAACGCGGATGACTCCCTTCATGGCATTTTGGGAGAGCTGTCGCAGTTGATCATAACCATCCTTTTCAATGAAGACAAAAAATATAAAATCACAAAATAGACTCACTCAGTATGATAAAAATGGAAATGTATACCTGAAACCTTAAAATACATACGTTGCTATACACTGTGTCATTCACAAGGGTGAATGGTCAAAGATCTAAAGAAAATTCAAAGTGAAATTCCAATATAACACCAAAAAATTTATTCATATATCTTGGCCCCCAAAAAAAAGGGGAATTAACTTTGAATTCCAACAATAAATACACACGCTGTAGTGAATATCATGCTTGTTTAAAAAAGACTTTAAAGATCAACTGATCTATCTAAGGCTTTCTACAATATATAGGGCTATTTAACAAAATTCCTCTAGACTACGTCACATTGTTTTAGACCACACTTGATAAACAGAAAAGCACACACTAATGTATGTTAATAACAGATTATTTGTAATAATTAAATTATATAGGTTATTGATAGACTGATATCAACTCGGAGTTAATTACTACTGAATAAATAAAAGTAGCAAATAATTGTTCTCTGCTTCTCCAAATACCACTCTTTTATTTTAATTCAAAGACTTAGCACAGCCTGGCATTCAATGTTCATTACAAAAGTCTCATGATTCCCTGTATGTGGGTCATAATGGTGCACAATGTTCAGCACACAAGCTTGAGTGGTCCATCATGGAATGAAAATACTATCTGTTAGACGTTTACGTCCCCCTTTTCAAAATTAGACCTGTCCAACTTGCTCATACAACATGAGCACATAGCAAGCACAACTCGGTTGGACCTCTCTCCTCCCAGCATTAATAAAATAGAAAGAATTACACCTACTGAGTACATTTAAGGCGCATTGTTAATATTGATAGCATGCAATTATGTTATGATTAGACAATCAGTAGTTAAATACTTAAAATAAAGTGTAAATCACAGCTCAGTGAGTGATACTATTTCATTCTAGCAGTTAAGAGTGACATATCGATAAGAAGAAAAGTAAGAAGCCTCTTTCGTTCTGAAACCCTTTACAAACCTCCAGCATCCGTGACCTTCGAATTGTGATATGGGTGACGTGTGGAGATGCAGTGTTGGTCTCCACTAAACCAAGTTTCTCTTTTTCTTTGGTGACAATGTTTCGGAACAAAAGGACCCTCTGGAAGAAAGATCAGAAAAAGTGTAGAAAACTTTTACACACTCATATACATAAACAAATGAATGTGTAGGCGCTGTACTAAAGAATGTACATATATATAGAAACCTTACTTTTATTACAAACATAAAAAATGTGTTAATTTTAAATGATTTATTTATCAATAAGTGAGTGTTTCAACACACCAAATGAGAACACAAAGGTGCTAATATCCCAGGCTCATGTAAGGCTCCGCTAAGATGTGTCATGATTTTGGACTCTGTGTAAACATGCACTAGCATAATGTATACAAATCCAAACAACTGCTCTACAAATACAGGTATGTATACTATAAACACTAGAACCTCAGCAGCTTACTGCTTACTGTATGGTTATGCCCTAAATAGTCTTCTGACTAGAAGTAGTTTGACAATAACCATGGCTCGTCTAGCACCCAAAGTATGTCATCTTTGCTGCCAAATTCATGGGTAACCAACACTTCTGCAGTTTCCGTCCAAATGTGGAAAGCAATGATGGGATGATAATACGAAGGGCTGCTGGCTAAACAACTCCCAACTTGCAACTTACCACTGCCATCTAACAGCTTATAGCAAAATTCAGGCATCACACAAAAGAGAATGATTAGGATCCCACAGTGCCTTAGGCTAAAAAAGGGTATGGAGCCCAATTTATTCTTCACATTGGAATAGTGATTATTTAGAAGGTTTTTCCAAGCCATACAATGTGTGAAAAAATGATAGAATCATCTCTCTCACATAGTTTCCTATTTTTTTTTGTTCACACACAAAACATGGATTACAAAAAGCATGGATGCCACAGCTCTTTTCTTTATCAAAAAGAAAAAGTAGTATAAAGCTGTTGGAAAATTCAAGCTCTCTGTGTGTTCATGTGTTATCCATCAATCCACTTTTGCTAGAGAGAAAGCATCACACTTATCGTGGATAGAACAAGCTTTATGCTCGCACTAATATTCACTCCAGTGAAGCTGCTCTGTATGCTACACTTTTACAGCAATCTAAAAGCATTTATGTATCATCAAAAGTCATGGACATTATGACCATAAACACGTTCACATGCTCAAGGCAAAAATGTATGCGTTTCATGGGCATAGCAGCTGCATCTAACTTACATTTACATGTAAATTCCATGATATCTTTCACGGACATGAAAGTAAACAGGTAAAATGCAAGAGCTGCATACATTTTGCTGCAAATTTGGACAAAAAAGCAGGAGCAGAGAGAGCCTGGGTTTTGGGTGCCGAGAGAACTCTATTTCTATAAACACTTTGGTTTGATACATAAAAAGAGGCGCTTTAATTATAATGTGTTTGCACCATAACCACTTCAGTAAGGAGGCTGCTGCTGTTGTATAGTGAAATTGTTTAAAAAAAAAAAAAAATCTCATAATTATGAATTATTTTTTTCAAATACACTAAATTATCTACCAAACATAATATGCATGAACTTGATTTCTAGTAAATCATCACTTTCATGGAATCTCCTTGCATAACTGTGTTAGATACTATGTGAGTATGGTTAATAATGTTTGCTTCATTTGTCATTAAATCGTATTACAATGGAACGAGCACTGCTGGTATCTATCTGTGCAGTCTAGACTGAATAAATAAATTACGTTAAGTTTGGCTCAAGATACTATATTTTTTTATATGTTTTGTGTTAGTGGCACTGATTGTTTCTTGTGTTTTATTTAATCCAGATGATGATTTCACTTACATTCTTGTGGGGTATTACATGGGGGATATACTGAAGCAGGAGCTGGGCTCGCTTCCTCTCTTTGTCCAGCTCTTGGAACAATAAAGCTGGTTTAAGGTCCCTAAAAAAGATGATAAGAATGTAGATTTTCAGGGCATACCATTACATGTTAATCTGTAGAATCAGCACAAACCATTACTATACACTATACAAATATTTTCAGCTTTTGAGTGTGAATGAGCAGTAGATTACTTGATTGTGTGAGGTTCTAAATTAGATTAGTAAGAGAAGAGATTTACCAAAGGTTTAAATACAATTACTTAAAATTGTAATCATTTATGATAAAAATGTTTGTTAATGTTACCTAGCTTGCTTGCGTGGTAAATAAATGCAGTTAGGGAGCAGACACTGGAAATGATAGCATTATACAAATATATTAGGGGTGAATACAAACCATTGTCCAGAAATCTATTCATTAACAAAACTATATAGGTCACAAGCTCACGCATTTAAACTGGAAGAAAGGAGATTTATTCAAAGGCTAAGGAAAAGATTTTTTTTTACAGTAAAAACATTAAGGACGTGGAATTCTCTGCCTGAAGAGGTGGTTGGATAAATAATTGCAAAAACATAAGATTCCGGGATATACAATACTTAATTAGTAGGGTAATGGGTTCTTGATCCAAGGTGAAATCTGACTGCCATTCTTCGATCAAGAAGGATTTTTTTGCAAATTAGAAAGCGCTTCAACCTGGGTTTTTTTTACCTTCTTTTGGATCAACAGCAAAAACAAATGTGAGGAAGGCTGAACATGATGGACACATGTCTCTTTTCAATCTCTGTAACTATGTAAGACTTCAACACATAAAACAATTGTAGAGTAACTGCATAACATACACAATACAATTGTACTATAGAGGAGTAGAAGGAGAGGTAGTAGAGAGAGAGGAAACAAGCAGTACGGAAAAGAGAAATTAGTGTTTGATATACGGCTTGAGTGAGTGAGGTGGGGGGGCTCATGAAAATATCAAAGGTAGTGGAATTAACTTAGAGAAAAAAAACTGGTTAATGAAGGTATGTTTGTATGTATGTCTGTTGAGGAGTGTGTGCATACTTCCTCCACTCAAGTTATCCACTCTCTTGTGCCAATGTCTGGTATCAATGCAGATTGATGAGCTCCTTGACAACATCATTAAAATGCCACACAACAGATTTGTTATATTTTGAGACAATGTAAAAAGTTAGAAAAAATGTAGAGAAGAATACAAATGTTGGAGAAGTGCTTCTGGAAAAAATGGTGGAGAGGGTTCTCAGGGATGAATTTCAGAGTAGAGTAAACCTGGATCCAAAATGGTTCAATGACCAACTGTTCCACATAAGAGGAGGACTAGATGTCTGTCATTAAGACACCTACCTTTTGCAGGTACCATAAACACTATGGAAAAGAGAATGGATGGGGGCAGTTGTCCTACATTGCTTGTATACTAAAGCTTTATATTTACTGGAAATGGAGCATATGTTATGTTTTTCCACTACTTGTCCACAATGGAAGAGTTGAGTGCAGTTTCTCATTTGGTTATAAAGTTTGGGGAAGATGTATGTGTGGCTGATAATAGACCAGGGTATAAGTTAGAAATCCCATGATCGGTAGTGATTGAATTCACAGGAATTTCCAAAAGAAAAAATATGTAGTGATGCAGTGATGTGAAAATAGGAGTTAGCAAAATATAACATTTTAGTCTGTGCTAACGTGAGAGGAATGAGGTCCTTTCCTAAATGTAAATTTAGTCAAGAAGTAGAAAATCTGCTGTGTAGTGTATAAGATGGTTGGAGTGGAGGTGGGCCTTAAGAATAAATTATGGATCTTTTGATTAGATTCCATAATCATATTAATTTACCGTACATAGTATTATAATCTGCAAATACAAACCATAGCATAGGAGTTACAGATTCGGTAATGTCATATATTGCCTATACTAATGGTTTTGTTGTGTCTAACACAGTACAACACATGTCACGAGTAACACAAACATATATATGACAACATCTTATAACATTCACTCACTTTCTCAGCCAGTGGTCGTCTGGGGCAAACTTCCTTCGGCAATCTCTCTCATACAGAACCATAAGCCAGCCGTGAACAGAGTGAAAAAGCTCCAGAGTCTCACCTTTGGCATTCTCTGCAAAGAGAACACTCCTCAGATTTTAATTAACTTTAATTACTGATACTCCAAAGTGTTTTCTAATCTAGACATACTAACGTTTCATGGAAAACAGAAGACACTTTTTCAGTGACAATAAATCAATTCCTGATTATATTACAATATTGCAATTAATTAATATTTAATTAATATGTTATAGGAAAGAAAGCAACATTAGTGGTCAATTGCTCCTGCTACAACAACGTCCTGGGTTCTGTTGGTTACACACATAAACCTGTAGCAGTTAATTCTAGAAGAAAGAGATATATCTAAAGATGCAGTGCTCATCACTACGGGAACCATTGATATAAAGCCCTCATCAAACGCAGATTCCTGCTTCCCCTATCCTGAACGCTTACTCTTGCCACATATCAGACTACACAATTTCAAACTCTAGTTCAAAGTGGCTGAGCTGGAAATGTTTTCTAATTTGACTATTTAGGCCTAGAATACCCTGGTCAATCGATAGTTTTGTGAATGATTCAATCAGTGTCATATGCTTCAGGATTTCCCAAATTCCCATACAGGCACTCCGCCAGCCAGAGCATCTTGAGCCAATACTGGCTGGATATAAGAATGGAGTGACTGATATCACTCGGTGAGCTCTCAGTGAAGACAGCAGGGCTAATAATGTTAGTGCCGGAGCTGGGTAGTGGATGTTGTATTAGTGTAATACCCATTTAAAAAGGTTGATATGGTGAGAGGAGAGGAGTTAAACTTAGTATTTCACTAATCAGCCATATATAGATTATTGATCATTATGATCAATGATATGTGGTACTTAATGAGATATTAGGGCTGGCTATTTGCAGCAAAGTCCTAATAAAGTCCTAATGTTAATGTCCTACACACACCATTTCATCTACTGTGTATAAAAAAAAGTCACAATTTGAAAACACTATTCATCTTTTATTTTCAGAAATTTCTAACATGACATAGAGTATTTATCTGCATATATCACTTCATTTGAAAATTACACACCAAAACATTGCTGTGCTCATGGGACCTCACAGCCCAAACATTCTTTATATTTTAAATATAGCCAAGTTATATATAGCTAAGTTTATCTGTACATTATGATGCTATTTGGAAAGCCTTACCTAGGAGACCATCCCATATCATTTTGAAAACAAAGCAGTTCAGGAACGATGAGATTGTGACCAGTTCCTCCAATTTGAATGATATCTGTTCCTCGTACACCTCAATGTCATCAAGAATTCTGCCAACAGATCGGAGCATTAAAGGACCATTTTCAAACTCTTACAAAGTAATACACACTTCACACTGTAATTTTGTACATAGCTTTCCCTGCAATGTCAATGAGCAGGGGGTGGGCTCATACATACATAGATTCCTGCAACATACTGAAGTTGTAAGCAACATATTGAGGGATACAAGAACAATGAAGGTCCTTGCACCATAACCTATGCCAGGAGCGCTTGTAGTACTTACGTAATTAAATGCCTGGAGCAGTCACAGAACAGAACCAGCATTGCCAGAAGTCTTTGGGACTCCTCAGTGTCATTACTCAGACATTCCAAGAAGAGTTTTAAACCTCCTTGAGGACCGAGCTCACAAATGAAAGCCCATAACTTAGGCAGAAGGTCATCCAAATAGGTGAGGCCTAAGGATAGACATAGGTTAGCTGAGAGAAATGCGTAACAAACTTATACATAGTATTATTTAGTGAATTTTTTGGATCACCAACAGAATTCTGCAAGATATAACGGTCGTGCCTAGTGGGTACGATTCATTGTTCCATTTTCAAAATATTGCTAACTTGTAAACCAAACAGTGTACAGGGATTTTACAACTGGTCTCTGAGAATTGCACTACATCTACGTGTATTGTAAGTTCAGTGAAGGGTCATTTACTTTAAGTTTGGGTATGATTTCAGATGTAATTTTGTTTTTTGATGCATTACGTATGAATTTGGTCTCAAATGAATTGTCTAGATTCACCGAGATCTGGTCTGGTTACAAAGAGATCAAATGCATCTATACATAACTGTATAGCATCGATCATTTTCAGGCAGGTTTTGGTGGATTTTCATTTTCCTTACCAAAAGCTCTCTTGGGAAGAGACTGGTATTATACTAGTATTAGGATGGTCTGTTAATTTTCTCACTTTGAATCTGTTTTTTTGGCATATGTAAAATTAGTTTGTTAGCTATTTTTTTTTTTTTTTATTCTTTATTTTTGTAGTGCTCATAAAGAATCACAGACAAGCCTGTAATGTCACAGCAGGCTTAACATAAAAAAATACAAGCAGTGAAATTGACTTGTGAAATTGTGATAATACAGCACTGGTTTTTGTTTTAGAGTATTCAGGCTAGGCACATTTATCAATAGTAAGTTCAGCTACGTGTGATTATTATTAAGCATACATAGAAATTGCTGGCATATAACTAGATGTATGGTAACTGGCTTATCTACTTGGAATAACTACTTTACGTCATAGCAGATTTCCTTAGCAGGAGTAAGGTAGGGTAGAGTGAGATTAGAAGCTGCTGGGGTCTCTCAACCAACGGGAAACAGCTCAAAGATTCAAGCTGAGTTATCCCGTCGCCTTCTAGACTTTATAATTTGAGTTCAGTTTAGCCCACACCAACCCGGCAGAGGATAGGTGCGAGTCCCAAAGTCCCCAACAAGGCCCCCCTCCTGCGCCAGACCATGTAGCTTGGCTTGTAGCTCCATCCGTTTTCATCAATTCTCAGCTTCTTGTACATGCCGTGTGTTCCCGGGGAGTGGGTCATGAAGGGGGTAGTGACCCCGTGCAGACTGCACTTATGGCGTGTGGTAGTGCGTCCGGACCTCCGGCGGTGTGCCCGATTTGATCTCTCCCGCCGTTGCTTTGAATTTTTGCGTGCTCTTGGCTGTTTCTGTTGGTCGCCCACCGCCTGGTTTAGCTTGACCGGGTGTGGGCTTCTGTGCTCCACTTGTCCTTGTGTCGCTGCTAGGTTACGATCCCTTCTGCTCTGGAGCTTTTGCCAGAAGCTGCGAAAAAGTTTGTCCAGGCGCTGTTTCAGAGGCTTTTGCAGGCTGTATGGCACCGCTGCAGAGTCAGCCGCCGCCATCTTGGCTTCATTGGCGCTGCTATGTGTTTGCATCAGGGGCTGGTTAGTGATTAAATTCTGCTCGTAGCTGGTGTTTACCGGGATGACTCCCTCCGGCTGGGGGGGTAGGGGGGGGGGGAGAACGGGGTGTCCAGGCTCTTTGGCATTTTCCAGCCGGTCTGGTAGCGGCGAGATCGGCCACGTCTCCCACACCCACCCCCAGCAGTAGGCCGCAATTCAAAGTTGGGCTTAGCTTGTCCGATCGGGCTCAAAGTCCGCCCATTTTGAGAACCGGGTTGTCGCCTCTCCTCCGCTGAGTTAGATCGGCTTAGTTGTCATGGGAAAGGTAACAATATTGTGGCCCACAGTGGTTTCTCGGTCGGAGCGCACGGGCCATGCTGCTTGGCGGTCAGACCCCGACCCCCATTTGTTAGCTATTTTTTACATGTATGCACTGTATGTTTTGCTCATAATAAATGTTCCTTTATTAAACTCTGCCTTTGTGTGATATCACATTACCGAAGAGACTTATAGAATAGTACTCTGATTCCTACTAAACTGTGTTTTGTGGGTTTTAAAGCAGATTTGGTGGGGTAGCTTAAAGCAATCCATTTAGAAAGTGTCTTAGTGGTAGCAACTTTTATAGGTGTAGGTGGTGTTAAGAGGGGTTTATTTTATCACTAAAAAAGTTGTTTCTAGTTCACCCACTGAAACAAATCATGTACCAGTCTGAGAATGGTGTTTTTGACAATAACATTTTTTTTTAAGTGATATTTTCTAAAGGAAACCGTGGTCATCTCACTTCACCAAGCCATCATTTGTTTAGAAAAGACACAGCAAAAATCTCAAGAGGGAACATCTTATGGTGTCTTTGCGTGCAAGAATAAAGAATTGTATAAAATGGTACTAACCTGTAAGAATCTGCAAGCGAATCTGTGTGAGGGTGGTCAGCGCAGTCTGGTACAGCACACATATATTGCATACTTTCTGCACTTCTTGGGAGTCCACTCTCTTTCCCCCAATAGGTTTCAAGATATGGCGAACGGATGCAGATTTCTGGAATGCTCGTTTAAAAAGATCTGTCAGGAAATAAAAACTTATCAGAATGTTAGGTAGGAACTGTGTCATCCAATTTGTTTCCCATAAATAACCTAACACTTACTTTCTAATCTGGTTAGACGTATTATACACACAGTGGGATACAGATATAAAAGACAATGCTTGACACATTTCTTTTGCTTGAGAGAAAAAGCTAATTAGTGCAATACAAGTGCATTGGTTTTCTCCATTTTGCATTCTCTCCCTCTCTGCCATGATTATTTTTACTATATATTTTGTATACTGATGAAGATCTGATATGCAGCCTAGGAAAGAGAATCTATGAAATGTTATCAGTTACAAGACGCAGCAAAACATGAGGATGCTGACTCTGTGTTTTATCAATTTGGTAAGCTTTACTTGTAGGAACTTCACAATCTCACCGTATACATTTTAACAACACTTTTACCATTACCATTACTAAAGCCCTACCAATTTTTTAAGTATTTTTTGCATGAGTAGAACAAACACCTCTCCTAGAACAGGATGTAGGAGTTAAGCTTGGAGTAACCCTTTAAAGAAGCATACACCCATATCAATATTGAATTGGAAAACAACATGATAATTACATATATCTCATCATCACCATTGAACTATAAAAGTGGTTAAATAGTTAGGTAAGATCTTTCCAAGATGGATCTATTTTGATTTTTGATTGTGATTAACCTTGAGATTTCAGACTATAAATCTTAGGATTGTGCAATTAATGATAAGTTACCAGTTAATCATTTTCACCAACTTTATAACCCTTCCATTATATTCTACTTTTTAACATTATAGCTCACTTTTCATGGGCAGATTGTTCTGGGGTGAAGAGCTCTGTGAGGCGGTCACTGACATCTCCTGATTCTCTGCTAACTTCTTGCTGAGGACCTCACGGAACAAGATGCGAATCATAGGGACACTCCATAGGTGCTGAAGCTGTTTGGTGAGTAAAGGCATAGATTCATTGAGGCTGAAAAGGAAATAAATTAAAAGTTGATAGCAGTCTGTGTCAGATACACATTATTCATAGAAAAAAACAGTGTCAGAAAACACAGAGCAAGGAGTAAAAAATGAAGAGAGGCAATATACTAAAAGAGTGAAATTAACCAAGCATCAATTAGGCAGCATGTATATCAGTCACTGTGGGTAAAGTGCAATATCAGACGCAATCATTTGAAATATAACCTTTCATTTTAAAACTTGTAATATTTGCATTTGCCCATAACAGTTGCTCTTGTAATTGCTCTACAGCTCGCATTCTGACACGGGATAGTTGCAATTTTTCTTTATTAATATGGCCAAAGGTAGAAAAGAAACATAACTCTAAAATTAATCAAAATTCTATGCAAGTTGTAATACAGTTTCTTTAGTAAATGTATATTGCAGAATAAAAAAAGAGTTATAGAATCATTACATACGAACAAAGTATCTTATAAAAAAAAAAAACATGTAATAAATAATAGAAGACTGTGCTCTCACATCTGAAAGGAACTGAAAATTACCAATAAAAAATATGTACAATAAAACAAAACAAAAAAATGCATCTGGGATCTGAATTACATAGAATTATATACCCTACCCATAATCCACCGTCTGGGAAAACCAACCAAGGACAGGGTGCCAATGTGTGAGGTTAGACTTCTTCTGCGATACATATTTCTGGCAATAAGATAACATGTGTGTGAGGATGCTGACAAAGTGACTGGTTTCCTCCTGCAGTACTTTCTCCGTAAGGTGACCAAGATAAATTAAGTTACCTAAAAATATTACAAATACATTTCAATAAGAAAACAATCACCTAATATTCTGCGCTATCTTTATTTGTCTTTTCTGCCTGAACACCTCTCAGTGACAATATATTTATTAGATCTCAGCTTACGGACAGAGCCCTCTTTACCTTTTCTATAGTGTGCGTTCTCTCCTAATTGTACAGCGCTGCAGAATATGTTGGCGCTTTATAAATGCCAGTAATCAATAAATTAAATCTCAATTCCAATGTTTTCTCTACAATTTCACATCCTACCCATATTCCTATGTGCCAACTCATCTGATCATAATGCCAACAATTAATTCCCAAATAGCTTTCAGGTCTTGACCATATTGTCTTTCCACCGCTGGCTCTTTATTTCTTTGATTGCCTCTATAGTGTCCTCTATGTTTCCCCATCTACTTACAGGACTGAAAGCAAGGAGAGATAGCTTGGAATCTTTCCTGCTCTCTTACAATGCGGGGCTCAATAATCTTAGTGATCCCTCCCACAATTGACAAAGTAGCCTCTTCACCACAATCACTAGTAATTCAAAATAAAAAAACAGTAAGCAACCCTAATCCCAGCCATGATCCCCATGTGTCATCACAAGTGACCTACAATAACTCTGCTCCTCCTATGAAATATAACATTAGAAGGGAAAACAAAAATATTCTAGACAGCATAAAGAACAAAAAAAGCAACAGTTTAGTTCCATACCCCAAGAATTAGCAAAAGGCAGTAATTGTACAAAAAGAAAAGAAGCTGTTTAGTTTCCATACCCGAGTAATCGGTGAAGGGCAGTCAATGTTACCATGTAGCAGAGGAAGTCTATAGTTAATTACACACTTAACAGATGTAGGATAAGCATAAAATAATACCTAGCAAACAGAGAGTGTGACTTCCTTCCAGACATACACACACATCTCTGCACTGCTCCTCCCGACTCAGAAACAAGATAAACTTATGGAAGAGCCCATGGGATTCAATCACAGTGAAACGCTGAAAAATAGCAACAGATGGAGAAAACATAATATATTGCACAAACTGAACACGATTTTCTATATCAAGGATAGGCAACCTTCGGCACTCCAGATGTTTTGGACTACATCTCCCATAATGCTCTTTGGGCTGTAATGCCAGCAAGGTATTAGGGAAGAAGGCTGCCTATCCCCGTTTTATAATTTTATATGGTTATATGCCTTAGTACAGACTTGCTGTCAGTTTTTTTAATGCCCATAACCACTGATCTCTTTTGCAGCTAATATTTTTATTGGCACTTGCTTTACCTCCTTTGGCTACATATAGTAACCTGTTCTTTCTCTTTCTTCACTAAGAGAAGATACTGACTTTGCATTTTCTTATGCTAGAAATATGTAACGACTGCCTCTCTTCCTCGGCTATATATGGTTTCTCAATTGTGCAGAGCTCCAGATTGTCTACCTTCATCCATTATGGATGAGTACAGATGCTATCTATCCATCTTAGTCTGTATCTCTCTACTTACATCTGGAGTAAGGATAGAAAGATGGGAAATCAGAGCTGGAACGGACATTATGTGAATCAGGAACGAACGGAGCAGGTTGTCGGAAAACTGAGCTGCAACGACGGGCCTGAAAAAGAATACAATAGACCAAACAAATAAGGAAAAGGTTAAAGCTTAAATTAGCTGTAAATTATATCAGTTATGAGCGTCTTTACAAAAATGAACACAGAGTTAAAAAAGACAATGTCTATGGTGGAAATAACATCATCGATAACTTTCCAATACACTCCTATTGGTAAGTTTACAATGCGTTTAATGTCACAAAAGCGTACCGCAAAGCCAGGGAAAACAGGGCGGATAGAGTTCCCTTCGACAGAGAAGGGCGCGATCTGGCCAGACCATTAGTAAGCAGGATCTGTAAAAAGAACAAATAGTCACAACGTACGTCCAGGACTATCCAAACACATAAAAGGCATGGAACCACTTGAAATATTAATCAGTTCTGTGTCCCTTATTTGTTTGATTTTGTTTGTTTATATAGGGTCGAGGATACTGAGGTGGAAGTGATATATACATGTTTATATTTTTGCTCTTTTTAATTTTATCCTTGTTTATACAGTGCCCTCCATTAACAAAGATTTTTTTTTATAAACCTATGTTATGTAAGCAATTGTTTGATATCCATGAGAGCAGAGATCAAAAGGTTAAACAGTAAAGGCAATTTTTCACAGCCTTCTTTGTTCATATTTAGCAAATGTGCCAATATTAGTGGAGGGCACTGTATATTGAGCAATTCTCCTGAATTATTTTGAACTTAAACCTAGAGCAAATTAGTAGTGTACATCACAAACAAGAAGGCTCAGCAAGGCGTATAGGTGAAATTAACTAACTTCCAACAAAGTCCCTTTCCTATCAGCCATCACTCTGTGCAATTTGATTGACAGCTCATGTCATCTGCATGTACTTGCACAATATCCTTTAATAATAAAGCAGCATGTGCAGGGGACCTGCTATTTACAGTCCCCTCATTGAAGGCCAGAGCAGTTTGGCGGGAATAATGAAGTTAGAAACCTTCCGTGTTTCTGTTTATTTGTACCATGTTTTTGACAAATAGTGTTTTGCTTTGGCATCAACATTAGCATTAATGATAGGTGTACCTGTAGCACAGAGTAGAAGCCTTTTTGATTGAGGTGGCCCATTATATTTGCACATATGTGGTTCATTGCAGGTCTCAGAGTTTCCCCTAAAAATAAATGAATCTAGATTAATAGGAAGCATGCATTACATTACATCTATTTTGATCCACAGTTACTAGTTTGTAGCTATACAGTGAAATATAAAATACAGCATACACCTTAATGGACTGCATTGGCATAATTAACCTCATTCGGATGAAAGACTGGATATATCCAACACCCCAAGTGAGTCAATCTTAAGAGGTGTAACTAAAGAGCTTGTACTGCTAGATTAAAGAAGTTAACACTGCTAAAAAAAGAAATCTACAGAGCAATATCTAGCAAGATTAACCCCTCTGATGGAGGAGCGGTACTGACCTTCAGCAGCATCACAGGTGTGTCATTAGCCAGCCAGCAACTGGAATTCCAGGTGGCTAATGGTAATTCTGTGCAAAATTCTGTATTTGACGCCGGTACACACAGCATGCTGGCACCTGACAGCCAATGGTGGCACTCCCCACCCCGTGCTATTCCTGTCCTCCCTTCAGATCGCCCTTTTCCTGACCACTCTTCCCTCCAGCGAGAGGGAGTCACATTAGCGGAGGAAGATCGGGCTGAGGGAGAGCTTGACGGTGTTGGAGAGTAAAGTAATCTTAAGGTAAGTTTTTTTAAATGTTTCTTTTTTTATGAAAAAAGGCATAAGCCTTTAAGCACCATGCTCACTGCAGTGACAGGTGATCAACTAAATAAATAGGATAAAGTAATGTTGTGGTGTGTGCATTTATGGCAATAAGGTATACTATTTGTAGATTTAGAATTATTCTTTTTTATATCTGGAATTTCCATATTTTATGATAAAGGTATTTTAATATGTAGTCAGTGGATCAATGGATTTTAAGTGTGATTTTTAAATATGTTTAACATTTTTACTGATCCCAGTTAACATGGATCTCTGTGAGCTAGCTCATGACTGTTAATACACCATGTCAGGTATTACAACAGCACGCAGAAACTAACACATGTCAAGCAGTAAGCATCCCATAAGAAATACAACAACGTAACAACCTCGCTGACAGCATAAAATGTAACAGAATATTACTAACAGTGTGCCTGTATGAGTCTAGTTTGTTCTTTTTCTAATATTGTGCCTTCAAATGAATTGTCACTGGAGGTAAAATGCTGTAAAGTGTTCTCAGTAATTAAAAAATTTGAAATTAATCAATTTACACATTTTGGTCTACTATGTTGAAATATCAACTTCCCATCACTGAAGCCACAGAAACTTGTGCCCAATCATTGATTGTCAACTGTAGTCTACAATGTATCTGCAATGTGATCTGGTTGAAAATAAATGATGGTTAATTATAAACCCATGCTTTACCTTTCCCTCTGAATATCTTCCAGGTAGAAGTATCTGTGAAGTTGATTAGCATGGTGAGGTAGAGTGTAATTAGCTTGGAATCCTGGAGGATGTCCGGCTAGGATAAAAGAGATATAATATATTCAGATAGAGCACACATGGGACCACGTGATAAAGATGTATTCATTCTATTCATCTTACGGTTCTTATTATACTGATCGTTGAAGGATGTAGTACTCACCTTTAACAACTTGAGAAACTCACAGCAGTACCAGAGTATGTCTTTAATCTGCTTTATCCACAATAGGGTGAGGTCCTTGGAAAGAGCTATAGACACAAACCAGACCTGCGGGATATACATTTTTATGAATTCATTAATAGAAGCCCATTTTTAATCTAACTTCAGTTTAAGCTGATAGCTTAAATGTCTTTAGCACAAACCTTGGGTTCATTCTCACACTCCATACTGGTTAATATACAGCGACACAGATGTTCGAACCTCTAGGAAAGAACAAAACAGAGACCAGTATTATTTTGTGACAAATAACATCTCAGCTTCCATTTTATCATGGACGGTTAGGTATCCACAGTTCCTAAATATCTTTTGTTGGTAATTTATTTCAGGTATTTTTAGAAGATTGAAAAAGAGCTTTGTTGATTCATATTTGGCTCAATCATGTAACATCACAAACGTGTTACATCTATGACAAAGCTTGACCATTAAGGCGCACCATAACTACCTCTGCTCATTACATTGGATATGGGGCAAGAAGTTTCTTAACAGTGGTGATTTACAAAGATGACATTTCACCAGACCAACACTGGTATATTACTACAAAGCAAATTGAATGTAACTCACAGTACGGTCTTGCTTCATTTTAAATATAATTAGCAGTTTGCGGAATACTTGGAAGATGGAAACGGCACTGAGCTTCACTGAACCATTTTCCGTGCCTTTTAGAAAATCATCCACTTCTTTTCTGCACAAATAAAGAGCATTACAGAAATGTATTTAGACTGGACAAAATTAAAATCAAGAAAACTGATTAACCCACACCTCATTTCTGGAGAGCTTAAAGAGACACTATAGGCACCAAAATCACTACAGCTTAAAGCGGCACTGTCATGCCGAATCCCGTTTTTTTTTTAACCCCCCTCCCGCCTCCACTACATCCAATTGACCCACTAGTCACCCCCAAATGCCCCTAAGCCCCCCACATTAGCTATTTTTTAATCCTTATTTTCTGCCCCGATCTTGATTCAGGGCGCCGCCATCTTTGTGTGGGTAGATGAAGTCCCTGTGGGACACGTCATCTGCCCACACTAGACAGACTGTGAGATTCCCGCACATGTCCAGTGAAACACCTGGACATGCGAACGGGAATTTCATCTATTCATTCATTCATCAGACAGACGAATGAGTGAATAGAAAGATCAGCCGAACAAACTAACACTATGTATCTGAGTATCAGTGTTAGTTTGTTCGTGCAGGTTATTACAAGGAGGGAGCTACCGGCGTGCAGCTCCCTCCTTGTAATATGTAACTATAGAAGCGGCAGGGAGCAGTGCTCCCCACCACTTCATAAGCCCCCCCAGGTCAACCTCTCACTCTATGGGGGTCAATATGACCCCCATAATAGCACAAGGGAGATTAAAATCTCCCAAATGCCCCTGCTCGCTATACCGCGAGTAGGGGCATGTCTACTAAACAGTGAGCAGCCTGTGGCTGCTCACTGTTGGAAAAAAAAGACAAATTACAATAAGGGGGAGCGGACCTATTGTCCTCCCCCCTCCCCCACCCTGAGCGGCGGGTGGGGGCCATGAAGATAATGGGTGGGGACCGACCTACTGTCCTCATCCTCGGCCCCCACCCCTGAGCGGTGGGTGGGGGCCCTAATAAAACAATAAGGGGGGGACCTACTGTCCTCCTCCCCCGGCCCCAACCACTGAGCGGTGGGTGGGGGCCCCAATAAAACAATAAGGGGGGGGGGACCTACTGTCCTCCCCCCTGGCCC
>OW240916.1:182929035-182974861 GCA_933207985.1 Pelobates cultripes | reverse complement strand
CACGGGCCTATGTTAGAAATGATGTGATTGCACAATATGTCTGATAACTTCTATAGTGCTTATTCATAAGCTAAATTAATTTTGGCTATGAAATGCACTAAAGGGGGGGTATGTCAGAGTATTTATATCGGCAGACATTTTGTGCTATGATAGAAACTAAAAGTGTATATTCTGAGTCACTCTGAACAGACCAGACTCCATTTTTGTTATTTCAAGTTAACAAAAAGACACTATATTTCTATCTGTAAGCTAACCACTTTCCCAGATCTGAGGAATGCATAGTATAAACAAGTGATAAGGAAGGGGGTTGGACAGACTGTCTAATGCTAATGGAATATAATCAAATCTAAACCCAGACAATTGTGACAGAGAAGATTAAATAATAAAATTTAACTGTCTATATATATATAAGGTACCATTGTATGGAAAAGGGTAAACTTAGTTCATGATCTGTCATATCAGAAATTATAGCAGATTTGCAGACACATAGTCTGGACAAAATTTCTAGAACCCCTTTGATCTTTGAAGGATACGTAAGTTATAGCCACTATCTAGATAGGCCAAAATGACGTCAAAATAGCCACCAGGAAAAGTTAACTCTTTCCTGGATAGGTATGTTTAGTGGGACAAGACTGCCCTCCACAGACCAAATAACTAATTTGCGATCTGGAAGATAACCACACCTCTAGTGCTTCTATTGGGTTATCAACTGATGACGTACAGAGAGTCTGGCCCTTTAAAAGTTAAGACAAAGGGAAGATAGAGACAAGACGAAGGAGGCAGATGCAAGATATGCAAAGGAGAGAAAAGAGAGGAATTGGAAGTTTGGGGACTCCAACCTCCATGCAGAGACACATCCAAATAAATTCCTGAGACTACCAATCGGATGAAATATCTACTGAACTGGTAATTATACTGGTTTCATTTAATTAAATTAAATTAATTAAAATGTATTAATAGCATTATATATGACTGGATAAAGCACGGTCAGATTTCCATATTAAGAAATCTTAGTTAACTAAAGAATATATAGTTATAAATATTCCATTCTGCAGGTGGAATTAAGAATAATTATATATTGATGTGATATTATCACGTGTTAGCATACAGCTGTTTTTATCCAGGTGTATTGATTTGCTCTAAATTAAGATAGATATCTTTTAGACAAATTAAAAATCTGCTTATATAATATGTAGATTCTCTTATTGGATTGTTTTCAGGAAATGGCTAATAAACTGGTTTAAATGTTATTTTATTTAAAAATTACATAAGAATAGATCTTAACTACCTAGGAGATCTAGCCAGCATTGAAAGGGTTATTCTAACTGTCGGCTAAACTTTACGACCTTATGCTGCACTCTGAGGAATTCTGTTCTCTGTGTGAAAAGTTTCACTTTCAGCCTGTGTTAAGGATACCTCATAAATCGTAGAAGTCTTGACAGATAATGAGTTAATAGCCATTGAAACGTAATACCCATTTCTTTGTATTGCATATAATTTTGTACTGGATATTCATTGATTATTGTTATGCATGTTACATATAATATTATTATTATTAATTTGTCATTATAAATAAAAATCTATTTTTATACATTGTGATATTATTATATGAAATACATTCCACTTAACACGATAAACGTTCTTTGGGATCTGAGAATTGAAATAGTGGGCAATTCTCAACTGTTTACTATTATTATCCCATGTTATATCCCCACAGTTTAATCATCCTTAACTCTATACTGGCATACAACAGACAGAAGTAGGACTGCTTACCCTATTTTAATATTTCTTGTCGTAAGGTTTTATTTTAGGTATAAATATATTAAAAGCCAAGTTTTATTGCTAGACCCATAAAGACTATTTTGATAGAATTACTTACCCTCTCGTGACACCTACTGGCAGGTTTTTGGTTTAAACACCTCTTTCTGGAAAGACTGTATCTGTAATAGGAGCTACTGGGAGAAACACTGCTAGACTGGTTCTCAGGAGTCGCACTTGCATTTTAGGAGGCCATTTTGTGAAGCACCAGTTCCTATATATGCCAGAGTGTTCAATTTAACTTCTAGGACGAGATCTATTATCAAAGCTTCAAGCTCAGATAACTTTTCTACCTAATGGGTCAACGTCTCTGAAGTTTAATAAATCACCAGGCATGATAGCAGTATTGGTACCAAAAGAAGAAGAATGGAGTTTCTACTCTGTAATAACAAATGCAGAACATACAGACGTACTTGGATAAGTTCGTAACGTATGGTATCCTAAAATTCTGTACCTCCCCTTGGAACACTCCATTATTACCTGTTCAGAAACCAGCATCAGATGAGTATCATCCTGTACAAGATTTAAGAGCAGTTGATGATGCAGTAGTTAATATACACCCAGTGGTACCCAACCCCTATAATCTGCTTGCCCTAATTCCTGGTGGGGAAACTCACTCTACAGTCCTAGATCTTAAAGATGCTTTCTTTTGCCTTTGACTTGCTGTTGAAAGCCAGTGCGTCTTTGCTTTTCAATGGGAAGATGCTGTTACGGGATCAAAGCATCAGATGACTTGGACCAGGTTGCCTCAAGGATTCAAGAATTCACCTACCCTATTTGGATCTGCACTGAGTCAAGATTTACAAGACTTCAAATCCATCCCAGGGAATATGTATTTCTTCAGTACATGGATGATCTCTTGATAGCTGCAGTTACTAAAGAGATGAGCCAACAAGCAACCCATGATCTACTCCATATTCTTTGGAGGGCAGGTTACAAGGTATCAAGGAAGAAGGCGCAATTGTGTCAGCCAACTGTCAAGTATTTAGGATTCCATATCTCTGAAGGTCAAAGAACAATGGTACCTGAAAGAAAAGAAGCAGTGTGTCGAATACCTGTACCCATGAATAGAAGACAAGTGCAAGAATTTTTGGGAGCAGCAGGATTCTGTAGGATATGGATTCCTAATTATGCGATATTGGCGAAACCCTTGTATGAAGCTGTAAAAGGCACGGAACATGATCCCTTCCTATGGACCACAGAACAACAGAAGGCATTTGAAGATATCAAGAAAGCACTTATGAGTGCCCCAGCCCTAGGCCTACCAGATCACTTGCGTCCTTTCTACCTATATGTGCATGAGCAAAGAAGGATGGCCGTGGGAGTGTTAACTCAGTACTTAGGATCATGGCAAAGACCTGTAGCCTACTTGTCTAAACAGTTGGATGCGGTGGCCAGTTGTCTTCCACCTTGTCTACGAGCAGTGGCTGCTGCAGCTTTGTTGGTAGCGGAAGCTGACAAACTTACATTGGGTCAGGAACTCTATGTGTGAGTACCTCATGCAGTACAGACCCTATTGGATTACAAAGGTAATCATTGGCTCAGCAATAGCAGAATGACCAAGTATCAGGCTATGCCATGCAAGAATCCAAGAGTACATCTTGAGACTGTCAACAATCTCAATCCAGCTACCCTTTTGCCACAGACTGCTGAAAGTCAACATGACTGTCTGGGAAATAATGGATGAAGTATTTTCTAGCAGGCCAGATCTCCATGATTTTCCCATCCAGAACCCAGATATACAGTACTATACGGATGGTAGTAGCTTTGTAAAAGAATGTATTCGGTATGCAGGGTATGCGGTAACCACCATAGACAAGGTGATAGAAGCACGACCATTGTCAAAAGGGACATTAGCACAGAAGGCGGAATTAATCACACTGACAAGGGCCTTGCAACTAGCTGAGGGGTTGAGAGTGAACATCGATACGGATTCAAGATATGCCTTCTTAACAACTCATGCCCATGGAGCATTGTATAAAGAAGGAGCTGTAAAGGTGGCAGAGGTGACACCTTGGATTCATCTCTCTAGGGTTAAACCAGCGGCAGACTCCTGGCAAGCTACTCCAGATCATGAGAATCCTTGCAAGATTCTGTTGAAGCGCATGACCCAGTCGAATTGAGCGTGACTTGAGAAGTATGAGGTGATTTTTGAAGAATCGTGGTTGAAAGTTGTAGATATCAACAAGTAGGTGTTTTGACGGCCATTATAAAGCCTGACCACCTGCCTACGTTTCATAGTCAGAGTATCTCGAAGGGACCTCTGTGAGGATCAGAAGTACTACCATCCTTGCAGCCCTCACAAGTGGGAAGCTGAGGTGCCGTTGCACGGTCGAAGAATTAAGATGAGGACAAAATTCCCCATAATGTTAAGAACCTATGTATTGATTTGGCTGAGAGTATTGCAGGTAGTCTTAATAGAACTAACTGCTTTGTATGTGGAGGTACTAATATGGGAGATCAATGGCCATGGGAGAGAAAAGAGATTTGGTACCCTGGTTCTGAGACAGATGAACAACAGATGTCTGTTCAGTCTGATCACCAAGTAAGTACTAGAGGTAAATCAGAATGGCAGTTAAAAATATCTATTATGAAGTTTGCCCAATTTTACGCAGGGCTATATAACCTGTCTGGGGACACCAACCAACACCAACCCAGTCCCCAAAATATTACTTCCTTCCTAGACGGAGTGACTCTCCCTCGACTTTCCAACGAACAGGCGGCTGCACTGACCAACCCAATTGAAGCATCTGAAGTATCAAAGGCTCTACACGATACGCCCAGACACAAAGCCCCAGGCCCAGACGGCTTCTCAACCCACTACTACAGGGTTTTTGAGGACCAGCTACTCCCCCATCTCACGGCCCTATTCAACCACATTCTAGAGTCGGGGGAGATACCCCCAGAAATGTTGGAAGCCACCATTATTACGCTCCCTAAACCAGGCAAAACTACTGATACATGCGCACACTACCGCCCAATCTCACTCCTCAACGCTGACACAAAATTGTTCGCCAAGACCCTTGCAAACAGAATACGCCCTACACTAGCTCAATTAGTATCCCCAGAACAATCAGGGTTTGTCCCGGGGCGACAAGTAGAAGATAACACCAGACGAGCCCTTGACGTAATGGAACTCATGATTAGAGATCGGTCACAGGGCTTAATAATGGCCTTAGACGCAGAAAAGGCCTTTGACAGACTCCACTGGGGTTACATGACAGAGGTCCTGCGTAGGTTCAACTTCCCGACAAAATTCCTAGCTGGGCTCTTATCCCTCTACTCATTCCCCCAAGCCACAGTCATGAACTCTGGTTTCATTTCCAGCAGATTCACCCTATCGAACGGCACAAGACAGGGATGCCCCCTATCGCCCCTCATTTTTATCCTGGCACTGGAGCCCCTGCTCCATAAAATCAGGACTAACCCCTGCATCCTAGGCGCCCCCTCCCCGACAGGCCCGCAAAAAATGGCAGTGTTCGCTGACGACATCCTTCTCTTCCTAACAAACCCTCCGGACTCCCTACCCGCCCTCCTGGATCTACTACGGGACTACGGCCAGGTCTCGTACTACAAAAATAATGTAGCGAAAACACAGGTACTCCCGCTGAATATGCCCAGTTCCCAACTCACGACCCTACGAACGTTATACCCCTTTGAATGGAGGAAGGATACCATTTCCTATCTAGGCACACAACTAGCACCCTCCAAACAGCTCCTCATAAAACATAACCACGGGCGACTCACAGCAAAAATAGAGCAGGTGCTGGAGGGCTGGGGAAGCAAAAACGGACACACATCCTGGTTGGGGCGCATAAACGCCGTGAAAATGATTATACTACCGCAAGTATTATTTCTATTCAGGGCCCTACCCATCAGTTTACCAAACTACACCCTCCGAGCATTTCAGCGACTCATCAACGCACACATATGGAGGAAAAAAACACCCAGAGTCTCACTAGCAAATATTAGCACAGCCATGGGGGGCGGCGGGGTGGGTGTGCCACACATAACCAAATACTACCTAGCAACAAACATATCTCAGACGGCGCGCCTCCTCTCCACCTCGAATTGCCCACTGTGGCACCAACTGGAAAGTGCTGTCTGTGCGCCTTACTCCCTTAGGGACCTGGTCTGGATCCCAGCCAAGGCCCAACCTCGACTCACGAACCCTCTCACGACAACCAAGCTGTCCCTGCAGCTATGGCTGAGATGGGCCCCAAAAATGCTTAGTGTAAAGATAGAGACCCTGGCCCCACTGACAAGTCTCCAGCACCACACACATGACCTGGATCTGGGCGAGTGGGTGGACAGGGGGCTGACGCAGATAACTCACCTCTATGGAGCAAATGGGCTCCTAGCGTTCCCGGACCTCCAAAGCCAATACCACCTACCAAACAGCGAAATATTCACATATTTACGCATAAAACATATCTTAGGGGCCACCGGCAAGGAAAGGACACCAACACAACCCCAAAACCACTTTGACTTGCTATGCCAAGGTCAAAAAACCCCCAAAAAACCACTCTCCCTGTGTTACCATAGGCTGCTAGACATAGATAGACCGGCCAAACAATCATACATGCTCAAATGGGAAAGAGAATTGAACTGCGAACTCGAGCATGGGAAGTGGATAGGGGCCATGACTCTGGTTAAACGGGCGACAAAGTGCTTGGACCATGTAGAAGCAGCCTACAAGATGTGGATGCAGTGGTACTACACGCCACACAGATTGGCCCAAATATACCCAGGGGTGCAGAATAGATGTTGGCGTTGCAGCCAACAAGGGGGAAACACGAGCCACATATTCTGGTACTGCCCGGCACTCAGCCAATACTGGCAACACATCCAAGACATAATTAAATCCAAACTAGGAAAACAATTACCACTCAAACCCGAACACTATCTGCTCCACATGCTACCCCGAGACTTTACAGCCTATGAAGCAGTGCTGACTACCCACATCACCTTAGCAGCTAAAACGTGCATAGCCGCCTTGTGGAAAACAATGACAGTACCTGACATAAAAACAGTACTCGCCAAAATAAGCCTCACCCAACAGTACGAGCAGATGGCACATACAATAGGTGGCACATTAGAACACTACAACAGGACATGGTCCAAGTGGTGATGCCTGGGTGAAGGACGAATTACGCCCCACCTAGCTGACAAACTACGCCCCACCTAGCCTCCAAGCACGAGAGCATCTCACCCCCTTTCCCCCCCCCCCGTACTACACCCTTATCCCAGTTCACCCCCCCCCATACACAAAATAAGGGCTTACGTTGCCCTACCGAGCCTTAAAATATGAGATGATGAGCAGGTGAATTAGTTCCCAGCCTACAAGACACGACACTACACAAATAAACAAACAACACACAAAGGTGATACGAACCCGGTTGCTAACCATCGGGCCCACCCCAAAGAAGAGTGGAGGATACAGGTGGGAGGCTGACCACCGGAGGCCAGGGAGAAGCCACTTAGAGGCATGATAACACACACCAGAAAGCATGCCCAGTCTACCGGGTACTAAAATCAAGGCACTACTCACCACCTGTAACAAAAGCATGATTGTTGCTTGAAACAACACTCTGTACCATTACTACGAGGATGTATTGTAAAATGCCATTGTACAATGTTATCACTATATACTCTCTGTTATGCAATATGTATGAAACGTAAAAGGTAGTTTAAAGTGTCAATCCGAAACCTTTTCATCTCAATAAAAATGAAACATTTAAAAAAAAATAAATATCCCTCTCTGTCTCATTACAAATATCTTTGCCAGAGGCTCAAGGAAGCAAGCTGAAGGATCAGTGTAGGACCTGCTTATGGGGTGCTGCCTTGACTTTGGGAAAAAAGTTAGGCCCAAGAATTTTTTAATCACAGTCAACCAATGAAAAGGGGGCAGGGTCATACGGGAGATGTTTTGTCATCACCAATGACATGCATGCCCCCTCTCAAAGTGAGCGTGTTGGTTCAATACTTTCCCAGGGCAACCCATGGGCAGAGCCCTGCTGAACAGCCCTGTATTTGTTCTACTCAGCGCAAGCAAATTTATTAACATGATTGCGCTGTTTGCCTTCATTGTCATTTTAGCTATTTTCTCAACTAGTAGATTATCTAACTCTTCAATTTGTCCTGGGGGCCTATAAATCACACCTACACGAGTTACTGTGTGATTACCAAATTCTAACGTAGCCCAAACGGACTCTATGTTTGCCTCGCTAACTTTTATTAGGCTAGATTTTATGCTATCCTTCACATACAAGGCCACCCCTCCCCCTTTCTTGCCTTCCCTATCTTTCCTATATAAAGAGTACCCTGGTATTGCTATGTCCCAGTCATTTTTCTCATTGTACCATGTCTCAGTAACAGCGTACCATGTCTCAGTAACTTGTCTCTGGTGTCTCCATAAATGGGATACCAGAGGACAAAAGGGCCAGGAAAGCATATTGTGCATGTGTTTGTTTCAAATGTTTTTATTGGGTTTTTCAAATATATTTTCAAACAATATAACAATAAACATATTGATAATACATAAGATTGATAACAATAAGTCTATAAAATTATTAATAATATAATGAAAATAAAATAATGCAAAAAAACGAAATAAAAATAAATAAATAAATGTAATAATAAAGCTAAAATACAACGGGGCGAAAATAATAAATAGAAAAAGAAATTAAACAATAACATAATTTTATATATATAATCATCCAGAAAAGGTTACATAGTTTTAGTCATTTAATATATCCTATTTAAAAAATGAAAAACATTATTACAATATTAACAGAATTTACTTACTTGTGCATGTGTTTGGAACCTGCTTGTGGGATTGGGTGTGTAGAGTGAGCTGATAGTGGTGTGGTGTTTTGTGTAAATAGGTTGGTTTCAGTTGTGTTGTGTTTATGGTCTAATAGTGTGGCTATAGGCTGGAGTGTGTGTAGAGGGAGCAAAGTGTCCATAGGGGCTGTAATGTATGTGTGTATAGGTAATGTATATGCTGGGCCGGACTGGGGATACAAAGCAGCCCTAGAAAAAAAAATTATGCCATCCCCGATGACAGATGATTGAGTAATATATCTATCTATCTATATCTATCTATATATATATATATATATATATATATTTTGCTTTTTCTAATATAAAATATTGGCCCTTTCAGAGTAAAACGTTTAATTATACAGTAAGCATACTCGCATGCAGACACAGACAATCTCACTGACATCTCAATGACACACACAAGCTCATTCATACACAGCCTGATAGACAAACAATCTCACTGATATACATCAGCTCATTGACATAAAAACACAAGCTCACTCCAGGGCTGGACTGGCCCACCGGGATACCGGGAAATTTCCCGGTGGGCAGTCGGCACCTGGGGCCGGGCAGCCAACTGGCTCACCTGCGGCCGCAGAGGGAGTTCCTTTGGCGGCCGCAGGGTTTGCTGGCTGTTCTTGCGGCCGCAGGGGGAGCTGGCTGTTGTGTCTCCCCTGCGCGCCGCTTAATGAGACCGGGGCCGGAATATGACGTCATATTCCGGCTCCCAGCCTCACTGTGCGGCGCGCAAGGGAGGGGGAGCAGAGACACAACAGCCAGCTCCCCCTGCGGCTGCAAGAACAGCCAGCAAACCCTGCGGCCGCCAAAGGAGCTACCTCTGCGGCCGCCAGAAGAGCGCCCTACAGGTAGAAATTGTGTATGTGTGTATGTGTGTCTGTGTCATTTGTGTGTGTGTCTGTCTGTCTTGCTGTGTGTGAGTGTCTGGTGTGTGTGTGTCTGTCTGTGTCAGCAATGTGTGTCTGTGTCATTGTTTGTGTCTCTGTGTCATAGTGTGTGTGTCACTGTCTGTCATGGTGTGTCTGTGTCTGTCTGTGTCATTGTGTGTGTCTATGTGTCATGGTGTGTGTGTCACTGTCTGTCATGGTGTGTGCGTCTGTCTGTGTCATGCAATGTGTGTCTGTGTCATGGTGTGTGTGTGTGTTTGTCTGTGTCATGTAATGTGTGTCTGTCTGTGTCACGGTGTGTGTGTGTCTGTGTCACGGTCTCTCTGTGTCGTGGTGTGTGTGTCTGTGTGTCACGGTCTGTCCGTGTTATGGTGTGTGTGTGTCAAGGTGTGTGTGTCTTTTTTAAGGTGTGTGTCTGTCATGGTGTGTGTGTGTCCGTCTGTGTCATGGTGTGTCTGTCTGTCATGGTGTGTGTGTGTTTCTGTCTGTGTCATGGTCTGTCTGTGTCATGGTGTGTGTCTGTCATGGTATGTGTGTGTGTATGTGTGTTTTTACTCACCTTTTTTTTTTTTCTCCACGTCATGCTGGTCCCCCTTCGTCTGGCCCTGCCTCTACGGCTGAGATCATCAAGCTTGATGATCTCAGCCAATCCGCACTGACACAGGAAGGACCTCTAGTGACCGTCTGAATGTCTGTCACTAGGAAGTGTTTACATTGAAAAGCCTGCAGGGACAGGCTATAGACACCAGTACCACTACATTAAGCTGTGTGTGTGTGTGTGTGCGCGCGCGCGCGCGCGCTTGTGTGTGTGTGCCTGCTACTGAGTGAGCTTGTGTTTTTATGTCAATAACCTTATGTATGAGGCTGTGTATCAATCAGCTTGTGTCAGTGAGATTGTCTGTGTATGCATGTGAGTATGCTTACAGTATAATTAAAAATTTTACTTTGAAAGGACCAATATTTTATATTGGAAAAAGCTATATTATATTATATATATATATATATATATATATATATATAATATTGCCAGAGATAGCACTCCAAGGACTAATATAAAATATAACTTTTATTACCTCCACTAAAACAACACAAGGTCAACGTTTCAGCTTGATCCCCTCAAGCTTTCGTCAGGAGATGTCCTGACAAAAGCTTGAGGGGATCAAGCTGAAACATTGACCTTGTGTTGTTTTAGTGGAGGTAATAAAAGTTATATTTTATATTAGTCCTTGGAGTGCTATCTCTGGCAATATTTTTTGCATTTTTGGCTGACAAGCACCGGGCATTGAATATTGAATTGGTGGAGTGCAAGATCCGTTTGGTTTTATATATATATATATATATATATATCTCAATCATCTAGGGTTGCAAGACATAGCCTTACATATTACATGCGACAATATATGGCGCAATGACTTATGGGGCTGGCATATATTTTTTTTCCAGGGCTGCTTTGGAATCCCCAGTCCGGCCCTGGCTCACTCACTAGCAGGCACACACATGCAAGCAAGCTCATTCACTAGCAGACGCACACACACACACACACACACACACACACACAGCTTAATGTAGTGGTACTGGTGTCTATAACATGTCCCTACAGGCTTTCAAGGTAAACACTGACTTTTCAGAGAAAAGGCAGTGTTTACATTGCTTCAAAGTGACACTGCTAGTGACAGTCACTCAGACAGTCACTAGAGGTGCTTCCTGTGTCAGTGCACCTACATTCAGGGCCTCCACACTCTGGAGGCGCTGAATGTTCCCCATAGAGATACATTGATTCAATGCATCTCTATGAGGAGATGCTGATTGGTGTAGCGTTTTGCAGCCAATCCTATGGCAAAGCATTGGATTGGCTGAGAAGAAGCTTGATGATCTCAGCCATAGAGGCAGGGCCAGTCGAGGGGAGATCAGCACGCTGCGTGGGGGAAAAAAAGGTGAGCAAAAACACTATTTTTAAACACATATATACACCATGACAGACACAGAAACACACATATACCATGACAGATACACACCCCATTACAGACACACACACACACCATGACAGACCGTGACACAGACAGACCCACACACACACCATGGCACAGACAGACACACACACCATGACACACACACATATACCATGACACACACACCATGACACAGACACACACCTCATGACACACACCTCATGACACACACAGACACACACACACCATACAGACACACAGCATGACACAGACAGACACACACACCATGACACAGACAGACACACACCCCATGACGGACAGACACACACACCATGACAGACAGACACACACCATGACAGACAGACACACACACCATGACGGACAGACACACACACACACCATGACAGACAGACACACACACACACAGACACACACACCATGACAGATGGACAGACACACACCATGACAGACAGACACACACACCATACACACACACACCATGACACAGACAGACAGATACACACAACAACACAGACAGACAGACACATACCATAACAGATAGACAAACTCACACTGACACACATTACTTCTACCTGCCAGGGGGTCGTGCAGTGTAGACGGTTGTCTGTGCTGGGGGACTTGCGCTGGCTCTGCTCTCCCGTCCTCACGCACTGCTGAATGAGACCGGCTGCGGTCTCATTAAGCTGCACGCTGGAGAGCAGAGCCAGCGCAGCTCCCCCAGCGGTTGCCAGCACAAGTCCCCCAGCGGCCGCCAGCACAAGTCCCTCAGCGGCCGCCAGCACAAGTCCCCCAGCACACCCAGCTGTTTGCCCGGCCCCAGGTGCCGACGGCCCACCGGGAATTTTCCCGGTATCCCGGTGGTCCAGTTCGGCCCTGTGTATATGTAGGGGTTATAAAGTGAGTGTGTTTAGGGTATGTAGCTGGTGTTTGCTTACAGGGGTTCTAGAGTGTGCATAGGAGATCCAGAGTGCATATATCAGAAATGAAATGCAAGTGGTGCAGTGTATGTGCCTATAGTGGATCTTTTGTGTGTGTAGGGGATCTAGTGTGTGTGTAGAGGACCCAGTGTGTACACGTGACATTTAGTGTTTCTGTGAGTGTGATCTAGTGAGTGTGTCAGGAATATAATGTGTGCAAGGGTGCAGGTGAGTGGTTCAGTATGTGTGTGTAAGAGAGATAGAGTGTGTTTGTTGGGTGCAGTGTGTGTGTGTACAGAGGGTACAGTGTGTGTATGAGGGGTGCAGTGTGTGTGTGGGGTGCAATGTGTGTGAATTTGGTGGGAGTTATAGTATGGGGTGGGGGGGGGCAGATTAAAGCAATATATATATTTTTTTATTATTGAAAATATATACTTTATATCCCCCCTTCCTTACTTACTTTTGCTAAGGAAGGGGGGATATCGCTTATTAAAGGGGTGATGCTATGGTGGTCTTAGTGGGGAAGGTACTCTAGCCTGCAGCTCCTGGGGCTAGAGTTCATTATCGTGAGATTGGAGCATTGCCATGGTAACGGCGGCCAGGCTCTGACCTCGCGAGAGGAACCTATTGGAGCTACAGGCTAGAGCTCCTGGGTCCTCTCCTCTCTACCTGCCCTCTCCCTGCCTGCTGCCCAGCAAAGTGTCAGTGGGCTGGTGAGGGAGATCTTTGATCTGCTCACTGATTGGTAATGGCACAAAGCATGGGTGGCGCTTAGCTAGCACGGGCCCTGCATAGTTTTGGTAGCGGAGATCCTCTGATCTCCCCTGCCAACAGGTGTCCATGGCGATCATGGCCCACTAGACATTGCCCAGATAACCTCATGGCCAGTCCGGGCCTGGCAGCCATACCTCCCCTGTCTGTGACTGACACAGCTTGTGTGAAAAAAATATTGTTCAATTTTCAATCAGATGTTACTTACTTTAAAAGTACTTATCACCTGTTCTGTAAATTTAACTTTAATTACATGCAGGAGGCTCCTCCAGCCTTCAGCAATCTTTTAACAGAGCAGGAGATCAGAAATTCTAAACTAAACAGACTTTACAATAAAGGAAGTGAAAACATTAGATCACTTTAAAGGAAGTGTTTAGGAAGGCTGTGTAAGTCACATGCTTTGATGGGTCTCGGTGTTAGTATAACCCAGCCCAAAACCCTGTGCAGATGCGACAGAAAGTTGCTAGTATTTCAGCTTTTGAGAGGCCATATTACAAGGCTTTTGGTTTTGCAGTCATCTTGAAAAAATCCACCACTGGCCCGCTGTTCCAAAGAGCACCTTGCCACCTTTATGGGCTAGTAGCCTCCTTTGTGAGGACCAGGCTAACCCCACCGGGGTCCAAACGGGGACTGTAGCAGGGGCCTCAAAAGATGAGGATCAGAGGGCTGGTGCAATGCAAAGGGAGGGAGTGGCCGTCTCCACCACTTGGTCATCAGGCCATGCCCCAGGCTTATGGAGACTCAATCCTTGAACCAAAAGGCCCATCCCAACCTCTACGTGGTGGAGAATGATTCCATGACTTTAACCCCTTGGGTAAATTGCAGCATGACATGTACATTTATCAGTAAATCTTTGAAAGAGCAATATCACCATGCGTCCATTTTGGCAGTCAGGACCTGTTCCCCTTTTTGTTTAACTTTTGGCTGATTATTAAAGGGATACTATAGGCAATGAACAAAGAGGCTGCAGGGGCATGATTTATATACCAAACCTGCATCAAACTAAATTTGTTTTGGTGCCTACAGTATCCCATTGATGTCTTTGTGGGTTATGCATAGCATTGAGCAGATACTACTACTACCTACACTTTTACACGCACTATACACAAACACAAACTGACAAACATACTTAAAAATACATACATACAGACAACAGACATGCACTCAGACATTTAACACACTCCTGCACATGTGCACACACTATACTCACTCACACTTTATGAGTGTGTGTACATACAATATTTGTGTGCCTACTGGCGCTCGAGATTTAAATCTGGCCCTGGCTGCAAGTGGTAATGTTGTAGTTTATATTTACAAGGCATAGACAATTAGGAAATAACTTCAGTTATAGCTGAATATATATATATATACAGGTCTAAAACATGAATAGCCTATATAGGACAGGTAATGACTGACAGAACCCTTTAAAATGGAGACACATCTATAGCATAACTACTAAGTGAAAACGTTGATGACTGCTTTTTTATATCTGACAATCTCAATATATTTTTTTATATCTATTAGTATCATCTTATGCCAGGGCATTGCATGAAACTTTCCCAGTGTTCCAGAGTGTACTCAATATACCAGCTTATTTGTTACTGTGGAGCACTTATACCTTTGTCAGCGCTTTTGGTGGGGTAAGCCAAGTCTTATCCAGGACATGTTTGGGCACGTGGTCTCTCAGCTTCCAGAGATAGTTGTACTGCATGATGCCAATGAAATCTTTGTTTTTATTATTGGGAGGCTCATTCCGGTTGATAAAACCCTGAATAAACCTAGAAAAAAGAAAGAGAAATTTACTATAAATGACATCATTACTGATACTAACATAACCTTCAGGACCTCCAGTACATGGCTCTTCCATCTCCAATTCCACATTATTGACAGAGAAATAATCCAAGACTCCCATTACGCTGTATTTCTTTATTCTGTAAAATGAATACAAAGTAACATTCGGATCTCGTATGTTTTTTTTTTGTTTTGTTTTTTTTGTCAAGCCTTTGCCAACACCCTTATTGGGATGAAATTATAATAATTTTAATTTATCAAAGTCTTGGAATTTTTTTTCTGTTATTAATGTAACTGTGTTACAGCACTGACACCCAGATAAGTTGCCAAACTGAAATAATAGTCAGAACTGGGTGTCAAACTCATCTAAAATGGTATGCCTACTTACAATAAAGAGGTCCAGGGCACTCCTGACACCATAGCCACTACATAGTGCTGTAGTGGGGATTTATGCTTGGAGTGGTTTTTTTCTTTTATAGTGGGTATGGTGCTTTGAGAATTATTATTTTTTGGAGGGAGGGGACAAGTAATACCTCAACTAGCTCTACTCAAATTCTTACCCTCAAAAGTCCCCAAGGATAGTGATAGTATTCTCATACATTATTCCTATAATTGCATGCTCAATCATTCCAAGACATTGGAAATTGACTTTAATGCCAATCTTACAGCAAATTATTGACACAGTAGAGAAAAAACATGCAAACTGGTAATCAGGCCTGTGGTTTACCAAAATGAAGGTCTGGCAGACTGCAAGGGTCTTTTGGGCTTTGAAGATGCGTGGCTTCCGTGGCATAGGTTTATTGATAATTTATCTTGTATTGTAAAACTACATATGTGCTATACTTTGGTCCTGGTTAGGTGTAATTCATCATAATTTCCTGATTATTTAGACTAATAAAACATATTTTCTAGTATGATGATTGAAAGGTACATTTTATTTATTGATCATTTGAACTTACTTCCGGATAACCTGGGCTGCCCACTTTCTTTTTTTGGCTGATTTACGTGCCAATACTCCCCGCCAGCACGACTCCAACTTAATAGCTAAAAAAATAAGGTGGTAGGATTGGTTTGAGCAGGTCAGATCCACATATTGTACATTTCCACAAACTTGCATGAAAAACTGGCTATGCTATCATAAAAAAAGAAACAAAAACAAAAACATGAAAAAGAAATGGCAAAAATATCTACACAGTACATTTTATTTCTTATGTAGTACTATATTTAGATGCTTTCTAGCATATATATAAGGCCTTCTTCAAGAGGTAAGTACTTCCTTTTCTGTTCTGGAACTGTAATTTCTACAATTTGTTGCCCGCAAAAACACTAAAGAAGGGATTACTGGACTGAGTAGCACAGCAGACATGAGTAAGAAGAAAGCATACTTACCTCTGTAACACTTTTATGTCTAGAGCAATGTCATTGTATTGGAAAAATCTCTCTGAGATCGAAATGTTGCACAGCTTGAGAAAGATCTTTCTGAGATTGAAACATTGCACAGCTTGAGAAAGATCTCTCTGAGATCGAAATGTTGCACAGGTTGAGAAAGATCTTTCTGAGATCGAAACGTTGCACAGCTTGAGAAAGATCTCTCTGAGATCGAAACGTTGCACAGCTTGAGAAAGATCAGCTTGAGAAAGATCTCTGTGAGATCAAACGTTGCACAGCTTGAGAAAGATCTCTCTGAGATCGAAATGTTGCACAGCTTGATAAAGATCTCTCTGAGATCAAACGTTGCACAGCTTGAGAAAGATCTCTCTGAGATCGAAATGTTGCACAGCTTGAGAAAGACCTCTCTGAGATCAAACGTTGCACAGCTTGAGAAAGATCTCTCTGAGATCAAACGTTGCACAGCTTGAGAAAGATCTCTCTGAGATCGAAACGTTGCACAGCTTGATAAAGATCTCTCTGAGATCGAAACGTTGCACAGCTTGAGAAAGATCTCTGTGAGATCAAACATTGCACAGCTTGAGAAAGATCTCTGAGATCGAAACGTTGCACAGCTTGCAAAAGATCTCTCTGAGATCGAAACATTGCACAGCTTGAGAAAGATCTCTCTGAGATCGAAACGTTGCACAGCTTGAGAAAGATCTCTCTGAGATCGAAACGTTGCACAGCTTGAGAAAGATCTCTCTGAGATCGAAACGTTGCACAGCTTGAGAAAGATCTCTCTGAGATCGAAACGTTGCACAGCTTGCAAAAGATCTCTCTGAGATCGAAACATTGCCCAGCTTGAGAAAGAGATCTCTGTGAGATCAAACGTTGCACAGCTTGAGAAAGATCTCTCTGAGATCGAAACGTTGCACAGCTTGAGAAATATCTTTCTGAGATCAAAACATTGCGCAGCTTGAGAAAGATCTCTCTGAGATCGAAACGTTGCACAGCTTGCAAAAGATCTCTCTGAGATCGAAACGTTGTACAGCTTGAGAAATATCTTTCTGAGATCGAAACGTTGCACTTGTTTCTTATAAATCTGCTGTTGAATTGAATCCTGAGTGCCTGGACCACATCTGTGTTCAAATAGAGCAAAGTCATTGTCATGTGATGCTCTAAATGTGCTAATTGACACTCAGGCAACTGCAGAAAAGTGCACTTCCACACATTTTAGGCATTTGATACATCTTGGCCTAAATTATCATCTGTACATTTTATTTTTCAGCTTTGTGCCTCTTAACCCTTTCTCCAGTATTCCACAACATGATCAATTTCTCAGAAATTTTACACATGCACTTCAATGTGGCTTATGGTTTTTATATATTTATGCCAGATAATAAAACTAGCTAGTAATAACACAATTCTATTAATAATGGGCTATTTTAAATTGATAATTGACTTGCAAAATATTTGTGTTAAAAAAAGTTAATTTAGAAAACAAATATTCTATTTTGTAATATACTTCATGTGAAACTATGGACAGAAGGTGAACTGCTAGAAAGGGAATTGCTTGTAAATATGTGTGTGTGTAACATGTGTGTGTATATGTGTGTATATATATATATATATATATATATATATATACACTAAATCCAATATGCTTGCACTCCTGGTGATAATCACGATATTGCCCGGTGCTGATCCAGCAAAATTAGTAGAAATCCCAGTAAACGGAAAGCACTCCAGGGTCTTTGAGGTATGGTAAAATTTAACTTTTAATTCATATTAAAAAATAATAAAACATCAATATATTTATATAAACAACAATGCAATATTCTGACAATCTATAATAGATAAAGACCATATTGGTCGAAACATTGATTTTTTTCATGCAAATTTAATAAAAAAATTTCTTTCACAAAGTGCTCTCATTTCTACTTTGGTTTGTATATAAATATATATTAGCTCCATTTAGTCTCACAACCCTCCAAAATATTGCTATCCCTCCACAAACAATGACTATGACTATTCTGACCCCATCCCAACTAGTGTAGTGTTGCCAATTGCCGAGGTCCCGAAGTTCCAAAAATACAGAATTTCCGAAGTGTCGAATTGCCGAAGTTCTGAAGTGCCGAAGTTGCCGAAGCACAGTATTGCCTAAGTACTAATATACTTACCCAGTGGAAGAAGAAGAATGTTACACCGTATACAAGTTTAAGTAAAAAGTATACAAACATAGCCAGGGTTCAGCTGGGGGCATTTGCAACACTTACAGCGGTGGGTGGGGGCCCTAAATTAGAATGAGGGGGGAACCTAATGTCCTCCCCTCTGGCCCCCACCCCTGAGCGGTGGGTGGGGGCCCTAAATACTAATTGGGGGGGACCTAATGTCCTGCCCCCTGGCCCCCACCCTTGAGCGGTGGGTGGGGGCCCTAAATTAGAATGAAGGGGGGGACCTAATGTCCTCCCCCTGGCCCCCTCCCCTAAGCGGTGGGTGGGGGCCCTAAATTAGAATGAGGGGGGGTACCTAATGTCCTCCCCCATGGCCCCCACCCCTGAGCGGTGGGTGGGGACCCTAAATACTAATTGGGGGGGGACCTAATGTCCTTCCCCCTGGCCCCCACCCCTGAGCGGCGGGTGGGGCCCTAAATAAATAATTACCCCCCCTTCCCCAGGTGACTAGGGGTCCCCAAACCCCTAGTCACCCTCCTCCCCCCAAAAATTAACCCCTACCTACCCCCCTCACCCTAAAAATAATAAGTAGGGACCATATAACTAAGTACCTGTAAAATAATAAAACTTACCATTTCATGTTTTCTTTCTTCTAAAATCTTTTTTCAGCCCCAAAAAAGGCCAAATAAAAAGCCATAATAACCGACGCACTTAAAAAAAAAGAAAAGAGTGCAAAAAAAATAATTATTCTTTACCCATGAAGGGCTCCGCGCAGACTGAGCTCTGCAGGGCGGGGGAAGGCTTATTAAGCCTTCCCCCGCCCTGCAATTAGGCTCAGAGTACTCTGATTGGTGGGTTTAAGCCATCCAATCAGAGTGCTCTGACAGGTAAATGAAGAGACTGACAGGTAAGTCTCTAAATTTACCTGTCACAGCACTCTGATTGGTTGGCTTGAAACTCTGTGTCATTTTACACAGTGTGGGAAAGTTCTTTGGAATTTTCCCACACTGTGTAATTTGACTCATAACTCTCTGATTGGTGGATTAAGAAACCACAGGCTGCTCAATGTTTACTAGACATGCCCCTACTCGCGGTATAGCGAGTAGGGGTATAATTTACTAATACTAAGTAATCTTTACTTAGTATTTGTAAATTTGGCTGAAAGACCAATTTAGGTCTTTCAGCCTTTTGGTAGATAACTCTCTAATAACATGGGAATTAGGGAGTTATCTACCGAGCGGCTGCAAGAGAAGTTCCGAAGTGTCGAAGTGCTGAAGTTACCGACGTTCCAAAGTGTTGAAGTGCCGAAGTGTCGAATTGCCGAAGTCATGAATTTCGGAATGCTGAACCGAACCAAAATTTTTTCCCATGCACATGCCTAATAAACAGTTCATATACATTTCAAATATATTTATTAATTTACATAAACATACTGTATTCTATTATATCACTGTCCAACTCAAGTATTTTGGTCTGTAGCTGTAGCTCACACCTTGCTTATAAAAAATCTTACACCCTCATTTAGATTTGATTGTAAATATAAAAGTTATTTTAGAGTTTTATGGTTTCTCACTTGCATGTCGATGTATCAGTCACTATGAGCTGTTTAAAGATTCATGAGTAATCCCACAAGCGAACATTGTTGCTATTTAAGTTTTCATATCCTTCCCTCATTCCCTCATGTGTGCAGTTTTATTATTCATACTATCACTTCTCACCATTACCCGTAGTATATTCTGAGCCGAGATATTCTATCTGCCTGATACTAGTGCTCTTAGTGTTCTGAGACCCAAAATGTCTTTTGCGATCCTGACTGTCCATTCATCCTGCCATTCAACATATTTGCTCTTTTGGTACCACAAATTAAGTAAAAAAATGGAGCCCAAGTTAAACTAAAAATGAAAGCACAAGGTCAGTCCAGCTGACCTCGAGGCTTTGGTGGATGGTGTTATATAACATTATGTCAAGCCAAATAGAAGGCTGGTTAGGACCAACTCAAATGGCAGTTAAAACAGTACCTAGAGACAAATTCTTGATTGTATCAATTCCAATTATAACTGCACACTCACTAAGAATGACATTATAGCCAGACAGAGAAAAAAAAGAAGAAATCATGAATTCCAAAAGGGGGACAGGACAGACTCTCCATGACAGACCTCGTAAGCCCAGTTATCTACAATGTCTGTAGCACAATGAACCTTGTTAGATGGACTAAGTCAGTAGTAAATGGAAGGTGAGAAATGTGTGTGAACTACATATACTGAGAGGTAATGTCTCATTGCTGGCAGGGATTATCTAATGGCTGGCAGGTGTATTTTGTGGTTGGGTAGATGTATGTCATAGTAGGTGATAGTATTTAAATGTTGGGAGAGGGTATGGCTTACTAGGTGGAAGTGTCTACTTACTCGGCTGAACTATCTTATTGCCAGGATGGAGAGCCTAATAAGAGCATAGAAATGCAGGGACATACTATCATTGAAGCATCATCAAGGTGGCGTATTTGCCATTTGCAACCTGAGGATGCATCCCAGCAAGATGGTTTGGTTTTCGCAGATTTACAATACGTCTGGACTGGAGAAATTTTCCTCATAAATGAATCATACTATTTCATATTCAGTAGGTATATTGAAGGCATCCATGTTTCCCGAAGAATTTTCCAAACTATTAGAAGAATTGCACGACACTCTACTCAAAATACCCACGGAACAATTTTCTATGGAAAGTCCCCCGTCAATTACATTTAAATCTAAATCAAATAGTACAATCCAACACCAACACATTAAAAAAAAGAAATCTAAATTGCGATTGCCCATAAATGCATACATTAATAAATGTTATAGGTTATAATGTACAGATTCATAGTAATGTATAAACAATAATATGCAAATTATTCTGAATGGTAAGAAAATATCAAAAGTACACAGTGATGTTAAAATATATGTACTGCACAAATGTGCTAATACGTAACATACAGGCAGACATGCAAAAATAACAGTACCTGCTTTCTTCTGTTTCAGAAAAGCTCTTTTTCCTAAACACCCTTTGTATTTGGCCTGGATTTTTGAAACTAAAAGCACAAACAAAATATGCTAATTTAGAATATTAACATATTTTTATGGATGCATTTCAGGTCCCCTGATTAACATATATAGAATTAGAAAGCAAGGTCATACCCTTGAATTCATTAACATTATATGCAGGATAAGTAGCAGGAACACTTTATTATAGATACATTTATTTCTAGACTTATATTGGATGGAGTAGAAGACAATTTGTGTGAAGATCCACATTTTTACTGTTCTAATTTTGTATCCACAGTGATTGTCGAATAAAGTTTTTTTAACCTGCGCAGGCTCAGTCTCTGCAAGGAGTGTGCTAGGTGTGACCATGAACACGCTGATTCAAACATCAAATATCCACGTCACCCATGCTGATGTCCACTTATATACTAAGTTAGAAAAGCTGCATTTATGTTTAATAGTTCATATAATGTTAGCAGTAAAAATATGTATTGCCCGTAACTGGAGAATTAAAGGTAAACCATTATGGCAGAAATATTACGACAAATTGATTTTCAATATAGAATGGAGGTTGCTTTTATTATGAAAGATATCAATTGGATAAATACATGGAAATCTGGGCTCCGTGCAGGCAATATAGAACTAATTATAACTCCTTGGTGGAATTACACTCCTCTCTCTTCTTTTATCACCTCAATACCAGGACATAGTATGATAGTGGCTGAATGAAAGATTAGTTATCTTTTCTTTTCATATAGAGAATGCAGTGGACCTATCACAATATGTCATTGAAGTTTTACTGTTTTTTTTTAAAAACGATTTAACAATTGTAAATGATTGTAAATCTTTAGCTTAGTAATTTTATAACTTGGAAAAAGAAACGTGTTGTCACGTTTTGTTATATTTTGTATGCTGTTACCACTGTCAAAAAATCTTTTCAATAAAAATAAAAAATAGCTTCATTTACATTTGTTTGATGGATTGAAAAGAAAAGACCCCTTGAAGGTTTAAATTTCAGTATATCCCAGGTGCACATTTTAATGAAATGTTCTGCACCCAACTATGATTTAGGGTCAGGGTTACAGGAGGTGTACCTTCCTTTAATAGCGCAAACAAAACATTGATGAGACTGAAATGTACTCTTTAATTTGCTAAAATTATAATCTCATACATAAAATATAATGTGCATAAGCATAATTCTTAAATATTCAATATTTTTATATTGAGGGATAATGTTTCCTGCTGTGTGCGTTTAAAATAGAAATAGTACTCACATCATAAATGAGAAAAGGGCATTCAACCGCATCATAGACAATGCACCAAATACTATGCATCCTTTAAACCACTCATCTTCATCTACAAAGCTCATTACAACAGAACTATTGCTAAAGCAAATGTATATATTCAATGTCATCTTGATATCTCTAATCAGCATGCAATGGTTAATATGCTTTAAAAAGACAAAAATAGGATGTCAGACTCCATTGGAGGAGTACAGCTTTGGTACTCCTTGTCTGCAGACATATCAGGAGACCATGCTATCTGTCTATACTGCTGTAAGATTTATGTCACAAATTTCTTAGGTTGATATCTGTATCTATATAAATTTAAGATCTCTATGCAGTGACAAGAGATTATGCACAATCAGTATTCCAGAATGACTGACAAGATACAATATAATTAGTCGATACAAGAAAATGAAGGCTAAATTATTTTACATTACCCAGCTGATGCTTTTTTATTTCAAAAGAATCCACAGTGGCAAATAATGTGCGAGGAAAACGTATAAACAGCTTTGTTCTAAAAAAACAAAAATAAAACAATATTTAGATGGCAGGCTAGAGAATGTAGTTTATGCAATAAACAATGTTTTTATTAAACTGTAGGAGTTGTGCCTACTGCATCTAACCAACCAGCAGAGAATTTAGAGACCAAGGTAGTGAATAACTTCAACTGGGATCGATGTCACATTATTGCAAACATAAAAATTCTAAGTACGTTAAAAAATACCAGATAGAGATCACACAGATATTAAGATATTAGAGCAACCATGAATATTGAAGATTTGATTAACCAATCTATTTTCACTACAGGGCCCAATCTATTTTATTAGTATAGGGGCCAAAATTTCCACACGCCACTGGTGAAAGTTTATTCTTGTGAATCACAAAGCATGTAGTGGCGAGTAACTTTTAAGGTTGGTTAGTAGCGTAGTACTTGACATTTTAAGCCTGTATTAGCACATAATACATATCATAAGAATTTCATTAAAAAAAAAAAAAAAAGTTGAAATAGACTTTATTTGCTTTAGCTTTCTTTACAAAAAAAATATTGTCTTTCTTTTTAGCACTGTGTACTAGATTGTAGTTATAGTATTCTCAAAATACTATATAATGCCAAGAGGGTTATCAGCTACACTTCACTGATGTGGCCCAAAAAAGACCGAAACAATAGTCTGGGGCTGCTGTATCTCTTGTGCAGAGAAAACTTGCTGGCATTTTGGTTCTGGACTGCCCGTACAGATGGGATTAGTCTGATATGCTTCAGATTTGTTCTCTCTGTAATGGCACAAGTGAGCAAAAACTATTTTGAGACCTCAGCGGGGATTTACCAAAGGGCAAGCTACTGAGTTTTTCTAAATTTTTTCCGTTTTCTCATAATACTAGTTTACATGTCACATTCACACAGTTTTTTACCTGATAACCTTTTTACCTGATATTTGTTTGCAAATATGAAATTAAACTGATAATTGGACACTAATGCTCCGCATAACGTAATTAACAGATTTGTTAACTTGGAGCTGCACTTATTGTTTTGGATAAGAATTACCTTCCTAGTTTATATTCATTGGATTGGTAACCAAGATGCTTCACCAGTCTTTCTACTCCTTCCCGAGCAGGACCATTCCAGTTGGGCCAAGTTTCTGGACATAATGATTTGTATCTAAAGGATAAATAATGTGATTAGGCAACATATGTTGTTAGCAATATGGCTAAAATTATAAATTGATCTCCTCTCATGCATTTAAGATCCCTGGAGTCCTGTAAAACAAGTTGTTTGGTTGGGATATCCAATAACCGGACCACATTGCAGATCTGTGATCGAGGTACAGAGGTACAATAGGACAGGCACCAAATGCATGGCAAAGGCATCTGGTTCTACTAAATATTTTCTCTCCAGAGGGCATAGATGTGGTGAAAGCCATGACTGAGTGTCTCTCACAAGACATCTGCCCAGAGCCCTGTTCACAATAACCAAAGAGCCCCATCAGTTTGTACGTGTCTGGCAGTGTTTGTGTTTGTGTGTGTTTGTCAGTGAGTATCCTTATATTTGTGTTTCTGTGAATATGTATATCTGTGTCACACATAAAATGTTACCTCTGCAAGAATATCTCGTACTTCCTGCGGTAAGCGAATCCTGCTCTTCTGACCCTTAAGTGCTCCATCAGACCCAGGTATTTGACCTGATGACAGATCACTACATCATCAAACTTTCCTGTTACCAACAAGCAAAACAGAAATTCTACAGTTAGCATTTTACTCTTGGATCTGAAGTAACTCACTTAATGTTACTTGTTATGGTTATATAAACACACACAATACTGTTGAGCACAATAATTGGAAAAAAGAGAAGATATGTAATGGAAAATTGGTATTGAAGAGGGCCATTTAGAGAAGACTCATAAGGTAAGACAGTGATTGGTAGATATGGAGCAATTGGCAAGATACGATTGAAGTTATAATAAGAGAATAATCAAGCTTGTGAAGTACTAATTGGTGACATGCTTGTGTTAAACAACCTTTCTTTATATTAAGGTTTTCTTAAGACCATAGTGTAGTTTTGTATTAATTTTCCTTAGGCTGGCATACTGTCTTGCATTGTCTTTTCACATATTGACTTACCACTATATCATGTAAGAAAAGCATTCTCATACTTTAAAGGGACACTATAGTCACCAGAACAACTAGAGCTTATTTCATTTGTTCTAGTAAGTATAATCAATCCCTTCAGGCTTTTTGCTTTAAACACTGTCTTTTCAGAGAAAATGCAGTGCTTACATTACAGCCTAGTAATACCTCCACTGGTCACTGTTCAGATGGCTTCCTGGGGCAGTGCAGACACTGAACTTTCCTCATGGAGATGTATTGATTCAATGCATCTCTATGAGGAGATGCTGATTGGCCAGGGCTATGTTTGGCTTGTGCTGGCTCTGCCCCTGATCTGCCTCCTTGAGAGTCCCATCCAATGGAAAGCATGTCTATTGGCTCAGAGAACAACATCTCATGATGTCAGCCAAGCAAGATGGGGCTAGATGGTGGTTTTGATAGGGTCAGGAATACATGTTTGTGTTCCTGACGTTATAGTGTTCCTCTAATGGTGCTCTGTCTTCATATCACTATTTAAGTGTTACATACACATACAATTGTTATGACTGTGCCATAATTTCATTAAAATTCCAACACAAACAAAATATATAATAGACAAAGTAAGGAATACTTTATCCTATATTGAAAGCCTAAGTCCTTGCTAGAAGGAAATGTTGGGAAATGCTTTATGCATCAATGGAGTTGGTCTATGGATGATCCTGAAGGTATTGGGCAGATTGGGCAGCACTGATGTTCAGCATCTCCACACCGTGCATGAAGGCACTGAACGTTCCTCATAGAGGTGCATTGATTCAATGCATCTCTATGAGGAGACTTTGATTGGTGCAGTGTCTTGCCACACATGAGAGATTGCTTCCCAATGCCTTCCTATGGAAAAGCATTGGATTGTTTGAGATCATCAAGTCTGATGATCTCAGCAAAGAGGGTATTGGGGGGCAGAGCCTGCCATGAGGAGAACAGCACCGCGCTAGTAACAGGTCAGTAAAATCATCTATTTCATATAAAATTAAGAAAGGGAGTGGGGTGGGAGATTATGCTGGTTTAGTGACAAACTGCACTATGTATTGTTCTCGACCCCCAAGGCCAAAAGTAGCCTAAAATCTCATGATTATATAATGTTTGCAATTTATAATTTCACTATTTCCAGTTATCAAGTAGCTATAAAAGTGAGTACCGGTACTTTATGTCCATACAAAATATAAATTGGATGCATAAACACAAGTCATTGTTTTCATTTGTCCTCACCTGCCTGTTTGGCATTATTTGGTTTGATACATCTGATGTATGATGGTTCCTTTGACATTAAGATTTCTATTAGGCTTGATAGACTGTTCTTGAACTGTGTGGTTACCTTGGATTAATACAGACAGTAAGAGGATATATAATAAGTATTGGCAATATTTAGAGTTATTTGTGTGCTCACATCTAATTAAAACATTTGCCGTGGCCTAGCTTAGTGAGATGTAGAAGCCTCATTTATTGTTTTTTTTTTTTTTTTCTTACTATGCCACCTGTCTGCTTATGGGTCTATTTAAAGGTACACTATAGGCACTGTAAGTGCTTCATCTCTGGCACTTTTCTCCATTTAGAGTTAAACCGTTTTTAATATTTAATGTTAATCTAGAGTACCCAGCAGATTTTCCCTCTGTGCTATTTTAAGCAAAAATAGGTATGTGTGATTGGCTGAAGGTGTAAGTTTCGATGTAAAATAGATTAGTGAATGTGATATGTCATCCCATTCACAAGGGTTGCCGCATCTCTGAGTAAAAAAAAAATTAGCAAGAAAAGGGGGAATGTTCCAGTCGTGATTCTGATTTTTGAAATCATGCAATGAGATGTAACCCTGGTGCTGTACTTTTCCCAATCTTAAACAATAAGTCCCAAAAGATAAACAATAGTCCAGACAAACATGGGTAATCCTCAAATAAGTCACAGAGAAAAACAGAAAAATGAAAAAATGCACTTTTCTTAGTAAAAAAAATCTATGTAGACTATAAATACATGGCATCAAACTGTCATGGCAGCCATCATAATTACTCCAGGTTGTACAGGTATGACACATCATACAAACTACATGGTACGTTGAAGTGGCATAGGTTTTCAAGTACAGTGCCTTGCAAAAGTATTCACCCCCCTTGGCATTTTTGTTCGTGTTTTGTTGCCTCACAACCTGGAATTAACATGGATTGTTTGAGGATTTGCATCATTTAATTTACAGAACATGCCTACAACTTTGAAGAATTTTTTTTTTTTTTTATTGTGAAGCAAACAACAAATAGGACAAAATAACAGAAAAGGTAAATGTGCATAACTATTCACCCCCCTAAAGTCAATACTTTGTAGAGCCACCTTTTGCTGCAATCACAGCTCCAAGATGCTTTGGATAAGTCTCTATGAGCTTGCCACATCTTACCACTGGGATTTTGCAAATTTCTCCTTGCAAAACTTCTCCAGCTCCTTCAAGTTGGATGGTTTGCGCTTGTGAACAACAATCTTTAAGTCTGACCACAGATTTTCTATTGGATTGAGGTCTGGGCTTTGACTAGACCATTCCAACACATTAACATGTTTCCCCTTAAACCACTCAAGTGTTGCTTTAGCAGTGTATTTGGGGTCATTGTCCTGCTGGAAGGTGAACCTCCGTCCTAGCCTCAAATCATTCACAGAGTGGTACAGGTTTTGCTCAAGAATTTCGCTGTATTTAACACCATCCATCTTTCCCTCAACTGTAACCAATTTCCCAGTCCTGGCTGCTGAAAAACATCCCCGCAGCATGATGCTGCCACCCCCATGTTTCACTGTGGGGATGGTGTTCGTTGGGTGATGTGATGTGTTGGGTTTGCGCCAGATATAGCATTTTCTTTGATGGCCGAAAAGTTACATTTTAGTCTCATCAGACCAGAGCCCCTTCCTCCATACATTTTGGGAGTCTCCCACATGCCTTTTCGCAAACTCAAAACGTGCCATTTAGTTTTTTGCCGAAAGTAATGGATTTCTTCTGGCCACTTTGCCATAAAGCTCAACTCTATGGAGCGTACGGCTTATTGTCGTCCTATGTGCAGATACTCTAGTCTCTGCTGTGGAACTCTGCAGCTCCTGCAGGGTTACCTTAGGTCTCTATGATTAATGCCCTCCTTGCCCGGTCTGTGAGTTTTTGTGGGCGGCCGTCTTTTGGCAGGTTTGCTGTTGTGCCATGTTCTTTCCATTTGGTTATGATAGATTTGATGGTGCTCCTGGGGATCATGAAAGATTTGGATATTTTTTTATAACCTAACCCTGACTTGTACTTCTCAACAACATTGTCCCTTACTTGTTTGGAGAGTTCCTTGGTCTTCGTGGCAGTGTTTGGTTAGTGGTGCCTCTTGTCTTAGTTGCAGCCCCTGGGGCCTTTCAAAAAAGGTGTGTATATGTAATGACAGATCATGTGACACTTAGATTGCACACAGGTGGACATCATTTCACTAATTATGTGACTTCTAAAGGTAATTGGTTGCACCAGAGCTTTTTATGGGCTTCATAACAAAGGGGGTGAATACATACGCACATGCCAATTTTCTGTTTTCTATTTCTAAAAAATAGTTTTATGTATATATTTTTCTCTTTTCACTTCACCAACTTCGACTATTGTGTTCTGATCCATGACATACAATTCAGATTAATAAAACATTGAACTTAAGGCTGTAATGTAACAAAATAGTTAAAAAGTCAAGGGGGTGAATACTTTTGCAAGGCACTGTATAAGCAGCAAACTTAAGCAGAAAATTAGAAGAACAAAAAATGAAAAAAAGAGAGATCACCTGTCTGGCAGCTGCAGGTAGTACTGTTTTTCGCTATATATATTTTTCCATTTTTTTTCTAGTTTTTTGCCTAAGTTTGCTGCTTATACTTGAAAACCTATACCACTTCAACACACCATGTATCATCATACCTGTACAACCTGCAGTAATTATAAGGGCTGCCATGACAGTTTGATGGCATGTACTTATAGTCTACATATATTTTTCTATTAATAAAAGTGCACTTTTTTCACATTTTTCTTTTTCTCTGTGACTTATTTGAGGATTACCCATGTTTGTGAGGACTATTGTTTATCTTTGTAAAGTGTAAGCTATATGATTTGTATGGCTAGAATCTCTGCCTTAGCCATACCTACACTAAGGACCAGTATGGGGCTGGCCAGGGACCCTTATTTTGTGTTAAACTGCTCCAAACTAGTTTAACACTGAATGGAGGGATGGTATCAGAGGACTACAGGCACTATAACCAATTAAATGAAATGATCATAATGCCTACAGTGTACCTTTACTTATTAATTCGGACTGATTTACTTGCTATTCAATTACCATTTTACTGCTTTCAATTTGGTTGATAACAAATTTCACCTGAACTAAATATACCAGAATTGGGACAAATTGTATTGGAAGAATTTGCACTTGCAATTTTGGCATTTTACTGAATAGAAATCTAAGGCTAAATACACAAAATGCACTCTTTTCTAATGACTCCATACAAACACACAAATACAATGGTGCATGAACACTATATAAAAAAAATACATGTAAATACATAGCTACATACAAGGTATATGTAATATGTCCTTAAAGAAGTATTCCAGGAACCATAACAACCTATGAAGCTATCATAGGTAAAGGTACAGTTAGCTACTCTGTCACTGTCTCCCTTTAACGGCAGATATTTTCAACTTGCTGCAGCTATACTGTAAGTCTACCACCATGTAAGTCTACCTGTCTATACAAGTACAATCACCACTACTTCTGACTGTCTCTCATTTCTCTAGTGGAGTCTGTGCCATAGATGTTCTAGCTTCAGTCAAGTAAAAATATGGAAACAAGAGAAGCCTATTAGATCCTTGCCAATTCATTCCATTCTAGTCTCTCCACAGTGGTGGGGGTTCTACAGTATAATGAATGATGCGTGGTGGTTTTGGTGGGCAAGTGATGAAGTGCTCCTACTCCTGCTAGCTTGTACAGCAGCTTTAATCATGTCTTTCCGAGCAGAATACCAGAGAAGAAATCCAAAATGGCAATACAAGGACCTAAAATTCAAGACTGTATGCCAAAACCAAGACAGTTGGGAGTATGTGCAATTTCTGACTAATGCTAAATGACAAGTATCTTATAAATATTTGCTTATAAGGAGTGTTTGGGGAATGCTTAGGGTTGCCATTGACAATTATGAGAGTGTTAAGATTGTCTGTGATTTTAAACCACTTCATGGTTTGGTATGAGCTCACTACAGAAGCTGAAAATCCCAAGGATGTCCATATTGTGTAGTGAGCTGTTACCAAGTAAGGAAGAGCAGAAATTCATTTTTATTATCTGCCTGTCTATCTGTCTGTCAGCATGTATGTCTGTATGCTGCATGTTTATTGACCTTACGAGACCTTTCAAGAGTCCCAGATTGCTGTCGGTTGATCTCTGTAGTTGACATGTCAGTGACAACACTTGCCATCTGTTGGTCTCTGTATTGATTCTGTTGTTTAACCTCTTTTTATTGTTTATTGGATTTGGTCACCCCATTTCATGATTGATTCTTACTCTTTCATTGTCTAATTTATCTTATTATAGCATATCTTCTCTTCACTGCTTCTGATGTCTTTCTATATTCTGCTCTTTTTAAAATATATTTTGTAAAATGGCTGCTTACTGTCCTGCTTTTGACCCAATTTCCGTGGTATCACTAGATACCTCAATGAAACATCAACTAAAAAAAAATTAAAGAGAACATTTGTTATATTTTTGTTTTTGTACACTCACCGTCTCAGGTCTTTTCCTATTGTCCAATTCAGAGGCATGAAAACAGTCCCTTAAAATATAGTTTTTAGATTTTACCAGCACCTGTAAATGTTTAACAATATCAATCAAAAATAAGCAGTATGTTAGTAGATTACAGAAATCTTGCATATAATTTAATATTTATTTGATTATGGGACCCAGAAGATTCTAACAGACTGTGTACTATCTTTTCTTCCTCGTTCCACAGACTGTTCGATCATAAGCGCTGACTCTAAATGTCAGAAAGTCTCCTTTCTAAGAGTTAATCATGTTAGTATCGACCTATCACTTGCCAATTTAAACCCAGGTCTCCAATTATTTAAGGCTTCATTTTTGAGTCTCTACCTGGTCTGTGGCACTTGTGAACACGTGTTGCTTTTAACAGATGACCTGCTTTGTAGTATCCTGAATGATTCCTGACTTCTGACCTTGACTCTCATATCCCGACACTGCCCATTGTATTGCTGCATATTCTTGGATAGACCTCCTAGCTATTACCTCTGCTTATGGTAAATCTGTCGATACTATTTTAGGTCACTGTTTTACTCCTGCTTGCATATGCGAATGATGTCTCAGTTCTTGAATTTGCTCAAAATAAACGACAACACACACTTGTATTTATTTTTCATAGCGGCATTCATTTCCAGATTAACCTCCTTCGTTGATTGTTAAATATTGTCAAACTGTGGACACTTCAAAGCTTTTACTTTGGAAAACTTCAGCCATAAGTCATCATTCTCTGTACACTTTCAAACCACCTTCCTTACCGCTCAACTTTGTGACCTCATACTTTATGGCTAACCTCCTCTACAGCACATCCATCAAGCCTCTGTCCAGCTAAACCAGCATTGCTCTATACCAGAGTTGGATACCCAGGAAGAACTCTGCCTGAATTAATTATTGTGCATTTCTTGCCTTACTGCAGTGGGACTAATAATTATAATCCATTCGGGTTACTTCAAGCTTACCTAAATGCTGTCTAAATCTAAGCTTGACACCTTGTCTGTGCAAAAATCTCTAAAGTGAAAACCTTTTATATATTTATAAAGTTGTTGTGTCTGTATATTATTGCAAACTACAACACCATAATCACCAGAAGATATGATGCTAACACATAACTTTTTTGATTCAACTATGCTGGAGTAGTTACATCATTCATCATATATAATAAATGTGTTTGGCAAAGAGAACAGTTTGTTCTATTTTTATGGAATACTTTTCTTTACCTGCAATGTTCCAAGCCCTGCACTGCTAAGGTTCTTTCAGCAATTATAACTAACTGTGACCTCAATGTTATTCCCACTGATAGCATAGTTTGGTCGGCTCCCGATAAGCATTTTATTTTGAATCGGGTTAATAACCGTGGGTAAATACATTTCCCTGTGAAAAATATTGAGTTTTGAAAAATATTTAAAATTTATATTATACGTACCATTTAAAACATTGGATTTGGTGATTCAATGCCATTTATTGAATATATAATCCTCAACAGATGGCCTTGAAAATACTGACACAAAAAAACTGTTGATAAAAGCATTTTTTGACTATTTACCCTCTGGCAGCACTAGCAGCCAAATAATTAAAAATCCAGTATTACTCAATATGACCCCCACAGTAGTACAAGGGAGGCATAGTGTCACACCTGTGGTCAGGAGCTTAGTGCTATAATTAAAATGTACAGAGAGGACTTACTGTCCCATAGGCAACGTGTGGCAGCTAACAGTAATATTAATAAGGAGAACTATTGTCCCCCAACTCCTCAACCATTGGAGTGGGCAGAAGCTCTAATTACGATAACACATGGGGGACCACTCATTTTAATATTACAGATCCCGCTTGCTTACCACAGGTTGGAGCACAGTGGGGCGTAGTTATCTGGTGGGAGCACAAGGGGGAACCTGTACCAGGTCTAGAATTTCGGCTGCCACTAAATAAAATGATAAGTGTTTGGGTGATTTATTGGCCAACTAATTCTGAAAAGCAATCTACAAACGAAGAAATCTAATTGCCAATATGAAGTCAAGAAAGATTTTGTTCCCTTTTTTTGACATAATTGGCCATAGCTTCAAATTGGATTATGTGACTTCTGTTAGATAAACAGCATAAAAAGATGTGTTTTAACGGTTGAACTACTCTGAGTTAACTGCTTGAAACATATCCCACTGAAGCCAATGAGGGCACAGCTTAACTGAGTCATTTTGCCAAAAAAATAAATTCATCTTTATTGCCCCATTGCTAAGAGTTGTATAGGTGTTACCTAATTTACACAAAACTTAAACTTGTATTCCATTTAGAATATAATGACATGATTCCTGATATCACAGGTGATCTATCTTTACAAATGTGGAAAGACATTCCATGTAAACTTACCTCTTTCAGATTCCTATACAGCAAGTCATTATTTTTTTCTAAGAAGCCTAAACCAACAAAAATCAACAACTGTCAACACAAGGTTGCTTGAAAGCATATTAAAACATTGTAATGAAATATTATTTTCAGGTGCTAATCTTGTATTTTAATGTAATTGATATATTGGCATGAAATGTCAATTATACTTTATCAACTTATCTTCTTTATCAAGTGAAAGTGATGCACTAGATTTTATAACATGTAAACTTTTCCATAGATATTTCACACACTTCAAAGGACCACTAGAGGCACCCAGTCCACTTAGTCTCAATGATGTGGTCTGGGTGCAGTGGCCCTTTAGTTGTCCTGCAATGTATTTCTAGGTCCATGTGGGCCACGGTTCTGTCTTTTTTTCCTATAAATTAGCTTGTGGTTAATATACTATTATGGAACAGTAAAACTTGATTATTCATATAAGAATATGCACTCATATTGACTGAAAAACCATAAACAATTTACTCTCGCATGATGCTCTAAAACCTTTAATGGTTTATCTAACTGTTCTTACAGTTGAAAGAATATTTCTTTATATTGATGTTATATGAAATGAGTAGTGGATAGCTAAGTATTTTTTGATTTGCTGAGCCTATAGTTAGTGAATGTACTCACCCACAGCACAGTATGTAACTTCCCCAGCATAGTGGATAAGTCTGAAATCTATCCAATCTATTGTTTTTCTGGTACCTGAACCTGCGAGTTTGCGCCTGAGTATTGGAGAAATTAATGTTAACATAAATGTTATCCAGTAATTCTTAAGAAATAGGCAAAAACAACAACAACAAAAAAAAAAAAACATTTTAAAGAACTACCAAATTTGTACTATTATGTGTAGAAATCAGAAATATATGTTAGGCAAAAACACTTGGTCCACGTAGTCTTCCCACTTTGAAACATCTGACTAATTTGACTTGTTTCTGTTTCAGGATAGTATTAGTAGTAGCACACCTCAAGCATTCTCAATACACTATATTCAATTAATGGAGTTAGTCTTCGCTACTTCTACTGGATGACTGCTGAATTTTCTGCAAATCTGTATTTCCTCACATTACATCACAGCTTGCTTTTAATACATTAGTTTTACTACTTCTGCTGTGGCATCTTACTAGACAGCTATATACTCTATTAATTTACCCCAAGGCCAAAAGTTGCTTTTAACTCCTAAAACAGTAACTTCTGATTAGTGAAGATGATATTATAATAAATTAAATGCAGTCCACTTGTGCATTTAAGGGGTACAATGTGAGAAAAGCTCTCTCAATTTCTCTAAATTACAGCAACATGTGCGTTATTTATATAATGGATTTTTTTTGTTGTGTAAACCAACTGCAGTCACGTACAGAAGACTCAATTCTATTCCACAACTATACAAGGTACATGTGCATTTTCATTCCTTTCATGTGCCCAAACACAAATCTTTAATATTTATATCAAATAACACAAACAGACTGATTGTCTGGATCTTTTCAAAATATGCACGAGACCCCTTGCACTGATCAGTTATACAGTCTTTTACTCATACCTCCCAAGTGCCCCTGTTTAGGAGGGACAGTCACTATTTTTGGCCTGTAACAGAACCTCTCTCTCATGTCCTTCTCTATTTAATGTCCTTCTCTATTTCTGTTGTTGTGCACATGCTGTGTGCAATATGTGAATATTCTTAACAAGGAAATTTGATTTTTGTGCCACTGAATGTGAGTGTTGTCTCTTTTATTTATGGGGGCATGGTGACATAGGCTATGGACCAGTGTGCAGAGAGCTGAATCACTAGGCCTGTGAGCCAAAATGTCTTTGTAAAGACAGTTTTGGGACTACCCAGAGGAATTTATACCTGCCTGGAGCACAGGGAATATCTGCCTGTCTAGTGGGTAGAGGACACAACCTCACCATGAAAAATTGTGGTGGCAAAGCCGGGGCAGAAGGGACAGATGATGCAGCAAAACAGGTCTGGAGACCAGTGCAGACCAGTCTACCCTGTTGCTGTAACAGATTCCAATTAGATGTGTCTCTTTTTTGTCTTTCTAATGTCCCTTTTTTCTAATAGCTCCATATTGTTGATGTGTCTCCACAATACTCATAGTACTTTTTCTCTAAACTGCAATAAATATGTTTAGAAATTGTAAATAAGATATAACTAAATTAAATTGTAGTTCCATAAGTTGCTATTCGTTAGTCCTTTACATTTTCTCATAACAGCCTAGCCTACATGCCCCCCCCCCCACCTTCCCCAGTGTTCCTCTCTGTCCATTTGCAGTGATGAGAGGTATGTAAATTACTTACGTTAGGAAGTGGGGATGATCCCCAACCTTCTCCTCTAGTTTTGCTAAGAAACTGAGGTCTGTGGCTTCTCCAGGTCTTAAACATTCCTCATCCTACAAACAAGAGGACAGTGATGTGTTAGATTTGGTTGTGAGAGGGTGTCAATAATTTTTTAATCGGCAACACTGGTGGAACCTATATATAATTATCATATTGATTATGTATTTAAAAATATTTCATTTGATTTCAAGTATGTCCTTGCATGTAAACACAATGTAGGTACAACGTTATGTACTTAACATAAATAGAACATAGATAACCATCAACAGTTGTTTCAAGATTGAGCTGATTGGAGATATCCTCTGTCCATACTCCCACATCTGATGCTCGCCCCCAAGACTTCTCCAGGGCTGCACCTTTTCTGTGGAACTCCCTTTCCTTCTCCGTTAGACTTTCACCCAGTCTCCACTCCTTCAAAAAAATCTTTGAAAACACACTTCTTCAGGAAAGCGTATGAATTAACCCCTTAAGGACACATGACATGTGTGACATGTCATGATTCCCTTTTATTCCAGTCATTTGGTCCTTAACGGGTTAAACTTTTAGTGGATTTTCATTCCCCTCCCCACCATGACTCATCTCCTGCAACTGTCAAAAATAACCTACTAAGTTCTCAGTGATTACTTTTCTAGCAACCTATTTTATTACCCCTACTTATACCCTTTGTGTCACTATAACCCACTCCCTCTAGCATGTAAGCTCATTGAGAAGGGCCCTCAACCCCTCAGTTCCTGTGCGTCCATTTGTCTGGTTATAATTAAGTGTGTTAGTCCACCCATTGTACAGCGCTACGGAATTTGCTGGTGCTATATAAAATAGTGAAAAAACAATAATAATAATAGTGAGAGAAAGGCAATGGAGAGTACGGTGCTGGAAGTGGATCTTAGTTAACAGTGAACTATGGAAGGAGGACTAAGCATTTTGCTTGAGTAGTAGGGAAGCTTACTGCAGAAGTTATTATGACTCCGTCAAGATAAATGAAAAGTAATGCCATGGTGTGACACATGGTCACATTAATTAATCTTATAATTCGGATAAAAAGGAAAAAAGAAGAAAAAAAATGGTCAGGAATATCTTACTGTGCTTAATAAAGAATGAGCTGCTACAATAACACATTACAAGTGCTAGACCACTGTCTAGTGCTAAACCAAATTAAAACAAAACCATGATCTAGCACCCTATCCCTCAATAATTATGTGCTGCACAAAACCATATCTCTATGGTAGGGGGGGACAAGAAGACACTAAAGACCTTACTTAAAGTGCAATCTTGCACCGATAGTATTAATTTTTCTTATGCATACCATCTTTTATGAAAATTATCTATATTGCTGGAGGGTTTATAGGAGATAGCCTCAAATTCTTTTGTGTTGTAAATTTTAGCAATTACTTTTGCCATATAAGGAATTTGTTTGCTTTTCCACATCGCAGCAATGCACATTTTAGCCGCTATGAGTATATGAATAATCAGTGTCGCCTTATGTTGGGGAATTCCACAAGGGAGTATATGCAAAAGATAAGTGGCCGGTAGTAGTGGTATTTCATGCCCAGCCCTGTCTTTAATCAAACTTTTAATTGAATTCCAGTAAGCAGAAAGATATGTGCAACTTCAGAAAACATGGCTTATGGAGTCCATTTCCAAATTACATCTCAAACATACTGATGTTTTCCCTGCATACATATTAGAAAGGCGCTGGGGCGTTAAGTACCACCTCATCCAAATTTTACTCATAGCTTCAATATGGTCAAGACAATGCGTAGATTTTTTTTGTTACACTCAATGCTAATTGCCACTGAGCTGGGTCAATAGTGCAATTCAATTCCTTTTCCCATTTAAACATGTAGGGTAGTGATGTCCCGAACGGTTCACCGAACGGTTCGCGAACGGTTTGCCACGAACGGTTCGCCGCGGACTCATCATTGAGTAAACTTTGACCCTGTACCTCACAGTCAGCAGACACATTCCAGCCAATCAGCAGCAGACCCTCCCTCCCAGACCCAGGGGGAGGGAGGGTCTGCTTCTGATTTGCTGGAATGTGTCTGCTGACTGTGAGGTACAGGGTCAAAGTTTACTCAATGATGAGTCCGCGGCAAACCGTTCGTTGCGAACCATTCGGGACATCACTAATGTAGGGTAGTTTAATAGGCCTACCTGCCTCTATCAAGCTTTTGTAACATAATGATAGGAGTTTCGTCTGTTTCAGTTTTCCCATAGAAAATTTCCCAAAGCCACTTGTCTCTTCCTCTGTTATTCGGCCTAATACCATTAAAATCGTACAGTTGGAATATATGTTTGATACCCTTCTCTTCCCAATTACGCAAAAATAAATCTTCTGAGTAAAAAGATAGGCTCCCTATTGGAGCATACAACATAAATGTTTCTTTTTTCATCAATTTTGGTACCCATTCATTCCACATTTGTATAGAAAGACAAGTTGTAACTAACGGTTTAAACCCCCTAGGTTGTTCCCACTGCGTCATCTATATGAAATCCATCATCTGATAGGGGTTCAATATCCCCTGCTCTATTTTATACCATAAAGGTGTGTCCTTTTGACTTAACAAGCCAGCCATTTGTGTCAAAATTGAAGCCACATAATATTTACCAATATTGGGAACTCCTTATTCACCCTCCATTACCCCATAACACATCGATGTAAATGAAACCCTCTGTGGTTTTTTTTTCCCCCCAAATGTGGGCATTAATTAATTTCTGGAATCTATTTAGGATATGTTTGGGATTTAATATAGGTATCGTACAGAATAAAAACTAAATTTTAGGCAATAATATGATCTTCACCAAATTTATACGGCCTAACCAAGAAGTCCCCTAGCCACCCTTCCAAAAATGTTTGAGTTTCAGATAACAAGTTGCCAAAGTTGGCTTCCACCATCTTTTGTTTGGAAGTAGCCAATTGAATACCCAAGTACGTAAGTGTTTCCCTTCTCCATTCGAATGGGTTTAATGCAATTAATTGTTCCTTAATATTTCTTGGTAAATGTATCGATAAGACTTGCGTTTTGACAACATTATTCTTGTAAAAGGAAACATCCCCATATTTTTTAAGTAGTTTCATTATTGCTGGTAATGAACTAAGAGGTGATGTGTGATGAGGAGGAGGACATCGTCCGCAAATAAAACAATTTGTTGAGGATCCAATTGTGTTTCCAATCATTTTATTGCGTGGTGTTGCTTTATATGTCGAATGAATGGTTCTAAAGCCAAAATAAAGATCAAGGGTGAGAGAGGGCATCCTTGCCTCGACCTATTTGTTATAAAAACTTTCGTGACATAAACCCTGTAAGTAATATTTTCGCGGTCGATCATAATGATAATATTCCCTTCCTAAGTCTAGCTGGTATTTAAATTTTTTCTAATACCAAGGCCATGTACCGCCAATGTAAGCGGTCAAATGCCTTTTCAGCATCAAGAGCTAGTATTAATCCTTGTCTCTCTTCTCTTTTCATAATTTCTATTAAGTCTGAAAACTTTCTAGTATTATCCCCTACCTGTCTTCCTGGGACAAAACCTGCCTGTTCAGATGATACAAGCGCTGGTAATAAGGGTTTTATCCTTTGGGCCATAACTTTAGCAAATAGCTTTGTATCAGCATTAGGCATTAAGCAGTGATATCGGGCGAAGATTTGCTTGGTCTCCTTGATCTGCATGGTCTGGAAACCAGCTCCAGCAGGTAGGTTTTAAGCCGCAAACAATGGCGACAGCGGCGGTAGCACAGAGGTAGTACACAGCCTAATATCAGGCAGTAATATCAGGCACTATGTAATTCACAAGGGGGTCCACAGTCAACGGATGACGAGTCCACGGGTGTCCACGTCTATATCTCCTCTATGGGGAAAAGCACAAATAAAGCTCTGCCGTGCTTAATAGCAGCTCACGGCCTCCTCCGACACTGGGAAACGCTACATGCGTCTGCTCCCACACGTCGGAAGTCACATTCTAACTGAGCCCATTACACATGTCTGCTCTTGGAGGAATGTCTTTGAGTGATGAGTGATTTTTTTATTTTTTATATATATTCATCTAAGGCAGTTCGTGTACCACAGCCCTTGTCAAAAGAACTTAAAGTTTTAGTGTTGTCCAATATAAAAAATCTAAATAAATCTCCACACCACATTTGAGACATAGTAGTTTGGTTGTTTTTACAGGTGTGATAAAAGTGAAAATATAACTTTTGCGAACAATGGAGGAGATTACAACAGTGATGTATATGGAGGATCCTGTGAGGCGCTCCACAGAAAGAGCCTTTTCAGCTTAGAGCTTGATAAGGTTTGACAAAAGGCTTGATAAGGCTTGGTCAAGCTTTGTCAAGTGTAGGAAAAATACATAAGACAAAGTAGTCCCTACTATATCTTATAATATCTGTTAACTGGGTTGGAATTTCAGTGAAATTCCAACACAGTCTTCATGAGCATTTCATAAAGATTTTATTCTTTATTAAATGCTCATTTGTTTTGGTGATGGTGACAGAGACACTGTAAGAAGTCAGGGGTTATGCTTATTTTTTTTATAAATTACTTGAAAAAAAAGCAAACAAGCACTGCAAACAAAAAAGATCAAGCCTAAAGTATATTCCCATTGTTATATTTTATGGTTTCTTTTGACCAGTTTACGATTATTACCATTATGGCGATTATTCCTTTGTGCTTCTCTTCAATAAGGTCACAGATGATTTTGTTGTCAAAATACTGCACGGGCTCCCACTAATATCAAAGTGAAATGTAAAAAATAATAATTGAGTTTGTTTAAATTAGTATCCATATGATGATGCATGTCAAAAAAATGGTAACAACCCCTATGGGAAGAGATTGAAGTCAATTAATGTAAACATTTAAGGAATCATTCATATTTAATTTAAGTGGGGATCACCACAGTCTCATCGTTGAGGCAATTGTCCCTCTACCCCCTTGCCAATCATCTCATGCCTTAGAGTTGCTGAGTATTCTATTTAATAAAAACCTATTTACCATCAACAGATTTTGAATATTAATAGTTAAAAAAATAGATTTTTCTTCAAAAAATGCAAACAAATTTAAAACAGCGGTGGTTCCCAACCCAGTCTTCAAGTACCCCCTACCAGTGCACGATTTAGGGATTACCCTGTTGTGTCTCAAGTGTTTATTTTTATTTTTTTCTAAATCGACCTTAAACACAACAGAGTAATCCCTAAATCCTGGAATGTTAGGGGGTTCTTGAGGACTGAGTTGGGAACCACTGCTCCACAGCACTGCACAGACTCTTAGATCCTATGGTCCAAGCTCATGGTGGGTAGATATACTGTATATGGCCACATGCGATGTGGTTATACTTTCCAACCACTGCTCTGTAGATGGTTTTCTGAAGACATCATTGCTGCTATAGTTTACAGCTTTTATAAGCAGGCAAGTACCTCAATTCCTTCTGTTTCATATTCCTCTTGTTCAGCCTTCAATGTCATAGCAATAAAAAGCTGCTGAAGTTTTTCATTGCAGTAATTAATGCAGAACTGTTCAAAGCTACAAGACATGATCAGAGTTGAGTTTAAGACATTCAACATGAAATAAGTTTAAAACAATAACAATGATACTTGAATGAAATTGCATCATAGTTGTAACCCCATCAAACTAAACTCTATTTTTTTAGTTTAGATGCTCAGGTACAGTAAATAAAAATATTAATAAAACAAAATAATATCCTGTGTTGTCAGCATTTTACTTTGCATTGATGTTGAACCACAGTGCTTGAATTGAATGGTAAGACAAGACAGACAAGACAGACAAGAGAGACAAAACAGACCAGACAGACAGATTTACTTGCCTGTTTGTTTCAAACACTTCAAAGCCATAAATGTCCAGCAATCCAATCACAGTTTTCTTTGATGGGTCCTGTTTGTGGGTAATATAGTGTAAAATGGTTATATGTTCATTTACGTCATTGAGTAGATTCAAAACAAAAAGTAAATTTTAGTTATGGAAGCTGATAACAAGTTACCTCCAAATATGGGTTCCCTGGGCAAATATGTAATTATTTATTAAAATGTTTACATAAAATGCAACAAGGTACACAGCTGGCAGTCTGCATGTCAGAATATTCCTGCTTATATAGACTGCTGGGGTGTCATAACTAATTTAGGGCTGCCGACTTTCTTGCAAAAAATACTGGTCATGCTAATTTGCATAATTATACATGTATGAGTTCACTGGGCATGCCATCATCAGATGTTATATAAAATCACGGGGAGAGACAAAAATAACATTTGGAAGTGGAAAATTTACCTAAGTCACAGTGTGTCAATGTGTATACTGTGTACGTTTGTGTTAGTGCATATATACTGTGTCTGAATGTGTTTGTTATTGTGTATATAATTTGCATAGCAGTGTGTGCTAGGAACAGACAAGAGGTCACCCATTAAGACTGGAAGAAAGGCATTTTCACTTACAGCAGAACAAAGGCTCCTTTACAGTACCTAAACAGTCTGCCTTAACAGATTCTATCGATACCTTTACAAAAAAAAAACAGCATGGATGTTGCTGGCTGTTTGCTTGTTTGTTTTTGCAAAGACAAAATATGCAAGGATATAATTAATATACATGTAACAGGTTGCTGATCCAAGGAAAAATTTGATTGCTGTTATGATGGCAAATTTTTTTTTAAAATTCTGTGGCATAATTGAAAATTGCTACAAGTAGGGACCTCCTTTTTGCCTGGTTTTGGAGGAACAAACGAGAGGTAAATAATCTTAATAAAGAATTAAAAAACATATTGATCCTATTTTCTGTAACTTGCACAGTGAAAAAACACCAAAATTAAATGATAATAATAAAATCAGCATTTGGGGTAAAGACATGTGAACCGATATAAGCCTTGTCTTAGTTAGAGCATGAAGGGATGTTCAAATTACGGGCACCACTGGGAAGGAGGGTTGATACTATGTATATAGAAATAAAACAATGTATGAGTTAAGACTCCCATTGGTAATGATCATATTGAAAAAAGAGACCATATTCAGGATAAAAAAGACAGAACCTCCATCACATAGTGAACTAAGGAGACAGAAAGAAATAGTGGTAGATTATGTATAATAATGTATACTATCAAACAAGGCTTACACACACTCCTTAACTGTGTGTATAGCAGTTTGTCCATACTGTGTCTCAGTGTGTGTGTTAGTCTGTGTACATTGTGTATGTGCTATTGAGTGTGTATTGTGTCTGAGTGGGGGCTGTGTGTCATTGTGTGTACATAGCAATGTGTGTACCTGCCATATATAATAGTTGTGGATATCCTAGTTCTGTTTCTCTCACCATTCTCCAAAAAGTCTACTCTGCTGGTAAAACAGCGGACTGGTGGTAACCCTAATTAATCTGTATGTAAAGGTCAGGAGGAGAAACTCAGGAAAGGTACTATGACTGTGAGGGTTAACACACATGCCAGTGGGTGGTAACGTCTAGTAAGTGATGTATGCAGTATGATAACTCACCCAATGAATTTACAAGGAATTCCAAATGTAAAATGCAGCTAAATTCATTTACAAAATGTTTTTTACTCAATAAGTGCAAGTAAGCAGATTTGACCTTTGCTAGTTTTGGTACTTACAGATCAATCGTACTATCTGCACTTAATATAACAGGCAAATACACGGCTCACAGACAATCACAATTTAGCAATGGCACAAAACCCAGCACCCCACCACTAAGCTGGCCTGAATCCTGCTGTGACCATAAAAAACAGGTCCCAAAGGCATTTGTGATGAAATACTTCGTTTTTGCTTTACCTTATTGGCCAGGGAACCATTAATTTTCTTTACAAGCCAGTCAAAAGACCTTCCATACATGGCTTTGGCAAGAGCATCACGGGCATAATAAGCTAATTCAATGCTCAGAGGGCTGAGAACCTGCACACAAAATAGCACAAGAAAAACACAGTAATTAAGTTTCTGAAATAGCAGAAGCATAAAAAGACACAGACATTAAAACAAAACAACAAAAATGTATAGTAATGCATTAATTATGGAGTTTAGTTTGGGATCCCCCTTGGGTTTAAAGCAACACTTTCAACCCCCCCCCCCTCCCCCCACCCTCAACCCCCCTGGAAAAACGGGTGTTACATAAAGCTATAAGATAAGGCCAGGGACTAATAAGAGTATTTCTACGTGGGCTGAATGGTTCTTATCTGCCGTCACATTCTATGTGCACCCACTGAAGGAAGATGGCAGTGCCCATGAGAGACAGGTTCAGGTAAGTAGAGCTTACCTTTACTGCCCCCACCCCTCCCAGGCACCAGACCCTCCGCAACTTTGTCATCATTGGTGGTCTTTGCGAAGTCTGCAAAGTATCTTGACTGTGACAGTGCTGCTTTAAGTATTTGATTTAATTCTGGATGCGTATATGTTCTGTCACAAACACCACCACCCCCATGCGAGCACATGACTTGCTTTAGTGGGTGAAAGGGCTAAAAATAAATATCTGTTTGCCCTAGACCCAAAATAATAATAAAAAATTCCTCACCTATTCTCATCTAAAAGCTGCCAATCACAAGATAATTTATAAATGGGCCACTTACATCAACCAAATTATATGAAATAGTAAACTTGAGCATAACCAGAAAATTCTCTTCGGGGTGAACTATTTTTTACAAAAATAAAAATATTTTTCAGGACAGCCTAATTTCGGCCTTATGTAAGTTCGGCTCGGCACAATTTCTGCAACAAAAAAACTGAGTCCAGAAATGAATCAGGCCAACCAAAAATGCCTGACAATTGTCCCATCAGTGTACTGCGAAGTACAAACATAATATAAACTTTATGTATATAATTCCCAGGACCCTTGCCATTTGATTCACAAATAAAGTGAGAAAAAACAAGAGGAGCAGTAAGAATTAAATAAATCTATATACCCTCTTTCCCTGAAAATAAGGGTCTTATATAAATTTTTCCTCCGAAAAACGAACTAGGGCTTATTTTTGGGGGATGTCTTATTTTGAGGGAAAACTGTAGCAAGTATGTGCTAGAAAGCAGGTCTGCATTCAGGGGAATTGCCCCTTCACTAGGGCATGGAACCCCGCAAATCTATGTTCGGGGAAACTTTCCCAAACATAGATTAGCTTACTCGCGAAAGGAATCCCGCAAATCTAAGTTTGGGGAAATTTTCGCAAACTAGCGACTAGGGCTTATTTTCAGGCTAGGGCTTATGTTATGGGCACCCTCCCCCCCCTAACATATACATATAAATGTAGATTACATTTTCTGCTGCTCCTCCTCCTTTTGTAAATGTTTGTAAATGTTTCTCAAGCTCTCTCTGACAACTTATCTGATAAGGCCTACTAAGCATTACCTATTCTACATGCGGTCAGGTAGGACTGGTATACTTGTAGAGGGTATGAGAGAAGTTAATACAGGTGCTATTTAAACTTCCATAATAGCTGTCTGGTAAACAACTGCCATTCTCCATCTGCCAATGGTCTATAGCACCATGACCTAAAATTGACCACCACTTCCTGGAATCCAAGCCCCTCAATCAATGGCCATTTCTAGGGGCCATCAGGTCATTCAAACAATAGAAAGGAGCAAATGGCTATAAGGGAAGTCTTTTTGCATACCAGTAGCACCAAAGTCTTTACATTTATGTTGGACTTTGAATGTCATTCACTCTTATGTGTCAACGCGTACTCACTATTTTTATAAAATTGTTCAAATAACCACAACACACCATTATCCACATTTTATTTCATCTCAATTTCAGTGTTTTACCTTCAGATCATTTTTGCACCTAAATTACCTAATAACCTCACCCCAGCTAAGTACCTGCTGTAGCATGGGTGTTATTTAAGTTTTTGTGGTGAAGGGCACTGCTAGCGTTGCC
>OW240916.1:182721350-182928935 GCA_933207985.1 Pelobates cultripes | reverse complement strand
CTGATGGCCCATTTCTAAAAAATCTACTCCTTTCTTAAGAATACTAAGGGGATTGCTAGTATTAGAGGTCGTGGAGGTTGGGGTTTGTGAATTTGAGGGTACAATGCTCGAATCAGTATCGGACGAGGTGATGTAGTTCTCAGAATTATGTCTCAGTCGTCGGTTTGGAAATTTGTAAATGTTACCCGTTTGATAATCACGAGAGTCCCTAATAAATTTCTGATGTTTCCTGAATTTGATCGATTCCTGGTACCGGTCTAGGTTCAGTTAAAGTTTATTTTCTAGGTTAAGAAAATTGGGTTCACCTTTGAACTGATTTAATTTCTCAATTTCTTCTCCTATTTTCAGATTAGTACCCTCAAGTTTAGTTTTTTCAAAGGTACAAATGATTTCCATGAAGCTTCTAGAACAGGTACCTGCCGATAGTTCCCATTCTTTCATAAATTCAGGTTTACCCGTATAGGCTGTCGGTATGTTACGCACTCTTAAGCCTCTGGGGATCATCTCTTTTTTTATATAATTTTCGTGTGTATGCCCCTATGAACTGTAAATAGATAAAAGAGAATGTGATGTTATATATATGCAGGTTACTAGATTATTGTTTGAAATGTTTGTGTGTGAGCTGAAACTTTTGTGTCAGGTCAGCCCGGAAATGTAATTTCTTAATTCAGTATACTTAAAGAGTTTGTTAGTTTCCCTGGTTCATGTGGTACCATAGTGATTTATAGAGTGTGTGCTTTTCCTGTTTTTCATTTAGGATTTAATCCTTGTTTCTCTTCAGGTCGACTGAGCTATCATAACACGTTAGGCACGTTGTTTTGATGTGCTCTTTGATTCTCACATTTCCTTTATAATTTACATAAAATAATCTATAATCTAATTCCTGTTGCTGCTATTTTAAAAACATTTCTCATCCCTTTGCCCCTTTCTCTTTCAGAATATTACCAAATGTTGTCCATGATCTCATTTCCCACCTTAATTAGTGTAACACCATGCTTATTGGCCTGTAGAGTGCTCAGATTGCCCCTCTACAGTCCATGATGAACACCTCCCAGGTTCATCTACCCCCTACACTGGCTTCTTGTTTAATGTAGGATTCAGCTCAACGTTTCCATCCTTACTTTCAAGGTTCTCCTCTGCTTACATCTCCTCTCTCATTAACATACATGTTCCAGCCACACATCTTCAATTCTTTTGACTTCTCCAGGGTTGCCCTACCTTATGACATGTCCTCCTGCAATGTTTTCATTTCAGTGAGACAGCCACTAGAGTCTGGATTAACCCTCAGTGTAAACATAGCAGTTTCTCAGAAACTGCTATGTTTTCAGCTGCAGGGTTAAAACTAGAGGGACCTGGCACCAAGACCACTTCATTGAGCTGAAGTGGTCTGGGTGCCTATAGTGTTCCTTTAACTGATATCACCTCCTGAAGAGTTATAAGCCAATGTGGAGGTGGTCATCTTGTAACGCAGTTACATGCAGCCGCCGGCTGGCGAGAGAGAAAGGTAGACAGGTGAGAACCCAAAGGAGCTCTCTCTTGCAGGTTCCTCTCGCCATGGCAATGCTCCAGATCACAGGCTAGAGTTCACTCACCACTAGCACCACCAGGGATGGCAGCACGGCCCCCCTCTCAGGCTAAAGGTAAGAAGGGAGGGGGAGGGATATAATGTTTGTTTAAAAAATAAATAAATAAATATATATATATATATATATATATTATTTTAAAAAAACAACCAAATACATATATATTGGCATTAACCTGCCTACCTCCTCCCCCCCACACACACACATCAACCCTCACACAGCACCCTAACACACACATCACCCTGACACCGCACCCTAACACACACAGCACCCTCACTCACACACACAGCATCCTCACACAGCACCCTAATCCACACAGCACCATCTCACCCACACACACTGTAACCTCACACAAGGCACCCTCACACACACAGCACTCTCCCACAGCACCCTAACACACACATCATCCTGACACCGCACCCTAACACACACAGCACCCTCACTCACACACACAGCATCCTCACACAGCACCCTAAAACACACAGCACCTTCTCACCCACACACACACTGCACACCTCACACACAGCACCCTCACACACACACATACACACACACACACACACAGCACCCTCACACACAGCACATACACACACACACACACAGTACACCCCTCACACACACTACACCCTTCACACACACACTGCACACCTCACACATACACCCAGTAGCCCCCAAACACACTGCACCACTCTCTCTCACACACACACACACACACACACACTTCTAAACATATATGCATATATACTACAGAACCCCTCACACACATACTGCACCCCTAAACATTACATTCCAGACACACACTAGATAACTTACCCAACTCTGGATCATCTACACACATACACTCAATAGATCTCCTATACACACTCTGGGACCTTCAAACACACACTAGATCCCCTACACACACACATACACACACACCACCTACACACATACTACATTTCTGAAATACACACTCTGGATCCTCTATGCACACACTAGATTCCTTGTAAGCAAACACATACTACGTTCCATAAACACACACTCTCTACAACCCCATACACACACTTCATCACCTATACACACACACACTACAGCCTGTATGCACACACTCGCTACATCCCCTATACACACTATGCCCCCTATACACACACTCTCTACAGCACCTAGACACACATACATTAAAGTACACCACAACACAACATGACTGAAACCAACATATTAACACAAATCCACACCACAATCAGCTCACTCAACACACACACAATCCCATAAGCAGGCTCCAAACACATGCACAGTATTTTTTCCTGGCATTTTTGTCTCCAGGTATCCCATTTATAGAGACAACAGGACAAGTTTCAAGCAAACCCAATGCAAGCATGTTATTTAATTTGCTTGCACTGTGCAGAACAAATACAGGGCCTTTATCTCATGCTAGAGCTCTTCAGCAGAGCTCTGCACATGGTCTGCTCTGGAAGAGCATTGAACAAACTTGCTCACTTTGAGAGGGGGTGTCCCCATTTTCAGTGGGCCGCTGTGATTAACAAATGCCCAGGCCTAATTTTTTTCAAAGCGGGCCCTGCTAGGTGGAGCTACTGCCATTACTCCAGGGCCAAATTAAGAGCCCAGTGGGCGTGGTGCTGGCAATTATGATGGGCCTAATTACAGAATTGTATCGACTTAATACACTAAGACAGTTATACCTCCCAAGCGTCATGTATCTGATGTAGGTGGTGCTGGTGGGAAACTCACAGGATATTACTATCAGAAAACACATACCCTGTGATAATCTCTTGCTTTCATCTCTAAAGTAAATCCATATCCCCTAACAGCAGTCAGGTAGGAAATTCAAAAGAGGGGGTTACATGACACACAGGCGAAGATGCATTTTGCCGCCTTTCCTCCCCGCAAAAAAATGCATCTTCACCCGTGTGTCATGTAACCCCCTCTTTTGAATTTCTTACCCCCTTCAGTGTTTTATATCCTATCATTCGGATATCTTACTCCCTTTTCCTCCTTTGTCTGTCTTACACCTGCTTTGCTGTGTTTTATCTCCTCGTGTGTCTCTTGTGTTTTTATCCCCTTTCAGCCTCTCTGAGGTTCTCTTTGTGCCCCCCAGCATTCCTGCGCCTTTCAATATCCCCCTCCCCTTATCCCTTTCATTGTCCCATCTTCCCCTTCTGTGCCCTTTATTGTCCCTCCCTCCCCTTCTGTAACTCTTATTGCCCCCTCCCATCCTCTAACTCTTATTGCTCCCCTCCTGTAACTCTTATTGTCCCTCCCCTTCTGTAACTCTTATTGCCCCCCTCCTGCAACTCTTCTTGTCCCTTTCCCTCCTGTAACTCTTATTGCCCCCCCTGTAATTTCCCCCCCATAACTCTTCTTCTTGTACCCCCTCCTGTAACTTTTAATGTCCCCCACTTCCCTCCTACCTTTCATTGTGCCCCCTTCTTCTCTCTCCATGTAGAGAGGTACACGGTGGAGGATCCTGTTTCATATCCCGGTCTGACAGGAAGCAGTTTGTTGCATCTCCTGTCAGACCAGGTAGACCGCGGTCCGCCTGCTCGGCCACTCTACATGCAATGACCGACAGAAGAGGAACACTATGCAGGGTGCTCTCCTTCCACCACTCACCCGAGGATCTTGCCCCCCAGGCCGGTGCGCCCTAAGGCGGCCGCTTGAGCCGCCCTATGGTAGAGGCGACCCTGACAGCAGTGTCTGATGAAGCAGAATTTCGGCAGGTGGCGTCAAAGGGTGGTCCACTGACACGAATCACATAACTAGAACTGCCGAAAACGGCGAACATGCCCAAAAAGGGGGCGTGTCTACATGAAGAATTAGAGTGCATGTTTGTCTGCCGGCCAATCATGCAGGATGACTAAGCAGGAGCATACCATGCCGACAGCACCCTTAGCTTGGCATAAATGTGCTTAATGATGCACTTGCTCCACGCTTTCTAAGGACTGTCCCCTAGCACTTGCTGGTCTACTCCTCTCTAGAAGGCAGATGCTCCTGTTATACAGTCTGGGACAGAAGAAAGGGAACATGCCACAGTGTTACAGAGACTGAAGTCAGCACCTTAACTCATTTCATTTGTTAGTGAGTCCACACATGTTTTGTTCCCATACAACCCTCTTAAGTTTCCATACTTAAGCAAGAGTATGTGAAGAGTAGTGGGTAAAAAAAAAAGAACATTTTTTTTAAATTAAATTAATGGGCCTACTCCATGGGCTTGAGCCTGGAGCTGCAGCTACATCAGCCCCTATGTTAATTCGGTCTTGCGTTAAACCTGTCACTTTACACAGCTTTTACCAGTGATGGCTGCAGGGAAATTAAGCTCCTTCTAGAGAAGATCCCGCGTTTTCGCAGCATCCTTCATAGACCTAAAAGCTGTACTCTCATGCGAGAGTACAGCACTGATGTTGGCTCCTGGCAGATGAAGCACCAGAAGCTGAAGAGAAGCAGATAGAAGAGTATGGCAGCACTTGCAAAGAACAGGTTCACATAAGTAAAACTTACCTTTGCCTGCCCTCTAGCCACCAGACCCCTAGTGACAATGTCATATTATGCAAAGACCTCAGATGGTAACAGATCTGCTTTAAGGACCAATGGTGTTTCATGTCTCATCACAATCTTGACGTTTACGACTGCATGTTAGTATGGAAATGCTGCTAAATAATTATATAAATGAATATAATCAAAATACACTAAAATATATTTCTATGTGTATATTTAGGTATTATTTTTTACATAATTATGTGATTTTATTACTTATATCTTGAGGGTCCTGCCTTACAACCCAGGAAGAAATTTAAATTTGCAAGCCCCATATTTGACCCTATAACTTTCCAAAACTCCATAAAACCTGTACCTGGGGAGTACTGTTGTACTCGTGAGACACAACACAAATATGAGTGTTTTAGAGCAGTACATTTTAAAAGGATGATGATATCATCAGTGAAAATGCAGTTTGTGTGTGAAGAATGCAAAACAATTAAATAAAAACATTAACTTTGGCCAGAGTTTGCAACTAAGTGGCTACTAAAAAATAAATGGACATACCCCATTTTGAATACTCTGAGTTGTCATTTGAATTTTCATTTGTGGGCTGCTATACCGTCTCAAAGGCAACATAGGCCTATGTGTAAAAACTGAAATGGGGTAGGTCTTTATTTGAGTGCTTTCCAAAACACCATGAAACCTGTACATCCTTGTACGTGTGGGACATCAGAGCATACAAATATGTATGTTTTATTTCAGTAACATTATTATGACATTCACAGTTAAAATAACATGCAGAACAGAAAATAACTTCTTTGCTTTTTTTTTTAGATTGTATCCCTATTAAATTGTGTACCATATATACATATTTGATAAGAAATGAAAGATGTAAATTATGATTGAACAAATATATAGCTCAAATCCTAGGTTTTCTTTGGGTTTTTTTGGACAGAACTTTAAGAGTTTAAGGGCCAGTTCGTTCTTATGAAATTATTCCTGCTTACCGCCCTTACTGAATTTATTGTCATTATTAAAGCCAGTTTACTGCAAGATGCATTGCACTGTTACATGGGATCCACATATCTATAGTACACAGTTGCTCATACGATGTAATGAGACTGATTTTCCTTGAAGTTTTCTTTTCCCCAAGTGAAGCATACACCATTATCACAGTCACACTATTAGCATATCTTCCCCATAGCTGTTCAATGGCCTTTATTGTGCTCTATGAGCATTGTGAAACGTAGTCTATAAAATACCTTTAAATATCCATGTGACTGTTATTGCTAAATGGACATATACTGGAGAAGGAGAGAAAGTCTTCATTCCACCAGGCATAAAATGCAGGACGGGTTTTACGGCTGCCCTCTTTAAAAACCTATTTGGCTGCCAAAGCTAGTCTTTGATTCTTGTTGTGGAATGTCAAACCATCAGATCAGCTTCTCAGATCCTTAGCCCCCCCTTCTTTTATTCTCTCCATCACAAAAGCTCCCCCATAACAATTACCATGCTTGTGACGGATAACATTTTTTGTACTCCGTATAAAACGTTTTAACGCTGTACAATCCATTACACATATATTGCTGAATTGCCTTTGAGTAATTATTCATTAGAAAACATTTAATGTCGCTGCAGATTTCACACTGGGCAGTCTGCTGACAAAGACTTTGGGTAAGCCCATTACTGTGGGATCAACACTGCTTCTTATGCCCCGCTTTCTCTGTCTAAATCTGAGAAAGTGCAAGAAGGAAGAGCCCGCCCTTCACAAGGTGGGGAAAGAGTGGGGGGGGGGAGTAAATTGTGCAGTTAACGGTCAAAGCTCCCCCTGTGTGATCTGACACTCATTTCAAGATGATGTGGAACAATAGGGAATTGTTTCGAGCCTTCCTTTCTAGTTCGGTAATGATACAGGCAGAGGGAGACAGTTTAATATAAGGGGCAACTTATAGAGTACTATTCCACCTGCCAATTGGTTGCCTCTCTCTCAGCTTACACTTCTCCAGTGAACCTACCCTCCACCAAACTTAACGCAAAGAGACAGGTGAAAGTATTCATTAAAAGAACACCCTTCCTGGCGCCAAAATGAATCAATCCACTTCTAGACTCTTGATAGTTTGAAAGCACAGCTCTTTAACAACATTCTCTCTTGAGAAAATCTGAAGTAGGTTGTATTATATTTTTAGTCCTTTCAAAAAATGGAAGGATAATGGACAGAGGTTGATTAAGGCAAGCAATAATGGTATATTAAGTATAAGTTTACTAAAAAATAAGTTAGATTAGTGATGGGTAATAAAAATTAACCTGATTTCAAGAAATTATTTGTGATGCATGAATGCTTTTATAAAATAACATAATGATGAGTAACATGATAATATGTAAATAACACATTTTATTAAAGAAAAGCATTCACTATTCTGAAACTGATACTTCTCATTCCTCACACTAGTAAGCACTATTGGAGGACTGGGATGAGAAATGCAGCAGAGGTAAGTATCAGAGGCGTAACTAGAAACCACTGGGTTCCAGAGCGAAAATTGCCCTGAAGCCTCCCCATGTGTTGCATTTTTGCCCCCCAGCCCCCTGTGTGTCTCATTCTCTTCCCAGATCCTCTATGTATCTCATTATCCCCCTAGTCCCTCCATGTGTCTCATTCCCACCATGGGTCTGTCCCACCCTCCCCAGCCCCTTCATTTGTTCCCCCCCCCCCCAGCCCACCATGTGTCTCTCCCACCCCTCAACATTTCCATGTGTCTTTCCCACCACCCAGCCCCTTCATGTATCTCTCCAAACCTCCAGCCCTTCCAGGTGTCTCTCCCATCTCCCACCAGTCCCTCCATGTGTCTCGTCCACCCCTCTAGCCCCCCCATTATTCTCCTAAACCCCACAAGTCACTCCATGTGTCTCGCCACCCTCCAACCAGCCCCTATATGTGTCTGGCCCACCCCCACCACCCCTACATGTGTCTGGCCCACCCCCCACCAGCCCCTTCATGTGTCTGGCCCATCCCACACCAGTCCCTCCATGTGTCTCTCCCATCCTTCACCAGTCCCTCCATGTGTCTGTCCCATCCTCCACCAGTCCCTCCATGTGTCTCACCCACCCCCCTTAGTCCTCCATGTGTCTCGCAGCACAGATACCCAGTCACCCAGCACCCATGGGCCACGGGCAAGTGCGACTGTGCATCAGGTCTCAAGTTATGTAGGTGTGCCCATGGTCGCAGGGGTCGCAGCTGCGGCCGGGGCCCCTGGAGTGATGTGCCCAGTCACAGTTGCGACCCCTGCAACCGTAGTAGGTACACCACTGGTAAATATAAAACCTGTTTTGCATCATGGGACTCAATGAAAATTAATACTTAGCTTGTATTTTACTCAGAATAATATCTGTACTCAGATGTCTTTACCTGCAGCATTCTTCCGCATAAAATATGTAAAGGGACACTATAGTCACCCAGACCAATTCATCTCATTTAAGTAGCTGGGTGCAGTAGCCATGTCCTTTTAGCTCTGCAATGTAAAACAATATAGTTTTAGAAACAGCAATGTTTTTATTGCAAGGTTAAGTCCACCTATAGTGGCTGGCATACCGACAGCCACTATACGTGCTTTGGCTGCACTGACTAGGTAAAACTTTGTCATGTGACGTGGAAGCTCCCATAGAAAAGCATTGATTCAATGCTTTACTATGGAAAAGATTGAATGCATGTGGAGCTCGCTGTCCATGCGCATTAGGTCACTAATTCTTCTCTTTGAAAATTGGACCATCACAGAGGAGGTCATTCCCCCTCTGTGACATCACGGGAGGCAGAAAGGTGAGCAGCCGGGGAATCCTCAGTGCTAGAAAAAGCTAAGTAAAACTTTAATGTTTTAAATTTTAATGCAAACTGGTGGTAGGGACCTGTGTAGACATAGGGACAGGCACAATATAGTATTAGGAATCTTGGTTTGTATTCCTAATGCTATGGCATTCGGTTAAGGGAAGGGGATTCTATAGTGTTAGGAATACAAATCTGTATTCCTAATACTATAGTTCTCTCTGCCCCCCCCCCCATCCATTGTGCTCTCCCTTACCCCCCCCCAAAAAATACTCTCTCAGTGCTAGGTCTGCGCTTTGCCTCCTCCAACGTCATCCAGGTGGGGACCTAATGCTCATGTGAGGCGAGAGCTGTGAGTGCATTAGGCCCTCCTCACAGGAAAGCATTGCTTGAATGCTTTCTTATGGGGATTTCACTGACGCTGGAGCGTGAGTACATCCAGCTTTGTTTAGGCAACCTAGAGTCCTGGACTAAGTTCCCGGAAGTGCCTCTAGTGGCTGTCTGGTAGAGGCAGTGTTAGTACTGCAATGTACTAAGTGGGACAGGGACACTGCACTCAGACCACTTCAGTGAGATGTCCCTTTAGTCACAGATTGTCAGGATGTCTACTTATGTTTTGTCAAAGTGTGAAACTTGTGTTGGGATGCTGCTTAAAGACATTCACCAATGTTCCTGAATAAGAATTATATCTTGACTATAATACAAGCAAAATAGATATTTATTTATTTTTGCAATTTTGATGCTTTTGTCTATCACGTTTATATTGCACTTGTGAAACACTAAACACATGGGAGGCATCGCCTTCATTGACAAATTTCTGTTCCAGTTGCTTCATGTCGTCTGCCAACCTAATAACTGTTAATTATAAAATGCACTTCTGTGTTTAGGCTACAAAACATCACTACTAGGTGTATTCATTCTGACTATATAGTACAATATGAGCACAAAACCCTACTTATACAACACTGTATTCTGAAAGAATCTCAAAAATCGATAGAATTTTCAGATTTTTTTTTTTCAGGAACAGCTTGTTAGCAGCGTTTCTATTTACTAAATAGTACATTGTGGTTAACTAGCAATTCATTTGCAAAATTTAGACTTTAAAAGACAAAATTAAAAAATATTCCTAGGTTTTATTAGAGTTGTAATTTGCTTTTGAGTTTTCCACAATTCATTTTTTAGTTACTAAACCTGTAAACCAACGAGAAATCAAAGTACGTGGGAACAAATGTACAAAAGAACTCAAAAGACCGAAGTACAGACTGAAGTTGCAAATCAGATAAAGAAAATGCAGACTAAGTGAGCCACGTGCCTCTTGCCTGATGCCAAAATTCTGATTCAAAGATATTTCCCATGGTAGACATCAGTAATCAGAACCATTTGTGGTAACTCTGTCAATTCACACATCTATAAGTCTTTTTTTTTTTTGGTAGTCAGTTTATATTAAACCCTATCAGACACACGTGATGTTTATATTTCCTATATTAACTCTTGTAGTTTACATTTTTCACAGTATACTTTGACTTTAATCAATCAATACAAATTGTAGGTGTTAGTCACTAAAACATTAAAAACAAATTAAGAAATGCTAATAAAGTACAAAAAAAGCATGACATTAACAAAACGATTACTCCATATTTAAATTAAGCACTAGTCGTAATTAACTCTTCAAACTGAGAGTTGTTAGTAAATTCCATACACAAATATATTCAAAATTAGAATTATTTTACCATGTTAGCAGATCTCACGTTTATAATACACTGTACTATTTTTAGGTAATATACTATTTGACGAAACTTTTCATTCACTATTGATCACATGCATGCAATTGTATTTGCTATATTGATTTTATAAGGAAAAGTATACAGAACATTCATTATGCAACTTATTTTTACACAACATCCATTTATAAAATTACTTTTAAAATGATCACAAAAGGAATCATTTTATTCCGCTCCATCTGGTCGGTATATATCTTTCGAAATGTAATGCATTGGCATGAAAATTACAAATCTTTAGACCAAAACAGCCAATTTGGAAAGTGTCTTGGATGCAGAATTTTCCTTAAATTGCTCTTTTGTAATTAGGTTTCTAAATTATCATTATTAACTGTTAAGTGAATAAAACCCTAACAAATAATGATATTGAGGTTAATCTCAACTAAACAAGAAGTATATATTTAGCTATAAAGTAATATTACCTGTTTATCCATTTTCACAGCAGTTTATAGTGGTTTCCCAGAAGAGCAGTGTTTCTTTTCGGTTTCTGTTAAGCACTTGCTACATCTTCTGTACGTTCTGTTACCAGGCTCTCTTAATAATTCACACTCTGAAGCAAAGGTTCAGCTCTGTGGATACATCCTGCTACACTAGTAGCCTGACTGATATGTAGATAAGGTGTGGTAACTGTACCTTTTTCTCTATTCGGTTTCAGACACTCTTGATCCTTCATTGGGCCTGTTTCATTACATAGTAATTACTTTCGATGGGAAGAAACACAGTAGGCTTGCCATGCAAAAGATGGCTACGTTTAAACAGATATATATTTTTAAGTAATACAATGTCATGCATCATGCCAGTTGCTCCACATCTCAGGTTTCAAATTTGAGGGACTCCAGGGTTAGAATTACAATAAGAATTATTTATATAGCGCCAAAACATTTCCCAGTGCTGTACAATAGCTAAACAAGACTAACAATTAATTCTAACATGTTCAACATATAGGAAGAGAGGGCCCTGCCAAAATAGGCTAACAATCTAAACAGATGAAGGACAAATACACACAAGGGCGTGAGGAATCTGTATGTACCTGAGGATGGTGGGAGTGTTTAGGAGGATGGAGTGCAGCTATGAGAGATGACAGCGGAACATTGAAAGGCATGGGGCGTTAAGGGGAGAGCATGTGTAAAGAAATGTGTTTTTAGTGATTTTTGTGGAGGACTGCAGAGACAAGATGAGTCATGTGGTATGGGAGAGCAATCAATAAGAAGGGGGCAACACTGGAGAAGTCCTGCAGGTGAGAATATAGGGTGAAGGTGCGAAAATTGGACAGTAACCGATCATTGATAGAGTGAAGAGACCAGGCTGGAACATATCTGCTAATGAGAGTTGTAAGCAGGGGCATAGTTATGGAGAGCTTTGTAAGCAAGCATGAGAACTTTGAACTGAATTCTAAATGAAACAGGAAGTCAGTGTAGAGAGGTGAGATGTAAGTGTTGCGGATGTAAAGTAGATGAGTCTGGCTGAGGCATTCATTACGGACTGTAGAGACGCTATCTGGGCACTTTTCAGGCTGATAAGCAGAGGGTTACAATAATAAAGGTGGGAAATAACGAGACCATGGACAAGTGTCTTTGTTGCATCCTGAGTGAGAAAGGGTGAACGGGACAAGTGTTTTTTTAAAACGTTTCAGAAAATGTTTCTGAAAGTAACAGGATTTTGTAACAGATTTCATGTAAGGCAAGCATGTCAAACTCGCGGCCCATGGGACCTCCTTGCGGCCCAGTAAGCCGCAGGTACATGCTTTGTGTAAAAGCAGAGTAGGCACCTGCTCGCCCCATATTGCAGGTGCCTACTCTTCTATGATTTACCCAGCTGGGGAGAGGATGCAGGAAGCTGGCGGCAGCGAGGGAGCTCAGTGTTTCTGCTCCTCACTGCTCCCTCGCGCCGTCTGTAGTGATGCCGGGCACCGGAATATGACGTCATATTCACTAAACTGCGCGCGAGGGAGCAGTGAGGAGCAGTAACACTGAGCTCCAGATAGAAGATCCCACTGGACCCCAGGGAATGATGTGAGTGTATGTGTGTGTGTGTGTCTGTCTGTCAGTGTGTGTGTGTATATCTGTCAGTGTGAATGCCTGTCAGTGTGTGTGTATGTATGCAGTGGTGTATCCTGGTTTTGTGCTGCCCTAGGCAGGACAAAACTCAGGCGCCCCCCTGCCCCTGCACCACCCCCACCCAACCCTTCCCCCCGCCCCACCTTCTAAATACACACACACAGTCAGACACAAACACACACATACACAAACACACACACTCACAAACACAGTCAGATACAAACACACACACACTCACAAACACAGTCAGACACACACAGAGTCAGACACAAACACACACACTCACAAACACAGTCAGAGACAAACACACACACACTCACAAACACAGTCAGACACACACAGAGTCAGACACAAACACACACACTCACAAACACAGTCAGATACAAACACACACACACTCACAAACACAGTCAGACACACACAGAGTCAGACACAAACACACACCCTCACAAACACAGTCAGATACAAACACACACACACACTCACAAACACAGTCAGACACACACACACACACACACACAGTCAGACACATACACAGACACAAACACAGTCAGACAAACACACACACAGTCAGACACACAGTCAGACACAAACACACACACACTCACAAACACAGTCAGATACACACAGAGTCAGACACAAACACACACACAGTCAGACACATACACAGACACATACACAAACAGACACACTCACAAACACAGTCAGACACAAACACACACACACATACACAAACACAGTCAGACACACACAGAGTCAGACACATACACAGTCAGACAGTCACACACACAGTCAGACACAAACACACATTAACTTTTTTTTAAATTTAAATCCCCCCCCAACCTCCTTACCTTTGGGAGTGCTGGGGGGGGTGGGGGGGGGGTCTCTCTCCCTGGTGGTCCAGTGGCTGCAGGTCGGGCTGGCAGGCGGGCGGCTGGCGAGGGAGCACTTCCTCTGAGCTGTCAGCTCAGCTCCCTCGCGCGCCGGACCTGCTGCAGAGTGAGGCTGGGAGCCGGGATATGACATCATCTTCCGGCTCCCAGTCTCACTTTGCGGTGCGCGAGGGAGCTGAGCAGTCAGCTCAGAGGAAGTGCTCCCTCGCCAGCCGCCCGCCTGCCAGCGCCGCCCGCCCGCCCGCTCGGGATGTCTGTTAGCCGCAAGGAGCCAGTGCTCCACTCATCATAAGGCTGAAGCACCTAACCAGCAGCACCTCACCACAGAAAATTAGATTTCCCCCACTCACCCATGAATCTTACCTTCCAGATGGCCCCATTGAAGGCACAGAGGGCAAATGAGGGGCACTGATACATGGCCCAACATCGTCGTGATGCCTCCCAGCCTACAGACCCTCTGCTCCTCATTCCAAGAGGACTTTGGTAAATTCTCCACAGAGCTGCACCATAAGATAAAGGCCCTGGGGGACAGGACGGACCACCTAGAGGGTAAGATGGATGAGCTGTGTGCAGCTCATAGTGAGCTAATAGACTGATTTACTGCACTAGAAGTAGAACACACAAAGATACACACAATGTTAGCAAATATTGAAGAAAGAGCCAGGAGGAACAACATTAGAATTAGAGGAATTCCAGAAGATATAACATTGGATAATTTTGTCCAGATTTGTATGCTCCTTCTTCAAGTCCCTGATCCCTACTAGACCTATAAATGAGTTCTCAGACTCCCAGAGCCTAAAAATATCCCCACAACATCATCTAGAGATATTATAACAAAACTACATTACTACCATGGTAAAGAGGCTCTTCTAGCAACCACTAACAGCTGAAACATTTCCCAGACCTGTATGCCAACCTGACAATCTATGCAGACCTATCAGCATCCACAATGGTTTGAAAGAAGACATTTGGAACAGTTACAAAGTCTTTGAGACAACATAGTCATCTAAACTACTGTGATCTCCAAATGGCACCTCTCCTATGCATAAGTTGGATCTGGACTGGAAATTCACGTCCTCTTCTTCAAACTCTCCTCAGGCAGTCCAGTGATAGGAGAACATATGTACTCTGACTGAGAGCAGTGCTTACCCTGGAAATGGCCAAACCATCTCCTGGAACAGGTAGGGGGACTATTCTCTATCTAGGATAAGGTTTAATTCTTGGTAGTTATACACAGGTGCTATCACTCCTGAATGCTGAAAATGCCTCAAGCCCTCTAGTGTGTTGCTCCATGGTGAGATGCCCTCTCTATAGTTATTTAATGCTATCGGCCTAACCTGTTATTACTATCCCCAAAATGCAAGCTGCTACGGGCGAGCGACACCAGATTCACATCTGTGGTCCAAAGAATTGGTAAGCAGCCCTAATTGTTACTTCTTTTATGCTACAACACAATTACAATGTAATTGTGTTTTGCATGTTGCTCTTTTGTTCACTGTTTCAATACTTTTGTTTTAAGTTGCCATCCCTGTTACCTCACTAATCTATGGAGCACCTGGCTCAGCATCATCCATCATCAGAACCATGGATGATGCCACACATCTCAAAGTTCTCTTATCCTACCTCCACAAAATGAGAATAGATACTCACCTCAGAGGAGAAAACAACCCAGGGTTACAGTTCAAAGATACCAATATGATCACATACAGCTCTATCCAAGTGCAGGATAATGGCTCATAACTTGCTAGTGTTATCCCTTAACACCATAGGACTTAATACACCACACAAACAACGCTTAGCCTTCTCTGACTTCCACCACCTAAACACCATGGTGGTCTGTGTTCAGGAAACCCACTTTTTCAGAAGAAACCCCCAAAGTGTTCCTCTAAATACACTCAAGCCTTTCATGCTTATGTAAAAGCCAGATCCAATTGTATATTAATACTTCTACAGAGGGATATCTCTTTCACACTCAATACCCGATACAGAGATTCAGAGAGGAAGATACTTGTTATAGTGGGACTACTGAATAACAAGTCTATTACCATAATGAATATTTATGCACCAATCGCCATAGTCCTGACAAAGCTGTAAGTGTCATGATATCCATTTTAAAATGTTCCATCCAAAATGCTGACGTTAAAAGTTTAAATGTAAATATCCCATTAATAACAATTTTTTAAAAAACTACATTCAGTAAACCGCTACATTAACAACTATTTTTTATAAAAACTCCAAAGTAATAGGACTATAAGGTGCACAACATAGTATCTGCTAATTATAGTTAGAAATAATTTAACACTCCAAGCACCATAACTACTACAGCCTTGTTTGAAAGGTATTGACAATTTACCTGGAGTCCACTGGTCTTATCCTCCTGTGCAGCCAAAAGCTCCTCCTACAGCCAGCTCATGGCTGAGAGCATCAGTGCTGCTGCTTCTGGGGCACAGGAGGAGGTGACTGGGTCCCAACAAACTCCAGCTAAGATCTCAAAGCATTTGCAAATGGCTACTGTGTTATTCCAGCCCTAGACGGCCACCTATACTGCTCTGATTTTGAGGTCTATACATCACCATACATATCATCCTCATAGTTTTTACCCACTCTGGAAACCATGTAGACTGTGCAGGCTAGCCTAAGCCATCAATTCACATGGCTGGGACAATCCCCAGAGAGCACATTAGTTTGTTGGTGGAGGGGAGGAGACAAGGGTTGGCATCACCCTCTCCCATTATCTAAAGAGACCAATGAAGGCACTGGCATCATTTCCCAGGTTGGCCATGTCTGCTGACCCTTATTGCACTTTTACTATTTTCTTTTTCATACAAAAATCTTTTTCATAGTTTAACATTTCTGTAATCTCATCTCTATATAATGCATTCAATTATGAATAGCTGCTGTAAATCAAGATGTTAAAATGAACATTTGTAAATAAAAACAAACAGACATGACAAACAGATAAAGTTGTCTAAAGATTGGAAAGCTAGTACTAAACATATCTTTTTCAATAGTTTGTGCTAGCAAAATGATTATCAAATGCAACCATTACAAGGCATATCCTAAGGATATGAGAGTTTTCAGTTCCCTAATCCAGTACTGAAGTACACAAGTGACGTTTCTGTCAGTATACCCATTAAAAATAATTGGGACATGCCTAAATTGTAGACTGGTTATTGCAGGGCCAGATTAAGAGCCCATTGGGCCTGGTACTGACAATTATGATGGGGTCTAATTACAGAATCTTATCGGCAGAAAACACTCCCAAGGTGGTGGAGGTGGTGCTGGAGGGAAACTCACAGAATATTGCTATCAGAAAACACATACCCTATGCTAATCTCTCACTTTCATCTTTCAAGTAAATCCATACCCCCTAACAGCAGGTCAGGTGAAGCAGGATATCGATGGACGGGGTAAAAGGGTGGGCCACTAACGTGAATCACATAATCAGAACCACACAAAGGGACGAACATGCCCAAAAAGGGGCATGTCTGCCTGAAAAATTGGAAGACCAGTCTGGCATGAATGTGTGTCAGGCTGCCTTCCAGACATGCAGGCTGGTCAACTAAGGGCATACTATGCAGACAGCACCCTTGGATAAACGTGTCCAATGATACTCTCGCTCCATGCTTTCTAAGGACTGTCCCCTAGCATTCACTTGTCCACTCCTCTCCTTACCTTCTAACTAGCAGGCAGAAACCCCTGTTATTCAGTCTGGGACAGAGGAAAGGTGGATGTAGTGAGTGTAGAAGAAACTGAATATGCCACAGTGTTAGAGACGGAAGCAGCAAGAGCATTTGCATAGTGTGCATAGTCAGCTTTACCTTAACTAAATTCATTGTCAGCCAGTCAACTCAAGTTTTGTTCCCCTACATCCATTTTAAGTTTCCATACATAAGCTAGAGCAAGTGAAGAGTAGTTAATAAAAATAAATCAATGGGCCTTTTCCATGGGTATGGGCCTGGAGCTGCAGCTCCATCAGCCCCTATGTTAATCTGGCCCTGGTTTATTGAGAACCACTGTACTGGTGCATGACAAGGAGAACCATCAGCAGAGGAGTGTTCATGTGATACATGTTTCAATTTACCTGTTTCAATTTAGCTGTTACTGAAAATAAATTCAAGAACCAACAACATCAATATAAGAATAGAAAGCCATTTTCAATACCCAAATTCAAACTCCAAAGGGCAAAAAGGTAAATGTCAGTGCGAAAAAACACACAAAATGCATTAAGCGTTGTTGATGGACGATGATAAGCAATTGTGTTGATGGAGCAAAAAATCAGTTTACAAAGACTTCTGAAGCATGTTTTCCCCATAAATGTATGTACCTTATATGTTTTATATACTTGTCTGCAATTTGTGGTAGATTTATTTAATTTGTACCTTTGTACACCTTTGCACACCCGGATTAGTATACATTGACATTATATTGACAAAAGCTAGTGCCTGGATTGACTTTTTTTTCAAATCAATATCTCATCAAATAAAAATAATCATCTTTTATGAAACATGCGCCCCTACTTTCCTGCTTCCACCATAGCTATACCAGTGTCCCTATGAATCAATTCAATAATTTTAGCATTGAATAGTAATGCACATGGTGCCAGAAACAACTCTGAATGTATAAGTATTCAAACACAGATTAAACATACATAAAAAATACTGTATTTTCGATTAAATACCGTCTCAGATTCCATGAAAACATTTTACGAATTTTTCAATGTAAATTTGGTGGGATACAAATCTAAAAGATGTCTTTTGTGAATACCTGATCTGTGGCTGGGAAATGGGTCAGTCTATGAGGTGTTAGGTTTTTTCTAAGGTTAATAATGCATCTTCCCAAGGATCAGATATCACTCACCTTGCCTTTGTTTGAACACTGCATCAAAGTTTTAGGAAGCAGATACACAACAAGGGATGGAGCTAGTGTTTACAAGACATTAGATTAATATTTCATGTTCTTGTGGTATTTTACCAATCTTGGCTTCCAATAACCTACAAAATACTACATTTAGAATGGGCTATATTTACTTTATTCAGTACGTGGTAATTGTAGCTATTTAGACTGACCTTAAATATCCAGTTTGCACAAGATAGGTAAATAATATGGAGACTTTCACATGTATAAGGTTCAAAGTATAAATGTAGCTAGACATATGTAAAGAGAAACAGCCATAACATGAGGTCATGTTCTCCACTTGCAGGCTGTCTGGGGCGAGTGGATATGTGAGGATACCTGACGAAATAGTGGTGGATTCATGGAATAGCCTCTCTGCTGAGTTGAGGGGCCATTGAGAAAGAGGAGACAATACAAATTTCAATAGGAACATTCAGACGTGCTTACCACAAAGCATTGTTTGCTATAAAGTATATAGTGTAAGGCTGCAATACACAAGTGTCACCCACTGTCAGCTTTTTAAATGTATGAAAATCCACACTAAATTAACTTTGTTTTTTTAATGTGTTTTTATTTAAGTCCTTCACTTGTTTGCAAATATTGGGGCACCCCTGACACAATACCATGTTTTGTTTATTTTATTTTAAGCCAAGGTTTCATGTAACCTTAAACAGATGCATATTTTCTTTGGAAGTATATATGTTGTTTTTTATTGTAGCGTTCCTTTAAAATTCCAGAGAGATCCAGGATGATGGAATCAAGGCCAGTGCTACGAAAAGGTGGCATAGATAGTCAACTTAGAATGCACAGAGCTTCATCTTCATGCCATTCATGACTTGTAACATGTTGTCATGGACCACAATAGAGGATTTCTTTCCCAGTCTGACAGGGAGTGCCTCAGTGTGCATGGGGGGTTTGGGGAATGAACACTGAGCAGCTTTCTGTTAGACTGGCTAGGTAAAGATCCTCTACTGCAGTCTATGAGGCCCCATTACAGAGAGGGCAGCAGGGTAAGAGACACAGGGGTGTTAAAGGGACACTATATTCACCAAATAACTTTAGCTTAATAAAGCAGTTTTGGTGTATATATCATGTCTCTGTAGTCTCACTGATCAGTTCTCTGCCATTAGGAGTTAAATCACTTTCTTTATGCAGCCTTAGGCAAACCTCCCTGCATGTGACTTTTACAGCCTTCTTAAACACTTCCTGTAAAAAAGTCATCTAATATTTACACTACCTTTATTGCAAATTTTGTTTAATTTAGAATTTGTTATCTCCTCCTCTTTTAATAGCTTGATAGACCCTACAGGAGAGCCTCCTGAATGTAATTAAAGTTAAATTTACAGAGCAGAATTTTTAAAACTTTCAAAGTTAATAGCTTCATTATTATTATTATTGCCATTTATATAGCGCCAACAGATTCCGTAGCACTTTACAATATTATAAGAGGGGGGGATTTAACTATAAATATGATAATTACAAGAAACCTTACAGAAACGACAGGTTGAAGAGGACTCTGCTCAAACGAGCTTACAGTCTATAGGTTATCTAATAACAGTTCCATACACTCAAAGAATGGCACCCATGGAATGCACATAAACGAGTGTTCAAAAGTCTGGGGTCATGGTATGTCCCTCTCAGTTTGGTGGTATATTACTTTCCTTATATATTTACCTTTAACATTTAACCTAATTTTCATTTAATTGCACTTAACCTAGCCAAACTTTATTATTTTCTATCAAGTCAGTAAGTCAACCAGTATTAACACCTGTACTTATAGCCTTAACTGACACGCAAGACTAAAACTTATAAATATAACTTCGCCTACAACCTACAACTTAACGTTAATTAATATGCTGATATATCCACGTTACTACTGTATCAAAGCTGTGTTTATGCTTCCTGAATTTACTATGGTGACAAAGACAAATGTTCAGCACATCTCAAGCGTTGCACACTCATTGCTTATATTTTCTTTTATAAAACTAAAATTGTGCTGTATAGTCATATGCCACGTTATGTTTCCTCTGTATATTACTGCTTGTGACTGCTGTTGTGGCTGAACAAGCCTATTGTTAATCCATGCACTTCAAAAATAAAGAATTCAAAAAAAAAAAGTCTGGGGTCACTGAGAAATGTTTGTGAAAGAAAAGGAAATTTTTTGTGAATTAAAATAACATCAAATCAATCAGAAATACAGTGTGGACATTATTAATGTTGCAAATGACTACTGTAGCTGGAAACAGCAGATTTTTAATGCAGTATCTATACAGACGTACAGAGACCCAACATTTGTCCTGTGTTCTAATAGCACATTGTGTTTTCAAATCCAAGATTATCATTAAAAAAGCTAACTGATCATTAGAAATTAGTGATTTCCCGAACGGTTTGCGAACGGTTCGCCACGAACGGTTCGCCATGGACTCATCATTGAGTAAACTTTGACCCTGTACCTCACAGTCAGCAGACACATTCCAGCCAATCAGCAGCAGACCCTCCCTCCTAGACCCTCCCACCTCCTGGACAGCATCCATTTTGAAGCTGCATTCTTGGTGAGCTGTCCAGGAGGTGGGAGGGTCTGGGAGGGAGGGTCTGCTGCTGATTGGCTGGAATGTGTCTGCTGACTGTGAGGTACAGGGTGAAAGTTTACTCAATGATGATTTACTCATGGCGAACCGTTCGCGAACCATTCGGCGAACCGTTCGGGACATCACTATTAGAAATCCTTTTTGAAATTTTGTTAGTGCAGCTGAAAATTTCTGTGCTGATGAAAAAAAGAATAAAACTGACCTTCATTAGACTAATTGAGTATCTGGGGCATCAGCAATCGTGGGTTTGATAACAGGCCAGAAGCAAGAACTCTCATCTGAAATGCATGAAACTATTCTTGTTCTAAGTAATGAAGGCTATTCCATGCGAGAAATTACCACTAAACTGAAGATCTTGTACAATGCTGTGTACTACTCCATTCACAGTAAAAAAACTGTCTCTAACCAAAATAGAAGGAAGAGAAGAAGCCCGGTGCACAACTAAGTAAGAGGACCAATTCATTGTCTAGTTTAAGAAACAGACCTATTACAAGTCGTCTACTGGTAGTTTTATTCAATAGTACCTGCTAAACGCCAGTCTCAATGTCAAAAGTGAAGAGGTAACTCCAGCATTCTGGCCTTATGCGGAGAGTTCCAAAGAAAAAGCCCTATCTCAGACTAGACAAAAAAATAAAAAAATAAGATGGGCACAGACACTGGAAAGAGGAAGATTGGGGGGGAAAGTGTTACTCTAAGCTTGAGATACCCAGATCGCACAGAAAAACATCAGATGCAGATCAAATGAAAAGATGCTGGAGGAGTGCTTGACACCATCTGTCAAGCATGGTAGAGGCAATGTCATGGTCTGGTGGTGCTTTGATGGTGGTAAAGTGGGAGATTTTTAGAGCATAAAAGGGACTCCATTTTGCAACATTATGCCTTACCCTGTGGATGGCGCTTGATTGGAGCCAATTTCAGCTGATATTCTGTCTTTAATTGAGTAGGCAGTACAGTCGCCAAATATCAACCCTATTGAGCTGTAACTTGACAGATATGCAAGAAGTGTCCATTAAGTGAATTCAGCTTGAGGGTGGTGCTTCAGGAAATACAAATAAAGTATATATAACAGGGTGCACACCAGAAAGTGGAAAAATATTGGAATAAACACAATATTACCCTTGTAGAAAATAAGATTGTATGAATACTCCTCAAATCTTCTACACAAATATAAGAAATATACAATTTACAGAAAAAAATACACATAATAGTATAGAACTGTAGGCTCTATGGAATGCTGGTGACACTAGCAGATGCCCCTGAGCAAGTCCTAGTTTAGGACAAAACACGTAAGACCTGGAGATCTACGTTAGTGACTTTATAGCAGTGACTTTTTAGTTTGTTTTATTGTTTTTTATTGGAATTTTTGCTGTTATCTTCTCCGGAAGGATTTTCTTTCGTTTCCTGATCCCGGAAGAACAATATTCTGATATGCAAGACAACTTTATCCTTTTTGTAAGTGCAATAAAAATAAAAGGTGTTTTTATCTTCATACTGGTACACTATGTTTGTATCGTTCCCACTCTTCCCTATGTACATATGAGATAAGAGAGAACCCTAAAAGGCTAAAGAAATCCATTGAAACCTGAAATCAAGTTATATCTTGTGAGTGCAATAATACCACCAGCGTTCCATAGAGCCTACAGTTCTATACTATTATCTGTATTTTTTTTACCTAGATTGTATATTTCTTATATTGGTGTCTCAGGAAGCCTGGGGTGAAATCTCTTCAGATTACCTCAAAATACTGACAACTAGAATACCAATGGTATGCAAGGCTGCACATGGAAGATTATATGACAAAAGCAACGTCTGAAGGACACAATTTCACTTAAAATGAATTATCTCTAACCTTGTCAGTGACTTAGACTGTATTTCCTATTCAAACTAATTTCATGTGTGTTTTCATGGAAAATAAAGACATTTCTGAGTGACCCCAAATAATTAGCTTTTTATCTTATAACCAGTGTATATCAAGAGGGAAGAAATCATTGGTGCTTAGGAACCATGACTAGATTACTTGATACTCTGGTTTGGGGTAAGATGGTCTCTCTTGCCTAATATATCCAATTGGGTTTGCTCACTCATGGTATGGTGGGGTGGAGCTGGAGATGATGTTTTTACTCTTATCTTTTTTTCCTTTTCTTTCCCTTTGGTTTCTTTGTCTTAAATGTACACAACAGGTACATTACATAGTATTAAGACATAGTATTGAGTGCAGTTGTGGCCTGAGGGCTAACTCATTTTAATTGTTCCCACTATATCATTATAACCAAAGGTGACACTGTGCCTGTGCACTTTAAACTTTTACACATTCCTGAAGTACTGATATGGCTCAATGGAAAGCACAAGCAGGCAGCATTTATATATATTTTTTATAACCTTCCCCTGCATTTGAAGGTCAATTATCTTTAAAAAAATGTTTTTATAAATTCTTTATTTTTACAATGACAGCATTTGGTGATAAAGTACATTGAGTTCGCAAAAAACACGTAAGTAAAGTGAACAATGCATCATTTCAGGTACCAGGTATGGGATATATGTTGGTTACAGTATTTCAAATGATGTACTTCTTTGCATAGGTATTCGGAAAGGCTGTCAAAGTGTTTTGTTTGAACCTAAGAAAAATAAAGATATGACAGAAAGGTAGAAATGAGTTAGGAACCATTACAGTAATGTTGCCTGTGGGATGTATACACTTTGCCGTGAGAGGAATGCAGTAGTCCGCAGATACACTTATGTACCGTCGCTCCACCAGTTGGCACAATTTCTGTTTTGAGGATTGCTTTGGTGTTTGTTTAAAATGTTAAGGGTCTTCTCTTTCGAGACTAACATGGCCGTGTGGCGCAGCTAAGTCTGTGCCAAGAGTGTTTGTGAGGGGGTGTTGGGGGTAGGAGACATTTGGCAACGTGTGAAGTTGATATCAATTGCCATACTTGACTGTAACGTGGCAGAGCTCAAGGTTCAGTGAGGTGCAAAGGAATAGTACAGTAGCGTATCATTCTGAGAAGTGTATGTGTGAGCGGCATCAGAACGGAATTTATACTGCAGTCCTGCCATACCGCTTAGAAGGCACTGGCACAGTGTCAAAAGAGGGGAAAAAATTAAGAAATTAATTGGAAAGATAGATTAATGAAATCCCACGGCACGAGGTGATGTTGCTTGTCCGATATGTACTGCTCCCACAACAGAATTTCCCTACAATCCAGTTTCCTCAATATACTGCTCACCCAGGTCCCATACCTTCTGAAAGGTTGTAGTGGTGTGCCGTCAACTTATCAATAAGGTAATTATTTTTTATCTTAGCCAATACCAATGAGAGGGGAGGGTGCTCGGTGTTCAACCAGATTTGGTATCTTCAGCTAATGCTACCCCTCCCCTTCTTCATCAGACTTTTTGAGAGCTGAATCAGAAGTTTTTGAAAGGCAGGTACTTTAGGCAAGTCCCTGCCTCTTGAATTTAACTCCATCATGCTAAACAACCAGCAGGGACTGTAATGACTCTCTGATTGACCAGATTGATTGAGCTGTGGAGATGTAACAAGGTTTTGTTTTATATATAAAAGTGCCAATTTATATTGAAACCATCTGTTTGATAAAAATAAAAATAAAAAGATGATACACTCTTTTCAAATACAAAGCTGAACTGTTTTATGTGTGTTTTGTGGTGTTCTTCTTAAGAGGCCAGCCAAGACCTAGGGCCCGCATGGGGCTCAGGTGGGTCCCTTACTGGGGTGTACTGGCTGCCCATGTCTACTGAGCATAGCATATCAATTCCTCCAGGTGTATGAAGAAGCAATGCAGGAGACAAAGAACAGAGCCCATAATCGTACAGCCGGATACCCTCTGGTCCCCATGTAAGCCACCCTCCTGATACAAGAGGTAGTAAACCAACCGAGTATCATTAAACATATAAAATGACTAGAGATGTGCATGGGCAAAAAATTAGATTTGGTTCGGAAATTCAGGTAAGTAAAATAAATAGTCTGCTTCTGCAATTTGGACCAATGGCATTTGGTTCAGTTTGGCACTTCGGAACTGCTGATCGTTGTCACTTTGGAACTTCGGCACTTCGGACATTCGTAAGCATCCGAATGTCCAAATGGCATGAAATTCATACGAACGTACATTTGGAATGGAACGAATTGCATATGTCTATTGCTCATTTCATTGGACAGGGAATAGTGAAACCGAATTGGGCAAGCAAGCATTACATTGCACAAAAGGAATTGGCTTATTTGTCAAGATTCCTGTCAACATTCACATAATTTTCCCTCCCTCTCTCGTGTCTTGCCACTTTTCAGAAATCCGAATCACTTCAGCACTTCTGAGCTTCAGAGCTTCTGAGCTTCTGCACTTCCGAACTTCGTCACTTCAGAACTTTGGCACTTCAGGACTTCGGCACTTCAGACATTCGTAAGCATCCGAATGTCCGAATGGCATGAAATTCATACAAATTTACATTCGGAACTAAATGAATTGCACATGTCTAAAAATGACAATGGGCCAAGGCTATCAGGAGAGATGAGTGGATATCCCCTGCTGTCCCATGCAGGGCAGGCGCTATCCCAATAAGCAATAACTCAAAGATCTCCCTCACTGGCCCACTGGCACTTTACTGCAGCCACCAGAAAAGGAGGGGGGAGGGAGAGACCTTGGAGCTCTAGCCAACAGCTCCACCAGGTTCTTCCTCTCGAGAGGTCGGAGTGTTGCCTTGGTTACCATGGCAATGCTCCAATCTTGCAAGAGTGAAGTCTAGCTTCAGGAGTTGCAGTCTAGAGTCTACTCACCACTAGATCTATCAGGGCTTGGAAGCAATGTACATCCTTCCTGGGCAAAGGTAAGAAAGGAGGAGGGACATAAAGTATATCTTTTTTAAATAAAATAAATATATTTGCCTTAATCTACCACCACCCCCCCACACACACACAATACCCCCCAACACATTCACACGCATTGAATCCTTAACACGCTGTACAGAAAACACACACACACACACACACACTGCACCCCTCACACACACCGCACCCCTTACACACACTGCACCCTTCACAAGCACTGTACCATCTACACATTGCACCCCTCACACATAACCTGCTCCTCTCACACACACACACACACTGCACCCCTCACACACACACACTGAACTCCTCACACATACACACACTGCACCCCCACACACATACACTGCACCCTTTACACACTGCACCCCACACACACATAAACACACACTGCACCCCTCACACACATCACGCACACTGCACCCTTTACACTCACACCACACACACTGCACCCCTCACACACACACTGCACCCGTAACACACAGATTGCACGGTTCACACATTGCAACCTCTCACACAATCTCTGCAGCCCATACACACACTTCATCACCTGTACACACATACACTATGAACACACTTGAAAAATCCCCTATGCACACTATGCCTCCTGTAAATACATAAATTCTCTCACTCTCTACAGCCCCTAGCCACACATATTACACCACAAACACAACCCAACTGAAACTGATCTATTTACACAAAACACCACAATCAGCTCACTCTACACACACAATCCCACAAGCAGGCTCCATATACATGCACAGCCCACTTTCCTGGCCCTTTTGTCCTCTGGTATACTACTTGTGTAGACACTAGAGACATGTCAAAGCAAACACAGCGCAAACTGTGGCGAAAGTAACTTCGCCACTGGCTTTTGGAGGAGTCTGTTTGCCAGCCTCCTACCCTGTGACTATGGCCCCTGCAATAGATCTGGCTAAACTACTTCAAACAGGCGACTGTTCGACTTGGCTCAACCACAGTCCCTCAGCCCAGAGAATTACATGGATGCCATACCCTCTTCTGCCCAACCAGCCCCAGGAGTAAGCGACCTTATAGACTGGTCCTGGGAGGACCCCCAACTGGCATTGGAGATGGGACTGAGGTCTCTCCACCGGCCCTACAGGGATGCTGGGTGGTCAGCTCAGATCCCCAACTACAGCTGGAAGTACCGGGAGTAGGGACAGTCGGTTCAACTCCTCAGAGGCAGTATACCATACAGGGAGAGGAGACAACCGGTCTCTCTCCCCAGCGGCAGTGCATCCTACAGGGAGAGGAGACAACCGGTCTCTCTCCCCAGCAGCAGTGCATCTCACAGGGAGAGGAGACAACTGGTCTCTATCTCCAGTCGTGGTGCACATCACAGGGAGAGGAGACAACCGGTATCTCTCCCCAGTTACAGTGCATCCTACAGGAAGAGGAGACAACCGGTCTCTCTCCCCAGCGGCAGTGCATCTCACAGGGAGAGGAGACAACCGGTCTCTCTCCCCAGCGACAGTGCATCTCACAGGGAGAGGAGACAACCAGTCTCTCTTCCCAGCAGCAGTGAGCAACACAGGGAGTGGAGACAGCCGGTCTTTCTCCCCAGCGGCAGCCGGATATCCTGGAAGAGGAGACGGCTGGCCCCTCTCCCCAACTACAGGTGGAAAACACGCCTGACCCCAATGGTGCAGATGGGACTGCAGTCTCTGCACCAGACCTACAGGGATGCTAGACAGCCGGTCCAGATCCCCAACCAACACCGCAGGAATGCCAGGAGGAGGAGGTAGGTGATCCCTCCTCTCCACAGCAGATCCTCAACCAGGTCCTGGGGGTAGTATCCACTGACCCCATCCCAGCAAAAGGGCTGGCATCTGGGCAGAGTGCAGCTGGCTTCTGCCCTACTGGTACATGTGTTTTGGGACCGGAAGACCCACTGACCACGAGTAGCCCCAACTCCAAGTTGGTGAGCAACAGAGCGACCAGGAGTACCAGATGCCTACGTAACCGTTGGGTACGTACAGAACAGTGACCGGCTACAGAAGTCACCAGGTACAGTAATTGCTTATGGGTGGGCTACTCAACTAACTCAGGTAGCGACCGGCAAGAGGTCAGGTACCTGGTTAGTCTTACCATGGGGGGGGGAAGATATATGGCAGAAGTAACCTCGCCACTGGCTTTTGGAGGAGCCTGTTTGCCAGCTTCCTACCCTGTGACTATGGCCCCTGCAATAGATCTGGCTAACAAACAGAGACCACCCTGGAGCTTGTTAATACCTATTAACAACTTGGAACGTTTCTCACCGCAGTATTCTAATTGTTCGTCTGGGTGGCCGCAATTCCTATGAACAACCAAGATGGTGGCCGCCATTTTGTTCACATGAACGTAGGCAGCGGTGTTTGGGCATGAATTTCATGAAACTGAAATTGGATACAGAAACTCCCGAACACCGCTGGACTTTCCTCATCACCTGCTTCGTTTCTATTCGGTTTAGAAGGGCACTGTTCGGTGAGATCATTCGTCTGGATGAAAGGAACAAACTCCAGGGTAAGATTATTGACTTGTTTATTTTTAAACTACCGAACTAGACTGACCGTTAGCTCAGACAGTTAGCCCTGATTCTCTGGAACTGTTTTGGGCATGGTACCATGCCTGCGGTCGGTCAAATACATGACTTCCATAAAAGTTCTGTTCCTGCTTACCCTCAACATAGAGTCTCGTCTCATGTGTGGGGGAAATGACTGTATCTATCCTGGGGATTGCTCTATCACTATATTCCCCAGGAATTATAATCACTAGCTCTTTTAAGAGCTGTTCCTGCTATGCTTTCTGGAGTAGGAGAGGTTCACCCACTGGAAGCTGGATCCTAGTAGGTGGAGGACGGCGAGTTCCCAGCCAAGCTGTAACGCTCGACGTGGGGACTGCGGTGTTGATGGTGTCGGGTGGAATGCTTGGAGTCCTCGGTGAGCACTAGGAGCATCGACTGATGGAGCTACCCACTCGGGGTGTGTGGTAAAACCGACCTCGCCACTGGGCATTGGAGAAGATGGATTGCCAGCTTCCTGCCATGTGACTATGGCCCCTGGGATGTATTGCCCTTTAAAGACATGATTTGGGCATATTGGATTTGTATGGTGCTGCTAGCCCTTTAAGAACCATTTTGGAGCATGGCGAAAATTTGGGACAATGCCCCTTTTAAATCTGTGTCCCCAGACCTATTTGGGACAAGGCCCCTTTAAAACTGTGTCCCCAGACTTGTTTGGGACACTGCCCCTTTAAGATGGTGTCCCCAATGTCCCCAGACTTTGGAAATAACTTTTAAATGGCTTTTTCCCTTATGGTTCGGTAATTGGGGCTTACCGAGCCATTCACTGCACAGGCGGACCACCCAGAGCTGGAAGTGTGTAGGCAATTTACCTCCCAGGCTGGGAGCCTGCTGTAGGTAAATTGCCGAACGCTGGGGGCCGCCGTTCGCACTAACGAACATGTGGTGGCGGCAATCTTTTTTTATTCAATGCGGTCAGCGGTGTGTGTATCTAAATTCATGGAACTGAAATCGGCTACACAGTTCCGCGAACACCGCTGAGCCTTACCTTCTCCCACAATGATTTTGCAGCCGCAGAGACTAAGTCCCATTCGGTGATGGGACTTAATCGTTTTTTCAGCCTGAAATAGACCGACCGCACAGCCCAAATCTATGGAACTGTTTTGGACATGAAAATGTGCTTGCGGTCAGTCAAAAAGGGACCTCCAGCTAACTTTTTAACCCCTGGATGGAATTGGCTGAATTTTAGATATGTTTATAATTAAAGTGTGCTGAGTTTATGTTTGTGGCATGTATATTTTTGAAGTTATTAATATTTTGTAAAAACTGTATTTCTCTGCCTGTGATAATTATATTAACCATTGTGTTCAGTAATCATATCACAGGCAGAGGGGAGGATTTTGTGTGGGAGTGTCTGTGTGTATTGTACGGATTGATTGGTTGTATTTCAAAACCCTGTGGGCAGTACTATGTTTGTGGATTGTGAATAAAAGAGGCCAGCACAGACAGTTCTACTTCACCCTCAATTTGGAGTGCCGTCTCTTATTGGGGGAATCTGCTACAAGGGATTGCTATGCTCTGCACATTCCCTTGCTATAATCACTCCTAAGCTCTTTTAAGAGCTTGTTCCTGCTTCGCTCTGAAGGAAGAGAGGTTCGGCCTGCGGTGGTTGTGGTGTTGGCTAGAGTGCTTGGAATCCTCAAGAAGCGCTAGGAGCATCCCTCAACGAAGGTATCCAGTCGGGGTGCCAGGTGATCCGTTACAGGGTGCTTGTGCTGCGCAGAACAAATACATGACCTTTTTCTCATCAGAGCTCTGCACATCGTCTGCCCTGAGCCTACATGCTTATTTTGAGAGGGGCGTGCTTGTTGGTGATGACAAAACACCCCCTCTCTGGCCCGGCCCCCTTCGCAGGGGGCCGGTGTAATTAAAAAATGCCCAGGCCGAATTTATTTCCCAGGCAAGTCTAGCCCTGATTGTTTTGAGGTAAGGGGTAAATATTCCAATGGCAGCCCTGTCTGGTACCCTACAAATATCTCACTAGTGGATAAACTGAAGGGAAGTCCTAACCTATGTACATGCCACATATACAGATATAGTATTTTTAAATCAGACAAATTCAGAAAATAAATAACTGTGCAATAAAATGTACAAAAATATTAGGTGTATACATTGGTTCACTTCACAGAAGTCTGAGGGCCCGGCCGGGAGGGGGGCTCGGCATCAGGGGGCCCGGCGGCAGGGCCAGATTGGCCCACCGGGGCTAAGCAAGTAGGTGCCACCGGGTGGGCGGTCCGGTGGCACACTCTGAGGGGGCCGGCCGCGTTCCACGCTGGAGCCACCAGGCCGAGTGGCAGCCTCGCCGGTCTGGCGGCACTCCTGTCCTGTCACTTACGCTGAGGACGGAAGAAGGGAGGAGCATGTCTCTCTCTCAGAGACAGAGGGGGAAGAATGAGACACAGGGGGAGAAAGAGGGGGAATAGAGAGATGGGAAGAAAGAGACAGAGAGGGAAGAATGAGACACAGGGGGAGAAAGAGGGGGAATAGAGAGTTGGGGGAGGGGGGAGAAAGAGAGGGAAGAATGAGACACAGGGGAGAAAGAGATGGGGAGGGGGGAGAAAGAGACAGAGAGGAAGAGAGATGTGGGGGAGAGAGAGACACAGGGAAAGGGGGGAGAAAGAAACAGTGGAAGAGAGAGACACAGGGAGAAAGGAGAGAGACACACAAGGGGAGGGGGAGAAAGAGGCAGAGGGGTAAGAGAGACTGGGAAGGAGAGGGGAGACATGGACACAGGAGCAGTGAGGGGGAGAAAGATACAAACAGAGGGACTGGGGGGAGACAAAAAGGCACACAGAAGGGCTGTATATATCACTGGTGGATCCAGGGGGGCAACGGGGCAATTGCCCCCCCTCCCCTGTCTGCAGGCACCGTGCGGGCAGCCGGCAGGGGAGGGAGGAAGAGAGGACCCGGGAGCTCAGCCTGCAGCTCCTCTGGGTCCTTCTTGCGCGAGCACAGAGCGTTGCCGCGGTTACCATGGCAACGTTACGCTCTTGCGAGAGTCAACTCTAGCCCTGGAGCTACGGGCTAGAGTTCACTCTCAACACTGTGACCACCAGGGATTCCTGGTGGTCGCAGTGGTGAGAGTGAATTCTAGCCCCATAAACACACTGCCCCCACACACACACCATACACATTCACACACTGCCCCCACACACACACACCATACACATTCATACACTGCCCCCAATACACACACACTGCCCCCACACACACCATACACATTTACACACATTGCCTCACACACACACATTCACTGCCCACCCATACACACATTGCCCCACACACCCTACACATACACTACACAAAACACACACTGCATCCACTATACAAACATAAACTGCATCCACTACACAAACACCCACTGCATTCACTAATCAAATATTCTCACTGCATCCACTACACACACATATATTCTTGAAAACATAAACAAATTCTGACTGGCATGTATATTTTGTGCATTTACCTTAAAATGGTAAATGTACAGAATATCTGTAAATTATCTGCTATCGGCCTGAAAGTTCACAGATTATCCGAATCGGCTCTAAAAAATCTATATCGATCGATCTCTCTGGTAGTCGTGCCCAAAAGTTTGTACACAATTGTATAACATTTTATATATGATATAAACAAACAGACAGACACAAATCTACACATGGTATAAATAATGGAGAAGTTTGGAAAATCTTGGAAGTAACATAGTATATTCTCCTGGTTCCATTTGAGCTTTTGTTGTCACATATGTATAGCAAAGCATGAAATGAATTGTCACTATGAGAAGAGTGTAACAATGCATATATAGTGAGCGATCTCCAAAATGACACCTGTATAATTCACACAGCACAGTTATTTACTGTATCAGGTTGCTGCTATTGTACATCTGTTTGTGAATGATATACACAGAAGAGTATCATTTGCACTGACAGACACACATTGTGACATTTTCACAGGACAGCTGCTGTAACTGGCATTGAGAGAGAATCCTCAAATTTATATAGTTATATATCATCACTGTCCTTAATATAATTCTGTATTACCTCTTCTTTTCCATACTGTGATTTATACAGATAGCTTATTATGCACAGAAGTGAGACGTCGGAGAGCTATATAAATTACCCTGGTAAATAGAAAAGGATTCAATTTTTTTATTTCATTGTTCTTCAACCTTTTTCACTGATTTTAACCACTAACATGTTTTTCCTCATTTCTTACCTTCACAAACTATTTCAACTGTCAACATTTGGGCCTATCTACACTATCTGGTTCTCTGACTTTGTCTCATGTCTGTCTTTTAGATTATTTTTAGACATAGAGATTTGTTTTGTTACAAACATTAAGTTGGTTGTCCTAATTCCAAATTTCCGAACCATTGTATATTGTATGCAGGCATTTTCATGCAAACACTGCATTTTCAAAGAAAAGGCAGTGTTTACACTGCCCCTAGGGACAACTCCAAGTGGCCACTCCTCAGATTGCCAGTGGAGGTGCTTCCTGGCTCAGTGCTGCACAGTAGGCAGCAGTGCCGTTCAGCGTCTCCACGCTCTGCATTGATTCAATGCATCTCCATGAGAAGGTGCTGATTGGCCAAAACGACATTTGGCCCTGCCCCTTGTCGATTTTAGCCAATCCAATGCTTTTTTTTCGATCAGTTGGATGGCCAGGTGAGTGCAGAATGCACTATGGGAAGAAGGCAGGCACTTACTAGCAGGGCCATCTTTAATATTGACTGGATCTGCGCAATCATTTGCTTGGGCCCCCTGGACCCTGCACCCTGCCAGACATACTAGCACACACACATACACTGACAGACATACTGACACACACAGACATATACACTGACAGACATTCTGACACACACAGACACATACACTGACAGACATACTGACACACACACATAAACACATACTGACACACATGCAGACACATGCATTGACAGACATACTGACACAGACACACATTGACAGACATACTGACACACACAGAAATATACACTGACTGACATACTGACACACACCCTGACAGACATACTGACATACACATACACTGACAGACAAAATTACATGCACAGACATACTGACATACACACTGACACAGACACAGATACATACACTGACAAACATACTGACACATACACTGACAGACATACTGACATACACATACACTGACAGACATACTGATACAGACACAGATACATACACTGACACAGACACATACACTGACAGACATACTCACACAGACATACTGACATAAATTTACACTTTTAAACCCACCCTCCAGTTTCCTACCTTGGAGGGTGGTTTCCACAGTGTCCAGTCTTGAGGGTGAAGCTATTGGGAGAAGGGGTCTGCCTCTCCCTGCCCAGTCCCCTTCCTCCCTGCCTCCTCTGTCTCCCGCACTGCTCCTTTCCTTAGTGGGATGAAGTGACTCGCGGGCATCACTTGCTCCCAGCGCTGCTTGAAAGCAAGGGGCCTGGTCGCATTGTTAAAGTGCCACAACGTGTGACCGGGCCCCTGCTTACAAATGCCTGCCGGGTGTCCATTAGTGTGTGGGCCGCTGGTTGTGGCAGGCCCATGTGGCAAAAAATTGTTGAGGGCAGCGGGGCCTACGGGGCAGCTGCTTTTGGGTCCCCAAGAGTAACTGGGCCTGGGCAGCTGCCCCGTTTGTCCTGCGTTAAAGACGGCCCTGGTGACTAGTAATACACATTGAAGTTTCATAGCATTTTTATGGTATTGCTGTGCATGAAATTCTTCTATCATATAAAATCTGACAATTTATCTGTAGAATTCAATATTTAATAAAGGAAAACCGGGGGGGTCTGTCAATGTTTGCCCTTGGTTTAAGAACAAACAAATGGTCTTTTTTTGTGCATAAAATTCCCAGATCCCACTGTGGATGGTCCTTCTCACATGGAGCATGCAATATATGGGTTGATAAATAAAGTCTGCTTGAGTTGCGCAGTGTGACATCAGCATGACTTGTGCAGAGTGAGAGCATCCACAGAGATCTGTGAATGCTTATTAAAAGACACAGATTCTGTATCCTGAGACACTATTGCTACCAAAGACACCCAATGTGTGTGTTTTTAAAGTCATAAGCATGGCATCATCTTACCCTGTTTTTACTTGTAAATTTCTCCAGATATATAATTTGTAATCACAATAGTCTGGCGACCTTCTAGGCTCATGTCACTGCAGCCTGCAGTGAATAATCTCTAGTCACTATATGGCTACTTTTTCCTTAATTCAATTAGTGTTCAATTCAATATTTATGGTTATACACACACAATAGTGTGCTAAAACGAAAAGCACACATTCATTGCCGTCAGATGTGAAATCGTATTCCCCTGAGGTAGTGTAGAGTAGACTATGCTTTGATTACAGCCGATGAAATAATTCAAGAGAAGGTCGCTACTTGCCGTCTATCAAGGTAATAGGAGATTGAAAGGGAAGAGTGTGTTATCATCTCACCTAGCAACCACGACTAGCATCTGCTTGCAGTATACTGGGATGAGCAGTTACCATTATTTATGGTAATCCTACTTTTTTAATTACACTTTGAATAATCAACAATCTTTCCTTTTTCAATATCTATAAATATCTGATTTCCTACCCAGTGCTAGCTACCTAATTCTGTACTGCCTCTTCCAATGCAAATCTTTCTAAAATGGCTTCAACTATTTTTCTTTTTGCATTGAATAGATCAATAGAATGTAAGTTTATTTGAATATCATCTGTTCTTGATCCTGGAAGTCAAACTTGTCTGATGCAATTACTGTTATGTCTCCTTGTATAATGCTGAGAATACGGAAGTGATTTATTGTTTTTGTTCGAATTAAATGTTTTGTTAGAATGAAATGTTTTTTTCCTTTTTACCTATTGTAAAAAAATAATTGTAGTTGTCTTGTACACCCAAAGTCTTGTAGGTGTCTGTATTTGAGTATAATGCCTACATACAGAAAAAACAGTAAAATCACATTTCTAAAACAAAGTACTTAAAGCTGCTATAGCAATCTTTATCAATCTCTACAAAACTAAAGTTCTGCTTTATCAATCTCTTGAAAACTATGTTATAATATAACTAATCCATTCACTCCTCCTCGTAACTGACTGTTGGAATGATAAGACCAGTTGAAACATCCTTTACTGTTTGGTAGCAAGAGATAAGGATACATTTTCAGCACACACACAGGCAATATATGTTCTCCTAATGTTTCTGGCAAAGAAATGTGTTCCTCTGCTGGCTGGTAATCATTCCTGTAGTAAAAACAAGGGTGATTGCGGCTTTATGGACTAAATTTCATTCTGCAATATACATGAAAATAGAAATGTAAAACAAAGGAAACCGCGCTAGAAAAACCAATACTATAAAAGAATAATATAGGAGGCAACAAACCTAGAGTAATCGCAAGAATAATACAGAAGGTAGAAAGAGGAAGGTTGCACCAAAGAAAAAAGCTAAATACTAAAAATATATATCTAAAAAGAGTCCAATATCAATGTCTAATTCAAACCACAAAAAATGCCAAAAAAAAGTCCAAAGTCCAAAGGGACTCCATGAGGGAGTCCGCTCCTCTCCGGCAAGGTGCATCTCTGCCCTTTCTCCTTTGTGTGAGGTGGGTAGGCTTTTGTTTATTCCTGTAGCTTGTGCCAAAAGGCTTGGAAGATTTCGTCTGACCGCTGCATGGTATGGTTGACAGCACTGTGTCGTGGCTGACATGGTGGGCCTGCCTACTGGAGCAGTTTGGAGTGTGTCCGCCATTTTGAAGGCTCGAGTCAGGCGTGGAGCAAACGGGAGACAAAGCTCTGCTGATTTTCAGTGGGGACCAGAATGACCCTGTTCCAGAGGTGGGGTAGGAGTTGTGCGGGACCACACTGTAAGGTGTAGAGCGGGAAGGTCGGCCTCCTCTCACCAGCTCTGTCCCAGCAGGCCACAGCAAAGATTCTTGGGCTCCCAGTGAAGTTATGAGCCGATTGACAGCTCTATTAACTCACCCGGAGATCCCCGACTCAGATGATGCTCATTTAACAGGTATTGGGCTTGTTGGCTGGGTTAAACATCTCCAAAACGGCCATAAACTCAGGAGCTCATGCACAACACAAGCTCCGCCTCCCCCTAATTTATTATATATTTTACTAAAGCTGTGGACAAATAACTTTCCAGCAGTAGGAACTTATGTCTGTGTTTTTATGGAGTTCAGGGTAAGTGGTTATTAAAGATGCCGTAGATACAACTGTGCGGATGTCATGAAAATTTAATGTGAGTTCAAAGTGAATTTCCAATTAAAGGTCAAAATAGCTAAACTGGAAAAATTCTCTAAACCAGCTTTACTTTCAGTTCAACTACTCTGGCCGTAAATTGTAAATTCTTACTTTAGCACATAACCCTGATCTGTGAGTCTCACAATAGCACAAAGCTATTTTAAGGGCCACTAACTGTCTGCTAGGTAAGCAGAAGATACAGCAGCACCTTAAAAGAACACTATAGTGTCAGGAATACAAACATGTAATCTTGATGATCTCAGTTAGTCAAATGCTTCCCATAGGAAAGCATTGGCAGGTTCTTGCGCATGCTCGGCAAAACACATCGCTGCAACCATCAGTATCTCCTCATAGACAATGCATCCCTATTTGGAATGTTCAGTGATGAACATAGGTACTGCACACTGTCAAGCTCTAGACTACAAAGCACCTCTAGTGATAGTAGAGAATGTACTAGCCAGCAATGTAAACTACAGGCTATAGAGACAAGAACCGTTATATTAAGCTGTTGTGGTTCTGGTGACCATAGTGTCCCTTTAAACAAAGTTTCACTCTAATCACTGACACAATGCAGCCTCCTAACTCCCAATAGCTAGCTAGCTAGGTACAGCAGCAAGCTAAACCTAGTCTCACACTAGAATCAATTACCCAGTCTATCTCCAACACCCACATAGACACAGCTAGGGTAAAACACACTTTATCTGGTCACTACACTGGTCTGTCTCTCTCAATAGTTGCAGTCAAAGTGTCAGAAAGAATCCTTCTTGGATGCATAGATTGTTTTACTGCTCCTACTTTTTTCAATCTATTGTTCAGTTGTTTTGATTGGACAGGAGGTCCAGCCAACATGACTGGGCAGACCTCTTCTTCATCATAACAAACTAAGCTACTTATTTGCCCACACCCTAAAAAACACCCTCTTCCTAATTCCATCCACCTCTTTTCAAGTGCCAGGGATGATACGCTGATTCATGAAACAAAATAAACATGTTTGGGCTTGCACAAGTCAGTTTCCATGAGATTCTGGCAATTGGTGGTTCAGAATTTCAACTAATCATCCAACTGGCCAAATTGCAGTTCAGCATGAAACAAATCTCCAAGTTTACTATGACTGACTCGAATAGAAATGACCAGGTGGAACTGTAGCTACCAAACAACAGAACCAGTTCACAGAAATGGAAAACTGGCAAGGTAACAGACACACGTAGAAGGTGACCATCAAGAACTTCATCAAAATACCAATGAATATATAAATAAATTAGGGTTATAAAGATAAGAGGAAGAGGGATGTGAAGCCCCTCAGTAGGGCTGAAGGGAGACACAGAAATAGCAGCATAACTTGTCAATAACGAGGCAGAATAACTAGTCAATGCATAGGGTCTACAGGTTGATCTCTGAAGACGGTAGATCTGAATTGTATTAAGTTCAAGCTCAAAATTTCCATTCACCATTGGCCGTTCATGAGTGAAAATGTAGCCCTGGTGTGTAGAAATTTACCTTGGTGAGTATGCCATGAAATCTCCAGACATGCAGTGGTAAGTAATGTCTAATGCCTGGCTAGTAGCATGGAACTTGAGATTTAATGCCCTTCAAGATTATCTAATACTCTAACGGCACCCTTCTAAAAGATGGTAACGGTAACATAGGAGAGTAGCATATTACCTTATCCTAGCATGACCGGCTGCCTATAGTAAAGTAAAGCATGTGTGCAAACATCTAAACATAGTCAAGACAATGGGCCAAAGTAAGAAATACAAGAAATGAGGAAATTGTAATACTAACCAAGTAAAATATCAAAAAATCTGAAGACACACTATAACGCATTATTGGATATACAGGAACCATACAAGAGGTTGGAGAACAGAGGCCAACATCAGACATGATGCATAAATGACATGCACCCTTACAACAGGTAGCACAAAGCTGGACCAATAAATGCCAAGAGGACAATTGATGTCTGAGGGCAAGGGGAGCAAGCAGCATCAAAGTTTAAAACTTTCTTTTATGTATTATTTTCATATGCTTTATATTTTATTGATTTAATCACTTGGGTTGTTTTTTTGTTTATTTGTTTGTCTTTCTACCCATCAGTTTAGATGCCACCGTGCAAACAGATGTATCCACAGAGCATTATCTTAAACTTCCAGAAAATATAAAATCTCTGAAAACAAATATATGTCTAAACTACCTGCTAATTAATATAAAGTATCCACTTACCTGAAATCCTCATAGATTGTAAGCTCATTTCAATAGGGCTTTCTTCACCTCTTCCGCTTTCTATAATTGAAATGCAGCGGAGTATGTTGGCACTGTATAAATGCTAATATTATCATTCTATGCTGCTCACAATTTGCTATCCACAGTGCAGGATGGAAATTAGGATATTGTGGGAACATGTATATCTAATTCATCCGAGAAAAAGAAAGGGTAAGATTAATGACAAGTTGTATCTTTCTCTGGATATTTATAGGTTCAGAATCCTGAAACCAACAATAGTCCAAAACAAATTTTAAGGAAAGAATTACCATCACTATTTTCACTTTTTTTTTAAACCTATATACTAGTCAACTTTTAAAATAATTTAAATTACACAAAACATTTTTTTTTATTGCTAGGGAGAGAGAGGTCCTATTTTCTGCCTGCTCTGTAGTGACTTCTGTCTTCAGTCTTTCAAGATACAATCTAGAACAGTAATTGAGAAGTGATAAATTTCTTATCAAGGTTAGTCCAGGCTAAGATCTGAGTACCTTGTGTAATATTTAAACAGTGAGGAGATTAATCCTATAGACTGCAGTGCAGGCACCCAGTCATACAATGTTAAAGGGACACTATAGGCACCCAGATCACTTCATTTCATTGAACAGGTCTGTGTGCACTGTCCCTATCCCCTTAACCCTGCATCTAAAAACATTGCAGTTTCAGAGAAGCTGACATGCCTCAATGCTTTCTTGTAGAAAGCCACTAGAGGTGCTTCCTGCTGTTTTAAAGAATGTAACTCTGAAACAACGCTGGATTGATGATGCAATTGATTAAATGATTTCCTATGGGGAACACCTAATGCATGCGTGGCACTTGCAGTGTATGCCCGTTAGGGTCCCCCTACCAATGACCTGGAGATGGAGCCAGCGCTGAAGTTCAAAATGGACAGGTAAGAACACAACAGGAATTATGAAGACAGTGAAACTACTATGGCCTGAAAGAGACTCACCCAACTGTCCATCCTCTAGAGCAACTCTCTCTTCAAGGCACACCTAACAGTCCAGGATTTAAGGATTACCCGGGAGTGTTTAAAGGGTTAAAAAAAAAAGCCTCAGAGTCTAATAGTCTGAGGTGATTTTAGTTTTTTGTTTGTTTTGTTTTTAAACCCTTTAGACACACTCGGTTATCCCTAAATCCTGGACTGTTAGGTGTGCCTTGAGGAGAGGATTGTGGAGCACTGCTCTAGAGCAGATTCTCCAACTCTTTGGACCAATGCACACTGTGATGACAGTAAAAAATTCCAGGGCTTACATATTTTTTCTTTGTCTTTTTTTTTTTACAATTCTGAGCAATCAGGTGGAGAGATAGATATGATACATGCCAATTTGTACAACAGGTGTTTACGAAGTACAACATGCATCAGTATAAAGTGTTGCACAGTGGTACATCTACTACATAGAAAAGTGTTGCACGCAGGCAACCTGCTCTTTGAATCACCATGCCTTGCTATCGTCCCTTCCCCCCTAATCCCTAGTTTAAATTTTTTTATTTTTAAGTACCATTCTCATTGTCTAGTTAGGCCTCAGATAGTGGGTGGTCTGTAGGGAAGATATTTTTTCTTTTTTACCTTCCCCATATTATAAATATCATATTTATCTGCAGCATCACTAGAGAGATATGCATACATCTGGCTTAATGTTCTTATTAGTTTAAATTAACTGCCAAATTTATTATTAATAAAAACAAACATTTAAAATACTGCATTCAGCTCATTACACCTCTGAGGTCAATGTCTTTGTGGCACACTATAAGGTGGCTTGAGAGCACCACTGCCTCAAAACTATTGCTCTAGAGCTAAATCAGTTTCTGAACCCAGACCTCCCAACTATCCCAAATCTGTTGGGACAGTCCCGATTTCGAGTTCCTGTTCTTCATTCCTGGGTTTGTGCAGGAAACCAGGGAACTGTCCAAGAAAGTTACACACATGGTCTACTCTTAACCCCTTAAAGGACCACTATAGGCACCCAGACCACTTCAGCTTAATGAAGTGGTATGGGTGCCAGGTCCCTCTAGGGTTAACCCTGCCTGCTGTAAACATAGCAGTTTCAGAGAAACTGCTATGTTTACCTATGGGTTAATCCAGCCTCTAGTGGCTGTCTTCCTGACAGCTGCTAGAGGCGCTTCCACGCTTCTCACTGTGGTTTTCACAGTGAGAAGACGCCAGCGACCATAGGAAAGCATTGAGAATGCTTTCCTATGGACTGGCTGAATGCGCACGCGACTCTTGCCATGCATGCTCATTCAGCCGATGACGGGAAAGGAGGCAGAGAGCCCCCACCGCCGAGGGAGCCCGGCGGTGGAGAAAAGGTATGTGTTTAACCCCTTCCTCACCCTAGAGCCCGGCGGGAGGGGGACCCTAAAGGTGGGGGGGACCTAGAGACCCTATAGTGCCAGTAAAACGAGTATGTCTATACAACCTTAATTTACTGCTTTCATAATAAGAGCACCCACAACTATTATATATAATTTTGTTCAGGAGAAATATGGCTTTAATTTCATATTGAATTGTAATAAGTTGGAAACAATTTATGAATATTATGAAAAAAACACAAAAAAGTGTGAGAATTTAAGAAATTTTGTTTTTCTGTTATTTTTCTGCATGGTATTTTAACTGTGAATGTCATAATACTGTTAGCTTTTACTTTAATAAAACACACGTTTGTATGATGTGATGTCCCACGAGTATAACGATGTCACCTTGGTACAGGCTTCATGGTGTTTTGGAAAGGTACAGGGTAAAATAAATAGCTTGCCCTATTCATTCCTATCTTAAACATTTAAATTTACCAGATTGGTTTTGCCTTTGAGACCATATGGAACATCAGGAATGAGAATTATCCCCGACATGGCATACCATTTACAAAAGTAGGCAACCCAGGGTATTCAAAATGGGGTATTCCAGTCTTTTTTTAGTAGCTACAATTGGTGTTTATATTTATTTTGTTGCATTTTTCACACAAAAAAACTGCCCATTTACTGATGATATCATCATCATTATACATTTACTTCTCTAAAACACTCATATTTGTATTCAGCAATGTCTCACAAGTACAATAGAACACCACATGTAAAGTGGTGTTTTGGAATGTTAGAGGGTTAAATATAGGGCGTGCAAATGAAAATATACATTAATAATATCTAATATACATTAGATTATATATATAATTTCAGCATAAGTGTATTTTGATATTACTATTTATAATTTGACTCTGAATGTATTTTATATGTTATTTGTACATAATTATATTATTTTTATTAGTTATATGTTTGGGGATTTTCCTAACAAAACAGGCAGTTCTCTGTAGACAATCTGTCGCAGTGTAGTGGTGTCATTGCAATTGTATGGCTGCAGGGGGACTGCCTCGATTGTCAGGCATTCCGGTGATCGGCTCCGGTGAGGAGGTTATATAAACAGGCTGCAGCGAGGGCCTGATCGTTAGGGCATGCCATACCACCCTAACGACCTTTAAGCCTTTCTTTTGAAGGATTGCATAGCATGCCCTAACATTGGAAAAGGTTAATGGGGTTGGCCAACATGATTAGCAGTCAACACAGCATGCATTCAACTTATAGTGAATTAATCCCAATAAACTATAAAACTAAGTTTGCTGAAGTTGTGTTGTAGAAAGGAGAGTTTTGGCTTTTTGAAGCATTGGGCTCATTTTGTACTTGGGTACAATGTCTATAGCCATGATCGATTGCACCTAAATGAAAAAGGGCTCACTACTGTGCTCTGGGACATGATGGCTAGAAGTCTGGAAGAAATTTTTAAACTAGTGATAGGTGGTGTAGGGCACATAAGTATAGTAAATTAATGCAGAACATAAAGGGATTTAGCTCAGTACAAGAGGTCAGGGCCAGACTGGCCCACCGGGATACCAGGAAATTATCCAGTGTGCTGCAGCACCAGGTTCTAGGCTGTATAGCCATAATGCCTAAATATATTGTTTTAATTTATTTTCCCCATGGACTGTCAACAGTCTGAGGGAGAAAAGAGGAAGGTGTTGGAGGCAGGTGCAGCCAACCGCTATAACCGGTACACCATCAAAGTTAGCAGTTGGCTTCCACCAGTGAGGATTTAGGAAGCAGTGCCACCCGGGAATTTAATGGCTGCAATTCCCCCACCAAATCATGCATGATAAAATACTGCATGATAAAAGCAGGTTTAGGGGGTGGTGCTGCCATGAGGCCACAGGATGAGGCCCATCAGATGGTTAAATAACTAGGAGGAGGGAGCGGAGTCTAGCTTCTGACCTTAATGGCAGCAATCCTGCAGCGCTCCGTACAAGCGACATCAATGTCAATCTGTCACCCTACAGCACCATCGAAATGCATAACCACTCCCTAGGGTACCCCACAAGGACAGGCAACCCACTAAAGCCTTTTTTGTTCCCGCAAACAGGTAAGAAGACCCGACAGAGAACAGGGGCCTACGCCGAGTTCCTTACTGCGAAGCTCGCGCTCGAGAACCTCATGCAGACACCAAGCACAGGCACCCCACAACAGACCGGTTCAGCCAAAACAGACAGCCACACTATGGGGCGACGGTCCCAGAGGCCTCCCCCGGGCACTAGCAGAGACATGTGTGATATCGGCTTAAGACCGAAATCCAGGCGGTGACCGCACGCACACGGGGGGAGGACATACTCAACCTGAGGCAGGAGGTAAAAGGGTTAAAGGAACATTTCCAACAAATGCAAACTTCCCAGGCCATCCTCACTACAAGAGTAGATGTGGCCGAGGACCGCACTAGATGGGCTAACATAAAAATAAGGGGGATCCCAGACAGTAAGGACCATATAGACAGTATAGACAGGATATACCCCAGCATTCCAACACCAACACTGCACACAAATACACCCCTGCAATCCAATGCTAACACAGCACACAAATACACCCATGTATTATTGGAGATTTTAATTACCCGGACATAAATTGGAACAGAGGAACTAGTAGCTCAGCAAAGGGAATTAGGTTTTTGAACTTGTTAAATGACACTTTCATGTCACAACTTGTACAAGCACCAACTAGAAAGGACGCTTGTCTGGACCTGGTGCTAACAAACAACGTTGATCTTTTGACCAACATTCAAGTAGGTGAGCACTTTGGAAATAGTGATCACAATATAGTGTCCTTTGAAATAAACTCAAAAAACAAAAGCACATGGGGTATACTAAAACATATAATTTTAAAAAGGCCAATTTCTATAAGTTAAATGGAAACTCCAGTGCCAGGAAAACAATCAGTTTTCCTGGCACTGTAGGTCCCCTCTCCCTCCCACCCCCCAATCCCCGGTTGCTGAAGGGGTAAAAACCCCTTCAGTAACTTACCAGAGGCAGCGACGATGTCCCATGTCGCTGCTTCTTCCTCCGCCGCCCCTCCTCCCAGTGATTGCGTCGGCCGGTGGGCGAGACTGATCCCGCCCACTGGCCGGGGAGACCTAAAGCGCCGCGCATTAGAGCTCCCCATAGGAAAGCATTGAAAATGCTTTTCAGTGCTTTCCTATGGGGAAATGAGCTACACTGGAGGTCCTCACACAGCGTGAGGACGTCCAGCGACGCTCTAGCACAGGTTTCCTGTGCTAGGGACACGGAAGGGCCCTCTAGTGGCTGTCTAAGAGACAGCCACTAGAGGTGGAGTCAACCCTGCATTGTAATTATTGCAGTTTATAAAAAACTGCAATATTTACACTTGCAGGGTTAAGGGTAGTGGGAGTTGGCACCCAGACCATTTCAATGGGCAGAAGTAGTCTGAGTGACTGGAGTGTCCCTTTAAGGGAAGCTTTACAATATATTGACTGCCATAAATTCTTTAGTGAAAAGAACACTGAGGATAAATGGAAAATCTTCCAACAAATATTAGAAAGGTACATTTCCCAGTATGTACCATTGTGTAATAAATATAAAAGAAACAAATTGAAACCAATGTGGCTTAGTAGAGAAGTAAAACAAGGGATTAAAAATAACAAAATGTAATTTAAAGCATTTAAATCATAAAAATCAGGTGCATCCTATAAAAGATATAAGGAAGCCAATAATGCGTGCAAAAAGGCGATTAGATTCGCTAAACTTCAAAATGAAAAAATGATAGCCAAAGAGAGCAAAACCAACCCAAAAGCATTCTTTAAGTACATAAATTCTAAAAAGCCAAAAAGTGAAAGTGTAGGTACACTAAAATCTGGAATGGGGGGTTAGTTAAAGGACCACTCTAGGCACCCAGACCACTTCAGCTTAATGAAGTGGTCTGGGTGCCTGGTCCAGCTAGGGTTAACCCATTTTTTCATAAACATAGCAGTTTCAGAGAAACTGCTATGTTTATGAATGGGTTAAGCCTTCCCCTATTTCCTCTAGTGGCTGTCTCATTGACAGCCACTAGAGGCGCTTGCGTGCTTCTCACTGTGATTTTCACAGTGAGAGCACGCCAGCGTCCATAGGAAAGCATTATGAATGCTTTCCTATGTGACCGGCTGAATGCGCGCGCAGCTCTTGCCGCGCGTGCGCATTCAGCCCAGGAGGAGGAACAGAGGAGGATCAGGGGAGGAGAGCTCCCCACCCAGCGCTGGAAAAAGGTAAGTTTTAACCCCTTTCCCCCTTTCCAGAGCCGGGCGGGAGGGGGACCCTGAGGGTGGGGGCACCCTCAGGGCACTATAGTGCCAGGAAAACGAGTATGTTTTCCTGGCACTATAGTGGTCCTTTAATGAAGACCAGGAAAAGGCAGGAATTTTAAATAACCTATTTCTCCTCCGTATATATTAAGGAAGAACCCATGGCATTAGATGTGCAAGTGATTGCTGCTAAAAACTTGCAGAATAATTGTGATTGGTTAACTCTAGACAAGGTGCTGCAGCAACTAAAGAAAGTTAATATAAACAAAGCGCCAGGGCCTAATGGTATTCATCCACGAGTACTTAAGGAACTAAGTGTAGAAATAAGTGAACCTCTATTTTTAATCTTTCAAGATTCTTTTCTTTCAGGAAGTGTTTCGAAGGATTGGAGGAAGGCGGATGTGGTTGCTATATTCAAAAAGGTTTCAAAAGCCTTGCCTGGACATTATAGACCTGTGAGTTTAACTTCTGTGGCTGGAAAAGTATTTGAAAGGCTATTAAGGGATAATATTCAAGAATTCCTTGAGAAGAACATGGTTATCAGCAAAAAACAGCATGGTTTTATGAAGCACAGGTCATGTCAGACTAACTTGATTGCATTCTACGAAGAAGTAAGTATAAGTATAGATCAGGGTGTTGCAGTGGATGTGATTTTGCCAAGGCATTTGATACAGTTCCACACAATAGATTAGTGTTCAAACTCAAAGAAATCGGTCTAGATGAAAATGCTTGTTCTTGGGTAGAACATTGGCTTAAGAATAGAGTACAAAGAGTTGTCATTAATGGTACATTTTCCAGCTGGACAGAGGTTTCAAGTGGTGTCCCTCAGGCTTCTGTTCTGGGACCCCTTCTATTTAACATATTTATAAATGATCTTGAAAAAATAATTGAAAGTCATGTTTCAGTGTTTGCAAATGATACAAAACTCTGTAATACAATGTGGGCAAGATATTACCTGGGCACTCAAATGGCAGATAGAATTTAATGTTGAAAAATGCAAAGTTTTGCACTTCGGCGTGAAGAATGCACAAGCAACGTATACCCTTAATGGAAGAAAATTAGGGATAACAACACACGAAAAGGACTTGGGAATTGTTATAGACAACAAACTATGCAACAATGTGCAATGTCAATCAGCAGTGGCTAAGGCCAGTAAGGTATTGTCATGCATGAAAAAGGGCATTCATTCCTGGGATGAGAATATTATTTTGCCTCTTTATAAATCACTGGTAAGACCAGGGACATATTAGCCGCGAGGCAAACAAGGCATTTGCCTTGGGCGGCATTTTTCAGGGGGCGGCAAAAAACGCCGCCCCCCAAATGCCCAGGGCAGATGCCTTGTTAGCCTTGCGGCTAACTGACATCCCGGGCGGCTGGCGAGGGAGCACTTCCCATGAGCTGACTCATCAGCTCCCTCGCGCACCGCAAAGTGAGGCTGGGAGCCGGAAGATGACGTCATCTTCCGGTTCCCAGCCTCACTCTGCAGCCGACGCTGTGTGTGTTTGTGTCTGACTGTGTGTGTTTGTGAGTGTGTGTGTGTGTTTGTGTCTGTGTATGTGTCTGACTGTGTGTGTGTGTGTTTGTGTCTGACTGTGTTTGTGTCTGTGTATGTGTCTGACTGTGTGTGTGTGTGTGTGTTCTCTGCCTAAAGAAGTTGTTTTATCAGAGTCCATACAGATGTTTAAACAGCAACTAGATGCATACTTGCAAAAACAGAATATTCAAGGATATAATCTTTCAATGTAGGGTAATAGCTGATTGATCCCAGGATAAATATGACTGCTATTCTGGGGTCAAGAATGATTTTTTTGTTTGGAAGTGCTTCAAACTTTTTTTTTTTTTGCCTTCTTTTGGATCAACAGCAAAAAACAAATGTGAGGAAGGCTGAACTTGATGGACGCAAGTCTCTTTTCAGCTATACAGGGAGTGCAGAATTATTAGGCAAGTTGTATTTTTGAGGATTAATTTTATTATTGAACAACAACCATGTTCTCAATGAACCCAAAAAACTCATTAATATCAAAGCTGAATATTTTTGGAAGTAGTTTTTTAGTTTGTTTTTAGTTATAGCTATGTTAGGGGGATATCTGTGTGTGCAGGTGACTATTACTGTGCATAATTATTAGGCAACTTAACAAAAAACAAATATATACCCATTTCAAATATTTATTATTACCAGTGAAACCAATATAACATCTCAACATTCACAAATATACATTTCTGACATTCAAAACAAAACAAAAACAAATCAGTGACCAATATAGCCACCTTTCTTTGCAAGGACACTCAAAAGCCTGCCATCCATGGATTCTGTCAGTGTTTTGATCTGTTCACCATCAACATTGCGTGCAGCAGCAACCACAGCCTCCCAGACACTGTTCAGAGAGCTGTACTGTTCCCTCCTTGTAAATCTCACATTTGATGATGGACCACAGGTTCTCAATGGGGTTCAGATCAGGTGAACAAGGAGGCCATGTCATTAGATTTCCTTCTTTTATACCCTTTCTTGCCAGCCACGCTGTAGAGTACTTGGACGCGTGTGATGGAGCATTGTCCTGCATGAAAATCATGTTTTTCTTGAAGGATGCAGACTTCTTCCTGTACCACTGCTTGAAGAAGGTGTCTTCCAGGAACTGGCAGTAGGACTGGGAGTTGAGCTTGACTCCATCCTCAACCCGAAAAAGGCCCCACAAGCTCATCTTTGATGATACCAGCCCAAACCAGTACTCCACCTCCAACTTGCTGGCGTCTGAGTCGGACTGGAGCTCTCTGCCCTTTACCAATCCAGCCACGGGCCCATCCATCTGGCCCATCAAGACTCACTCTCATTTCATCAGTTCATAAAACCTTAGAAAAATCAGTCTTGAGATATTTCTTGACCCAGTCTTGACGTTTCAGCTTGTGTGTCTTGTTCAGTGGTGGTCGTCTTTCAGCCTTTCTTACCTTGGCCATGTCTCTGAGTATTGCACACCTTGTGCTTTTGGGCACTCCAGTGATGTTGCAGCTCTGAAATATGGCCAAACCGGTGGCAAGTGGCATCGTGGCAGCTGCACGCTTGACTTTTCTCAGTTCATGGGCAGTTATTTTGCGCCTTGGTTTTTCCACACGCTTCTTGCGACCCTGTTGACTATTTTGAATGAAACGCTTGATTGTTCGATGATCACGCTTCAGAAGCTTTGCAATTTTAAGAGTGCTGCATCCCTTTGCAAGATATCTCACTATTTTTGACTTTTCTGAGCCTGTCAAGTCCTTCTTTTGACCCATTTTGCCAAAGGAAAGGAAGCTGCCTAATAATTATGCACACCTGATATAGGGTGTTGATGTCATTAGACCACACCCCTTCTCATTACAGAGATGCACATCACCTAATATGCTTAATTGGTAGTAGGCTTCGAGCCTATACAGCTTGGAGTAAGACAACATGCATAAAGAGGATGATGTGGTCAAAATACTCATTTGCCTAATAATTCTGCACTCCCTGTATAACTATATTAAGAAATTGTGCATTTCAGTGAGATTGTCTGTCAATGTGTTTATTAGTGAGCTTGTGTGTTTGTGTCAGTGAGATTGTTTATGTGTGCATATGCTTACTGTACATTTTTATTTCCCTATTATTTATTTATTGAATGAAAAAATAAACATTCCTATAAGTTTGCCATGTTTAGGCAGTACTGAACCTCATACATTTCACTATAATTCCCATTGTATCAAAATCAAAATGGCAAAGTCTATATTAGCTTAGATGTTTGCCATTCTAATTTTAATTTACTGCAAGTCGGCGTTTAGTGCATAAACCCCACATTGACACTTCACAGAAATACATCCCTACATTCATGGTGCAGTTTGTGAGATTTATTCTTGTGGAACATTTGGAAATTTGGAATCGCCCTCATGCTTAATCCGGCATGAAAAGACACACATTAAAAACAACCAAACAAACATACACCTGCTTTGAATTTCCAGTCTGGCCCTGAAGAGTGTGGATATGGGGTGAAAGGTAAGATTAGTGCAGGTGAGGTGTGTAACAGTAATAAAAATTAGCACAAAATAACTCTATTAACACGATAATATGACTATATTAAATGTATGCTTGCTAATGCAAGGAGCCTATATAACAAAATGGGGGAGCTAGAGGCAATAGCATATAATAAACAATATGACATAATAGCCATAACGGAAACATGGTGGGGTGAAACATATGACTGCTCAGGTAACTTTAATGATTACACTTTGTTTATAAAGGATATAAAAAATAGGAAAGGTGTGGGGTATGTTTGTATGTCAACCCTGAGTTAAATACAAATAGTATGAAAGTGGTATGAAACCTATTGAGTAGCATAAATTATTTTGTAAAAAAACCACAAAATGTACACTGTTCGGTATATACCATTAGGTAACAAATATAAAATTTTAAAAAATAAAACGAATGTGGCTCAGTAGGAAGGAAAGCCAAGAAATTAAAAATAAAGGGCATTGAAATCATTTAAAGCAGATATATGACAGGCATCCTATAAAAACAATACAAGGAAGACAATATTTCCAGTAAAAATTATGAGATGAGTAAACTATAAAATTAGGCCGATTGGACGTGATGACGTAACGACTCTCACGTCAGAGTGGAGGGGCTGGATGTTGGCGGATCGGAGAGGAAGGGAAATGGTTTGGTGTGAGGTAGATTGAGCGGACACCGAGAGGAGAGAGAGAGGAGCGAGAGGCTAAAAGTAAATCGAGACAAACAGCTAATAAACTATTAAGACTACAGGGAAGTGGTCTACTGGCGTGATACTGGTCTAAAAGATTTCATCCAGTTGCAGAGCGGTAATATTATTGGCGCTTCCTGACCACTGATTTATTGATGCTGGAAGGGGGTGCTGAGACGCCAGAGGATTGGAGACAAGGAGCAACTCACAAAAGCTGGTACAATCCAGATTAAATCTCCCTGGAGAGAGAGTGAGCAGGACGAGGGTGAGCGCAAAAATGTTATATTTTATGCATGTTAACCCTCTATGCTGCAAATTAAGGGACATGGCTGACAACTGAGCACGGTGTTGTGTGTACACATCTCATTATTGCAATTTACTGATTAATGAGTAATTATGTCAAGGAAAAAAGGAGGAGAGTAAAGCCTCTATAAAAGTGGATAAGAAGGCTCAGAAACATGAAAAGCGGCTCTCAGCCTTTTTTGTTTCACAAGAAAGCCAAGAGTCTATGGAACAGTCCACTCTAGAGCCTTTCCAATCTGGAGCCTTAGTCTCCCCTACAATGTCAACAGATAAAGATGCAGTCACATTCTCTCTTCTAAAGGTGTGTCTGGAAGACAATTCACATGATATTAAAAATGAGCTGAGCAAAAAATTTCTGGATATAAAAAAGCAGTTATCAACTGTAAGTGGGAGGCTGCAAAGAATAGAAGATAGAGAAGAATCTACAAATTTTGAGATCCAGGAGATGAAGGAAACTCAAGCTAGGTTGTCTTCCAAAGTTGAGCTATTGAAGATAAATTGTGTGATCTGGAGGACAGATCTAGAAAACTGAACCTAAGGTTCAGAAATATTCCGTAAGAGATTACAGATGGTCAACTACAAGCTTATTTAAATGAATTTTTTAGGTGTCTGGGAATTCCAACGGAACAAAATAATACAGCAATGTCCCGCTTTCACCGGCTTTTTCAAAGAAAGGCAGATCAGAAATATCCCAGAGATGTTATTGTGGCATTTGCCTCATATGATTTTAGGTTTCAGGTCCTACAGACAGCAAGGAAGACAAATATAATGGAGGACAAATTTAAAGCAATAAGAGTATTAATAGATGTCTCCATGATTACAAGACAAAGAAGAAACCTATTTGCAAATGTTTTTCCTTGCTTAAAGAAACATAATTTAAAATTTAAATGGACCTATCAATCAGCCTTACAAATATGGCTCAACGACACCTGGTTGACTTTTAAATCAGTAGAATTAGTTCATGCATGGCTGAAGGATAACAATATGTAGCCTGGGGGGTATCTCTAGAAGGGGAGGTGGGGAATATTAAGGGAAAATATGGATTGTTGAATTGGAATATGATTATTGTAAACTTTTTTTTTTTTTTTTTTTATAAAGAAGATAGATAAAGGCATCCAAAAATGGATGTAGAATAAGAGTTAGGTCACAACTTGTTGATGTGGATTTATAAAGTTTTAAGGGGTAATGTCTTAAGAGGTACTATAATGCACTTAAAAAATATATGCTAGTTATATCGATCTAAACTTAGGAGTTTCTTTTTGGGGGGGAGTTTCCCCTATATAAGGACTTAAAGAGATATGTACACAAATCACAAATTTTATTCGATTTAGACCTTATGGATAGTAAGGGACACTTTAATGCTAGAATACATTTAGTTATAAGTTATATGCACTTAACACTATATTTGGAAACAGTCGCTAGCTCCCAGATGTCAGGATCTGAGGAGAAGTTAGTATACTGCAATGGCTTATGATAGACAAAAAAAAAGGGGTAATGAAAATGGGAAAAAAGGAAAGAAAAAGATAAGAAAAGATAAAAGGATATAAATATTTGGGTAAAATTGATTTATTTTCTTCTCTTTGCATATTTTCATAAAGTATTCATGTAAATTGTAGTTTACTTCTAGGTATAAGTTTTATCCATTTAATATTTGCCCTCACGGGGTTATGATTATTACAATATGGATGCAGTTGCTATATGAGGACTTAATATAAAGAGATATGGATGCAGTTGCTAGTTCTCCGATCCTAGGAAATGAGGAGAAAATAGTAAGTCATAATGGGGTATAGAAACTGATAACAACGGATATAGATGGAGTAAGATTGACAAAAGTAATTAAAAAGGATATAAAGATTTTGGTAAATTGGATCTATTGTAGATCATGCCTTTTTTTTTTTCCTGTTTCCCTCTCGAAGGTCATCTCACTGTCTAAGCCCCTTCATGTGGGTTCCCAAATGGGTACCCAGTACTTGGATTATGTGTAGTGATCCAAGCAGACGATGCTATATGAATGTTTTTATGATGTTTTATGTTATGTATATTTTGTGTTTTTGGTTATGTACTTTGAAAGTGTGTTCAGGGAGTTTAAAAAAGGAAACTAAAGATGGTCATGGTTAGAATGGTATCGATCAATGCTCAGGGCCTTAATACGTATATTAAAAGAGGCTCCATTCAGGAAACCCACTGGATTAGGGAGTCAAAACTTTTGTGGCATTACAAGAAATATCCGCTAATATATTCGGCATCTGTTCAAGGGAAAACAAATGCGGGGTGTCAATAGTTTTTGCTAAAGAGGCCAAATTTGAATGCTATTATAGTTAGCTAGACTCTGAGGGGAGGTTCATTATATTAGTAGGACAATTAAATGGGATAGAATATACAATGGTTAATGTGTACTTACCAAAGACCCGATAAAAACGCTGGTTAAGATTTTCAGATTGGTAGAGCAGGTTAAAAAGGGAAGAATTATAATTGCAGGTGATTTTAACTGTATTATGGATATATTAATGGATAAGCAATTGGCACAGCATCAACATATAGATAAAGCTCTAAAGAAACAGGCAGCAGCTTTTAATAGAGTGATTAAAAAAGCAAAACTGTATGATTGCTGGAGATTAGTTCATCCTAATGAAAAGAACTTTACACATAGATCAATCCCTCATAACTCTTCTGCCAGAATAGATATCATTTTTGGTAATTTGATTTTCTCTAAAGCAATATCGGCAATTAACATAGTAGAAAATACATGGTCAGACCATGATATGATAATAGTAGAAGTGCGGGACAGGCAGAACAGGGTCCCTCCGATATGGAGACTTGCAGATTACCTACTAAAAAATAAGACCAATATTGAATATATAGAGAGATTAATGGAGCTCTTTGTCAAGGAAGATTCATTTGAAGATATCTCCAAGGAATGCCTTTGGTGCTCGTTTAAAGTCGTAATTAGAGGGTACTGGATTAAACTTGCTACTCAACAGAAGATAAATATTGATAGTAATCTGGCAGACCTATATACTGAATTTTATAATTTGTCTAAGGCAAATAAAAACAATTACTCAGAGGAAAGAGCTCTATCTATAAAGACATGCCAAGAAAATATAAATAAATTGATTAGTAATAAAATTGAAAGGAATTTAAAGAAACTTAATACTAGATTCTATTATAAGGGAAATAGAGTAGATGCAATGTTAACACAGAAACTAAAAAAACAAGAGGTAGATCAAAATATTCCCAAGCTAATAAAGGGGGATATTAATATTTATAAACCTGAAGATATAGCGGATAAATTTAGATATTTTTATGTAAAGCTTTATAATTTGAATGAATCTCCCAAAATATCTAAGATAGAGAATTATCTAAAAAAAATTATATTAAACAAAATATCTGCTCTCCAGAGGGAGTATTTAAATAAAAAGATTACTGAAAAGGAAGTTGAAACTGTAATTAATAAACTGGACAATAGTAAAGCCCCTGGCCCAGATGGGTGTTCTAACCTTTTCTTTAATATATTCAAAAAACAGTTAACATTGTTATTGACAGCTACTTTTAATGAAATCGGGTCTGCCTCCCAGGATTTACTAAGAGCACATATAATTCCAATACTCAAGCAAGATAAAGCACCCACGGAAGTAGCCAACTATAGGCCTATATCCTTGGTGAATGTAGATGTTAAAATATATGCGGCTATTTTGACTGAAAGGCTGAAGGAAATTCTGCCGTCTCTGATTCACCAAGATCAGATAGGATTTATGATGGGAAGACATAAAGTTAAAGAATACATTTGATCTACCAGCTAGGGAAGTGTTCAATTAACTACGTATTAAGAGTTTTTTCAGAGAATATATGCTAGTCTTAGAAGGAAGTCTGGGTAAACTGTTTACAAAGATATTTTCAGGCTTAGCAATAAAGAAGGTCCTCTCTGTGGCAGCAGAATTGATTAGACTGAAGGGATGTCCGGACACTCCTAACGCTCTAGGTAAATGGGAAGAAGACTTAGCGATTACTATAGCTTATAATGCTTGGTGTAAGTCTTTTGTGGTTATAAAAAAATATATTCATTGTCTGAACATTTCAGAAACTTTTATTAAAATTGCATATAGATGGTACATGGTCCCATCTCGATTAGTTAGAATTTCTCAGACGAATCCACCAAATTGTTGGTGTTGTTTTCACCCAGATGGGTCCATTCTACATATTTGGTGGACCTGTCCTAGGATTAAACCCCTATGGAGTATAACCTTCAATCTTATCTATTTCCTGGGTGATATACGCCTTGAACAAAAAGCAGAGATAGCGCTATTGCTTATATTAGGAACAGAAGCGAATGAAACAACTGATTTGGTGGTTATTCATTGTCTTATGGCTGCTAAAACATTAGTAGCAAGAGCATGGAAAAATATAGAGATACCTTCTAAGGATCAGCTTAAAGCGCAAGTTCTACAGCAATTGGAGAGGGAAAAAGGCCTGATATCTTTGAATTTAATCTCCAATTATAGATTTTTTGAGCAGCTTACAATCCTGATTGAGAAGATCAAAGGATGGTAATATAGGAGGGCCAATATGTTTCTCCAAAAGGAGGAAAGGTTGCGATAGAGGAGTAGGTGGAGGGTGATAGGGCTATTGAGCATTTATTAAGGTATGGCCCCTGAGCACTTCATTATTTTTATTTTTTTTTCCTTGGTTTTCACCTGGAGGCCCTATTGTTAGAATTTGGAGATCACTCTGACCACGTAATTTTATCATAATGTTGAACAGACCAATATAGTTTGTCTCTTTGTGAATGTTGAGGAGACAAGCTTATGCACTAATAATCTGATAGCATAACAAATGCGACTTATTATATTTTGGTATAATGCAAGGTTCTTTTATTTTGTACATATTTAGTATGTTTGTTTTCTCTGTATGGATGGTGTTTGATATGGGAGAGATGTGTTTGATCTACTCCCATATCTTAATTGTTTGTATGTTTATTTATGTATATATGTGATATATGAAATTCAATAAAAAGAAATGAAAGAAAAAAAAAAACTATAAAATTAAAAAATTGATAGTCAAAGAGAGCCAACCCAGAATGCAGTTAAGTTACATTGACATGATCTTTGTTTCATAAAGTCATGCTAAATTCTGCTAATTACATTGTTGTTCCCAATATATTCCTTAATAACCCTTTAAATACTTTTACAGCCAGAGATGTTTAAGTTTACAGATTTATGGTTTCTAGGCAGACATTTTGATACATTTCAAGTATAACACATGAGAAAGAACTGGGAACCCATCTCAGGATGAAAATACAATTTTGCCTCTTTATAAATCAATGGTAAGACCATACATTGAATATGTTGTGCAATTTTAGATGCCTGTTCTAAAGAAGGATATTATGACACTAAAAAAGTGCAGAGGTGGGCTACATAATTAACAAGAGAATGAAAGAATTTAGTTTTGAATAAAAGCTAATAGCTTCAAATGTTGCATTTAGAAAAATAGAACCTCAGATGGGACTTGATAAAGTTATACAAATATATTAGGGGCCACTACAAACCGTTGTCTGGAAATCTATTCAGAAACAGGGCTATACATAGGTCACAAGGTCATGGATATAGGCTGGAAAAAAAGGAGTTTTAGTCTAAAGCAAAGAAAATGATTTTTTTTTTCTGTAAAAACAATAATGATGTGGAATTCTCTGCCTGAAGAGGTGGTTTTATCAGAGTCTGTACAATGTTTAGACAGCAGCTGGATCAATACTTACAAAAACAATATTCAGGGCTACAATCTCTACTATATTGGGGTAACAACCTCTTGATTCAAGGCTGAACTTGATGGACACAAGTCTTATTATAGTCAATGTAACTATGTAACCATGTAACTATATGTGTTGTAATTACTTGGTCTACCTGAATTATGCCCATAAACTAGGCTGTGCCATGAAACATGGTTACAATGAAGGCAAGAGAGAAGGATTTCGGATCTTGCATCTTGCTTTACTAGTCACCTAGTGAAATTGTTTTAATGCTGTTGGAACAAGTACTGGGGCAGTAAATCATGCAGCAATTGTAAGCCCTATCACATAACCTGGGACACTTTCTTTTTTCCATGATGCCACGTGCATACGTTTTGCAGGAGAAAAAAGGAGTTCTGTAATTAATATAGAAAACCAGAATGTGGCAATAAATCTCAAGTAATATATACATTCCAGACAGATGACCCAGAAAAAGCTCTGCTTGGAAAAGCTGGGGGAAAACTAGAGAAAACCCCACCACTGTTGCTGGGGTTATTCTAAGTATCAAAATTGGATTTACTGTGCTTCTGTCACTGAGCTCCAAAAGTCGGATTACGTTTAAATTATTTTAAATATCTAAAAGTATAATAGATTGAGTGGTTTTTTTTCCCCCTGAAAAATAATTTGATAATGTAACACACACTGTACAATGATTGCGAGGTTAAAATGGTTAAAATAATCACAAATGAGGACATACTTTTGCTTTAGCGCTCTTAAATATTATTTTAATCTATTTGCATTAGCTGCTGTCTACATTCAGCTCAGACTATGTCAGATGTGTATCTGTTGTTGGAGACAAATCCATGTTGTGCGTAGTTTAATTCTATGGCCCAATTAAAATTAATGAGGACTGTTCCCAGCTGTCAGGCCCCGTTAGGTATAATAGGAGCTGATAGGGTTTGGAATAGATGCTATTTTTGTCAGACAGGCAAACTGGGGCCACTGCCTTAGCAGGGTGTGTACGATAGACTGGGCCACAAAAGCAATGCCTTGTGGGTTCTTCTGGATCCCAAACACAGAAAAAACTGTGAATTATCCCGCAAACAGGGTTTAAGATCCAATTAATAATGACATATTTGAATGTGTGACCCAACTTGCCCCCTTATAGATTGCTTTGCAACTGTAACCTGTTTTTGGTGAATGAAGTGAATGAAGAGTTAAAAGGTACTTCTTTGCAAAAAGGGTGAACTTTATTACAGAGAGGAGTTACATTTTATGCTGTGATATGACTTAATTTTTACATGGAAAAAAAATCATATCACAGAAAGTGCTAAATAAAATGTACTAGCAGACAATCAGTTAACAGTCTGGTCTATGATGACGCAAAATCGATGCCTCTTTTCTGGCTGTTCCCTTGAAGATAAGTATTACATTATTTATATTTTGTAGGCAGGTTTAATTTTTTGGATACATTTTGTTGATATTATTTACATTATATCCAGACCATTTTGATGTGATGTTATTATTTTAAATTATTTAATATGCATTTATTTTGGTTATTAGTGTTATACTTTATATTGTAACAATTATTTTCTCTAATTTGGTCAATTATGTTTAAAAAATGTAGGGTAAAATTGTTGTATGCAATGACGTTTGCCTGTTTATCATCTGTGTTTTTATGCCTCATTTTATGACCCCATTGTACAGCGCTACGCAATTTTGCTGGCCCTATATAAATAATAAAATAATAATAATAATAATGTGTCTGGTTTTTCTTTCTACTCTATTTGGCATGTTGTAAGCTGAGCTTTCTACAAAGTTTATTTGTCATCCCCTCGCTTTCACCTCTCCGAGCCCCATCCCCCATTTCCCCCAAATATCCCCACAACCTTCATTCCTCATATATCCCTCATAGTTTCCTATTTCTCACATGCAACATATCCCCTTCCTATATCTCCCAACATTTCACTGCTTTGATTCAGGACAGGTGGGCAGGGCCACAAAATAGTATCACCAGTGATGCGACACACGTCACTAACGACACCCATAAAGGTAGACTGACAGGCAGCTTGTCCGGTCCCTGGCTATGAAGTGCATGCAGGGAGTGTTGCTGCACAGCATGAGCGCGTCTAACGATGTGCTTTCAATATGCTGCCCGGGGACAGGTCCCTGGTGTCCCCAGATGCAGATCCTGAAATTGGGCCTGTGCCGTCAAAAATGAGACTATTGGGAGGCACTAATACCTGAACAACTTTATTGTCTATATAAGCCTCCTCTCTACATGGGTAGGGTAAGTCAAAGAATGAACAGCCACATGATTTCATGCTTCCCTAGAGGTGGACCTCGACAAGGGCATTTCTGCTTAGGTTAAGCCCAAAGCAAAACTTGACAACAGATACACCAACTGTGCCCAATAGGTAATCCCCAGATGTTGCAGAACTACAACACCTATTATGCTTTGCATGCCTTTAGATGGCCTTTAGAATGACAAAACATCATGGAAACTGTAGTTTTAAAACTTCTTGGATCTACCTGTTGGGCACCCCTGCCCTACACTAACAGATAGGTAGATATTTGTCATGACATATCCTCGATGTCCATTTCATGTTTTCTCCTCTCTACCCATGAAAAGTATGCTGCTTATGCTCTCTAGGATACCAATAAAAAGCATAGCTGAAAATAAGCACATGCTGCACAGACATGTATTTAATTAAATCCCACTAAACGAACACAGTGACATGCATCAAAGTATGGTTCCCAAGCACCCTCTCCAAAGTTACCTTGCTGAGCACTATACTAGTAACCATTATTTTTGTATTAGGCAGCTGCTTTAGGTCAAATCAATTATAAAAGATAAAATAATAACACTACACTGCCAGTAGAGATCCGGGAATAATCAGTCCAAAATCAGGGGTCTCAGCCCCCAAAGCCCCCCAGCCTAGCGACTCCTAAGGAACTTGCCCAACCTCAGTTACTGTGCAGTCTAGCTCTGTTCATGATCCAGAAACTGAGGTCCTCTCCTCTCTGCACCTTTTCAAAACGGAACGCTGGAGTTTTATTGTTGAGATCGAGCAAAGAGGACAACAGGACCTCTAATTTTGGATTAGGGAAATTTGGTAATCGGGTGGTTTTTGTACATATGTAATGCACACTAAATACTGAATATAGAAGGTGAAATTGTATAGTTGTGTATTTATTTATACAAATTCACCTACAGTAGGTGCATTTTGTGCATGTTTTGCCTGTTCTCATTATTTCGACCATCTCTAATAATTTCCAATTTCCAGTCTTTTGCATCTCAGAGTAGAGTGTTTTATTTCATGTTCATGATTTTTGAACACTTAGTATTATCAAACATCATTTTAACATCAGCTCCAATTTATTAAACTGTGTTATGAGAGTATTCTGAAAAGCGTTCACTTTGTTTATTCCGAATAAAAATACTCAGTGAATATTCTGCAAGTATTTTGCCTCGCCTTCTACAGCAAACAAAAAGTGCAGAACACCTGAAATATATTTTATTTAAGTATTTGATGTAATATTGTTAAACAAAGTGCATTTTGCAAATAAAGTCAACATAAAAACATAAAATGTGACGGCAGATAAGAACCATTCGGCCCATCTAGTCTGCCCAATTTTCTAAATACTTTCATTAGTCCCTAGCCTTATCTTATAGTTAGAATAGCCTTATGCCTATCCCATGCATGCTTAAACTCCTTTACTGTGTTAACCTCTACCACTTCAGCCGGAAGGCTATTCCATGCATCCACTACCCTCTCAGTAAAGTAATCCTTCCTGAAATATTTGCAACTGTAATGAATAATGAAGATGATCCTGAATTAATAATCCATGCAGAAAAGTTAACCAGAAAGGTACACATTATTCTGTGAGTCTTTGAAAAATGTTCTTATTGCTAGTGCTATTTGACCTTTTATGATTAATACAGGTCCTGTGTACTCTATTGTTCCCTTATACTCACCAATTATTTTCCAGTTCCATGCCACTAATGACTCCATAATAACAATATTGACAGCACATTACGCACATTGCTTCTGAATATGTGAATGAACAAACCATTGTTCACTAAGATATCCAGCCAGCAATAGAAATGGTATGACATGAAAACAGAGGACCAAATAATTTATGATACATTTATTAAACTGTGCTTGCCAATGGAATGCTGCCAAACGTGGTTTACGCAATGTCATAGTAAATATTGCACAACTATCAACTGTTCTGTACTTATCTTTGACTAATGTGTACTTTATGTTGTTGGTAATTAGAGGTGACATAAATTTCATACAAACACACGCACATGATGGGTAGCAGTGGCTAAATGAGTCACAGTAAACAGGCACTAGTACGTTAGCATATTAGAATGCCCAAGGCAGCAAGCACTGTCCACTTTCAATGACAATAGCTCTGCACAATGGTGTTAAAGGGACACTCCATATACTACATGTCTGGATTATGTCATATTTGTGACAATCTATAATAGAACAATAGAAATCTCTCTGCATTATGGTTGCTACATAAGGCACTACCAAATCTAAAGTTAAACTTATTATTGTACAATTTCTTTCAAATATTTATTTATTATTTTTTTATTTTTAAATAGTATTGGATGATTAATAGTACTTGTATGTTTACCCCTCTTCCTTGTTTGATATTATTATCATTACTATTACTATTGTTTGGTTTATTATTATATTTAAAACTTTCAATAAAACATTTGAAAAGAATAATAGAAATCAACACTTTTATTAATGGAGGCAGAAACATATATCAATCAGACAGCCAGGAAGGTTTTCTTCTGCTTCTGTTTGGTCCACAGAGTGAACACAAGTGCCAGGTGCCCTGGACTAGCGTGAGCCTGCTTTCCACTTGTCAGTGAGGTGTTCACAACATTGAGAAGCATAGGAAAGCTCGATCACATGTGCGCGCACAGAGCTCCAGCACAGAGGTGTGTCAATGTGAAGCCTCTTATTGGTGTATTCTTGGGCTTGGGAACAAGGGAAAGGTTTGCCAAGCCTGCAGACAGCAGATCTGCAGCTTTTGCAAGATTTTTTTTTTTTTTTTATGTATTCCCAAAGAAAACATGCAGACAAAAAAAGTATGCCCTTACCTTAGAAATGTGTTGCAATTGAAAGAGGCATGGCATGCAAAAATCTATACCGTTCATGAGCCAAAATGGGATGTTTTATAACATAAGGAGTAGGTTTAAATAGCTGGACAGCATGAAATTCATACAAAGGAAAAGATAAGGTAGAGGCAGGGAAGATTGGCGGAGAGAATGATGCCTACACCGCCTCCTTTACAGTTAAGTCTGGGAGTGTGGGAGAGTTGTAGCTCACCGAAGCATAAAGAAGCAGGGTTAGCGCTATCAGAGGGGGATAGCTGAGTCTCAGTGTCAGTAAGTGCTAGTAAGGTGAGAGAGTTGGAAATGAAGAGGTCAGGTATAGCTGTAGATTTGAGTTTTCCGCAGATAGAGCAGGTGTTTCAGAGTGCGCACTAACCATTGGTAGATGAGGAGATATGACAGGGGACCGGGATACGGTTCATGCCGTTTCTGGTTGGCTTAGTGTGGGCCCTGTGTTGGGAGAAATGCCACCATATGCTAGAAGCAGGAGGAGAGACGATAACAGGAGGTGAGAGCGGGTTTTGTATGGATGGGGTCTAGGATGAGATGAGGTAGGCCTAGGAGAAGAAGAACAGAGTAATCAGTGCAGTGTGTGAGATACGAGAAGGGGGTAGTGTAGCTTTGAGAAGGAAATGTGGGGGTTAAAAAAAACAAAAACGCTTCATTAATAACAATAATAATAAATAAACAGAGAGCTCACCAAACTGACTGAGCACCATAATTCTGAATACAGCTGGTTTAATTCACAACCTTATTGCCTCCCAATGTTCCTTTAAAAAATGAAAATGTGTGTACATCTCAGACATCTGGTATTAGTTACAGAGTATCTACACATGTTACATCACCACTAAGTCATATGTTTCCTCCAGTTTAAAATTGCTGAAAAATAAGATGGTGCTCTACAAATAAGTGTAATAATAATAATAATAATAAACAGCCATATTTAAGAAGATATTCAAAATACAGACTTCTTATGACAGGAAAGGCAGTGTTACTTAACACAGCCACATGATAAAATAGAAGAAAATTAACAATATGGAATTTAATACATTTATTCAAGAATGAATAGAGCAATTTTAGAATAGATCAAGTTCCTCACTATTGGTTCATGTGGAACCAAAAAGATTTCCCATGATGCTCAGCCAGCTGAATAAAGAAATGGTGGAAATATAGCCTGCAACAGCTGTAGTGTCAAAGGTTAGCCATCACTAGCAGAGCTTGTCAAGTTCCTATTTTACTATTCAAGTGATGGATTACCTTTCGTATCTCAGCTGCTGTGGACTGCGTTTCCCATAATGCTCAGTCATCAGTTCAACCACAATGCCAAACATTACTCTCATTGTCATGATCAGGCTGATGATTGTGGCAAATATAGTCCCCCCCTCCCAAAAAATAAAATAAAAATCAAGTTCTTGAACATGAGAAAAGTAGTATACCACAGGAGCATTTCCAAAGGTTAGCCATCAGTATGGGTTTCAATCCACGGAATTGTGTTAACATACCTCCCAAATCTCAGACACAGTTGCAATCAGTGGTGTATCCTGTTTTTGTGCTGCTCTAGGCAGTCTCTGTAAATAAGATACACTATACTTTTTTAAATTACATTTTAGTTGCATAAATTGTTCTTGGTAAGAAATTCAGAACAGCAATATCCCTGTCCACACTCTCACCCACACCCCTAAAATAAAAATGTTCCTATTTGCCCATTAGCAATGTGGGAAGTACGATATTGCACCACTTGACAATGATATTCTATCTATTTACTAAAAAGAGAATTCAAAGTGAATTTAAATTTAAGGCCATAGTAACCAAATTGAAAGCATAGATGACTTAGAGAATTTTTCCAATTCTGACCTTAAATTTGAAATTCACTTTGAATTCACTCTGAATTCTCAATTTAGTGAATAACTCTGAATGTATCACATATTTAGGCTTTCACAGTCCATTTTGTTTTTCATTTACTGTTAGGCCATTTACCATATCCTGACTTTTCAGAATTCCTTTGTGAATATCAAACCATATTGTACAGTGCACATAGTTGTGTGACGGTGCTCTTGTGCACATCTAAATGGTTGAGTAAAGCCGCTCCCTAATGATGTTGCAAAACTCTTATTTAAACATTGCTTTGACAAACAAAACTCAACTGACTTCAACACGTAAAAGACATTTAGTTCTGCACCAGAAGAGGAGGAAGATTTTATATAGAAATATTTGCTCCTGGTGCAAGCATGATGGCTACGCGTATTCTACTGCCGTTGAGTATAAACTACACAATTATTCTGTAAAGTTTGCAAAAAAACTACAAAAACAACAATTGTAGTGGTAAAAAGTCACAAATAGTTGTGGTTTTATATTTTAGGTTTTCGGATGATCTTTTAAATCCAGGCACTAATAAAAGTTCTAATATCATTTGGTCTATTTAGAGTAGTGGCATTAAATAAGAATAATACAAAAAGGGGTTCTTGCATCCTGAACTTTCTGCTGGGGGTTCAACTTTTGGAACCCCGATCTAATGGGTAGAGAACAGACAATGGAGCATAAACTAGCTTGTTTTAGGTTTTATGGGGCTTGACCATTATTTAGATTTTTAAATGTTATCAGACAGCACCAGATGGAAGAATTAGATCTCTTACAGTCAATAATTTTATATTATTCCTAACTCTGACTATTAAAATTAATTAAAAAACCCTTGTCAAATTGCCATGCACAATGATCAACAGGCAAATGGATTATATGATTATACACTGATGGGCACTTGAAGAAGGCTGATTGCCGAAACGCGTCTGCTGCTATAGGTTTTATCTTTGCTTGTTGTGTATTATTTACTTGAGGGTGTTTTACCATAGGGGTAAGTGGATCTCTGGCTTTGTTACCATATTGTGTTTTATGCTGGGTTCCACCCCCACAGCTCCCTTCCAAGCTACTTTTTATAGTATTTTTTCTTATATCTTCAATAAATAGTTTTTCACCTATTCCAAGTCCATCGTTACTATTGGGATCGTTTAGCCAGTATTGGCACCCTTGGGCCTGCTATACAGAGCCTAGTACCGCTCTGGGAAATGTGATTGGTAGTCCTACATTTTACTATTGTTTTATTTTTTATACAGTTCACACTATGCTGTGTTTTATGTTTTAGGTATTATCCTGCTGTATTTATGGTGGTATTATTCCATTAATGTATTATTTGCACTTGGGTTTGTGTACATATTGGTATATTGTATATATTGGATTTTTGTATCAGGTGTTATTGGGAAGCACCACAATATCAGCTACACTACCCACTGACTTATTTTATATAAGCGAACCATAACTGTGAAGCACCAACTCACTATTTATTTATATTGTCTTTTATACACTGATGAGCCACAACATTAAAACCACTGAGAGGTGATGTGAATAACACATCTATGGAGAAATTGAAGAATATTGCCCCGTCTGATGAATCACGTTTTCTTTTAGATCAGGTGGATGGATGGATGGGTGTGCATGCAACGTTTACCTGGGGATGAGATGGCAGCTGGATGCACAAGGGAAGAAGGCTGGTCGGCAGAGGCAGTGTTATGCTCTGGGCAATGATCTACTGGGAAACCTTGGCTCCTGGCATTCATGTAGCTGTTACTTTGATACCTACTATCTACCTAGAGATTTTGCAGACCACGTACACTCCTTCATGGCAATGATGTTCCATAAAGGCAGTGGCCTCTTTCAACAGGATAATGCACTTTAAAAAGATTTGCAGGAATGGATTGAGAAACATGATTAAAGTTCAAGATGTTGCCTTGGCCTCCAAATTCCCCAGATCTCAAATCGATTGAGCATCTGTGGGACGTACTGGAACAACAAATCTGATCCATGGAGGCCCCACCTTACATCGTACAAGACTTAAGAATCTACTGCTAATATCTTGGTGCCAGATACTACAGAACACGTTCAGAGGTCTTGTGGAGTCCATACCTTGACATATCAGAGCTGTTTTGGCAACACAGCGGGAACCTACAGGATCTTAGGCATGTGGTTTTAAAGTTGTTCCTGATCCATGTAGATGAGGTTAAATAATTGGCTTTGATCATATCACATCAAAACTGAAAAGCAAAGTCTCTGTCACATTTGACCATAAAATTTGACATAGCACCAAATCCAATTTATCATGACAACCTCTATGATTATGGAGCATTCCAAATACTGGAGTAGGGTGAAGAAGGAAAGGGAACATTATAATCTATGAATAAGACCTTCCAATGATATACCAAATATCTCACAAAGGAGAGTGAAGCGAATAGAATCTGACCGTTGAACAATGAAGCACAGACTAAGTAAGGTTGGCAATCTGTGATAGCTGTGACCTATGGACACTTGCTGCCCACATCTATTTTTATCTGCACAATTGAGACATTTTTTATATTACATATGTTTCACTATTGTTTTTACTCTTAAACGCCTTTGTGTTTTTATTTTGTAGCTTTTATTTTGCTCTGTTTAAGAAACTGTTTTTTTTTCTACTTTGTCTGAGTTTTGCTAAGTTGAACGACTGTGATCACACTGATTTGCCACGACAATGCTTCAATATAATTATTGGATACAAATAGTAATTATTTTGTAGTTGAGAATGACTCCTTAGCACGCTGGTGTACAGCATGTATACTTTTCCAAGTGTGGAAGAAGTACAACAAAATAAAATATAAGATTATTATCATTTTCAAAGTAGTATGAAATTAAAATGTTATATCTATTTAGATAACCACAGATATGTACAATTACATTAGAGACATCTGCATTACAGTTATCTGATTTATAAAAATATAGTAACTGTAAAATCCTAGCATGCAATTGTAGGTATAAAACCGGGATTTAATTAAACATTCTTTAACTGCCTGTACATAGATGCTTCCTAAATTTATATTATTTATATATTTAAATTTATAATTTATATACATATACTGTGTATATTCATGCAATGTGATTACAATAAAAGCAATTGGCTATAAATAAAAATGTGATAAATATATGTTTGAATAAAATGCAATCCATCCTTTATTTGTAATGTTTTTTTCTCATTCTTTTTTCCCACTTTGTGATAATCTCCCAGGTTTCTTTTCCCTGCACACATCAGGTTGGTCATGTCTGGAAGTAACCCGCAAAAGCAGATCCATTCATTGGGGTTTTTGAACCTCAAGGCCCTGTAGGTCACTGAGCAAATCCTTCCCTGCTGAATTGTTGACAGGTCTTTGCAGGGTTCCTTACTAAACACCAATACTTAATTGACTGTCTTCCCTCTAACCATGAAATGATTCAGAAAATGTTCGTTTTTAAGCCTATTATCCATCACGATGAATAACTCAGTCTGTCCCCATGACGGTGTCTGCGTTATAATTACTATACAGAGAGCAGAAGGGGATGAACAGATTTAAATGTTATCACGCTGAAACACACTGGTCCTAGGTTTATATAAACCCGCTCCTTTTGTAGTGGGCCAGCAAATAAAGAGTTAAGTTTCCTTCTTGTGCTGCAAAAGGGTCAACAAATTCAGTTGCACTAATTACAAAGGACAAAAAGAACTAATGTCAATGATATGATATGCAGGTAACTGGCCATAGTGAAACTCTTAAAAATTGAAAGACATCTGCCTTTTAATTTGCCTTTTTAATTTGGAAGATAAACTGTCTTTCGTTCTGTGATAGAGATTAAAAACCACAGACATGACTTCATCATGACCAATGGGAAGTCAGAATATGCATATTCCTTACAGTTTTCAAAAACTGGCATTGTAGGCTCCACGAACAGGTACTTTTGTCAAGCAAATAATAGGTTTCATTCACTGAACCGCGATTGTGGAGAACTGCACATTTTAGACTAAAATAACAGAATTCTACAAATTCTCAGCTATTTTTCTGCTTGGCTATTTTGAAATAAAATGTGCAAATCCCTTGTCAGTTCTCCTCAATTCTCCACAATTCCCTATTTATTGAATAGCCTTATAGTCATAGGTAGTCAAATTAAATTATGAATACAACAGAGATCTACATGTGTACTCTGAACTCAGGAAACATAACCCTCCAGCAACACCATTCATTAAAATATAAGGTTTGGGCAGAGATTTTATTTGTCAACTTGGTATACGCCTGTCTTTTAATTACAGTTTAAGGGATATTCCCTAAAGTGAGAATTCTAAGTTAATAACAAATTATAGGCCAAAGTAGCCAATTTGAAGCTTAGCCGACTTAGAGACTCTTTCCAATTTGTCCATGTTGATGTTATATTTGAAAGTCACTTTGAATTAGTGAATATCCCCATTAGTTTTGTTCTGGTTTAGAAAATGGATAAGTAAACTGTTAAAAGCACATTTTACGTCAGAGAGGGAAATACTGACCATGTATTTAATAAAAAGACATGTTTTATTAAAAAAAAATCCAGACATCAACAAACCAGAAACAGATCCCATATACTTAATTCAGGGTTATGGACTTTTCCCCAAAACACAAAACACCTATCTGTAGATAATGTTTTGTCTTTTTCATCCAAGTGAACGAGAATCATCACACATTTCTGCTTTCTGGCAAATCAGAAGATACAAGTGGCTGTACTGTACATGTAACCTATTTTCTTAATTTATGTAAATGAGAAATTATTTAACATCTGCTTAGTAATCCTCCCATAGAAAGCTTTGTAGGGAACAGATTGGCTGAAAAATCTCAGCCATCTCATCGCTTGTGTTTCAGCCATTCCTTGTGTTAAATGCACTAGAGGAGATCCGAGCTTTGATTTGCTGCAAAAAAACAACAAAAAAGAACCAAAAACTGTGTTGAATAAATTTCTACAATATATTTTAAACTCTTTTTTTTTTTCAACATACTTGTTGTAATGCATTAAAACACACGAAAAAAGTGCCCCCTGAAATCTAAAGTGGGAATGACACAATAGAGAAAGTGGGCAAAAGGTCTTATCAGCACTTACATTATTGGCTTCCACATTTTATTACAGGCACCAATGTTATCTGTTGGGGGAAAGGGGGTGCAACCCAAATGATGTCACTTGTGATAAATCAATAGTATGCCGGTGTGTCAATCCCTTGTTAAAAAAACAGTAATGACAAGGAAATTCATTAGTGAGGAGAGAAAAAGCAAACTTGACTTATGCCCCCACTATTCAGGCATGGTTGATTAGTTCACTGATGGGTTCTTTTTGAATGGTTTGGTCTGTTTTTCTTCCCAATACAAAAATGACTCCGGGATTAGGATTTGTTCAGAAACTCACAGACTGGAAAATATAAAACCTAAATGTAACATAAGAATAAAATAATGGACACCAATAAAGACAAATCAGTAGCTCCTCTCGCATTGCAATACCAAATGCAAGTGAGAAGCGTGTTAAAGAAAGGTTCACATCCAACTTTCTATATTGTTGTGCCAATGCATTCATGCCAAACAAAGCCGCTTCTAGATGGCACTTGGCTCCTCTATGTAAAATTTACTACCCATTAAACTCTTGTTGACAAAATATTTTCTGCAGCTGACTAGGTGTGTAATTGGCGTATAAAACGCATGCTGAAGGAGAGCCAGGATTTGCCGTGCGATAGGACAGAACGTAACTGATGATAGTGGATTCAGACAAGGCACAGAATTTAATTTTGCAGAAACATTAACTCTGTTAAGGAATCTCCAGTATTCCACTTTTGGCGTTATATACTAAATAGACAACCAAATCTTTGGTGTGAATAGAAATATTAAAAAAGCAGATACATTTAAAATGCTTGCCTCCTACCAATATTGGGGGGGTGGGGAGGAGAGGGGGAGTGAAAAAAATGTTATATTAACATAATCTGTAGGCAAGTTTGTGTTATAATTACATTTTAGTTTATATGATTCACAGCCAACTGTGTAGATGTCCCTTAATATATTTGCAGCCAATATCTATATTCAGATATAATTTGTCTACTTTTTTTCTACATGAAAAAAAAACTGCATTAAATTGAGAAATGTATATAGCAAAATCCTGATTGTTTCATAATTTCACCAGAGGGGTTGCTGTCCCTTTAATTCTAATGATACAACCCACAACCACATTTCACTCAAATTGTTATTGCATCTGAGGAAAACCTACCTACCCATAAATATGATATGTTTGTTCTTTATATTTTTGGTGTTGTAAACTCAGTGAATGTTATATGTGTTTTATCACATTAGATTTAATAGATGCTTTATTGTATTTTAACTACAGCGAATAAAGCAACATTTCTAATTCCATCTTAAACAATCAATAGGCACTAAGGGGTTTATTCACTAAACACTGGTTTGTCGCAACATTTAGTCCAAAATAAATAAAATGTGCCATTAAAAGAGTAGGAAAAATTTGCCAAACCAACAATTTTGACTGAAGGTTTTTGCAATTCACATGTCAATTCAGTAGTTTGTAGTTTAGTGGATAAATACCATTGTTTGGAATTAAAACATAATGTTTTACACCAAAGCTCTGTTTATATCCAATTCTAGAATGTTTTCTTTATTGAAAGGAACGTGGAAGAGAAAATAATGTTGATTCACCCTGTGTGAAAATTATATGAGATATTTTTGTTAGTTATACCTAAAGGGACACTATAGTCACCAGAACAACTACCAGCTTAATGTAATTGTTCTGGTGAGTATAATCATTGCCTTTGGGCATTTTCATGCAAACACTTCCAATAAGGTGAGTTTTTCATGCTTTTAAGGGGGGTACAGGAGGGGGAATAAGGGGACGGCAAGCCACCTAAATGGTGAGTTTAGCACTATAGGGTCAGGAATACATGTTTGTGTTCCTGACCCTATAGTGTTCCTTTAAATGTTTCTCTTTTTTAAGTGATTATTTCTATAAAAATATAAATTTTTTAATAATCATTTTAAGTTCTTCTTCTCATAATAGATTTTTTATTTTTTATTTTTTTTAAAGCAATGTTTAATTGCATAGCCATTCATGCAAAATAAAACAAATGTTTTAAGCTATTTTGTTGTGCACTGTAACACATGGGGTTAAATTAGCATACCATGAGTAACTGATTCTGAAATGTTCAATATCCTTGTAACAAATTGTACTTAAAAGCCATTTAGTGTGAAATTACAGATAGATCTCACATGAACAAGAGGTTGTACCACAATGACACCCCTTGGGACAGTACAGATGGTGCAAGTTAGTCTTACAATAGACACAATCCAATGATTAAATGGATGGTTGTAACGGAAAAAATGGAATGTGATAAAGAGACCTTTGGGTCTTAAAGCCTGACAGTGCGTGATAGTGTGTGTGAGATTAAACTAGTAAATTTAGTACTGACCTGCTTTTTAAAGAAATTATCCAGTGCCTTGTGGACCTTGGTCCAACACAGATATTTTAAGGACAATGGTTTCATAATGTCTCTGCTAGACATACAAGATGTGCAATTTATAGAAGCTCACATAACACTGTAATACCATCTGTAAATTAACATAGCATGACAGCAAATTAGACGTTAACAGTCACCCACTATACTGCTCAATAAAGTTTGATAAAATGACTACTCAAAAGCAGAAACAGGGAAAATTGCAGGTTTTTTTTTAATATATATATATATATATTTATATTATTTGATATATTATTTGTAATATTACGTATTTGTAAATTTTCAAATATTGTCATGCTATAGCTACATACAATAGATAGATTTAAAGAAAAACTTGCCCTACATCATAGATCAATACTGAAAGGTCAAAATCTGCAAATAAGTACCAATTACTTTTTTCAGATTTCTGAACGCATACTTTGCATTGGTCTGTTGTTTTACTATAAAACAAATTATGTCAGTGCTAGGGTTAAACCTATGTTCAAGAATGAATTGTAGTTTTTCCTATTGGGCCTAATCTGCATTGTGTGATTTTAATCTTTCTAAGCACTTAAAAGCCACAGTGTGTTAAAAATTGTTCCGGGAAGTGACTGAGTGGTTTAGGTGCACTATTTGTACCAGAGTACTCAAAATCTAAAGACAATGTTTTGACTTAATTTATCAAGTATCAGCCAATAACTGACTAAGAGAGGCAAGCTATTATGTTTTGATAATTCTCAATGTTCTCATATCTTCTGTTTGTTTTTCTTCAATGCATTTGCTTAGGGTTTCCCAAAGTTGAGCAGTAATCCAAACGGGGACCATGTGTTCACTGTGCCAAGAGGGGTATCAGTTACACCTCATTGGTTGTCTAGGTTTGCTGAATCTCTCATTCAGAGAGCCTGCTGGCATTTCAGATTGGGTGAGATCAGTCTAATATGCAATAGGACAATATTCTCTCTGTGGTGGCCAAGATCTATGAGATCTGAGCGTGAACTAACTGAAGAACAATCTGTAAAATTTTTGCTAGTTCCCAGTTCTTACTTATCTTCTGTTTCTTTATGCAATAGTTAATTCTTATTTCAAATATTCAGCGAGTACATATAATGGCACAAATGATTTTGGAGTGAAAAATGTGAAAGAAGATTTAGTTTACAGTTGTCCAACTTGCTCACAAAAAGTCCAGAACATCAAATTATTTTAATCTGCTGAGATATTTTGCATTTATGTATTGTTATTGTTATTTATGAGGAGCCAACAAATTCCATAACGCTGTACAATGGGTGGACTAACAGACACGTATTTATAACCAGACAAGTTGGACGCACAGGAACAGAGGGAGTTGAGGGCCCTGCTCAATGAGCTTACTTTAATGAGTAAGTATTCTCAAAAGACATTTAAGGTGAGCAATGAAAAAAGGAGAAAACACACACCTTTCACTGTAACAAATGTTCCCTACGATGTGAATCTATTTTTAAAATCCACATCAAAGGAGTTCTCCTTCTCATTTGAAAGATGTACTTAAAATGATTGTACACCTAGAGAGGAAGACAGATTGCTGAAGACATTCAACCTCTAGGTGTGTGCCACAGACAGTAGCTGTTGCTAGGTGGATAATCTCCTGAAGATCAATTTGTTCTAGGGAAAAAGGAATACGCACCTAGCAACAGAGCCCCACCTTCCCTTTGATGGAAGTTGGTGGGATTTTTTTGTTCCTTAATGTGTGTAGTGTAAAATATGTTGGCTAATGAAACAATGGCATAGTATTGTGGTATAAGATTTAGCATCTACAAAATATAATATAAAATAACACTCAGGGTTATTAGATACATAGCAATATAAAAAAATCTCAACAAATAGTTGTTTACGAAAAACAAATATGATCAGATGCCTATTTGCTACATTGAAATTACTTCTGACTATTTATAGAAAGATAGCACAGTGTATAGGTGGATTAAAATAATCTTGACAGGTACACATTAATTTGCCTACACTGGTCAACCACAACGTTAAAACCACTGACAGGTGAAGTGAATAACATTGATTATATTGGTACAATGGCACCTGTCAAAGGGTGGACTGTATTAGAAATCAAGTGAACACTCAATTTTTGAATTTAATGTGTTGGAAGCAGAATAAAATGGGCAATTGAAAAGATCTGAGTAACTTTGACAAGGGCCAAATAATGATTGCTAGATGACTCGGTCAAAGCATCTTCAGAACAGCAAGTCTTGAGGGGTGTTCCCAGTATGCAGTGGTTAGTACCTACCTCCACTCGCTGGCCCAGAGTGTGCGCATATGCTCTGAGCTGGTGAAATGGTCCAATCACAGGTTTCTCTATGAGAAGCCTGTGACTAGACCAAACAAGGCCCCTGTGATGTCGGTAGGGGGTGTGGAAGATCAACGCTAAATTCAAGGTGAGTAAAAACTTTATTTTAGAGGTTGGAGGGCAAACGGATGGGGGAGACCTTCTCCATAGATCCCAATAGGACATTTTACACAGGGAAGGTCCCCCCCACCAAGTAACCCTTTATAAGATCTGCTGCTAATGTCTTGGTGCCAGACACCACCGGGCATGTTGAGAAGTCTTGTAGAGTCCATGCCTCAATGCATCTGAGCTGTTTTGGGGACCTACACAAGGGCCTTCAAAGGGGCATTTCCGTCCCGAATGCGCAGCCCAGCCACACACGAGACACATGAGACAGGACACCGCAATTGGAGACCAGATCAGATGAGGATTGCTTCTAATTACTGTTTTATTTGACAAAGGGATACTTTTTGAACCTCTAAACAGTTGATTGGACATCTGCCTACAAGTGAACAGATTACATTCCACAGTCCATATTTACAGCATGCATAACCTGTGGTGAGCTCCAACCATTTTTCATCAAATAATCAGAGCAATTTTTGCAGTCGTTTGAACTTTTCAGTTTTTTCATTTTTTAAATTTTTTCTTTTTCATCCTTTTTTTTTTTTTTTACCATTTCTCCTTTTTTCAAATATTTTCACTTTTGTTTAATTTTTTCAAATTTTTTGGCTTTTTTTTTCTTCATTTTTTTACAACAGAATATCAATTAGTGAATAATTATGAACTTTCAGCTTCATTCATATGGAGTCCATGGACTGTATATAGTTGTAAAAATTTTGTGATGTACATATGAAATTTTCTTACATGTATCATAGATGAATTCATAGAGAGATCATCAATCTGTATGTTTGGCAATTGTGGTCTTTTTTTCTTCCTTTTTTCTATTTCTAGGAATTTGGTGTATTTAGTGTACAATAAATACATTTTTGCAGACTTACAAATTGATTTTTTTTTTCTGATGCATATTTTTATGCATGTGAGTGCGGTATTAATCGATATATTTCTTCCTACACAATATTTAATCAGGTGGTTTTAATGTTGTGGCTGATCAGTGCACAGTCTTGATGTCTCTTTGCATGTATTTTAGCATAATCCAGACATGAACTAAGAGGAAATTGAAAACATTTGTACGTGACCATTCATGAGTGTCTCAGTAACTAAAAGTGATATTTTTGACCAGGTAATATTATATATCTCTTTCTGAACTATACAGATATGTGACTATGGGATCTAGTATACCCTACCGACTTCAATCCAGTATATAATCAATAAATATACGATATAATGTGAGTGTTCTTTGTAAATTGGTCTAAAACATATTTTTTCAATTTTATATTATTACGGTGACTTGAAGTGGAGCTGTGACATCCTGTTCTTTTTTTTTTTTTTCGTACAACCTGGTAGCTAACAACCTACAGGCTTTGCTATGTTTTTGTTTTTAAAAAAAAAAATCAGAACCACTTTTATATTTTGATTTTAATTAGATGCCAGGTTGACTTGGCATGACCAGAGCATACTATGCAATTTAATGTAATCCTCACAGTGTCACACATACTTACATTACTATGTGGACATTTCTCTGCAAATGACCAATCATACATTAGCGCGCTGTGTGCCCCAAACGAGTAAATGCTAGACTTGTAGACAAATGTGTATCAGAAGAACAAATCATATTCTTTTGAATCTATGCCGAACTTATTAATCCATCCACAATTAATTGTGGAGTCTTATTTGTTGGTACCAGGTGCAACGCATTTGTGCACAAGTCTAAATACTGCTGAGGTGTGTTTTTTTAACCCCTTAAGGACCAAACTTCTGGAATGTGTCCTTAAGGGGTTAATTATCTCAATTGGGCTCACCCTGTTAGAGTAGGATTTAATGGTTACTCCAATCACCATGACAGTCTTCTTTTAGAAGTGGTCATGGTGGTAGGAGTCTGAATATGCAATGTATCAGATTGAAACACTGCACTAACAGAGTTATTTGCAATTATGTGATGGGGCAATTTACAATCCAGCACACGTAACTTAGGCAGTCTGGTCCAGACTGCCTAATGTCAATTCAGTGCATATTTTACATCTGTCGTCAGAAGCCCTGCACTCAGGCCACAGTCATTCCCTGCTTCTTTTTTTGTAGGCAAAGCCTGCAAAGGGGAAGCTTGTGTCTGCCGTACCTCCCTAACTGCAGTCCTCTCGCCTCCCTATAATATCCGCTATTTGTTTTATCTCCCGCCCTCACTCCTCTTACTTTCTCTCCCCACTTCCTCTCCCTTCGCTGGCTGAGAGTGCATGCATGCATGCGCTCTGAGCTGGTAAATGCTCCTATTAAAGGCTCCTTTGACTGGACCACTGCGCAGCTTCTGTGACATCACAAGAAGGTGTGCCGAGTAACTCTTTAACATCGCATAGGGCTCTCGGCAGGTTACCAGTTTATTCTTCACTTAGCGATAGTAAATGGGGCCGAACAAATTAATGAATCCACAGGCCCTGTCGAAACCCCTGGGCCCTAGGACTATAGGGGCACCTTACAGTTACAATTAAATAATGATTAGTTTGCTGTTTAAAAGTGACTTGAAAAATGTAGGCTTTTAAATAAAAACATAGAGAGAGAGACTTACAGATGGACAGAGAGAGATTAATAGATAGAGATTGATAGATAAATGATAGATAGATAGATACATAGAAATAGATAGATAGAAATAGATTGATTGACAGATAGATAGAAAGAAATAGATAGTTAGAGATAGATTGATTGATAGATAGAAAGAAATAGATAGAGATAGATAGAAATAGATTGATTGATTGATAGAAATAGATAGTTAGAAATAGATAGATATAGATAGATAGATATATAGATAGAAAGATATATATATATATAGATAGATAGAAATAGATATATAGATAGATAGAAATAGATATATAGATAGATAGAAAGAAATAGATACCGTAGTTAGAAATAGATAGATATAATAGATAGATAGACAGATTTTCCAGTGTCTGCCATACAGACATAAAATGTTATTATTCTTAGTACAACTCGCTGTTTAGTGAATTGCACTCTGGAGAAACGTGTGAAAGTGATAATGAATGGTTTGTGCGATGAATGGAGTTATGATAAGTGATAAATAATGATTGTGACACACAGTAAGACAGGGAGATGGTGCTGATTATATGATTAATCATTTCTCAGTCAGTTCCCCCTGGAGACAATGATTTGTTTCTCTCCTGTCCTTCCCTCCCTCCTGTCTCCCCCGGCCGTGCCGCCATCCCAGCAGCCTTTCCCGGGCTGAGGCGCGGGCCGAGCGGCGGGCATGGACAGCGCGAGCCGGGCGGGCTCATTCACTGGCCAACGGCTGCGCACCGTGTGTGTAAGGAGCAGAGGGGGACAAGAGGGCGAGAGAGGCAGACGGAGTCCGACACCTGCGCTGAGGACTTTTATTTTACAACAGCTGGAACTTTGCACTTGTACGGCCCCCCCGTCCACCCCAAGGGAGCAGGGCAGACCGGCACACAGGGAGCCTAGCAGCACCGAGTTATCACCTCAGGCTGCCAGGTCTTACTGACGGGATGACTGACATTCACCCGCGGCCGCCCATTTTGCCGGTCTGAGCTCAACTTTCAAAAACGCGACGGTTTAACCTGTCAGCTTGCTACCGGGCACGTACCATCGCCAACGTTCTGAGGGGGGGTCTGTTTTAGAACATCAGGGAGCAAACTACTGCTATTCGGCGCAGATTTGGTACCTGGCCAGCGGTTACGGGAGCATCGAAGGATCTGTCACCCCTTTAGAGAGGGGAGCACTTGGACGCGTCAGTGGAAGATTGAGTGGAGAGGGGCTGCGTGCAGCTTCCAAGCTCAGAAGGAGCAGGTGCTCAGCCCCGGTGCATGGTGTGCTGCAGCCCTTCAATCCGCACTGTCTGTATATGTCAAGTACACTGAGCAGCGTATATAGCACCGCACACTGTCCTGTATAACACCACCACCACTGCTGGAGCACCCCGCTGCTCGCTCATTAAAACATTTGGGTGTCGAGCCAGTAATTGAGGCATTGCACTGGGAGGCAATGAGAGCACCAGAGGCCTTGGAAAGGGCACTTTGAGCGGGTACAAAGGCGGATCTGTTGGGGGCAGGGGGTGAGGTGTTACAGAGGAGGAGGAGGAGGAGGGGAGGATGATGAGCCCGAGCTCCCCGGCGGCCCTGCCCTGATACTGACCCGGGACACGCACACTGCGCATGCGCCGCGCTGGACAGCTCCTGAGAGGGAAATTTAAAAACGGTTTGGGGGCAGAGAGACAGCACACACTACAAAGAGAAGAGGATCAGCCAGCACCCACCCAGACAGTGCTCCCCAACCCAACCAAGCCAGGTACCCGGCCCCCACCACTGCACACAGCACAGCACTGCTAATATATACTGAATTATTATACTGAGAGTGCTCACAACAATAACAACAACAACAACAATAATAATATTATCATCATATTACACTCATAGTCACTCACATACTGTATGCAATAATGTGGGTATATATCTACACATATGTTAATGTTAATTTCTATATATACATCTGTCTAGAGGCTTATATGAGCTGGTATTACTGGTATAGCTTTCAGTTATATCAATACTATTTACATACAAAGAAAATGCATAGCTGTTTATTAAGTAATTTCACTGATGCTTTTTGCCTACCACCTTTTTTTTGTGTGGGCGGGGGGAAAAAATTGGCCTTTTTAAAGTGTTACACAGATTCATGGAAATATTAATAGACGTTTTTAGTCATCAAATGGTTTGGACTTTTCTTTGCATAATTTTAATATAAATAAATAAAATGGAGGTGCATGTGCAATAAAATGAAGTTCAAGCTATTTTCTTATTCACTGTTCTATTTGAATTGGAATATGTCATGTTTTTGTTACAATTGTGCAATATATATACATACAATATGAGGGTGGTTTGGGCAATATTGTGCCATTTTATTATAACATACATGAATAGTAATAAGAAGTATTATTAATACAATATTTGCTTGTTATCCCAAAAAAGGAGATGATAGACAGTGACGTCTCTGCCATTATGTCTGGGATAATAAGAACATCAGAGCAAAACCATCACCCTCCAAATCAAGAATACAGGTACTATATAACAAACATTGGTGTAATTGGCAAATGTAATAAATTGTACAAATATAATTATCTTGAAAAATCCCAGCATACCTTTCTTTTTTAAAAATATGACACATTGTATTCAATTTTTTTTTTGCATGCAGCAAACTGGGTTAAGCAATTTTAAGGCATGATATATACAATATTGTTATTTTGCATGGTTTATGATTTGGTGTTAGTGTTTAGGTTTTTGAAGAATGATGAAGATTTTTGTAAACAGTAGATCTACTATTATTTGTAGAATGCGATCAAGTGTATGCACTAAAATATAGATCACTGGTACAGTAATCAAATTCAAACTTTAGGCTAACATTTCTGAATTGAAAACACATCAGTCTTGTTTTTTTTTCTCAAACAAATGTTTTGACCTAAAAATTGAAATTAACTTTAAAATATTTTTGTATTCACACCTATTTACACTTAAGTAAATAACTCACCCAGTCTTAATTTTGTCCATATGCGCTGTCTTTTTATTGTGGTGCTCAGACATATTCAGATTACAGTACGTTTGTGGTAATTTTATTTTGAAAATTAATTTTGTTGTTCAGAAGCTGATGGCTTGAAATTCTTATGTTTTATTTTTCACCTAATTAACTGCTGGATGGTTGTTTTATCTCTTGGTGCTTTTTAATCACAGAAGTTTCATTCATATTATGTATCTGACTTGTCCACAAACCACGTTTTGAAAAGCATTGTGGTACCTCATGGGTCTGGGGCATCCCTAGGAGACAAAGGTTATCCAGCTGTTGCTGGAATACAACGCATGTGATTGGCTGGAGATAGTGGGAGTTATAATCTAACAGCAGCTAAAGGCCTGCAGCTGTCCATCCCTGCTGTGGAGTCCGTTAATCTTCTGCTTCAGAGCAGGTCTTTCACATAAGTATGCTCAGCGCATACATGGCTTGCATGTAATAAAAATCCCCAATCCACTGTTGTAATCCCTGCAGCACAAGGAAGGGCATTTTAGGAGAACATTTGACCCACTGATTTCATGGGTCATTTTGTAGAACCGAAAAATCACTTCACAAACTATCACAACAAAAATGTTCTGCAGATGCACACAACAATAGAAAATATTGGTGTTACGTGTACACAGTAATTCTGGAGCAAAATTATACAAGCAGATTCCACAGCAGGAACATTCCATTGGTTTCCATGGTGAGGACCAGTTTTTTGTGTCCCTGAGTTGTTCATGTACAACTGCTAGTTCTCACATGAAGTAATTCTTTGTAGATAAGTATGTGTCTAGTCATGCGTCTGTGGAAATGGGAATGGGCCTGCTTACTGCTGCAACCACATGATGTAGCACATCTTACATGATGGGCAGTGTGTATACGGATGACCATGAAAACACCTTATGGCTAGTCCACCACATTTAGATAATATGTCTGAGCTATGAGCTTGCAGCAGATATAAGTTTAAAGGGTTATTCACTAAAGTGAGAATTCAAAGTGGATTCAAGGAGAATTTAAAATTTTAGGGCAAAGTAGCCAAACGGAAAGCATAAGTGAGTTAAAGATTGTTTCTAATTGGCTATTTTGGCCTTAAAATTAAAATTCAATTAAAATTCTAAGTTCCGTAAAGAACCCGCTTAAATAGTAGTTTCATATATGTTTTTAATTGATCCCTATATGTATGAAGATGAGTTTGGGGCAATGTGGAACTTGGAGTGACCTTTGGTTTCCATGGTCAGTGCGGGAAATGCTACTTTTGCTTTTCATACAAGATGGAACACTGTATTGATCATTTCTGCTCTTACAAAGTTTTGGATCACCCTACAGTTTAATATAACAAATCCTAATGCTTAGTTTTAGCAATTGAACTGAATAATAATGAACAAACAATGTACAACAACACACACACAAAAAAAAATTAATTAATAAATACTCGTATAAATTTCCCATATTTGCTGGAAATCTGCATATTTTGAGGGGGCCAGTAAGTGGCTGTCCTGTAGTGATTATGGTGCCATGAGACCTCCAGCACCTTCCCACAGTAAGTAGTCAAGCTGTTATTTTGAATTGAGTGCCTCTGTTCCGGCCTTGTCTTCAGATATATATAAATCAGAAGTTTCTCGTCCACATTAGAGATGTCAAGTTAATCCTAATTTGAAAGGAAAGTATGACCTGAGACTATCAAATGACACTCACAGACCGTTAATTCCATCCAAACACAGTTGGAATTGGAACCACTAAAGTGGAAGTAGTGACGTCTGCATTAGCAATATAGTCTAGCCCAGGGGAGGTTTTAGAGCATATGAAAATAGTATGACTACTTATCCTGGGATGGTGTCATAGATGTCCTGGTACAATAACCACTTCAGTGTGCTGCACTTGTTATGGTGCTTAGGCTAAAGCTCTTGATGCTTTGTATGCATTTTGCTACTTCATGCCTTTCCTGAGCTATACAATCATCCTTAAGGGAGGGGGAATTAAATGGAAAATATTCTGATTTCAATGCAAACCTGGCTCATAAAACAGAACTGTATATATTAAAAAACTTGAGGATGAATTGCTATACAGTAAAGTGTGATGAACTGATCAAACTGCAAATTATTTGACAGAAGGCAAAAGCTGATTCAGGAGCGTTTCTATCTTAGCTATATATGACTCACTTCATTTAAACCCTTTCCATCATCTAATAGTATATTTCTTGCCACAAGCTCTGTCTCAAAATATTGTTTAGACTATTGCTAGACTAATTGTGTCACTGAAATAAATGATCTACAAATAGAAACTTAGTACACAATCATGAAATAATTAGAATTCTTATTACAATATTAGTAAAAAAAAATAAAATAAAAAAATAGATAAAATTGCGCATTTACAGAAAGAGTAAATATGTAAATTTTTCACAATAATTGTGAAAAAGGCACTCTTTAAAAATATTATACAACATGGATAATGCAATTATTATGTTAAAAAACACACCAGAATAACAGAAGGTAAAAAAAATATACTCATATTTGAAGTTGCCTCATTTGCAGGCAGTCCTGTCGAATAGAGGCTATAGGTGTCTAATATCTAATATTGGGTATGGATAAAGGCCTGACTAGCAGATTTCAAAGCTGTATATGCGCAACTTCTTTCTGCTTAGAGCAAGGGTTTATGGCACTTGAAGTTCAGTTATCAGCTTTCTAGTTACAAACTAAGTTAGCTCTATCAACTTCCACAGACCCAACTAGAAATTACAACTGTGTTATTGGAGACACATTGTCTTTTGGGAAGGAAGAGTAAGAGAGTGGCATCATATACCCAATACAGTAACCAGTAAGAATTAAGTATTTTTGTATGGAGGGTAAAGAAAAGTTTAGAAGGGGTATCGTTAAGATGGTGAATGCTGCAAAACTGTTTTTTCTTTGTAAAACAAAAATATACATAGAACCGAAAATGGAAAATACAGCTACTTATTTAGAACAAAAAGTATAAAATACATAAAAGTTGTTTTGGTGTCTGGAGTTTCCCTTTAAGTTCATCTCTTATAATAGAAGAGTTATATAGGAGGCTAATGTATCCAACACCTAATAAACTAGGTCCAGTCACCAGCAATTTTTATGACTAATTTTAGAAACTTATTTATTAAGAACATTTTTTTTATCTTCTGAGTCTGTATTCATATTAAATATTTTACTAACCAGCTGGAACAGTTTGCCTTTATTTAGCCTCTGTGCTTTCCAGGCTATGGTACAGTGATTGAAATGAATGATCATTTGTTGATCTATGTATATTCATCTGCTGCTGCATTACATCTTATGTATTTTATAGTAGTTTGAATATAAATGGTGCTCTGCAATTGAGTGTTTTGATTTATTTGTTAAGCTGTTTAGTTTTTTTTTTCTCTTCTTATGCTTAGTATAAAGGGACATTTATCCTCACACGTAGAGAGCTTCTTTTGTTTTTACTTATTTTTCTTATAGGAATTTGCAGCCTTCCCATTATTTATTTGTTTGACATGTACATTGAGGCAGTAGTTTATTAGCTATATTTACCATTTGTCCAGTAGAACCACGTATGGGGCCATTCTGCACTGGTATGTCTAGAATGGCACTTCATTATATGCCTACCTCTATTATTTATTGTAAACTCTTTTGTTAAAAGAACACTCTTACTGAATTCACATACCCAACAACACTGGACATAGGTAATTTTAATTATTGGATCTATGTTAACTGGAGTCCCTAGTGGTGTGGACATTACATAATGTAAACAGTGCACAGTTTGCAAAGCTGCAGGGACAATGCTATGCCTCCAAATCACTTACTTAAGATTTAATGATTTTGGTGCGCAGACTGCCCCTTTAATCTGTCATGCTGTATTCTAATCTCAATACTTAGATGTTTTTATAAAGAGACATAGTGGTTAAAGACCAATATATCCTTTTACAAAGGTGGTCCTCCCATTACAATACAGTGTGATGCCATGGATTAAATGGGAATTCAGTATTGACACACATGCTTAGTTATGAAGAAGGCTTTGGTAGGTGATGTTGCTTCTAAGAGCATGTTTCATTGTGATTTTCCTGTTATTCCAATACATTATTCTTTTTACCATGGTCTCATAGCAGTCAAGTAATTAAGGACACAGGCGATGGAACATTTAAAATGAGAAATTACAATGCATTAGCCCCTGACAAAAGGTTAGGCAGATCCAATTATAGCATGATGGCTCTAGCACAACTTCTGTAAAAAAGCAGTTAAATTAAGTTGCTGACTATTTTATTAATTCCTTATAGATTATTTATTTAAATAAAATATTTATGTTTTCTAAATACAGAATGTAAGTTCATTTAACATTTCCATGGTGCCTTAAAGGACCACTATAGTGCCAGGAAAACATACTCGTTTTCCTGGCACTATAGTGCCCTGAGGGTGCCCCCACCCGGCTCTGGAAAGGGGAAAAGGGGTAAAACTTACCTTTTTCCAGCGCTGGGCGGAGAGCTCTCCTCCTCCCATCCTCCTCTTCTCCTCCCCGTCAGCTGTATGCGCACGCGCGGCAAGAGCTGCGCGCGCATTCAGCTGGTCACATAGGAAAGCATTCATAATGCTTTCCTATGGACGCTGGCGTGCTCTCACTGTGAAAATCACAGTGAGAAGCACGCAAGCGCCTCTAGCGGCTGTCAATGAGAAAGCCGCTAGAGGAAATAGGGGAAGGCTTAACCCATTCATAAACATAGCAGTTTCTCTGAAACTGCTATGTTTATGAAAAAATGGGTTAACCCTAGCTGGACCTGGCACCCAGACCACTTCATTAAGCTGAAGTGGTCTGGGTGCCTAGAGTGGTCCTTTAAGTGCAATATGTATAGAGGACCTATTAGATAATAGTCCAACAAATGTTGGTTATTGGTTGTATATTTGTAACCTAAAATAATGCACCTCATATGTGAGACTGTCAAGGCACAGGGGACAGTGCTTGCATGTAACTTTTTTCAACTTTTGATTGTTTTTTACATTTACTTTGCTGCACAATTCATTACAGAAAAATGGTTAATTCATATTCACTGTGGTGAGTAAAAAGTGTTATGTCACCAACTGAGATGTGCCGGGTTCTCATCGTGCCTCAATAAATTAGGTAGCTAAAGTTGATCAAATGTTCTACCAATGACCATGTTGCAATAGCTATACAAGTTTTGCACAGGGGCAGGTTAACAAGATGTAGGAATATATCCACAAAAGTCTAACATATTTAAAGTCAGATAATGTCAGTTCACATGGCTTAATACTGGCACACACTGATGCTATTTACAAGATCCAAGTATGGGAAGAGAAACAAACATGACATCATCTAAATGTATAGGGAGAGAAGCAAACATGACATCATCTAAATGTATAGGGAGAGGAACAAACAGGACAGCATCTAAATGTATAGGGAGAGAAGCAAACATGACATCATCTAAATGTATAGGGAGAGGAACAAACAGGACAGCATCTAAATGTATAGGGAGAGGAACAAACAGGACAGCATCTAAATGTATAGGGAGAGGAACAAACAGGACAGCATCTAAATGTATAGGGAGAGAAGCAAACATGACATCATCTCAATGTATAGGGAGAGGAACAAACATGACATCAGCTAAATGTATAGGGAGAGGAACAAACATGACATCAGCTAAAGTCACATTAAGCTGCCCTTGCCGTTACTGTCCCCTATTCTTGATTTGGTGCAAGTCAATACTTGAAAATAAGTGAACAAACTAACCCTTTTTTGTTAAAAAAAAATATTTTAAATAATTCTCTGCTAGTGCTATGGAAAAGCAGAGATTTTTTATATCCCTTTTGAAAATGTAGCACTTCGGTAATAAGCAACGTAACGTGAACCTTCTAAATCGAAAACTTAATGCGAGCTTTCTCTAAATTTCTAACAAGTGAACAGTTTAATTGGAGATCACTATGGGAAGATTATGTGTGGTCTTGCACATAACTACCCTTCAGACTCCCCCCACTACCTCTTTAGCATGCTCTCCAGGCAAATGTTTACTTTAACCCCCTCAATTTTTTTCTGCATCACCTCCTTTCTGAAAGAGACACATTCTTCTTATTGTGCTAAAAAATGTCCCTGTTTCTTGATGCTGTGCCTAAATAGATCTTGCAACAAATGTTACAAATACCCTTAGAGGTACCAAGCCTCTTTGGAGTCCCAATATCATTTTAATGCATATCTGGGAATACATAACTAACACAACATCAAAATTTAAAAAATGAGTTATAAAAAGAACTGTTCACAAACTTATAACATGTACCTCGTTAAACTATATCATGACAACTGGACATATTTGAAAACACAGTAAGTTGATTACAAAGAAAAACTGTATGGCAAAATGTTCAAAGTGTAGCAATCAGCAGACGCATTCATTAGGTTTGCATGGTGACTGCTGCACTTTTAGAATTTCACCCCAGAATTACACTTCATGTTCTAAAAGTGGAGCAGTTGCCCTAGGAACCAGTGGAATGTTTCTGCTGAGAGCTTTGCCCCAGAAATACTCTGTATGCATTACCCTGTCCTCATGGCAGTGGTTGTTATTATAAAACAAATATATAAATATAGAATACTCCAATCCCTATTTCATATTGCAAATGGTTGAAATATATTAAATCCTACAAAAAAACACCCCCTCCATTTTAATCTTTACATACCCATCCCTATATACACACAGGATATGTATTTATTCATGTAATCTATTTGACCACAAAATGGTTGTACATAGGCAATTTGCTAAATTGAGGCAGCAAATGGTTAACCGAACTGAGAATATTGTGTCCAGTACAGCCTGCCTGCAAAAGAGAACAGTCTTTTTTATTTCAGCATACATGACAATGTGTTCACTATACCAACAGCAAACAATCACAGTGCTTCATGAGAAAAAAAAAGCTCAAATAACAGGTTTTTGTTTTTTCATTGAGTCTGATGTAGGGAAGAATAGAACTGTCACTTTGTATGAGTGCTGTTTACACTTGCCCTGTCACTACAGCACATGACAGGACTGTGCAATCCTGAAGATCACGGCAGGAGTGCAGTACAGTCCCACAGAACAGGGCTAAGAGAATGGCTCCCAATTAGTGAAAGAGGGCTGTGTGAATTTGCCTCTTTGTAGAGAACTGTTGGAGAACAGAGACTTCTGGGAACAGTCACACCAAATTTGGGGTACTGTTAGTGAGGCATTAACCATTTCAGTGTTGGAAGTGAATAATGCATATAGAAAAAGTAGTGAACCACCACTCATGGTGCCATTTCTCCTGTTGTCATTTGCAAATGCAAGGTGAGTGAGATACCTGTATATAGATATATCAATCAGTTTTTTTCAATACTGCTGTCTGGTTTTATCAGTTGCCAAAAATATTGCGCTGCATTATTCATCGTACAGGTCAATACAGGAGATGTGATGCTATATATGGGAGCAGTAAATATTATTTTAAAACACACAGATACAGAGAAAAAAATACAATCTAAAGTACAAAGTGAAATCAGCCCACTCATTAATGAAGTAATTATTAGACTTGTGGATTTCGTTTTGGTCAAACTGAAATTCATCTGAATTGCGTTTGCTTCAAGATTCAAAGTTCAGTCCTATTCGCCCAAAAAATGGTTGATTGGAAAAAAAATAATTGATGGCTAGGGAGCTGCTAGTACATGTTGGTTTTATTTACAGATCAATTGACAAGTGGCCGATAGAGGGTAGCAGTAAAAATATTTATATATTATATATTTAATAAATATATGTAATATATAAATATAGATTTTTGTTTACTGCTCCTTTTTACCTAATTTGGTTACTTTTTCTAAATTGACCTGTAAGCCAAATGGCAGGAAATGTGCCTACCATAACATGATATTTATATTATTTATATATTTTGCAATACATTGACTGGCCCAATTTTGAACCCTTTTTCTTTGTCCAAATCATTTATCCAAAAAATTTAGTTTGACAATATTTGGAGATGCCAAATTGTCAAAAGGTCCTAAACCGAATTTCATTTTTAGAAAATTTGATTCGACTGAACCACATTTTTCTTACGGTTTCTAGAAAGTATAAAATAAAAATTAGACAAAATCAGAAGAAAATATTCTAGTGTAGCAACACGGAATTAAAATGTTGACTTATTAATTAAATGTATTTACCCTGGACTTTGGTGCAATAGCCATGGGGTAGTGGTTTTATGTGAAATCTTAGTAAACCATAGCAAGCTACATTTTGATCTATAACATGTTCAAGTTAGTTCTAAAGTTCTGTAATTAGGACTCAAAAATTTAAATTCTGAATCACATGGCTTCAAGAGTATAAGTCAAGTCTACACTGGGATTTAAGTACTGCGACCAACAGAAAGGTTGAATGTCTCTGTCAGGCCCATGCCTTCAAATGTGTAGGAGAAAAATATATACACTGTATACACACACCTCTTAATTATTGAATTCAGGTGTTTCAATAAGACCCAATGCCACATGAGTGTAAAACCAAGCATCTAACCATGTAGTCTGTATTTACAAACATTTGTGGGAAAAATTGGTTGTTCTGAAGAGCTCAGTGAAATCAAGTGTGGTACTGTGATAGGATGCCACCTTTGCAATAAGTTAGTTTGTGAAATTTCATCCCTGCTAGATATTCCATGGTCAACTGTAAGTGGTATTATTGGAAAGGGGAAGTGTTTAGGAGCAACTCTGCCAAGTGTAACTCTGCCAAGTTACAGAGCGGGGTAACGGAGTGCTGAGGCTATGGTGCGTAAAAGTCCCAACACTGCTGATTCCAGACTTCCACTCTCATTAATATCAGCTAAAAAAACTGAGCGTCATGAGCTTCATGGAATGGGTTTCCATGGCTGAGCAAGTGCATGCAAGCCTCAGATCACCAAGTACAATGCCAAGCGTCGGATCAAGCCACCACTTGTCTCTGGAACAGTGGAAACGTGCTCTGTGGATTGACAATCATGCTTCTCTGTTTGGCTGTCAGATGAGCGAGTATGGGTTTGGTAGAAGTAATGAGTGTTATTTGTCTGACTGTACTGTGCCAACTGTAAAGTTTGGTGGAGGACTGATAATGGTATGGGGCTGTTTGTCAGGGATTGGGCTTCCAGTGAAGAGAAATCAAAATGCTTCAGCATACCAAGACATGGGCAATGCTATGCTTTGTGGGAACAGTTTGGGGAAGTCCCTTTTCTATTCCAGCATGACTGTGCCCCAGTGCACAAGGCGAGGTACATAAAGTCATGGTTGGGTGAGTTGTGCGTGGAAGAACTTGACTGGCCTGCACCAAGCCCCACAACCATTGGAGTGAACTAGAAAAGAGATTGCAAGCCAGGCCTTCTTGTCCAACAGCAGTGCCTGACCATGCAAATGCTCTACTGCATTAATGGGCAAATATTCAAACAGAAACACTCCAAAACCTTGTGGAAAGCCTCACAGAAGAGTGGAAACTGTTATGGCTGCAAAGGGAGGATTAACTACAAATGAATGTTTATGTATTTAGAACAGGATGTCATAAAAGGCCATGTGTACCAATACATTTGTCTATATAGTGCATTTGTCATTTTGGTTTCTAGGTTAGAGGGTATCTTTTTAATTCATGTGCTATTGGATGATATACGTATTGCAGATCATAACAAACTACTACTTACTACAATGCTGATATGCTGGATTAAGTATAAATAGTAATGCTAAACTAAAGAACTAAAGTTCAAAGTCAGTCAGCAAGAAAATTGTGGTTGATCACTTGAAAAGGTAATTCTTTTTTACATATAGTTTATTGTGTGCCTTCAGTCCATTAAGAATCTGTATTCTTACCGTTTTAGTGTCTGTAGTTAGATAATCCCTCCTGTGTAGGATTTTTACTGCCTCCTTCATGGCATGGCCCCTTCCAATGCTCTTCCTAGAGGAGAATTGGGTACCTAATGTGCATGTGCCACAAATGCATCTAAGTTTCCCCATAGGAAAGCATTGAATCATTGCTTTTCTACAGGGGCTTCCACATAACGAGTTTTTCTCGGTCAGTGCCACAATAGTGCCTCTATTTATTTATTTAAAATGTATTAATCTGATTATTTTGGAGCTGAAAGGTTCATTCATATTGTTTAAGCATTTTGTTCAACAGTATTACAATCATAGCACAAGGCAGCAGTAGAGGCATACTAACACAAAATACCAAAACGCATTTCTCAAAACCCCAAAATCTTTCAATTAATTTAGGAATAATGCTAATCAAACATGAGAAATTATCTGGCAAGGTCAACAGAGAAAAGCTGTTAAGGTCACATTCAGCCACTCAGCTGTGCAACCAGCATATTTCTGTTTAAGCTACTGATTCATATAAGCATAGTTAACATATTCAAAATAATTATATATATATATATATATATATATACATACAACATACAGGGTTTCCTTGCACTCACGCTTGTAGACAGTTGTAAGCCGGGTGCTTGTAATCCAGGGAAAAATTGCATATGGTGAAGTAGTGATCAGCACTCTCGGACTTTTGTTGAGTTTAAAACTTACAGTTTATTGAAATTCCATTTAAAAGATCAACGTTTCAGTTCCTATCTGGAACTTTCATCAGGATCAAACATGAGATAAGATGTTTGATCCTGATGAAAGTTCCAGATAGGAACTGAAACGTTGATCTTTTAAATGGAATTTCAATAAACTGTAAGTTTTAAACTCAACAAAAGTCCGAGAGTGCTGATCACTACTTCACCATATATATATATATATAGTAAATATTAAATTGTTCACCAGGAATGTGTCTACTATGCTGCAGATAAACTAACACAGTATAAAACATATGACATAAACCACCCAATATAAATGTATACAAAGTTGCCGCATCAGTGATTGAGGTGATAATCAGCTGACATACAATAATTCCAAAATCAAGTAATGAGTTCCTTGACCAGTCTGATATGTTTCAGATATGTTCTCTCTGTAATGGCACAAGATAAGCTAAAACCAGCTTGAGTTCTGAGCGGGGACCCACCGAAGGGCAGGCTATTTCAGCTGCTGTCCGTTCTCAGAATACTCTTGCTACCCGTTTTTTGCTCTCAAGTAATGAGTTCCTGTTCATTCAGGATACAGGTTCCTAATTTAGAATTATTGCACAATATTTGTATTAGTAGCTGTATACATTTTGTTCACAGATACGGAGACTATATTACATTACGATCCAGTTTCTGATAAAAAAAATATTTTAGTTGTATGAGGATGCATAATCTTAACCAATGTGATTATCTGCATAGTTGTCCTAAAGATATGCCAAATACCAATTTGTAGCAGAACAAAGGACCATATTAACAGTTTGCTTTATTTTGACAATAATATAAATATCCCTCTTGAATAGATGATTTTACAAGCAAAAGTTACAAAGTTATCCACCGATCTAAATGGACTGTTTAAGCACTTACATTTAAAGACTTTTGCTAGGAAAATGACCGATGACAGGAGGTGTACGATGAGAATCTGACTCTTAACACCCCCAATATGATCTTTCCATTTGTTTAAACCAAATTCTGAACTAGGCCTTTCAGGCCAGTAGACACCAGGCGAGTGGCAGATGGCACTTTTTTTGTACGTTGCTTGTCTCCTGTCATTCGGATAAATTAATGCAGGGTCTGCAAATAGGGGCAGGGAAAAGAGGGGGTGTGTATGGAGGAGGGTGAAGAAAAAGAAAAAAAAAACAATTAAGCTAAAAAACAATAGAGACACGTGCCAGCCAGCTCTAGCCGTTTGTAGACACAATGGAGCAATCGTCTTTCAATAACAGAACCAACTGTTGCAAGCCTGCTAGCTCTGTCCAGCTTTCAAATGATGGTGTTTGATCTTGTTTGTTTATGATTGAGCCAATGGGAGAGATGGAATAGGGGTCAGCTGGCCCTTTCTTCCTGTCATTACAGTGCTTCACCCTACAAATTAAGAAAGGGGCATTGTATAAGACATAGACACTGCGGACTGTTTGACTGCAGTAGCAGGTGCATAGCATGCAGATAAAATTTATATATATATATATATATATATGTATATATATATATATATATATATATATATATATATATATACACACACAGAAATATCTTGATGAGTTCATGGTGGAGAAAGGAAAATGTGAATTGGATTGTGGAAACAAAAATATAATTAAAATGAAAAAAACACATTTTGATTGCATTTGATTTTTACAATATTAATATGTAACCAGTTACACATACATATATACATGCGCATTTATATTAGTTAGTTTAATGCTTACTAAAACGAGAGAGAGAGAGAGAGAGAGAGAGAGAGAGAAAAAAAAGAAAAAGAAAGAAAGAACACTCATGCTTTAATATTGAAGCAGATTTAAGCATTAAATAGAGTGGATCAACGTTTCAGTCCTGTAACAAACATTTCATTTTGAGTACATATGATTCACTGGACAAGTCTTATAAGTGCTCTTCATTATTTTTCTATTCGTTAACCAGAATTTTTTAGAACCAACACAAGTTACTCTTTTGTGCAGACATTGAGTGTGGAATGCCCCTTGTGTATCATTTGTTGTGTTCCTTACAGGGCATTATTGTCATACTTCAGCATTTTCCCCAAAAAATACAAAATACATATTTACAAAGTGTAGAAAAAAAAAACCCAAAAAAACTATTTCTTTGATTAATTGTTCTACTATATCATCTAGATATAAAAAAAAGTGATTTGCTTGAATTTCCATGTGAAACCAATACGATCATTGCTATTTAATATACATTCGTTAATCCTAGAATTAGTAGTTCTTCAACATTTTGTGACATAGATGATCTGTATGGCATTAGCTTGGGGAACCATGTTAATATAATAAATTATAAAATATGTTTTAAAAATAACTTTCATTAGACTGCTATCATTATGTCGAAGGTTTCCATTGCATCATAAAAGCAGTGATGCTACATTCAAACATTTGTGAACAGACACCGGGGGACCAGGATTAACATGGATTGACATGTTCCAAGCAATATCGACACACTAACATAGAACAGGGCTCTAATTTGTAGTATTAACCCAGTGATTAAGTACCACTGATCTGAATGAAGGCCAGCTATCACAGAAAATATAGTTTAAAAAAATTCTGCAGACATGGCTATGCATCTTGCAAAATTACTTCACAAACCTTTTAAGTACCAATATTATCAATCAACACATTAGGGCTCAAAAACTGAATGGCTTCTCCTTTTTTAATAGAGGCCCTTGTATTGTCACATGTAAAGTGCATGTATCTGCCAATTGTATTATTAATTTTTAAGTAGCAATATAAATAACACTAGTCTGTACAAACAGCTATGTGGCACAAACCCAAATGTCCCATGGTTACAACCATAGATAACATTGTAAACAATATCATTTGTTGGCAACACTCACTGCCTTAAACAAACAAGGAAACTATAACAGAAGCATTCATCTTGACTTCTATTATATAACGAGTACTCCTAGAATTATTAATGCACAATTATACATTGATTGGTAGCAGTCAAACTACTATTGTTCTGTAAAACTACTGCCCTTTATGAGGATTTTTAACATTGTAGAATAATGGGAAGATATAACCCGTGGAAACAAAGATGCTGGTAGATATCAAAACGCATGTCAATAATATTTTGACAGAGAAGGGTTTGAAACATAAAGTGACATTCCATCTGCTATCAATAAATACGGGACAACCTTAAAACAGTAGACTAGATCCTCAATGACCTTCCATGTTTCTCCCCACAGACTAATGACGACAGACCCCAACCAAATACGAGGGGACGATCTTCCCAATGACCTGCAATCACTGTCATGGCTGACTTCTGTAGATGTCCCCAGGTTGCAGCAGATGACAAGTGGAAGAATGAACTACAGCCTCACGTCAGAGAATTCAGTAATGGACCAGCAAGGTGAGTACAGAAGTTAATCGAACATAAATACCCGCTGGTTTATGGTAAATTCAAAAACACAGACCATAGATAAAGCAGGGAGCTTCTGAAAACTATCACATTGATGTTATATATCTCATTTTTTGTAGCATGTTGTTGTATAATTGTACATTATTAAAACAACGCTACCAAACTTCCCGGTATCATAACGCCTCTATGCTTGCTGCTTACACAATAGCCAGTATCCCTGGTCTTACATGAGAGTGTAGTAAATAAAGTGCTCACAGTCTCAGATGCTTTACCAGGACAATTCATCTCATGTGTAACAAACATAAATATGAGCAAGCAGTGATTCTCTGTTAGTCTTGCCAAGCATTCCTTTAAAACAAATGTCGTTATTTTCCAATTATGAGTTTAAATTTCAGTAAACAAAACTCAGCAAATCTGCTCATACAAGCCATGGGTTATATCCAATATCTGTCTGCGGGTTTCATATTTATCAAGAAGTACAAAACACGTAGATGGGCATTGGATGTAATCCATGGCTTTGTGGGAACACTATTGTTGCGTTTTGTATGCTGAAATGTTAAAAACGTAATTGGTAAATAAAGATGTGTTTTAGAGCTTGGCATGTGTAAAACTATATATATATATACACACACACACACTATTTATGTGTACCTTATTGATTTGTACATTAACATGTTTTCCTGTTCATAGGTCATCATATATCAAGCAATGTCCACTCTCCTGGTGCCATGATTCACGTACCAGCAAGCATGCAACAAGGGATTATGGGTCTGAACACTATGACATCTCATGGATCCACGGTAAATCATTTAAACGTGTGATCTGAAAAATAGCAACAACATGTAAATAAAGATGCCTTTTGTTATTCTGCAACTTTATCATTATGTCTTTACTTCCTCATCATCAGATTAGCCAGTATAATATGGCTGGACATTTGTCTCCAAGTCTGCAGTCTCAGCAATCTATGTACCAGTCTCATACTCATCAAATCTATGCACTTTCTCAGGAATCCCAACAGGTAAAGAACTTTTTCCTATTAGTTTATGGTTTACAATCACATTTGTTAAGCTTATAAACAACCAGTTAAAAGAAAATTCCAAGCACCTTAACCACTACAGCATAAATATTCAAACTATTTGCTAACAGTTTGACAACTTACCTGGGGTCCAGCAGTGCCGGGCTTAGCTTATTGGCTGAGAGAGATCAATTGAACCGCTTAGCGTTTTAATTAGAGATTAGCTAATGGATGCTCAGTGTAGGAAGTGTCTGGCATCTGGCAGACCCAAGATAAGTTGTCAAACTGTTTTTTAAATAGTTTGACTACTTACATTGGGTAGCACCAGGGTGCCCTTTGCACCATAACCACAACAGTACATTGTAGTAATTATGCTTCTTGGAGTGTACCTTTAAAGCAAAAGAATGTAATATACTGATAGACTAATAGACTGATATACACTAGAGTCAGGATGAAATTTATATCCAGGTAGCAGCTTAATGTTTGAGCCAGATAGCCTTCTGTGTAAACCTTACATCTGTTATTTCCAAGTCATTATTGAAGAAGCATGTCTAGCTTACTGATTATGTTAAATTTACACTAATCCGCACCTCGAATCAGTTTTCATTTTTAGCACTGGATAGTTTGCTTTTCTCTTTAAAATGACCTGTGTCTTGCTTAGGACTTTAAATCCTGAAGGCAGACTCCAGACCTCTTTAGCATTTTAGCTTGCTTAAGTGCTTAATGTATAAAGAGTGTGTCCTTTTTTTAAATGAGAAAAAAAGTGCAGATTTCAATAGAAATTGGCAGTTTATAAATTAACCTGGTTACATACCCTGGTTTTCTATCAGACAACAGGTCATTTTACCTCCTGGTTTGGCTAGTTCAGTGGAACTAAACTCAAGAGGCAGCAATTGCCCAGAGTACCTGCCTTGCAAAGACTTCTCATTGAAAGTCTGAGCGGGGTCAGAAGAGGAGGGTGTGCAAAGGCTGCAGGCAAGAGAACTGCAGGTTTTGCTAGCTACTTTTAGAAATACCCCCAATGAACAAATGCATAATTTTAGGCAGGCATGTTTTCATTGGGGCATATTTACTAAGTAGTGATTTAAATTTTTTTTTTTTAAGTGTCCATTTAATAAATAATGTGATACTTTAATGTATTAATGAGCAGATTGTAAATATAAGGAAAATGTAAGGAAGAGCAGTGTTGCTGGGGTGCAGAATTGGCAGTGGTGTCTGGTATAAAACACTGGTATGGTCATGAGCATGTCCTGAAGTGAGGTGACATTGGGGACCAAGTAATGTGAGGTTTTAACAGGGATAGAGAGTAATGCAGGATTTCCAGCTAACCTCAGACTCTGAATGTGGTTGATTCCAGTGTTCTCCAGCCGGTTTATACAGTAACTCCTACACAACACAGTCTCCGTACTCACAGCCACGCCTGGCGGCTCACTCTACCCAGGACATACACCCCAAGAACTACCCCAAACCCATCTACTCATACAGGTATCTAACTCTTCAAGTGAAAGTGTCAGAATGTAAGCCTGTCATTGGTACTAACAACTCACTATGCACTTTTATTTAACCTGCTTTTCTATTACAGTTGCCTAATCGCTATGGCCTTGAAGAACAGCAAGACTGGCAGTCTACCTGTGAGCGAGATATACAGCTTCATGAAGGAACATTTTCCTTACTTTAAGGTAATCTAGAATAGTTTTTTTTAAATCGTAATAGATGCCTCTTGGCATGAGACAGGCTGGCATGCTGATGGATGTCTCTCACCTCCTTAGAATGTCACTGAGGGCATTTTTACCATTTTATTTGACTCCAAATATTCTGTTATGATTGGAGCATAGGTTTAAGATAAAACCTGATATACCACAGCGAATAAAATTACTTCCAGTCTGACAAAATTATGCCACATCTAAAAATCCATTGGTGTTTTAGGTTAATATGCTTAATGTTATATTTGATTTGAAACACAAACTGACATAGTGTTCTAATCGATCATTATTATGGCATTCATGAAAGTGGTCAAATCTGTTGGTCTCATCTTTTTCCAGACGGCTCCAGATGGTTGGAAGAACTCAGTTCGACACAATCTTTCTTTGAACAAATGCTTTGAAAAGGTAGAGAATAAACTTAGTGGGTCCTCACGTAAAGGTTGTCTTTGGGCTCTGAATCCAGCCAAGATTGATAAGATGGAAGAGGAGATGCAGAAATGGAAAAGGAAGGATCTGCCTGCCATCCGTAGAAGCATGGCAAATCCAGGTAATAGGCCATTATTAGAGATTGATATGCTGGTGGACCCCAAGCAGCTAGAAAGATGTAATTAATGTTTTGGATGTTTTATTTCCCACAAGACCTATTTAGAATCTTATAGCTCCCAGTAAAATATTGTGAATCCCAACCTTCAGCACACTGATGTTTGAATAAAATATGTGTTCCCATCATTAACGTTTAGATGATTTTAGAGCAGTTCTAACTATCATTGATATATAAACTATTGGTCACGTCTCTCTACAGACTTGTTCCAGTCACAAAAATTTATTTTGCCATATTTTTCTTTCTAGATGAGCTTGACAAACTGATTATGGACAGGCCAGAGAACTGCAAAGCTCCAAGCAAATTAACGGAATTGGACTTACCACCAATGTCAAACATGGCGAATATTCCCGGGAGGATTCCCATGGCCCAGCTCCACCCACATCCTATCATGACATTGTCCTTACAGTCCATTCCACTACATCATCACATCCAAACTCAGTCCAGAATAGCATCAAGTTCTCCAGCTCCAGCCCAGAGCCCTCCAATCCACACAGTGCCAGACATGACTCATAGCCCAATGCACCAGCACATCATGAACAGGGCTGTATCTGACTTCCTCAACCTTAACTCGGATGTGAACACAGAGGTGGATTGTCTAGACCCAAGTATTATGGACTTCGCTCTACAAGGTAAAATTTGTGAACAGTTTGTATCAATCATATTGTGTGTGTCATGTAGTTCATTAAAAAAAAATGGAAGTAATTTAGTCCACTTTCCATTGCTTCATAGCTTTAAACCAAAACCTGCATCACATGCCTCACATTTTCCTCTTTTATCTTATCATTTAGAGCAGTGTTCTCCAACCCAGTCCTCATGGACCACAAACAGTCCAGGATTTATGTATTTCCCTGTTTTATTCCAATGGAGATACTGATAAAACCAGTCCATGAGGACTGGGTTGGAGAGCACTGATTTAGAGCCATTGTTGTGTGCATGCTTTACAAGCATTATTCCTAAAAGGGTTGCTAAACTGAACATCTGACTTTACATTTTCATTGTCAAGCATTATATAGCACCCCGTCTGTGAACAGCCTTCCAAATAGTGCAAAGTGATATAGTTTAAAATGTATTTTTCACTGTTACTTTAAATGTACACATTACAGTTTTTGTATTCATTCATATTCATTAGATGCAAACTTACTATCTCACTTCCATTCATTTAATTATTACACATTGTATGTAAACCATTATCATACTTCTAATCATATTGGATAACCTTCTTCCAGGAAATATATGGGAAGAAATAAAGGATGAGAGTTTCAATCTGGACACTTTGGGTGCCTTCACCAATTCTCCTCTGCAGCTATCCGACTGTGACTTGGGAACCATTGGTCTAACACCCGTGTCCAACAGTAGTGACCAGTCATTCTCGGACTTTCAAGTCACCAGTCTATACACCACTTATGCCAAGCTGGACAATGTGCCACCTTCTCAGTGTGTGACAGGACCTGGCAATAAGCCCATCGCCCTTCTCTAAGACACCTGCTACGGGAACCAGAGACCCCATAACTACATGTCTATGGACCAAGAACTCTATGCTCCCAGAACTGAATCCTGTTAATACATGATCCTTATGGCTGCAGGCTAGCTTTAGGGATATACCAAAAGTGACACACAGTGTGTTCACCTAAAATATTATGACTCATTCTTCTGGATTTGCCAAATTTTTGATGTCCAAAATATTCAAAACATTCATCATTCAACATTCAATGCTCGTGTGCAAGACAAAATTTCCTGTTTACACAAACAACTGATTTACGTTGGCAGTTCTGTCATTACAACTTTTCAGAGCAACACTGTATTAAACTTCATTTCACAAACACTGATTTGTGAACAGACTGGTCAGTTCAAGGTGAATATGTCTCTTGAATTTCAACGAAATTTGTTTGTTTGTTGCTTTGTCAATTTAAGAACTATTTATATATATCCTGCTGAGGATTAGATAGAGTGCACTACTGAAAAATCCTTCCTCACCAGCTGATGGTGATATATGTGACTACATGATTACTGAATTCTGAGCCCTATATTGGACATGCTACACATAAAAGGACCACAACCGAAATCAATAAAACTGGACTGTTTCTTTATGCTACTTTGTTGGCACAGCACCCTGAACCTTCAGGGCAATTATGTTCAGGTAATTTATAGTTAATATTAGAGAGACAATATTATTATGAATGTATCAAACATTGATAACATAAAACCTCTGCTTTTTTTAAAAATTAAAACAGGGTCTTAAATTACAAAACATTATAGAATTGAATGACAGGTATGATTTAGGATTTTAAAGTGACAACCCCCCCCCCCACCCCTTTCCTCATGTTTTACAAACAAGGGTTGTGTTTTATGTTACATTTTACAATAAGTCTAGAAGATATTATTTTAAAACCATTGCATGGTGTTTCCTATTTTGAGTGTAACACAACCATACAAGTAAACAGCTAAGAGAGTTCCCTCTAATGTGAAATCTCTACCACATTAGCTAAACAGAATAGTGTACACATTGGATTACTACCTCTATGCAAAACATCTTCAGCAGCAACAAGTTGTCAGAACAGTTAGAAAGATACATGGTCTTAATTAAGGTGGCAGAACCTTTGCAGATAGTGAGAGGGAAGTATTTCAAGTCATGGAAGTAGGAAGGCAACATCATTGGTACTAGTTGTTGACTAGAGCTGGGATACCTGCTCCAATGAAAGAAAAAAATATATTTTATTAGTGACCCATTAAAAAGTCATATTAAAATGGTATAAATTGTTCACGTGTATAACATACTGTAAAGTATGCAATGAGGAACTTAACTGCCTAATGCACTGTATCTCAATAAATATTTAATCATAGAAATTCAGGGTAACAAACACCAGGACATTGGAAAGAATGGCCCCAACTTATATATAATAATTGGAAGGTAGTAAGCAAACACTAAACAAAATATGCATAGGCAAGCTGCCATGATTAAATGCTACTTGGTTTGGTGTTTGGCTGTTTTAAGTACAGTTATAATTCTTAATGGTAAAAAAAAAAAACAACACATTGCAGTTGCCAGTAGAGGATAAAAATATATTTTTATCTTTATATATATTTTTTTGTTATGAATCCACTCCTTGGAACATCAGCTGAATTAACACTAAACACAACATCTTGTGAAAAGGGTGGCTGTGTCCCTTTAATCATACTACTCAAGTCTTTTTAAGTAGGTGCCAAAGAGGTGTTTTTACTCCTCCTCGTGTTCTAGTTCAGCCAGCAGGATCCCATTAAAGGAACACTCCATTGCAACTTTTACCTATTTAATAGATATACCCCCAAGAAAATATGCATGTAATTTTTTGTGCCCTGCATATTTTCTTTTGGCGACATATGAAAAACAGCTTTCTGCAGCCATTGCTTGCGCTCCACTTTTTCCCAAGCACAGACTTTCACCTTACTCCACTCAGAGGCTTCCTATGGAAAAGGCTCTATGCTTGCAATCACAATTTCCTAATGCTTCTTAATTATCTATAGTGCATATTTTTGAGATGGGGCATGGCACGCCTAGAACTTCTGTTAGCTCTGTGGATTGCTTTTGAAATCAGCACTTTTATTAATGGTCAAAAACACAGATTCCACATACATAAACTGCTTTATGTTTTTTTGGAGTGTACGTTTAACACAAAAGTGCCCATCACTTTAATGAACATTCCTAATTTCTCAAAATGTGTACATTTCTGAATTTCTCAAAACACATCAGGAAAATTAATTATCGCTTAACTTTAAAAATATGTGTCTTCTTCCTCTGTTTTGGTTTATTTTCTATAATTAATGAGATTGTACACATGAACAATAAATAATTCTATTGATTTAGAAAACATATGACCAATACCCCATATCATGATTTACATTGGTTAAGGTTTATTTATTTTTAACAAAAATCAATCTTCTACTGTCGCTGCTGGCTATTTGGCTCTTCACACATGAATAGAGAGCAGTACACAAACCTAATAAGTCAAAACATGTTCCAGGTATACATATGTCTGAATGTTAGTGTCTTCAATGTTATGAATACAGATTGCTGTACCTTATTCAGGTAGCCAACACTACTCCTAAACTACCTTTGCTTATAACAGTTTATGAAGGTGTAACCAGAGTCTAGATGGCTTCTCTTGTGCACCGTTGTGAAGCTTCCATGACAGCACAGCCAGTAGGTTTCCAATAATGTCAATGTCGACCTGCTTATAACATATTGATGTTTGTTTGGAGCACTAGTGTGAATTGCATTTGGTTATTTAGATGATGCACTCAATCAGACCAACTGCATGCATAAAATGCACTTAATATACTGTGTAATGTCTTCAACTGAATTATACAATTAACTATTCATTTTTCCAATAAACATTATTCCTTTGTGTTACTAACAAGGAGAGTTTGTAAATGGGAGATAACTTAACCATTAACCATATTAAGCAATTGCAGACAGACTTGTTTAATAAAAATAATAAAACTGTGAAGAGACCGTAAACCATAGAGATGGCTTTTTCTACTTATTTATATCCAATAACATTGTATAAAAAACCCAACAGTCAGATATTGCAATCAAGGAACAAACAAAAGAGTGCATGGTTGCCATGTTATGTTTACTCGTAGACGGTCAGGTCATTGAAACATGGCTAAAAGATATTAAAAGTCAAAACATGGACAGCAAGAGAGTGCTTTGTCATGTTGGTGCAGACAATTTATTAAACCGTTCCTTACTGTGATTGTATTCTTCAGATCTGCAGACTAGAAACGCTTTATTTTTTACTTCATGTCTGGTTATTGAATATGTTTGCCTCTTATTTCTACACATAAAGAATCACTAAACTGTACTTTATTTTTATTTTGGATACAAACAGTTAAGTAGAAATATGCTACTTTTTTTAGAAAGTTTACCACTGTGGCCTCTCCGACTTTTGTATCACATTGAAATCATACGAATTTTAAAATTGTGGATTTTGTACCTGAACCTTGTTTGTAGGTTTATAGGATAGCACAAGTTAATTTGAATTGTTTTTATTTTTTATAAACATTATAAATATTGTACTAGGCAGTATTATATGTACATTTATTTATATTTATTACTGTGAAAAAAATCTGTAAATTAAGCAGTTTATTTTTTTCTGTCAAAAGTCTGTTTTGTATGTTTAGTAAAGACCTCATTCAGTAATGGACTGGTGTTGTTCTTCAAAAACAAAGTGTGGCTTATTTTATTTTAGCTATAGGAAAAAAACATTGCCTCTTAATCATACATATTTGCTTAAAAAGCAGGTTCAAAATAAATAAATGAAAGGTTTTTTTTACTTAGGATGCCTTTACTAAAGTACATCCAAAATATATATATATATATATATATATATATATATATACAATTTAAAAAAGTGAAAAGTAAATTTTTGTCACAGTTGTGTCTATAATCATTTGCACAAACATACTGCAGCACAATACCTGAAAATAATGAAGTAACCTGATAATCCTACGATGTTCATCTATTTAGGCATTTATACGTCATATATTACAAGGAGTACATTAATGTTTCGATACTAGAAGTTTTCAGAATTTAGCATGAAGGAACTGTAACCTTTGTAGAATACAAATAAACCAAGTCCACCATACAAAAGTGGACACATCAGAGCATTTACCATGGGATATTTTGATACATTTCCCAAAAAACTATTGCTTGCATTTCTCCTGTGTATTCCATATATCTCATGTATGCTACTGCAGTAAAAAATAAATAAATGTGATCAGCTGCATCTCAGTTGTACAGCAGTACCTACTATGTATACCACTGCCAGGAATTGTCGAAATTACAGGGTTATATGGAAATTGAAACCTGCACAGTTTATTTCAAACATGGAATTTAGCAAGATGCATGTGATAGACCTATGTCTTATATTAGGGCATTTTAGCAGCACACAAATTTACATTATGGCATACCATTCACGGACGTAGACACACAGTGATATCTTATTGTCAGGATTATTTACTGACCTGAATTTTTGCAAATTAATTTTAAATAGCAAAACTGATGCAAAAATAGCCAACCTGTGACTATATCGGAGTTGAAATCCCCCTCCCACCCCCCCCCGGATTAATGTGGTTTTACTTTCGGTATCCATTTGTGAAAACTCACAGCCATTTTTTTCATAATGATAAAAGTTACAGACCACAACCTCTTAAATACATGTATACTGTAACACTATTTCCACCATAATCTTGAATCACTCATAACCTTATGTTCCCCTAATACTAAATAACTGTCTAAATCCTCTAATCTACCCAAACCTAGATTTCCAAACACTGTGTGTACCCTAAGCTAGCACTAACACTAACACTAGTTCGCTGCATAACCAGGGATGTACAGCATCCGACAGGTGATATCACTGCAGGATACAAAGCACGAAGCGGTCTGTAAGCTATCTGCACTGTGTGACTACAGAATGAGAAGATTATGATTTTTTTTTATTATCTCTGTGCCAAAGCACACACTGTGCTACAATCAGAGCTCTGTACTGACCACACTTCGACATGTGTGATCAGACAGAAGTGTTCAGGCAGAAATGATTTTTCAGATGCAGACAATCTCAATCTCATCAAGATCATGCCAGTGATGGTCACCAGGTCGCAGCAATCCGATTTTTGTCATGTTACAATAAAGGATCTGTTTTAAATGACCATACCAGTACATCCTTAGGAGGTTTAAACTCACAGAAACTTATCATATGGTAGTAGCTGCTCCAGCAACCCAGTTTATGACCATGTGGCCTTCTCAAGGAATAACTTCACATCTCAGGAATTTCCCTGGTTCTACAGTTGAACACCAATGAGTAAACCATATATATATTATATATATTTATGAGAAATGATTGGTCTGTTGTATTTATGAAGCTATCAGTGCTATTATGTACAAAACCTAATGCCACAGTGGTCTAGATATTTCTACCATGGCAGACTAGAATTGGTAGCCAAAATAATCCCCCACTGATTCTAAGGTACTTTCCAGAAATTTTGTTTGTCATTGTGGCGTTGATTTCATATTTTTGGATAAGCTTTTCAAATGATTTTTGCAAAATACTAACATATATCTAAATATCAATACAAACACACACACATATATACACAAACATTTCAAAACTATTAAAATAATAAATAATTTGAAAATCTTATCAAAAACAATAAATTAATATATTAAGCATATTATATTCGAACACTGAGTCTCAATTAAAGAAATGGGTTCTCCGCGATAAAACCATGTATATATAAGTTTAAGAACATTAATTTGAGAAAAGCTGCTGTCTGCAAGAGATACTTCAACAAAATACAGACTAAAATGATTGTCTTAGTATCAGAAATCAAAAACCAGACAATATATGGTGCATAAGCAATTGATTTACCAGTGGTTCTGCAATAATGCAATTACAGTTGTAGACACATTTTCTTGTAAAAATACAGATTTTTATATTTTTTTAAAGAGCTTATTTTTAGCTAGAGTCCTTTGTTTTCATATGACAAACCCACTGGTGAAGAGATCCACTAACAATTGTGTTTTCCCTGTGAATGCCAAAGAAGTGAACAAGGCATAAGGGTTTATTCACTAAAGCAGTAATTCCAACTTGGCTCTACTAGCCTAAATATTACATATTTTCAGTTTAAAGAACACATCTAATGGTAATGCCTTGTTCACCGGTGACACACAAAGGATGTGAGTAACACAGAAAGAAACTCCTTCCTGAGGTCGAGAAGACTGGATAAATAAAAATACTCTTTAGTTGAACACAACAATCATATACAAAATTAATGTAACTCTTTCGGGGCCAGGTCAATATGTAGAGTTTTAAATTTAGCTTAACATGTAAATGATTCATTCATAACATTTGTGCGTATATATTGCGTCTAATTTCATTGTCAGCACCAGTCACAGAAAACCACAATAAAGAATCATGAATCATGGCGATTGTACTTTGAGGCAAAGTGCGTTAGTGTAACAGTACATGACAGTCCTGCATTCAGAATATGAAAGTGAGTAGCTGGAGGGAATCCTTTAAAATATTTTTTCTGTACAGATGTGGAAGTGCAAAGTGGTAATAACACTGGAATTGCATAACTGCGGTAGCCAGAAGATGGGACAGAGTGCACTTTGGTTGTTCTTTATTAAGGCACCTGTTGGCTCAGTTTACCAGCCGTGATGCTGTGGACGGAAGTTTATTCCCATCATTTTCTGTCAAAATTTATGTGGAGGTATTAAGATGTTCCTGCTTCTTGTGTCAACTGGAAGGGGCACTGTCCACAGTCGATAAGAGCTTGGCCAGCTGAGCTCTTTGAGCGGGAGTGATCTGCTGAGTCATGTGGACAATGCAGTCCATGGCTACTTCAGGGTTAGCTTGGATCAAACTGTGGAAAGTTGAAGTGATTATGAATTAGAGCTAAAAAATAACCTATTACATCAACAAGCCTATATTGCTAATATATTGGAGATATGGATGAGCAACACAGTGCTTTGCTGTTCCAATCAAATGTTGCGATCAGTAACATTTGGTTACTTAGAGAAAGTAGAGCCCATAGGGTAATGAAGAGACACAATGATGGTAGTATAAAAAATAAAAAAAACGGTCGATAAATAATAGTATATTTATTTGTTCACCAATAAATTTCGAATATTCACTGTTGCCTTGCTGCCACATTACCTATCATCAGATACAAGAAGGACTGAACATCTTGCTTTATTTAATTTGATCTTATTTTCAATCTTAAAAATGACATTAAAAGTTAAGTTTTAACCTTGGCACTAATTCTAATAACGTTCTCAATCAAGATACACTTGCTGGTAGATTTTGTTTTTTCTTTTTCTTTATAATTTTTTCCCAATTCCAGTTAACAATTTAAGGGTTATCTCCCATTTTTTTTTGATACTACCATCATTGTGTCTCTTCAATACCCTATAGGCTCTTCTTTCGCTAAGTAACCAAATGTTACTGATAGTTACTGGAACTGCAACATTGGAAGAGCAAAGCACTGTGTTGTTAAGTTTTAACCTTGGCACTAATTCTAATAACATTCTCAATCAAGATACACTTGCTGGTAGATTTTGTTTTTTGTTATTTATTTATTATTTTATCAGTAACATTTGATTCCAGTGCTAAGTTTCTCTTCTGGAGGAGGAAGAGCCTCCAGTGGCTAGACACTATAAATGTATTTAAAGCGACACTCCGGTCACCATAACAACTTCACCTAAGTGAAGCTGTTATTGTGGCAAGAGGACCCAGTGTACACGCTTCGCTTAAATGGTTAAACCGTTCTCAAATGATTTAACCCCAAAAAAGGTTGCCTCCAGCGCAGATCACCAGGTCCCCAAGGCCCCATCCGGCTTCTGAATCGGAGTTACAGGACATGCGGAGTACCGCCGGGCAGGGGCATTACTGATTGGTTAGAGCACTTAGCTGACACACTAACCCAATTAGTAGCTCCCTATTCATAAAAAAAGCTATATGAATCAGATTCAGAAGCTAGATGCCACCTGTGGGACCTGGAGATTGGCACTGGAGGCAACCATTGGGGTTAAACCGTTCGAGAATGGTTTAACCCCTTAAGATAAAAGTGCGCCTGGGGGCCCTCGGGCACAGTAACAACATCAAGTAAAGGAAGTGAAAGAATTCACTTAGCGATAAAAGAAAGGTAAAAGGGAAAGGAAAAGAGGTATATATATAACAATCTGATTGCTTGAAGCATAATTAATATACATGTGAATGTGTACTTCTTATTATATCTTTGTCCAATTTTACTCTATGTTCTATTTTTGTTCTCTGTTGTTGTATCGTATGAAAACATAATAAAGATTATAAATTAAAATAAAAAATAAAAAAAGAAAGAATTCACTTAGCCTCATTGAATAGCATAGATGAAGGGAGACAATTCTCTCATTCTACGTACTCTTTTAACTATTCTTTTAAATGATCCTACAGAAAAATCAGAACTATGCAACAGATTGCATAGACATTTGATTTCGACAACAATGTTTTGTGCAAGAAAGCTACAGTTACAAAATTGTTGGAATAGCTTCAATCATACGGAGTTCCACATTTCCTCAAACTCTGGCATTGAGTGTCATTCTTCATATTACTGTGAAGAATGACAATAACAAAATTCAACTTCTTTCAATATTACACACATTAATTGTCCGCTATTGAGTTTTGCAGACACCCTTCAATCTTCTAAAATGAAAGTGTGCATAGATACTCACCCTCTGATGTTTTTAAGGGCATAGTCTCTCTTCAGGTACTTTATATTCTCCCGAATGGCAGATCGTGCACCATCTTCCTCTTGTAAGTGCTTCTCAAGCCACTCCACTACCACCTGGTTGTTGTCCCATAGGTAGGCCTTACATAATTGACAAGGTTTCATTAGCCATATATATATTCTAATAAACCAGTTTTCTAGACAGGTTCTTCTCATGAAAACACTTCCAAGTGGATTCAAATATTGAAATTAGTGATCTTTTATATTCACCAGAAATTTACAGTATAAAATTCAGGTATTTTTTTCATGTTGAGAGATCAACTCATCAACAGTAGCAGCTACCTGACAGATTATGTATGAGCCAACTTGGTGACCTCACATAATTTAAGCCTATAAACACAAGATCAAAATCTAAACAGCTTTTCGAATTAAAATAAATGCAGAACACTGGAAACAAAAATGTTGGCACCTTCACAGCTCCCTCTGTTTCCATAAACCAACGGCGCAGCATTGACTGTATGTGAAAGTCACTGAGCTCACTGTTGGCCCTCAGAATCTCACTCTTCACCACCTCTTCCAAGAGAAGACGCCGCAGTCTCCAATACAGGAAGGTCCGTGCATCCTTCCATTCCAGGACATCCTGAGGATAAGGAGAAAGGAAAGTAGTTTTACACTGAATAAACTGTATTGCAAATGGGTAGGCATTAAAGGAAAAAAGTTTAAACTCACAAATATTCCACACAATAAAACAAGTATTTAGATGCCAATTTGACTGTTACTATCGTCATGCCTATAACATTTAATTTTTGTAACTTCTATTCTGCGAAGCTCCTGTGATACAATAATAAATTTAAATCTGATTTAAATTTGCTATTGTATTACCTTTGCAGATCCACAGTATGTAAATCATCACAGACATCTGCCACAATTAAAGGAATACAATATATAGTGCCAGGAACACAAACATGCATTCCTGCCCCTATAGTGTTAAAACCACCACTTAGCCCCCTTAGAAGGGGTTAAAACTGATTTCCAGCGCTGTGAGAGTCCACTGGTGCGGACTCAGCCTCCAATCCGCCTCCTTGGTTACATTATTGGAATTTACGATTTTTCCCTATGGTAAAGCATTATATTGGCTGAAATTTGCAAGGAGGTGGGATGGGGGCAGGGCCAAACACTGGTTTGGCCAATCAGCACCTCACCATAGAGATGCAATTAATCGATGCATCTCTATGAGGAAAATTCAGTGTCTCCATGCTCTGTGGCAATGCTGTCCACTGTGCAGTACTGCCCCAGGAAGCATCTCCAGTGGCCACTCTGAAAAGACAGTGCTTGCATGAAAATCCCTGAAGGGAATGAGTATACTCAACAGAATACATACATAGCTGTTCAGGTGACTATAGTGTCCCTTTCTAAAAATCTAATTTTCTTGGTGGTCCTGGAGCTTTATAATGTGGTCCTCTCATAAACTATGTTGCACGTGGCCAGCTTCAGACAATAAAAAGAGTATCCTAAACTCTTGTTTGTTTCTTACTGTAATCTGCTGAGCATTGGCATTGAAGAAAGTCAAACTATCAGAGCTAGGTGCAATAAAAAGACAGGAAAAGCAGGAGAATTCATAAGGATAATTAAAAAAAAGCTGAACTCATTTTTCTCAGCATGTGTTTTTCTCCTCAATTTTAAGATTGTACTAGGTAAAAACGTTGATGTCCACAGGACCATATTCTGCATGTGCCAGCTCTATGGGACATTGTTTATAATACGTTAAGGGAAATTATATATAAGTATAGCTCTTAACTGTGATAACGCCTTTCTCCTGCATTCTTCCTGGAGTATCATGTAGATCAGCAAATTTCACAGCTACTTGATGGTACATAGGTAGTAGCAGTTCTTCCCGGGCCTTAAGCTTCTTTTCTTGCACCTTGCGTTCTGCCTCAGACAGCTCTGGTGTACCTGAAGAAGGATAGCAGACTCAGCGGCAAGACAAGATGGTGGGATATTTCTGTTTTTGCCAATACAGAACTTGGACAACAATAGGTGCAAACCAAGAGTAACAGCAGCATCTATAAATTGTTTAATAGTTTGAAATCAAATGGAACATAACCTGTATTGTCCTACTTACCAAGCTGTTCAACAATGCGGGCATAAACAGGATCAATTCTCCTCATTGTTTTTATCAAGTCTTTCCTTCTGAAACGGATTTCGACTGTGCCTTCTGCTTCCAAGACACCACCCCTGCAAAATAAACAAGAGCCAATTGATTAGTAAAGAATATGGGGACAAAAAGACTTAAAAGCAGTTTTACTATTAGGATCATAAGTGGCAAAGACATGCTGGTATGTTCTGGATCAGGACTATAAAATTAATAAGGGGAATGGAAGATTCCAGTTAGGCCAACAAATTTAAATAGGTTTATTGTAGAAAAACAGCACCTCAGGGAGAACATGCTAACATGCTATTATACAAATATATTCAGGGCCAATACAAACCATTGTCTGGAAATCTATTTATAAAAATGAGTATACATAGGACATTTAGACTGGAAGAAATTAGATCTCATGCAAAAGAGGGGTTTTCAACAGCAAGAACAATAAGCACATGCAATTCTCTGCCGGAAGAGGTGGTTTTATCGGAGTCTGTACAGATAATTAAACAACTGGATGAATACTGGCAAAAACATAATATTCATGGGTATAATTTTTAATATGTGAGGTAACAGCTTCCTAAGTCAAGGAGAGATCTCACTGCCATTATGGAGTTGAAAAGGATTTTGTCCTAGGTGGAAAATTGGAAAGTGCATAAAGCACTTTTTGTTTTGTTTTTTTGTCTTTTTTTGGAGAGAGCAAAACAAAGGAAAGAATGATTTACATGGCATTCCAGTCCAATGCAACTGATTTCTATTAATATCTATATAAGTATTTACTTATGATGATATTTACATATTTGAAAACAAGTTGTTTTTGGACGTGGTTGTCCTTAGTTTGTGGATCAACACTTGATGAAGTTTGGATTGTGACAACTGCAGGGTTGATCTAATCAGTGGCTAGACATCCACATTCAAGCTGCTTTTAGTCTAGTAATTTTCTAATTATATAGATGGTGACATGTACAATTCTTTATCCTCCCTTGACAAAAGAATCAACAATAGGGTGTTGCATGGTCGAGCTCAATTGGGATGTTTGTTTTGTTTTTTTAAATCAGCTTTTTGCACTGAAGTGTGCTCTCATCTCTAACATTTGTTAATACATGATTGTTAACAATATTTTAGTAACATGAAACCCTCAAATTACATATAAAACACACTATCTTGACCTAGGATGACAAGCTCTATAAGCCTGCATTTATCACTTACAAAGAAAGGGATGCACAGGAAGAGCATAGTAGAAGTAAAGGCGGTATAAAGCCTTAGGTGTGGTCCTATAGACCAGGGGTTCTCAATTCATTTTTCTGTGGAACCCTTTAACACACTATACCAACATAGTGGAACCCCCGAAAACAAATTGTGGCTTTTTTATTATCATTTTTAAATATTTTACTCATAAACTGTTTAGTCTTGTGATACTCCTAAAGCTTTCACTTAAAAAAGGCTATGTCTTTATCTTTGTACTCTGGGTGGTTCAAAATGACGAGGTAATTTAGCAGATGCTAACGAACTGGTTGGCAATATTTTCTTGCAAACTAAGCATTGTGCTTGAGGTATATTTTTATTTCTGGCACTTCTGAATACACATTTTAAGTAGCTGTCGTCATATTTTCTTTTCTTGTTTGATAAGAAGATTGGCTAGCATTGTGTGCTTTTCTTTTTTTCTTTGACTTGTCACTTGTCTCTGCTATTTGAGGAACAGTAGATACAACTATTTTGGACCTGTTTTCTTGATTTCTTGTTGTATCGTCTTCCTCAGTTTCTAAAGTTGTTGAACAATTAGAAGTAGTAATAATTTTTCTCTTGATAGTTCCTTGTTTTAACCAGTTTTCCAAATTCATGGTTGTTGGTTGGTAAAAACCCCAAGATTTATTAGAACAATCCAGACGCATGAGAAGAATAAAACTTTGTGGTAATCACTGTCCTGCTATTATCTAAAGATCTGCTAATTTAAACCCTTATAATACCAAATATCAAGCAGGTGAATATCTAATAAAACATTCATCTACACTGAAATCAGGCCTCTGTCTTTGTGCTAAGAACAGCATCACTAAGGTCATGGGAGGAGTTGCTTCAATGAAAACACTTCTATTTGGACACTGATCAAACATAGTCTCATGGATTGAGTGATCTAGAAAAGCTGAGAGATAGAACGGCTATGAAAGCTAAGCTGGGTCCACAATGCTGTATCCAGCAGCCAAACGTAAAATGTTTCTGGTGGCAATTTTAGAGATGTATCTACACAATTTGACCAATAATGCAGTTAAGGAAGCAATAATTTGTGGAAACCTAATGTGGCCCCATTTGCTGCAAGAAAAATTAATAAAAAACAACAATTATTTTCCTATCATTGTGGTGGCCACAGATACACCTGAACACACACAGGATGCGCATGCACACACCCAATCTATACGGATTATCAGAAACTAATATAATCTGCACAAGAATTATTCAACAATATTACAAAAGTATCAGGCATGAACTCTACCTGCTGTCTTTGTCTGCATAGAGCTCCATATAGAGAGGATTTATAGTGGGGTCTATGACAACCCACGAGCCCCCTCTAAGCTCAGCATAAGGTGGGATGTATACCAGGACTGGCTGTTTGAATTCCCTAAGGCTGTCCACGATATATGCCCCAAACTTTAGTACTTGGTCGTACATGTCTGGAAGAGAGACTTGACGTTAAAAATACATCTTAATGTGCAACATTACATTTCTACGCATATGATGAATCATTGCAAAGGAATTCAAATAACACTTAAACAAACGCATTTACTATAATGTTCACAAATATATCCTAAGCCCTAAAAATGTACTATGCATTAGCTGCAAAACAGGCCTTTGCAGCTAATAAAGATTCACCCCCTCTGTATTCCTTGTTAGCATTGGGAACTGTACAATAAAAGAGAAGCAATGAGGACAAATGTCCATTCCAAAGATTCTCTTTAAAAAAACAACAACAAAAACCAGAACATACTATAGGTCTGTGTTAGTTTACGTCCTCCAATACCAATAACAATCTTTTGTGTCTTTTTAACTAAACCTGGATTAAGTGCCACATAAAGTCCATAAGATACATTTTTATCTGATAATAGCAATAGTTTGTAAACTAGAGAGAAAGTCTCATACAGACCATACAGTATGCTGCCTTCGGAAGACGACAACAGGAGTGATACTGTGTGAAATGTGCTAGATATGGAGACACTTTCTATATTTTTTCATTGTGATTGCTTGTTAGTTAGCACTTTGCCCCAAATAGCACTTGTTGTTTTCTTGATTAATCTCCCCCAACATATTTTTATATTTCCAAATAAAGAGTTGCTCATTTAAACCCTTGAAGACGGAGTTAGATAAATTCATTGTTATTGCTATGATCCTGACCTCTAATTGATGTGGTGTGACCAAAAGCACATTATCCATCCAAACTTCATTCTATCAAGCGGTAACAATAAAGAAAAGCACTGCACAGGCCCAATGACAGATTAGGCACAATAGGCAATGCCAGTATTGCTAGTCACAGAATTAATCTTACCCTTCATTCCCCCAGAGAATCCTCGCCAGTTTGCAAAAATGAGGAGAGGCAATCGCTCCCGGTTAAAGTCTTTTATTGCCTGGGCTGTTTTGAAAGCAGAATCAGGGAACCAAACCTGCCCAGCTTGCTGAATGATCTAAAATACAAAGAGCCAAACCCAGATTATGTGCATCATATTCACGCACTACAATTATATATTTATGTATGTATGTATATATATATATATATATATATATATATATATAAATATAATTTTTAAAGTTATATTTGTGGTTGCAGACTGAAGGGAGCTACTGTAGAAAATCATTAAAAAGAAAGTGGATAAAGAAGATCACAGATAAATGATAAATATAAAAGTGAGGTTGGAAAAGTTATAGAATGAAAAGAAATGTGATAGCATGTCAAATGAGAGAGTAAGAGTGTAAGAACTATGGGTGGGAAATAAAAGTGGTGGGAATAGTGCACGAGGAGCAATGGCATGATTAGACAGGCAACCCAACCCTCAAACATAGGCTTCCTGTTAAATACGTAAATATATATACATATATACACACGCTCATACTGATCAGCCACAACATTAACATCTGAATTGTCTTGCTTGTAATATTCTTGTTATATGGTGTAATGTTTAATTTTATTAACAGTACGACTGTATTTATACAATATTCAAATTATGGGACTGTTTGTTTAATTACAGTCATAATCTGAAAGAATATAAAAAATACAAAAAAAAAACAAAACCTGCCTAATATCATATAGGTCCCCCTCGTGCTGCTGAAACAGCTCTGATTATAATAAAATATACTTGATTCTTCACCCTGCACTGTGAAGTCTGTGGCTCTATACTTTTAGTGTCAAAGTAACATCTACATGACTGCCAGGACCCAAGGTTTCCCAGCAGAACATTGCTCAGAGCCTTCGTCAGCCTGCCTACTTCCCATAGTGCATCCTGCTGCCATCTCTTCCTCAGGTAAACAATGAACACGCACCAGGCCAACATGATTCATCAGACCAGGAAACCCTCTTCCATTGCTCCGTAGTTCAGTTCTGTTGCTCACATCCCAATTGAAGGCGCTGTTGGTGATGTAAAGGGGTCATTATGAGCAATCTGACTGGTCTACGGCAATGCAGCCCCATATGCAGCAAACTGTAAAGCCCTTGTGTGTTCTGATTATTAGAGCCAGCATTACGTTTTTCAGCAATTAGAGCAACAGTAGCTCTTCCGGTGACTGGAGTAGACTTTGCTGCGATCATTCATCAATGAACCTTGGGCACCCCTGACGCCGGTTCACCAGTTGTCCTTCCCTGCACCACTTTTGGTAGGTACTAACCACTGCATTCTGGAAACTCCAATAAGACTTGCCGTTTTGGAGATGCTAGACCCAGTCATTTAGCCAAGAACTGACTGTCCTCTTGTTGCCAAATATATCCCAGCTCTTGACAGATGGCATTCTAATAATATAATCAATGTTATTCACTTCACCTGTTAGTGGTTTTAATGTTGTGGCTCATCAGTGTATAAGCATATAATCCATTTGTCTGTTGGTCATTGTGCATGGCAATTTGACAAGTGTATTTTATGAATAGTGTATTTTAGGAATAATATTAAATTATTGATCATTATTGGCTGATAAGTGTGCATACATATATATATTACACAAGATCCATCGCACTCACTCATTCACTAAACAGCAACTTCAATGCTGATATATTTAATAGTTTTATTTAAAAACACCTAATCTAGGCAAAAGTAATGGGGGTTTAGTTACAGTATATGATCACACATTGCAGAATCCTGCCACAAAGTCAATGTACACCATCTTTGGCAAGTCTTACTCTAGCAGCCTAATGCCTGCTCTTATGAGATTAATCCACTTGGGTAAAAAATTTCATCTGGGGCTCTCTGAAGTACAAGGTTAAATAGGGCACTGGAAAGAGGCACCTGTGACAGGAATTAGGGTAAAACCAAGGAGTTGGCCTAGACTCCCAAATTTATATATATAAAAACCAGGGTGCTGCACTCACCTGAACATGCATAAATGGGGTGCTGCTGGGGCCGATTAATGCAATACACAAGATCCAGCACACTCATTCATCCACTTAACAGTATGTATATATATCTGACATGCATGTGCATAAATTAAGATGACACACATACACTATATTTATCTCCAATTTTAACATAAATGCATGTATGGACACACTATGACATTCATTATATATCACATCCAGTAAGCTTGGTTGCAATACCTTGGCTTCAGAATCCAGATTGGCAGGATCTGCGGGCACTGCCATTTCCACACTGCGGGTTTCTACAGCAATAACCCCGACAGGTATCCCACCCAGTCTGAAAAGGGAAATATAATATCTTCACTACAGTGTGCTGCTACTATACTGGCATTTGTGAAACTATATACAAATTAACATCACATTTATTATTTATGAGAAATTATCAGATTACTCCAGCAATAATGTATACGGTTTACACATACGACAACGCAGGATATTTATCATGTCATGGAATGGAAAAGAGCTACTTGCCAAAAAGTGATCTTAATTAAAAAGTAGTTACATGGACATGACATGAAGTATTTTACCTTTAATAAATAACTATATAATTTGTTTGATTTGACTAATTTTAATTATATTTTTGGTTAGGAGTTTTCATTCTCAGCAAGCCACCTTTCACCTTGGACAGAATCCAACGGCGTGGGTGGCAAAGGGGACCAGGGCCGGATTAACATAGGGGCTGATGGAGCTGCAGCTCCAGGCCCAGGCCCAGGCCCATGGAATAGGCCCATTGATTTAAAAAAAATAATTTTTTTTTTTTTTTTTCACATTTTCTTTTTTCACACACTACTCTTAGGGATTCCACCTGGCTTTTATTTTATTGGCACAGCCAGTATTTGAGGCTGCCTGGCTAGTGCCAATATTGCAGTGATACTGGCAATACAAATGCTGGTATTTTTCTCAGTATAAAAAAGAGATTACTCTGCAATACCAGCACTGGCCAGTAGGGGTCGCTGTGTGTGGAGACAGACAGGGATAGGAAGTTCCAGCATATCCCTCCCTGCCATTCTATACTCACTGATCTGCAGGGGTGCAGCTACAGAGAGTCCAGACAGCAGCTCCCACCCTGCAGAGACAGCCTACAGCTTAGGAAAGTAAGGGATGGGGGGGAAAGGCTGCAAGGAGAGATACACTGAGACACTGGGAGACATTATGGCAGACACTAAGGGACATTGGGAGACATTATGACACAGACACATGGGGACACAGTGTCCCTATGTCTCCCAGCCAGTGTCCCTGGTGTCTCAGTGCCCCTTAGTCTCCCAGTGACCCCTAGTCTCCCAGTGACCCCTAGTCTCCCAGTGACCCCTAGTCTCCCAGTGCCCCCAGTCTGCCAGTGTCTCACTATCCCCATGTCTCCTAGTGCCTCAAGTGTCACAATGTCCCCATGTCTCCAAGCTAGTGTCCCTAGTGTCTGTGGCCCTGGTGTCTCAGTGTCCCCATGTCTCCCAGTGCCTCCATGTCCTCCAGCCAGTGTCTCTAGTGTCTGTGTCCCCATGTCTTCAAGTGTCCCCTATTTTCCCATTGTCCCCATGTGTCCCAGCCAGAGTCCCCTAGTCTCCCAGTGTCACTGGTGTCTCTGTGTCCCTAGGTCTCCCCGTCTTCCTAGTGTCCTAGTGACATGGGGACCCTGGAATACATGGGGACACAGGGAGACATGGGGCATTGAGATACTGTGATACATAGGACCACTGAGACCTGGAGTAATCGACACATGGGGGCACTGGGAGGAATCCATCTATACAGCAGAATCAAACTAAGTAGTTTTTTGGTGATTTTACAGAATTTTCTCTTATGTCACTCCTTGTGATTTACATCATGTGATGTCACCCATACATATTTAATTATACAAATTAGTAAGGCCGGTATGTTTTTCCAAGAAAGGTGGCAACCCTAACTACTTTTCACATACTCTTACTTAAGTATGGAAACTTAAGAGGGATGTATGGGAACAAAACTTGTGTGGACTGGCTGACAATGAATATAGTTAAAGGGACACCAGAGTTACCAGGACAACTACAGCTTATTGAATTTGTTCTGGTGAGTAGAATGTATGTGTATGTGGTGAGCAGAATCATTACCGTTTTGTCGACACTTTGCGGGCCTAAAGACACCAGCTTGTGCCATTTGTGCCTCCAAATCTCACACGGCAAATCTGTGTCCTAATACCCCGGAGGTAAATACTTTCTGCCCTCCTCCCAACATGACGCCCACAGGGAGACCAGGCAAGGTCTTAAGGATAAACTGGGCCGTGATATAGTGTTTCTGGGAAAGTCACAAGTATGTAATAACTTTAATACGGGCACTTGCGGTTACAGTGCCTGCAGGCTACTTCATATCTGCTCCCAATGTTTCCGGGCTCACTCTAAAGTAATGTGTCCAAATAAATTATACCCCAAGCAGTATCTTTCATCTCTTAATGTCTCACTGCTGAAAGAGTTGTTGTGTGGTCACCCATCTCAACATCTAGTGGAATTTTTGGTGACAGGTTTCACTTTGGGATTTCACACGGGTATTATCCATATGCCTATGTCTTAGAATGTAAGAACTTACAGACAGCCCTGGCAGATCCTGACGCTATTGACCGACTACTCCAGAAAGAAATTGACCAAGGGTTTGTAATTGGCCCTTTCAATTCTCCACCTTTCGCGGTATGGAGAACTAACCTCATAGGTCTGGTCACAGGTAAATCCTCCAATAAGCAAAGGTTGATTCTTGATCTCTCTGCTCCCCATACATTACCTACCCCAAGTCTTAACTCACTCATTCCGTCAGAAGAATTTTCTCTACAATACGCAACCATAGATAATGCCATCACGGCCATCCTCTCAGCGGGGGTGGGTGCATGGCTTAGCAAAACGGACATAGTGAATACGTTTAAGCTACTTCCTATTCATCCGTCCCTGTGGCATTTACATGGTGTTAAATGGCAAGGGGCATACTATTTTTTCCATAGAAAGTAACCTGTTACCTCCCAGTAGCCTCCTTGCTACTACACAACTGTTCACACAACTAGGAGTACCTATTTCACAGACTAAGACTGAAGGTCCCGATACGGTCATCAACTTCTTGGGGGTTGTGCTGGACTCTATATATGCAGGCTAGCCTTCCAGGGAGAAGATTGAACGCACCCTGTCTGCCATTGACCTTTACTTAGCAGGGCAATCATGCAATAGGAAGGAGTTGCAATCCCTGTTGGGTTCACTTAATTTCGCAATGAAAATTATACCCCAAGAGCGGGCCTTCATATCCTGGCTGCTTAGCTTATTTCCCCTTTTACAGACCGATTCCTCCCGCATAACGTTAGATGTACATGCCAACGCTGACTTACGTATGTGGAGGGAGTTCTTGCTGCACTGGAATGGAAAGAGCATTTTCGAACCAGTAAAATGCTGTGGCCACTTCCGGATTAGCCACTATTTTTGGCAATAAATGGATGTGGGGCAACTGGCCAGAGGAAATTGCTGAGATCCCAGAGTTCAAGGACACATCCGCTTTATTTGAGCTTTACCCTACTGTAGCAGCAGCAGTTAAATGGGGAGCTTGCTGGTCGGGGAATACGGTGCGTTGCTTCTCGGACAACATGGCAACATGCCATATTGTTAACAAGGGACGTTCCTCTTCCCTGGCCATCATGCAATTTATAAGGAATCTCACGTGGCAAGCTGCAAGACACAGTTTTTTCCTAACTTGCATACATGTTCCTGGGGTTCTGAATATTGCCGCTGATCACTTATCCCGATCTCGTTTCAGGAGTTCCGGGCGACGCTACCCACAGCTGCCCTAATACCAACTCCAGTACTGAGGTGGCAGGAGATGGTCTTGGATTAAACAGGCTACTCACTCACGGGCATCACCTCTCACAACTAGGTCTTTCTGTTAACACCAGAAAGGTTTATGGCAGGGCTTTTCATATTTGTAATAGATTTGTGCTTGACTACAACATCTCAGACAAATTTTCCATGGAAACAATGACTGCGTTCATTTCCTTTTGCCACCTTCAACTAAAACTATCCTTCAACACCATTAAATTATATATCACTGGTATTCAACACCATATCCTCACCACTTGGCCTAATAAACGTTTCCTGTCCTCTTACCAAGTAAAGGCCATACTGAAAGGTATCCAGGACTCCACCCCTGCACCCACGCCATCCAGATTATCTATACACGATCACCTATTCCAGTCAATGTCAAACCTTTTAGATACTTCACCATTTGAAACTCACACAAACCAGGTCATGAAAACGGCCATCTATTTGGCGTTTTATGGGGTCCTTCGGTCCAAAGAGTTTACCACCACTAATTACAACACCCCAAACTTCCTCACAAGATCCAACCTGGTAAAAACACATGATCACTATTTACTGTCCCTACATCATACAAAAAACAGTGTGAAGGGACCAACTGGTAATAAATGGTGCCCCGTGAAAGTCTTCGACCAATACCTTTCTTCCTTTTCAATAGCACCACATAAACCATTGCTAGCATTATACAGTAATACCCTCACTATCAGTAAGTTCATGCTCTATGTAAGAATGTTGTTGGTAAAGTTGGGACTAAATCCGGACAAATATTCCAGTCACTCATTTCGAATAGGAGCGGCTACTACCGCTTCAAAGAGGAATATTCCTGCGCACATCATTAAAATATTGGGCCGGTGGAAGTCCACAGCTTACACCAGATACATACCCCAGCCAGTTCAGGAAGTACGCCTAGCATTCAAGAATATGATTGTGTGATAATCTTATGCTGTATTGTAGGCTGAATAAACTGGTTACATCTTTTATTTCAGGCCTACTGCATCGTCAGTTCCGGCACACCACAACTGACTTTTCCCATCCCCTGTCTGTGGTCAAGGCATAAAGTCGTAGAGTTAGTAACATAAAACAAATGGAAGGCAGGGCCTTAAGTTGTGGGAGGGGTTTGGTTCCCCCTCTTAAGGAGCACCAACCTTGCACTCACTACCGTCTCAGGTCTAGAGATTTGTTCCATCCACCACCACTCCTTTTATCATCATTTCTTAAGGTAGGCCCTCTTTTATTTCAGGCCTACTGCATCGTCAGTTTCGGCACACCACAACTGAATTTTCCCATCCCCTGTTTGCTTATGTTACTAACTCGGATATACGCCTTGACCACAAATATATATATATATATATATATATATATATATATATATATATATATATATATATATATATATCTCAATACATGAAATCCTTGCACTCAGACTCAAAAATTACATACCGGGTGCTTGTAGTCCTAGGGAAAGACCAGATATCCTCATAGCAAAGGTGACCAGCACTTACTGATTCATCAATAGGTTAAAACATCCAAAGTTTAATGAAAAATAAAAAAGATTGTTGACAACTCAACGTTTCAGTCCTCCTCTGGGACTTTCATCAGGAACAACAGTTAAAACTTAAATATTTTTATAAGGTTAACATTTTCATCTACTATGCACAGATATTTATTAAAAGTAGATAAAAATGTTAACTTTATAAAAATATATAAGCTTTAAAGGGACACTTTAGTCACCCAGACCACTTCAGCTCAATGAAGTGGTCTGGGTGCCAGGTCCCCTTTAGGTTTTAACCCTTCAGCCTCCATCGTGCAGAGTGTCCATAGGAAAGCATTGAGAAATGCTTTCCTATGGACACTTTGAATGTGCGTGCGGCACTTGCCGTGCATGCGCATTCGGCTCCACTGACGTCGGACGGGGGAGGAGAGGTCACCAGCGCAGAGGGAGCCCGGCGCTGGAATAAGGTAAGCTGCTGAAGGGGTTTTAACCCCTTCAGCACAACGGGTGGGGGCCAATAGTGATCCTTTAACTGTGAACCAATTTGTTTTGAGAAATGTCTGCCAGACATCAAATTGCAGAGTTATTTCACAAACTGTCCATATGTGACAGGTAATTAAAGAGACAGCAGAGCTGTAAGCTCTGTAATCCCAAACACCACAAGCACCCATGAAGGTGAGATATTCTTCTTTCCATGGTATTAAGGCTTTATTATCTGACATTAAACCTTTTTTTTTTTTTTAAATGATGATTTTTCTTTTAGGGACCGGCTTGTTTTTTGTGGCCTTACCGTGCCCTTCCTGCCACGACAGTCTGTGCCCAACGCTGCATGATCTCCATGAAGCTTCCATGGTCAAAGAACCCTCTCTGCCATGTCCCCTTCACAGCTGCAGAGACATAGAGTGAGAGGCGTTTGTAAGTGGCATCATCAATTATGAATAACATGGCCAGCAACAGACATGGCACCATCACACGACTTACAAGGGTGTGGTCTTCCAGCCAGCATCCAGCGGGGGTCATATGGAGCTTTGGATGGTATGAAATCAATCTGCCTGTCAATGGGGTCCATTGTGGTTATGACAGGTACCGGGCTGTGTTTATCCTTAAATAACATAAGAAGCATGCAGCACTTTGTAAAAAGCAAAGGATCGATGAAGCTGATCATAAACAGTACAAAAGAGACCCTACCTTTGGCATGTAGGAAAGCCACTCCAGGATGGTATAAACTCCCTCAAAATCATCAGGCACCATTGTATGTGAAACTCCATTGTTGCACATGATCTGCACGCCCCCCAGCTGGTTATTAGATGTGTACACTTCACGACCCAGGACCTAAACCAGCAGGACAAATGTAGTTATATTTCTGCTAGTTTTTCTCAAAGCGTATTTCTACTCACTCTGGGAGAGTGCCAGTGTACCTCAGGGAGCATAATCACTTCAGGGGGCTGTAGTGGTTACAGTGTTTGGAGTGCTCCTTTTAATATTGTCCGTAGGTCATAAACCAGCCGGAACCTTAGAGATCGGCAATGAAAAATAGCCACCGTTTTAATCAATTGATCCAACTTACTTCTAACTCCACCTCAAAGCTCTACAATCTAACATGTTTATTATCATATATCTTTCACTAATTATTCCCTAACCTTTAAGATGAACGACATGTTTTGTTTTCTTGATTACTATTATATTATAAAATGTGTGCTTATATTTCCAACGTCATGCCTATGCTATACTCTGGTTGACATGCTTGTGGGCATCTTTGTACCTTTCACTATTAAAATAAAGAATAATACAAAAAAACTAAAAAATTTAAAGCCACTGTTTTGAAAGAGTAAATCTTTCCTCGCAATCAATAAATGGTGACTAAAAATTATCCTAGACAGAGTCTAACTATAGTGCAAGTGAGGAGAAATAGGAGTACTCTGAATAGATCGAAACAAATGCAGTCTTTAACGTCTGTCTGAACTGTAGGCTATCAGAAATATCAGCTAGACTCGTCTATCACAGATACAGAGGAAATAAGAGGTTCATAATCACTTCATCTGACTATGCTAGTTCTAGACTGCAGTAGTAGTCGCATGGTTCCCATAATTCAATTTAAAAGAAAATAGCCAAAATCAAAGGAAAATGGCATCACAGACTGACTTTTCTTCCTTTACAAAGAGTCCCACGCTTCATGTGTTTACTGTATCGTAGCACTTATGGGACTACATGCAGAGCTGCTAAAGATAAAAAGGAAAAAAAAAACAACTAATAGCATTCAGTACATAACACACTGTTGGTACATTTCTCCAATAACGCAATACTCTTACTAAGTGATCAGCCTTGGGACATATTGCATGCATCTCTTATAGTTCCATATTGGGTTCTTTTTTGGGGGAATATAACCTGTATGTCATTTGCCATCTGTATTACATTTTGATAGTATTTATATTTATGCTATTCTCCAAATTAATAAACGAATATTATTATATCGCTGCTTTTAAGAATTCCAGACTGTAGCTGTAATTCATGGGCAAGGTAAAGGAATGAAACCTCACACTGGGAGTAAGACTGTTGGTGACATTTTCCATTCTATACACTATTTACGTGAGACATTCTGTGATGTCAGCAGATAAATATTATGATACGAGAAAACCTGCTTAGAACTAAGCACAATTAGTTCCTTGAAAACAAACAAGAATTTAAATTATTAAATATATATTTAACTAACTATAGTATATTAGATATTTGTGAAATAAATTTGTCATGATGCTCGTCCAGCTTCGGGGATACAGTGGCAGCTGGTAAGGTTTTAAAATGATGGAGCATCGGACTTCTCACCCAGAATTTTGCCCATCCCTGTACAGTACAGAGATGCTCATACACAAGCGGGGCACAACATAAAGATATCTATAAAATGCATAGAGCTGAGCACAATACAGAGATAAACATACCACAAACAGAGCTGAGAAAAAAATATAGATAATACACAGAGCTGGGCACAACACAAAGATACCTATACATTACACAGAGCTGGTTAGACTGCCGGGATATCCATACAGCAGGTAGAGATGAACAAAATACAGAGGATTAACGAACAGAGCTGGATACAATAAGGAGATACTAAACACTATCCCACACAGCCAGGATCACTGTGATGGATTACACAGTGCTGCAATACAGAGATCCTCATACAGTACATGTCTCTGTATAATAGTTAGCACTCTCTATTTTCCAAGCCCTTTCTTAGCTCTACCTTACATGATCTCAGCTTCAGTAGCGCTGCTACTATGATAACCTTGGCTTTCTAATAAATATTGCTGCAGTAATGAAACATGTCAGCTACTTCATTAGCTCTCAGCACACAGTGTACACAGGGTTAAAGCATCAAGATACTGGTAGACTAACTATTTCATCTGCTCTTGATTTACTATTAACTCTCAGCACACAGTGTACACAGGGTTAAAGCAGTAGTATACTGATAGACTCTTTGTTAGATTTGCAGCTGGCAATATAATTAATCTCCAGTGGTAATATGGAGCCAAGAAGTATCTGACATGGTTAACAGAATCGACAATCATTACAGATTAAAATCAGAGTGAAGTCAAAATCACATCAGAGTCACAGCCCCAGTCCTGCAATTTGAAGCTTCACAACTTTTCAACTAGCCACAGCATGAGTGTCTCACATTTCTCCTGTAGAGTGACCAATCACTATAAAGAAAGTGGTGGGTAATAAAACGTAATAACAGGCAGCACGGTGCTTTGTGTCAGAAATGCCCCCCTTTCCATTGACACCACTGGGCTTTCCCGCCTTTAGATATAAATTATATATGTGAGTAATTCTCTTGCTTAATCAACCCTTAGGTAGGGCAATTGGGAGAAAAAAAAGATAAAACAGTTGCAAGAAAAAGTATGTGAACCCTTTGGAATGATATGGATTGCTGCACAAATTGGTCATAAAATGTGATCTGATCATCATCTAAGTCACAACAATAGACAATCACAGTCTGCTTAAACTAATAACACACAAAGAATGAAATGTTGCCATGTTTTTATTGAACACACCATGTAAACATTCACAGTGCAGGTGGAAAAAGTATGTGAATCCCTAGACTAATGACATCTCCAAGAGCTAATTGGAGTGAGATGTCAGCCAACTGGAGTCCAATCAATGAGATGAGATTGGAGGTGTTGGCTACAGCTGCCCTGCCCTATAAAAAACACACACGAGTTCTGGGTTTGCTTTTCACAAGAAGAATTGCCTGATGTGAACGATGCCTCGCACAAAAGAGCTCTCAGAAGACCTACGATTAAGAATTGCTGACTTGCATAAAGCTGGAAAGGGTTATAAAAGTATCTCCAAAAGCCTTGATGTTCATCAGTCCACGGTAAGACAAATTGTCTATAAATGGAGAAAGTTCAGCACTGCTGCTACTCTCCCTAGGAGTGGTCGTCCTGTAAAGATGACTGCAAGAGCACAGCGCAGACTGCTCAATGAGGTGAAGACGAATCCTAGAGTGTGAGCTAAAGACTTACAAAAGTCACTGGCAAATGCTAACATCCCTGTTAGCAATCTACAATACGTAAAACACTAAACAAGAATGGATTTCATGGGAGGATACCACAGAGGAAGCCACTGCTGTCCAAACAAAACATTGCTGCACATTTACAGTTTGCACAAGAGCACCTGGATGTTCCACAGCAGTACTGGCAAAATATTCTGTGGACAGATGAAACCAAAGTTGATTGGAAGAAACACACAACACTAGGTGTGGCGAAAAAAAGGCACAGCACACCAACATCAAAATCTCATCCCAACTGTGAAGTATGGTGGTGGGGGCATCATGGTTTGGGGCTGCTTTGCTGCATCAGGGCCTGGACGGATTGCTATCATCGAAGGAAAAATGAATTCCCAAGTTTATCAAGACATTTTGCAGGAGAACTTAAGGCCATCTGTCTACCAGCTGAAGCTCAACAGAAGATGGGTGTTGCAACAGGACAATTACCCAAAGCATAGAAGTAAATCAACAACAGAATGGCTTAAACAGAAGAAAATACGCCTTCTGAAGTGGCCCAGTCAGAGTCCTGACCTCAACCCGATTGAGATGCTGTGGCATGACCTCAAGAGAGTGATTCACACCAGACATCCCAAGAATATTGCTGAACTGAAACAGTTCTGTAAAGAGGAATGGTCAAGAATTACTTCTGACCATTGTGCACGTCTGATCTGCAAGTACAGGAAACGTTTGGTTGAAGTTATTGCTGCCAAACGAGGTTCAAGTTATTAAATCCAAGGGTACACATACTTTTTCCACCTGCACTGTGAATGTTTACATGGTGTGTTCAATAAAAACCTGGCAACATTTCATTCTTTGTGTGTTATTAGTTTAAGCAGACTGTGATTGTCTATTGTTGTGACTTAGAAGATGATCAGATCACATTTTATGACCAATTTGTGCAGAAATCCATATCATTCCAAAGGGTTCACATACTTTTTTTTGCAACTGTATTATACACTTATATTTGGCAGGGGTCAGGAGCTGATCTGCTCTCCTTGTGTTAATTCCAAGTTAGCTTCTTGCTTCTCTCTCCTGTAGGCACTGTAGCCCCAGCCCCTGGTGCTATCATTCAATGATGGCTCCTGAATAGAGAGGCCAATAGCATGTCTCCACTCATGGGCAGCTGGCTCTGCTGTCCGAATGGCAACTCAATGGAACTTCCTGAACCCCTCCTTAAATGACACAAGGCATGTGCAAAACCTGCTGAAACAGAGCAGACTTTAAACCAGCCCCGTTTTTTACATGCCTAGAAGCTCTCAAGTAACCTTCTACAAGTAACCTTTGCAGTAACTATCATCTCCCATAATAATAAAAACAATCTCAATCTTGCAAATAAATCTGACCTACATGTGAAGCTTTATTTTTCAGATAATGATAAAAGATTATAGTCGTCACTTTTTGGTTAACATAAGAATTTCAAGTTATCTCTAGTGTTGAAATACGGGGAGTGGACAGCAGACCTGAAACCTATTACCGAATTAAAGAGACACTATGTTTTCCACATTTTTTTAAGCTTACCACCATCCCCTCCACAAAAAAAGAATCTTAATGTTTCTAAACTACTGCAATTAAAAAAAATATCCACATAAAAACTTCCCTAAGTACTTCTATGGCCGAGCCTCCACTGGGAATACAGGTTACAAATATCTGAGGTGTCAAGTTTAGGTATCGCTAATATGCACGTCAGTAATGTCTGTGTCTGCAGCATTCTTCCACATGAAATGCTTTATAGACAATCTGCTGCACAGTGCTCCACAAGAGTCATATAACTGAATATGCACTCTATGGCTCTTACCTTGTTCAAGGCACTTGCTCCAGTAAGGATTATATGGGAATTCTCCACCTGTATTACACGCTGACCAAGCCTCACTAGGTAGGCTCCAATACCAATCGCCCGACATGATACCTGAGAAGGGAATTTGGGAACAGGTCTGCAATGAGCCACAAGGATAGTAACACACTGACAGTGTAACCCAAGATAAAAAAAACAAAACAAAAAAAACCCCTGCAACTTATTAAGTTACATCACTGTTCAAGCCTTAAAACAAAAGTGATTCGATTTGCGCCATTAAGACAGAGACAATTGAATGAGCCCAGTTTGACAGGTCTGTTAGTATCTTTGCATTTTACATACAATGAAGATAACTCTATGTGACATATATTCTAAAAGGAATTTTCCACAACATATCACATGCACATTGTCAGTTACAGTGGTCATTTAGCAGGTTCAAAAATGAACTACCTGTCCCAATATCCAAATCAATTGTGATCATCTCTCATAATAATAAAAACAATCTCAATCTTACAATTAAATCTTACCTAGATGTGAAGCTTTATTTTTCAGTTAATCATAAAAGATTATTGTCATTACTTTTTGGTTAACATAAGAATTTCATGTTATCCCTAGTATTGAAATCCGCCAACTCCTAAAAGGAACACTATAGCGTTTTTAGATTCAGCTCCCCCCTGTAAATCTAATTTTGGAGAAAAAAAACTGTACTACTTCCCTTTTATTCCAGCGCCAAGGTCAACTCCCTGCAGCCGCCTGCTCCTCTTCCCACAACACCATGTCGACTATTCTTCTCGTCCAGTGGTTCTCAAAGAGAATTGGGGAAAAGAAGTGTGTGCGGCCAGTGCTGCACTCCTCCAATCTAATGTTCTCTATGAGGAGTATTTAAGGAGGTTAGCTGTGGGAATCGAGCACAGCAGAAGCACCCTCTTGTGGCGGTCAGGAAGACAGCCACTTGAGCTGTGTTTTACTCTGAAAGCACTACATTGCTGCATCTACTAAACTGAAATGTTTTAGATTGTAGGGTTAAAACTAAAGGTTCAGTGCAGCCAGACCACTTGAATGGAATGACATCGTCTGGGTGCTTATAGTGGTCCTTCAATACAGAATTTCATGGTGAAAACAAACATATCTATCCCCATTCCCTATTAACTCTGTCCATCTCTTTCACAAACGCTATAGGCTTTTAAGATTGCAAGAAATCAAAAGCCTTAACAGATCTGGAATTATTGGTTAGCCTGCCTGTGGATTTAGCAGTCAATAATCAAGATCTAACCATACCATGCTGATGGTAATTATTTCTTCATAGGCTAGTGAAGATTCTCCAGCAATTGTGCCAGATCCCCTCAGGTTCTCAACTCCAATTCCTTCCTCTTTCCCAATAATGTCAGTCAGCATGTACCTGCAAAGGTTTCAAGAAAAGACAATGGCTGCGTTACAACGTAACTAAATATTTAATGTACTAATACCAAAAGCTCCTTAAGTGTGTAAGGGAAGGAGGCTTGACAACTATGTAGGTTTAGTAGCACATTCAAATGTATTTTTTCCTAACAAGTATAATAAGGGGTCAGAATTAAAAGTAGAATTGTTTAAAAGGAACTCAGATATTCATTTTGAAACATGCACAGGTTTATAGATAGTGATCCTTGCAGTGCATAATCCCTCTCTCCCCTTTCTCATTTTACAGTGTTTATTTTCTGTTATGTAATCAAATATGCAGGAGGGGCACTTTTTGAACTCCAAATTTTGGTACCAGTGTGGGGGTCAGACCACTGCTCCAAAGGATCCAAAGCACGACCAAATAAAGAATCAGATTTCAGCACATGCTAATATCAGATGCAATGTGGGTTTATTCAGTCATTCAATGTTCTGACATTCACCACATTGTACCTGATGTTACCAAATGCTGAAGCCTGGTTCTTTATTTATTTTCTGTTATATTCATTGTGTTAAAATTAATTCTGGGAAAATTCAAAAATCCAGACTGATTGATACTGGCCGATTGTGCTTTGCAAATTATAGTCTCTATCCATATGCTAGATAAAGAATTTAAATAGACAAATACGAAGGAAAAAAAGTGAAGTAATGAGACAACTGTTAAAATAACAAGCCAGGGACATCTTATTTTAAGATATCTCAATGGATTAAATGTGTTTCCTAATGGCAATACACATTTCTTATACATTTCCTGTTTTTTTTGTATTTTTGTTGACGTGGGGAAAGAGATGTATCTGGTAATAAATATATATCCCTGCCCAGCCATACTGAATGCTACGGAAGTGGCTTAGAGTTCATAAAATGACATCCAAAAGAAAGAAGGTGTCACAGTACCTGGATTCCCCCTCATCCTCTACGTGTTCACAATGTACAGAGTTCATAGCGCTGATCCTTGTGTAGTCATGAGGAGTCAGGTACAGATACTTGAAACCCTGTGGGACATAGAACACAACAACTAGATTCAGACCTTTAGTTATTCTAAATAAAGTAAACTGCCACTCTGATCACTACTGAATGGAAACTGCTCTGCTGGAAAAATGATCAAACAGGGCAGCCATGTTTATTTGCCACCGATCATTGTATGGGGTAACATTTCTGATTGCTTTACAAGAGCTGCAGACCCTACACATCACTTTGATTGTTCTATTCTACACATAATATGAAATAAAAATACTTTAAAAAGCAGTGGGGGTTATCTATAAATAGTAACTCTGAGACAAAGTGCTACAATCTGAACACTCAGAAGCGACATCCCTACAGTTCTTATGGAGATTGCTTAACTGTTAAAACTTTGTCCCATAATTGCTCTTTGTAAATAACCCCTGTCGTCTAGGATCTGAGAAACTATTTAATGGAAATTAACAAAGAAATGTAGATTGTGGCAGCAAATAAGATCCCAGGAGCCTATTCGAATTCTTCTCCTCTCATAAAAATATAAACCTCAGATTCATAAGCAGGGCTTTCACTAAACCAGGAATTGTCACTAATTCAAACTTTAAAAATAAATTTTCTAATGTGGTTATTTTTGTACTAAAATGTAAAAATCCCACGTCAACTTCTGTATTAATGAATAACCTTCCTGAAACACCTTTTGCTTTGTTATTTCTTGGTCCTTCCAATAGCGCACTAAATAGTGTTTCAGACCCTGAATAGTGAAACATTGCTGAGCCAGCTGCAATGCATCAGGTTCATGGTGTCCCCTGGCACCATTCTTCAATTCAGTGATATATTATTTTAAATTATTTAATGCTAAATTAGAGTCCCCTGCAGCCCAACACCTCTATGCTGCTTGGGCTTATGAGGAATGTATTAGCCCTAACAGCAATGTGTGGTTGTGATTAGCTGAGGCTTTCAGCCTATCACAGTTGACCATTGCTGGTTTGAATTGGTATGACTAAGTAAAAGCGTACTCTCTGCCTTAAGATCCAGAATGATAAATGCCTGATCGTGAGCTTCAAATGCTTCGGTAGAGAATAACAGTAGCCTTTAGTATAGCATAAAAAAAGCTCACTTTATTAGTATCAGTTTTCAGGGTTTCACAAAGAACATGTTTGGTCTGGGACTTTTTTACTGTTTTTGGACCCACTGTTTAACATGTTTATGAAGACCCATAGCAATAAAGTGATTTTTTTTAATGCCATACTGATATACTGTTATTCGTTATTTTTGTGGACCCAGGACATACTTGAAAATGAAAGAAATCTCAATGTATCCATCCTGGTAAAATATTTTATAAATAAATTAATCTAAGCATTTAAAACTCTGGAGCTGGCTTTTATCATTCTGAAACTTCTAGCAACCACAGATGCCATACCACACAGTTGGATGGACCCATTACAAGATATCAAGGTACAGAGTAAGCTGTGATTAGATTGTAAGTAGTGGATTTAAGGTTCCATCCTCCTCTTTTATATTGTTACTTGATATTCTCTGCCAGAGCTATTCTTCTAGAGGAAGTCAAGCTGTGGGGGCCAGGTATTAAACTATTCGCAAATGATTTAACACTGAATAGAGAGATGACACTAAGGAATTGTAGGTCCTATAACTAATTCAATGACAAGGAATAGTTTTACGGTCTACCATGTCCATCACACTATGCTAGATGGGTATACAATTTTATTGTAAATGTTCACGGTTTATTTTCAACAAGCTGTCATAGACTGTGCATGTCGGTGGAGACCACTGCAATAGTCCTTAAGTTTTCTTACCTTATAAGGGTCTATGGGATCATTCCATGCAACCTGAAACATGTGCCTGAGTTCTTCTGCCAGTCCTATCCGAGCCCCACTGTTGGCTGCTATGTAAATCCGAGGGATCCCTTCTTTTCTGGCCAGTTCTGAAGATCTGAGAAAAAGCATATCTTCTTGTGGTCCAAAGGAGCCAATCTTGTACGTAATATCATTGCAGATAACAATGATTTCCCGACCAGATGGATATTCAGGAGTTTTCAGATTCATCCTGAATGCCACCATTCCCACCTAGTTCAGATATAAAATACATGTATAAAACCATTACATGAATCACGGTCGGCAGATGTATGACAACTGTATTCTTCTGTTTTTTGCTTGACCTGCCATCCTTAAGAATGTTGGATGTAGCATGCAGATAAACGAAGTTTGCTCTCATTTGACTTTTGAGAAGATCATATTTGTTTTTGACAAGAGAAATTTTTTATAAAACTATTATTTTTGTGGAGGTTTATCCTAAAAAACAATTCATAGATAATCTTAAATTATTTTTTTAAAAATTCAGAGCAAAGAATATGATCTTTCTATGTTGTATGTAAGGCAGGTTTGTGGCACAAGTCTGTCATACAAGGTGTAAAGGATCAATACATCTTGCTATATATAAATTGTTACCATTTACACTCTAACCATTGACTAATTCTGCAATGCCATCGGTTTCCCATCTCCATTATTTACAGAGTTTAGCAAGCAATTGCAGATTAACACTGTATAAGACATTAGAAAATGTATAGAATGTTTGTAATTGCCTCACAGCAAATAAAGTCATATAAGCCCTCTAGATATAGATTAGCAGATGATACTTTTTGTGGATTTAAGAGATGTATAGGTTAATATTGACCAAACTGATATGTTCCTTACCTCATTACCACCAGGCAGCCTGTTCAGTTGGACGAGTTGCCCCTGTGTGTCTAGAACCAATTCCGTGTAGGTGAGGATTTCGTTAGGGTGTTGCTTTTCTGAACCCCACTGTTTATATAAAGCCTAAAAAAAAAAAATTTCAAATAATATATATATATATATATATATATATATATATATAAATAAAAAAAGTTACCCATTAATATGTTTGCTGTTAAGATAGTCCCAGAATAGATTTTCTCACACACAGCCGTTTCAATGAAAGGCACCATTGGGTACCTTTTCCCCCCTCACCTGTTTGAACATCTCGGGGAAGTCATACACATAGGTTGTCCCCAGTGTTTGGGCCTGGAAGCGCTTGGACTGCAGCAGGTCTTTGGTCACATAAGGTGTGTTGATCAACATCCCATGCATATGTCCATGTTTATCTCCATAGGAATTGAACATAATCTGCAAAGACAATCAGACTTTTCTGAACTTATTTTTGAGATACATTATATCTAATTGATGATGATTGTTATTTACATTTCACCAGCTCTGAAACAGATATCTATCCAGGGCATAACAGGTACTCTCAAAATCAGAACAACAGGTTTAATAGTTTATCAGTTTAATAGATCTTCCTGACCTGAGCTAGTTGTTTACAAATTATATTAGGCAAAACTGTTAATAAAAATATATATGTTAAATTTTCCCACATTTATATTGTATTCTTGCTATTTATCATAAACATATCCATGTCTATACAAAAAAAATTTTTTTTATAAGATTGAATGAAATTCAGATGAGCAAAGGTATAGCAAAAGTGCCAAAATTAAATGGATATTTAAAACGTGCAACAGTGGACATCCCAGTCCTGAAAGCTTTAAAGGAATGCAGATGCCAGTTCTTTTAACCCCTTAAGGACCAAACTTCTGGAATAAAAGGGAATCATGACATGTCACACATGTCATGTGTCCTTAAGGGGTTAAAGAGCCCCCATCATTTGAGATGCATGCAATACTCACATGTCCAGTGCTTGGGTCAGTCACCTCCTTGTAGAGGCTCATATCCAGGTAATACCCCGACTCATTAGTCAGGAATAGGCGGATGGGAATCGCTTTTCCTACCGGTGTTAAACGGATGTTGATCTTTACTTCAGCTTGAAGAACCCGTAGCTTCCATAATCGGCTGCCATATCTCATGACCATGGAACGGACAGACTCTTCTATCTAGAGACAGGAAGTGGGGAAAATGTGATGACTGGAAGAAACGATACAAACTAAATTTGATCAGATACTATTAAACATCTGGCATTAAAACTCTGTAAGCTGTGTATTTTTTTATTTTTTTTTAAACAGTTATGTTTTAAATGGTGTTAAAAAGTGTCATTTCAAATCAGAACATGCAGTAAATACTTAAAAAATAAATTGAAGAAAGAAACAATACTGAAGATACCATAGCCAACATCTAGGCGATAAACTTTCCCTACAGTGATAAACTCAACACTAAACAACACATAATGAATAGAATCTACATAACTATGTGTGGCATTTATCACTGGGGCATGCACCAAAAGATCTATGCATTTTTATATTCATATATAATACACACACACACACACACACACACACAAATACAAGTTGAACATTTAATGAAACATCATAAAGGAATTTTTCTTATAAAACAAACTTAACATATTTTGAATGTGAACCCCTAAATTAGAACTAATATGCCTACCTGAGGTCACAAGATTGGTTATAGAGATAGCCAATCTAGTGGCCAACTGTCGTGCATAGTATCTTAAATCAATAAACTAAAGCAATCTACAAGCCAATTTAAAGAAAGATATATGTTTTTTTTTTTTTTTTTAGAAATCTCTGCAGTTTTGTACGGTTACCTTTTATTACATCCATAAAAAGTAATTTTTGATTAAAAGTCAAATATTTGTTTATTGGAAGTTATGAGGCATTTTAGTTATCAATAAACATCAATCGGATTACTCCATCGCAGACGGTAAGGCTGAAGGTTTTCCTTATAATCACCTTGGACGGGTCCATGATGACAGTAGGGACGAAGTTAAGAAAGATGTGATTGCAATCGGTACGGACACTAGTGTTGTTAAAAGCTACTTCTAACTCATCCATGGCCTCAAGCAGAAGACGTTCACCTTCATTCTGCAGATATTCAAATGAGGCTTCCTGAAAAAAGAAAAGACGCAAATATAAGTCATGAAATATTTTTTCACTGAAGTTTAACTGACAAAGCCTAAAGGCAAAAAGGACGTGATTTACAAGTCTGGTGCAAACAAAGTAATGTAACCCAGGACAATCGATCTGTAGTGAGAAGAGGTAATTATTTTAGGTATAGTACTACATTGTTATCACAGGGTAAAGTTACCTTAGTGATGAGATCTGAATGTCGGATGATGGCACGAATAAAAAACCTGTAATCTGTAACTTCTGTCCCTGCTGCTACTTTGGCTGCTCCAAGGTATAGGTGCATTTTTTGGTTGGCGCATGGTACTGCAGTTAGGTCAAAGTTACGCATCCTGTTCAGCTCCAGCTGAAAGGCAAGGGCAGGTTCTAGGTGTCTGTAGATTCGATCTTCTGCAAACTAAGAAAACAGAAAAAGCTCCTTTAGAATGCAATTCAGTAGCTTACTATTGACGACAATTAAGAGACTGACCCTATTTTGTGAGTTTAGTCTCAAAATGTGAACAGGTTCAATCTGCATTAAATAAATCATATCAAATTCAAAGTAATCTTAAAGCAATACTCTAGACCCCTAAACAACTTTAGCTTGCTTAAAAGCTTTATGTGTCACGAGTGTATCTTCATTTTTCATTTTGCAAAAAGTACAGATTTCAATAGAAATTTACACTTTTATAAATTGACCTAGTTACACCCCCTTGGCTTTCAAGCAGACAACCGGTCATGCTACTTCCTACTTTCATTAGCTCAGTGGAGCTAAACTCAAGACACAGCAAATGCCCAGAGCACCTGCCTGGCAAAGACTTCTCATTGAGCTGTATTGGGAAGTCTGTGATTGGGCATCCACAGAAAGTCTGGGCGGGGTAAGTAAGGGAGGGCTTGCTAAGGCAGCAGGTAAGAGAACTGCAGGATTTGCAAGCTGTTTTTAGATTTACCCCAATGAAAAAATGCATAATTAAATGCATATACATTTTCATTTGGGATATTTCTACTAAACAGTGTTTTTTATTTATTTTGTATTTGGATAGTGGAGTGTCCTTTTAAAATAAATGATATAGAATGGATATATGGGTACACACACACAAACCTAACCCATGTTTATCTGGATAACCATTAATCTGATATGTGGTAACAGTTACATAGGAATCTAGATTCACAAAACACTCAAGTCCACCGAGTTCAAACTTCAAACATATCTACTTATGCTGTTGATCCAAAAGAAGGCAAAAAAAACAAACAAAAAACAGTTTGATGTGATGGTCAATTATGCCACAAAAAGGAAGAAATTGCTTCTTGACTCCATAATGCCAACACGATTCCTTCTTGGATCAACAATGTTTTCCATTGTACATTAATTATATCTTTGAAAATTCTGCTTTTCCACACAAAAAATTTAAAATCTTAGTTGCCAAGTACAGAATTGTGCTGCCAAACAGTATGTTGAATGTGCATTCTTTGAGAAAAAAATCTGTTTAATCACAGGAGTTTCAATGGATACCTTTCACTAATAGCAGGTTTACAGTGGCAGCACATGAATTTCAAACAGCGCCAGGTAGCACTTTTCATTTATCTCCCAACAGCAGGACAAAGTTATAATCTCCAGGGCAAACTGTACCAAGGGATAACAATAAGTCGACGCACACAACATAAAAAGGTATATACAAACTAGATATTAGGAGAGGTATGGTGTTTGAAAAATGTCACTTACTGCCTTTTACACCGCTGTACCAGTACATGGTTAACACAGGTGTTCAGCAATGCTGGTCAATATTAACTGAAGGGCAATGTGGTTATTAAAGGCGTCTTCTCTCTATAACCTCTAAGAAGAATGCTAGTGGAGTTTAGGAACATCATACCCGATATATATGTAGATTAACTCACATGTGAGGGGAGTAGTTAATCTATATATATGGTGTGAGACCTAGGGAAAACTTTTCATGTGGCCTAATTAATTTTAGTAGGGATTCGTGGGTATCCCTCACATTTTATCAGAGATACGTCCATCTCATTTTTTAGTAGATTGCAGCTTGTTTTGTTTAGTTTTTTCGTCATTTGTTAAATCATTATTAATCAATATGAATAACATGGTAGCCATACCTCATCTCTTGCCCTGAAAGTGAAAAATTTGGGAAATTCTCTCTGTAAGAAAAAGAGGATATATTTAACATTACTATCCATGGTAATAGCTATAGACTGTAAACATTCTTTATTTCCACTACTATTCGTACTACATTTATAAATGCCCCATGTGGCTCGTTTGCATGGTAACACCAACCTGCTGGGCTATCAAAAAAGTGATCCTTCGAAGTCCATAGTCTACCATGATGGTTTTCTGCAGGTAGAAAGGAAAAATATATTCTAATTGCAGAGGAAAAGTATACATCTAAAAAGATCATTGTCCTTGGACAGAAATTATTATAAAAATTAGAAAACAATGTATAGACCATAAACCTTTTTGTGCCTAATATACAGATAGTAATTCAGTGCCATATACACTGATTATTCCCCCTTGGGCTGCCACAACAGCTCTGATGCATCGAGGTGTGGACTCCACAAGACCTCTGAATGTGTCCTGTGGTGTCTGGACCAAGATATTAACATCAGATGCTTTAGTCCTGCAAGTTGCGAGGTGAGCCTTCATGGATCGAATTTGTTGTTCAAGTACATCACATAAATTGAGATCTGAGAAATATGGAGGCCAAGGCAACACATTGAACTCTTTGTCGTGTTCCTCAGACCATTCCTGATCAGATTTTGTAGGGTGGCCGGGTGCATTATACTGCTGAAAGTGGCCACAGTCATCAAGGAATACCATAGCCATGTAGGGGTGTAGTGGTCTGCAACAATCTCTTGGTAGGTGGTACGTGTCGAAGGAACATTCACATGAATGCCAGGACCCAAGGTCTCCCAACAGAACATTGCCCAGAGCATAACATTGCCTTTGTCAGTCTGCATTTTTCCCATTGTGCATCCTGCTGCCATCTATTCCCCAGGTAAACAACACACACAGATGCGACAATCCACCTGATCTAAAAGAAAACGTGATTCATCAGACCAGGAAACCCTCTTCCATTGTTCCTTGGTCCAATTCTCACACTCACATCCCCATTGAAGGTGTTTTCGGTAGTGGACAGATGTCATCATACCCCTGCATGATCTGTGGTTGCACAGCCCTATACACAGCAAACTGAAATACACCGTGGGTTCTGACACCTTTCTCTCATGGCCAGCATTATGTTTTTCATCAATTTGAGACAGACTAGTCTTCGCTTCTTACATGCATTGTCGAGCCCTGGGCGCCCACGACCTTGACCCCACTTAACCGGTTGTCCTTTCTTGCACCACTTTTGGAAGGTTCTAACCACTAGACCCCATAGGACTTGTCATTTTGGACATGCTCTGACTCACCCGTCTAGCTATCCCTATTTGGCATTGTCAAAGTCACTCAGATCTTTTTGTTTGCTAATTTTTCCTGCTTCCAACACATCAATTTCAAGACATGACTGATCACTTGCTGCCTAATATATCCCACCTTTTGATAGATACCATTGTAATGATATAGCCAATGTTATTCACTTCACCTGTCTGGGGTTTTAAGGTAATAGAGAGTTTTATTTTGTGCGTATAATATGGTACAAAAAGAAGTATCACTGGTGAACTCGCAGGTTCCCGCTATTCCAACAGTAATTTTACATTAATTAGCAGTATAACAGAAATATCTCAAATAGCTGGTATGTTTCATTAGAATAGATTAATGCATCCCTAGAAAACATTACAGGACAGCTGAGCTAAGTGTGCGGTTGGGGCAGGAACAGTCCTTATCCACCCGTTTGAGCTACTTCACATCTCCCTAGCCCGGTCTCTGTTCCCTGCTTCCATATCCCAATGGGCTGTCAGTGGTTTTAATATTGTGGCTGATTATATCATGGTTCTGTACTTCTGGAGAAGAGAGTGCAACAATACAAGATCTAATATTGTAGATTTACCTTTGACTGGGAGAAGGTTCTGAACACAGCCACTAGATCCTCATCCTCCAGTCGGTCAACAGATTTTATGGCAACATTGAGAATGTGAATGGGCTCCTCTCGGATATTCTGATGGGACAATGTACACGTAAATAGCATTACTGCTTTCCTGGATGCAAACTATATATATGGTCATGGATATTGAGCTTTAGCATTCATAAGTAAAAAGATGAGCATTTTTTGAGCCACTTTAATAATACGCACTTTGCTCTTGTCCCTCCCCAACATTGATAAGAGCGTTAAAGTCACATGAAAGGATGGGGGCAATTCATCTTTCTTAATTAATTTATGTAACTGTTATGATTAGTATCAGATGGCACTGACCTTATTGTCTTCTTCATCATAGAAAGTGGAACGGGCCTCACTGAACAGGGGGCTATCTAGTGGAGGATCTGCAAAGCAGGCTATGACCTCATCAAAGTTCCTGGAATGGGGAGATATAAATTACTACAGTCTGGCATTAATGTACTTGTGATACTATTTTCCACAGTTTAGACTGAAATATTGTTTTCAAATTGTTGAAGCAGGGCTGTCTATATATGCCCCACCACTTACTCCTGAGTGCAAATCCCATAATTCTAAGCTTGTCTCAGAAATTGACAGAGCACTATAGGTGGATAGTATAGGGTAAACATTTCATTCAATAGAATATTTAAAATAAAAGAAAAATCCTCATAAAACTGTGCACAAGTATGCTAGGGTCAGTCTTACATCTATGGGGTACACAAATATATATTTAAACAGGTGTTCCCAAAAAGAAAGCAGCCTACAGGAAGCATAGACTAAGTATCACCTCTGAAAGGGGAAATCCAGTCAACATGTCTAGCTATGCAAACTGACAGATAAAATGTTATGGTCACCTTGTGAAGTCCTCAAACTTGTCGAAAGCTACCATAACGCCCATCCTCTGGCACAGAGGCGAGAAGCCACTGTCCATAAAGAGTTCACTACTTTGACGATTTATCTCGAGATTAGTAGCACTGATTGGTAGAGACATCCTGCAGAGGAACAAAAATATTCATGAAAAATAGATACCCTTTCAATGGTAGTCATGATAAAGATGGTCCATCCTCAATCAGATATTTGCCTAGAGCTATACTATGTACAGGTGACAAGGGGTGCATGCTGATTGGTTTACATGTAGTTAACAACCATGCCCTGGCCAGGTGTAGATGCCACTTGGCAATGTCCCCATCATGCGCTGCAGATGTCAATGCCAAGGAGTTAATATTCTTTGATCAGTAAACTCTGTAAGGAAAATTAATAGATGTATGTAATACCAGGTCATTTCCAGCAGGAAATACAGAAGGGTACAGAAACAACCGCAAGCTGTTTTTAGCACAGAGACACACTGCACTAGTGTTCAAACTTAGGAGAATACCTATCACCTGAACTTATTACTCCCAATAGTCCCAACCCCCAGCCAGGCACAGTGGGTCTCCAAGCAGGTCAGAATTACACCTCGAAGGTCACTTATAAAATCACATAGCACACTAGCTACATAGACTCTATATATAGCTGTATAGGTGCACAACTTTATTTATTTTCAATGTATCTTGCTTATATTTGAAAATAAGCTCCTTACTTTTATTGAACTTTCTTGCAATATATTATTTTGCATTTTAACCATTTTTTCTGTTTACAATTTTCTCTGTATATTTTCGTGTTTACATTCTTTTGTAACTTTTTATTGCATCAAATTTATGCATTTATTATACTGTTGCGCTTTTTAGATACATTGTATGCACAGTTCCAGCAGAACACCACAGACCTTCCAATAATCCCGATTTTGGCAGGACAGTCCAAATATTAGGGTTCTGTCCCACATTTGTTCCTTGGTGACCCGCTTCTGTGGACACATGGGAATTGTCCCCAAAAAGCATAGCACACATGATTAGACACGCTCACTCTATGCTAAGGGTAGTAGTACCATGCAATGAGGTTCCCTAAGTGGTCTGCCCTAATGGGCTGACCTGTGTGATTGTTAGGCAGTTTGGCGTGCATTATCTTGCCCTTTGATGTTCCAGATTCACGGATGCTAATGTTTTGGCGGGGGGAGTATGACACCACCATGCACAAAGCAAAGCATTAATTAGAATGGTGCAGAGCTCACCACTGGGCTAGAGCAAAGGTTCCCAAACTTTTTTGGACCAAGTCACACCTTTAATGAGAAAAAAAAAGGGAAAACCACATCTATTTTATTTCTTAATAACCATCAGCAGCTATGAATGTCACAAGGTTAAAATGTAGAACTGCACACCTCTTAACCTGCAACAGGACTCTTTCATCCTAGCTCCCTGACAATCATGGTTATAAGCTCTGTCCTTTGCACATGGCTATGTGGCACTATGTGGCACTATTTCAACATCAAGTGTAAAGCCTTCCCATCAGTGCCAATTTTACTAATGTTCTTATTGAATGGAATCAAACCCACACAACATGATTTTAAAGGGACACTATAGTCACCAGAACAACTACAGATTATTGAATTTGTTCTGGTGAGTAGAATCATTACGTTCAGGCGTTTTGCTGTAAACACTGTCTTTTCAGAGAAAATGCAGTGTTTTCATTACAGCCTAGTAATAACTTCACTGGCCACTCCTCAGATGGCTTCCTCCCTCTGCATGCAGACACTGAACTATAATCATAGAGATTCATTGATTCAATTCATCTCTATGAGGAGATGCTGATTGGCCAGGCCTGTGTTTGAATTGTGTTGGCTCTGCCCCTGATCTGCCTCCTTGTCAGTCTCAGCCAATCCTATGGGGAAGCATTGTGATTGGATCAGGTCACTACTTCTGATGATGTCAGATGAAGTTCACAGGTAGAGGCAGCAGCTTCAGACTTGAATACAAGTAATATTTTACGATCTTTAGGGAGGCAAAGGGGGCTAGATAGTGGTTTTAACACTATAGGGTCAGAAATACATGTTCGTGTTCCTGACCCTATAGTGCTCCTTTAACTGTAAACAGAAAGCTTTCCTAATAGAGCAGAGGTTGTTATTGTAGCAAAGTAGGAGCCAACTCCAGTTTGATTTGAAAAATACCATCAGCTGTCCACATCATTTTGTATATTTAGAAATACATAATATGTATATTTAAATTATCTCTTGCTTAGAAAAGAGCTGATTTTCATCCAGCATTATAAGGGCCTTTATCTGTTGCTGTTAAAAAGGATTCCTGTAACCACTGGTAAAACATTGACAAAACCCCTTTTATACATGCAGTGAACCCTGCTGTGAATAGTACGATAGCCAAATCTAGAGGATTTCACTAATGCTGATCAGAAAATTTCCTTTAAAAAAAAAAATTAAAAAATATTTATGGTGCATGATTGCCGGCAATCATATTGCTGTGTCCATTCATTCTAGAGAAGACCACTTTATATTTAATATTAACAAGATTTGGTGACAAACATTGCTTGATTTTCTTACATTTCCAGCAATAGAATACTTACAGATTGCTAACTGTATGCTTTAACTCTGGGTTTAGTTTGGGGATTTAGTCATTACAAACACAAGTATCACTTTGCATCATCTACCAAACCTTTTTAATACATGGTTTGCTTCCGTCCATGCAAAATAAGAACGCATAGATAGGGGCTGGTTTTGTGACCCAGAGAAAAGATACAGTAAAAACATCTGAATATTAACATGGATTTTTAAAGTGTAGTTTTCATGTTATGTTTACATCTGATAGTAGAATCATCTTCGTATGGTGCAGACATGTATAATGCTGTGTACCCTGCACTGCAATCTTGGGTACAAACAGTAATCATTAAAGGAACACTATAGTCACCTAAATTACTTTAGCTAAATAAAGCAGTTTTAGTATATAGATCATTCCCCTGCAATATCACTGCTCAATTCACGGTCATTTAGGAGTTAAATCACGTTGTATCTGTTTATGCAGCCCTAGCCACACCTCCCCTGGCTATGATTGACCGAGCCTGCATGAAAAAAAACAACTGGTTTCACTTTCAGATGTAATTTACCTTAAATAATTGTATCTCAATCTCTAAATTGAAATTTAATCACATACAGGAGGCTCTTGTAGGGTCTAGCAAGCTATTAACATAGCAGGGGGTAAGAAAATCTTAATTAAACAGAACTTGCAATAAAGAAAGCCTAAATAGGGCTCTGTTTACAGGAAGTGTTTATGAAAGGCTGTGCAAGTCACATGCAGGGGGGTGTGACTAGGGTTCATAAACAAAGGGATTTAACTCCTAAATGGCAGAGGATTGAGCAGTGAGGCTGCAGGGGCATGTTCTATACACCAAAACTGCTTCATTAAGCTAAAGTTGTTCAGGTGACTATAGTGTCCCTTTAATGGTGAGTTACCCCAAACCCAGTAATGCTACAAATTGTAACTGCCACCCTATTCAGCTAGTCTTTGCTGGCGTTATTGCCTCTTGAATGAAGATGATTCCCTATACAGTATTGATATCCCCTGATCCTAAACAACAACACGTGGGTTTGAGATAATATAAGCCAGCAGTGGCCAAAAATGTAGATCCCCAGATGTTGGATAACAACAAAAACCCATAATGCTTTGCAAGACTTTAGAATGGCATAGCATCAAGAACAATGTAGTTCTAAAACACCTAGGAATCTACTGTAAGCTCGAACTCCATTCTTTCCATAGCCCTACAGTTACCTTTAAAAATGGCACTCTTACATATAAATACAGACACACAAAATAGGCACATATGACCCATGCCAGCTGAAATAACCAATACCCTGTACTTTCTTTGTTATACTAAGAAGCAGATATATTTTTGTGTGAAAATCTCTAATAAAAATATAAATTGAAAAAAAATGGCACTCTTATAAAGAGCACTGAAATTATGCTACGTTCCTATGAGTGCTGTACCATAACAGAATCATTCAAATGACACACTTAAAGGAGCACTATAGGGTCAGGAACACAAACATATTTTTCTGACCCTATAGTGTTAAAACCACCATCTACCATTCTACTCACCAGAACAAATGCAATAAGCTGTAGTTGTTCTGGTGCCTATAGTGTCCCTGTAACCATCACTGTGACACTATCACTGGACGAGACAGAGGCTCAAACAGAGGCAATATGGAATCTCACATGAAGAAGTCACAATCGTCAGATGTTCTTAATTTGTTTTTCGGTTACTGGTGTGCCTGACATGTGAACCTAAGACTCTATGGATACTCAAACAGAACTAAATATATGATCTTGGGAGAGTAAGCTGTACATCCATATGCCTCATAGATTTTATACACAACTACTCAAGCTGTACATACTGCTGTCTCACCTGGACACTATCCTTACAGCCAATCTCACTGTTAAATGGCCACACAAAATTATTTGGCTACTTCATACCTGCATCAGCTATCTAATCAAAATGATAAATGCCAGTAGTACGATTGAACATTCGATGCCTGTAAATACTTCACTTATTAAACTCAGCATGTAACAAGAAGTCATTTGATATGGTTTACTGATTTTTTTAGTTTATAAGCCAAAATCCTTGATGTTCAAAGATCACATAAGAGTTATTTTTACCCATCTGAGCTCAGATGACTGGAGGAACACATTGTAAATTTTTTCAATTATTGGATAATTATTTAATAGTTATGAATTTATTTCTTCATTTTCTTTTCGTTATTCTTTCATCTCCTTTTCTTCCATTCATAGTGAGCATTTGATTATTTGTGATTTATTTGTTTAAATACATGATTTGTAACATTTATTGTTTGCATTATATTAAAATATTTCTGCTGCAGATTGTATACATGCTTTTTATTTGCTTCTCCCTTATTTAAATATATTATTTCTATATAATTATTGAAAATATAGCATTAATTACACAAGGGCAATAACATAGCATACATTTGTATTTACATTGTTACCTATCCAAGGTAACTAGAGGCAGGAAATGGAAACTATTCATATCTATTATGTTGACAGGATTCTAGAGAGCTGGACAATAAAACAATTAATCTGTTGCATAATCAGTTAGGAAACATGTTATTTACATTGTAATGCTTGTAACCCCCTGCTAGGAACCAGAAGAGGGAGAAGCATTCATCCTACATCTGACAGTTTGGATTTTAATCGTTTCATGAAATTAACAGCTCTAATCCCCCGTCAGAGTTTATTATCATTGTTCAATGGTATTAACATTATGGAGAAAGATTACATTAGTACTAAGAGTCCCATTAAGCAGTGGTGTGGAACTGCACTTGTCCAGATGATCTCTGATAGTTTATGGAGGACTGAAAATTCTGAGAGCTGTAGTCCATCTGGATGGGATGCAGTTTGACACGTCTGCATTATAGGAGGATGCTAAAGGTTACACTACAGTTCTCTTTCACTGACAGAATAGCTAGTAGTAGATGGAAGGCCAGTGATCTTTTATTTGCAGTTATTTTAATACACTGACCCAGTTTGACATCTCACCCACATCAACAAGTTATTCTGGCAGTGAAACTTTCCCATTGTAATTGCAAAACAAGGAGCAAAGCTCAGCTATTAGAGCAGCAGATCTATCGCAAACAAGGGGACTACAAGGACAAAAGTCATTATTAGAGATGATTTCAATGAAGTCATGATTAGCTTTAGGATGTTCAAACATAGCTTAAAAGCAAAAGCAGAAATAACAGCAGCATTGCAAGAGATGAATGGAGATACCCCCATGCTCTAAGAATTAGAATTCTGCTCTCATACCTGCTCAGTGTAGGGCTGATCTCTCTGTAATTAAATGGGCAAATAACAGGACAGTGAGTGTTACATGGAATCTAGCAGTCTAAAAGACTATTTACATACTAAACTCTAATGGTTACCGCAAGAACCTACTCTTTTTTAATGCACCTTGGTGCTTATTGTTCCTTTCACTTTGCAGACTTCAGAGATCTGAATAACAGAAGAGATCTAACATACATATTTAAAAAAAAAAAAAAAAGAGTGTCGGTGTGCTAGCTATATGTAATCCATTAATAGTCACCTTGGCAAATATAAGGATATGATTACATTTACCAATGTGATGTACTAAGAATTGGTAGTTAGTGGTCTGCAAGTTTGGGGAAAAACTTGCATCAATTAGGATGCACTTTTTAAATGATGTTCCATATCATGCCATGCATTATTAAACCTTAGGTGTTTGACCTGCACATTTTATTTATCATCACCTGCACTATTTCTCTTCCCTGAAAATAATATCAATTATAGTTCTATTATGAACCCACCATTATACACTACACTGAAAGTTTCAGGAATTGGCCAAGATTTATAAATTTTGGGCTAAAATAGTCAAACTGGAGAAATAACCAATATATTTTCCAATTAAGCTAAACTGGTCTAAAATGTGAAATTCTCTGCCCAATACCATTCATGTTTTAATAAGAAAAATCAATATACAATATTTTTTTGGTATGCTTTCCCTCCTTTTTCATGGGTATCATAACCCCGCGACTCTATTACTGTAGGTGTGATCAAGTTTTCCTTTGGGTTTACGCCCCAGAGGTATACAGAAACTAGCGACACCCCTGATGGGATCTGACCCCTCTCACTCCCCCACATGACCACTGTTTCCCATGCCAATGGGGGCCAGTAAGATAAATTAATTTAAAAAAACACCTGTGAGTAGAGCTGTCAATAAGTTGACTGCAGAGGCACTATGACCACTATTAACTTGCTTAGCAAAAAACAACACAACAGTCATTTATGGGATAATTCCAACAGAACCCATTGACCAGAAAGAGAGCCTCTTTATGTGCTCTGGGATTGCAACTTCTGATGGAACATATTGATATATATATGTATATGGAGATTTCTTCCAGTCTGTATTGGCCCCGATATAAAGACTGTACATGTGCTACATTTTCCCAGACACAGCTACACTGCTAATTTGCTTCTTTCACATTTCACTAAAAAGCCTGTAAGCTTCAAATGATGTGAAATATGAACTATTAGCTCAATGAAATTGTTAATTCAATAACTATTAGTACTATTATGTAACTAAATACTGATCTGGGTACAGGATCATTGAATGTGATCTCCCATCCTCACTGATCTTCTAGATTCCTGACTATAAGGACAGAGACAGGTGATATGCCAAAGCAGAGAGCTGGCGTCCATGCTTTAATCAAACAGCCTAAACACATGAACATTCTTGTAACTGCCCGATCAGCACTTTATGTGACATGGGCATAAGGAAACAAGCTATATAGAGCAGCCTTCATTGCTATACCATACCTGTTGGGGTGAGAAGATGGCAACATAAACTGGAATTCCACCACACATGTTCCATCCAGGAGCTGGTGGTGCTGCAAGCTGTTTAATTCATAGGCAATATACCCTCTTCTCACATATACCTATAAGGAAAAGACAGACACGTCACTCCTCAGATTAATTACAATTCAAATCTTTCCAATATCCAGTTAGCTACATTTGTTGCCTTCTCTCTTACAGCATATAGATTCAGTTGGTCTTTAGTGGATAATGGAATAAAAAGATGGCTGTAATCTACTATACAGATGTATTTTATTTATAACACGGACGTGAATAAGCCCTAGGAACATTGCCAGTATTAAAATGTTCAAGTTCACAACTGGACTGCAGCATGCAGATCATGTGTAGGCCACACAGAAAGGGATGATAAGATGCTAGATTTCTAAGATGATACAAGCAATTCATACATCACTGTAATTGGCATGTTTTGATTGAGCTTCTATTTTTTACCAGTTGTTTTTATCTCGAAAAGGCTCGAGGATCACAAATTAAATCGGTATAAAACTGTATTAGTAATACCAATGCAAGGATCAACTGGAAATACATAGATAAGAACAGAGTGAGAGTAATAAACATTTAAATAATATTTGCATGGGAAAATAATTCTAAAAATAGGAAAAAATAGGGGGGAAATAATATAGGGAAAGCATTTCCTGGAAGAAATTACTTGATTTCAATTCCTGAGCAGTTACCTAACCAGCTGTCTCGGATCCATATTAATATATATATTATTAGCAATAAAAGGCCCATGGGTTAAAGAGAATCAGTATTCCCAGTATTAGGAGGCAAAACGGCAGCCCTATGACTAAAAACGGCAGTCCAGTTGTGCCTGAGAAACAATCATGTGAAAATTGTACTAGAACTAAACCAATATATTCAGCAAATATTCTTTATAAATGGTAATGAATGCAACGAAGAATAAAGAGAACCAGCAATTTGTCCTTACCTCCAAAGCAGCCATGCGAACAACCTGATTATTGTGATAGAAGAAGTTTGGGAGGACATCAAAAATTGAGGTTTCAGAAAGGATGAGTTTCTAGAAAGCCAATACAGGAATGAGTAGTTAGCCATTATGGTATAGTAAATGCTAGGTAGTATTGATTTTTACTGCTTAAGGGAGCTAGAGGGATCTGGAATGTACAGAACAATAAATTTTTCCATTAAATAATAATTTTCTTGTTTTATAGGGTTTATTGATAAAGTCACTATCTCAGAATTCCAAAGAAAAATTATGACAGAACATAATGCCACCAGCTGAGCCCATTCAGGGTGCCGACAACAAATGCTCAGATTGACGCCACTTATTAGTTCTTCAGGAAAAACATTTGTAAGTTTAAATACTGAATTACTAATTCAGTTAATCTACGGTTTTAGGTATTTAAAATTAGTGAACAATTTGTACATTACCTTGACCGATCCCAGTCTTTAGCTCACACCCTCTACTTTTAAAACCTTTTTTTTTCCCATAACTATTCCTTCCTTTGCTCACTAAACCATATATTTGAGGGTATTAATAATGCATCCACTCTCCCTTCTTCCAACAAGTGTATGTAAAGAAATCAGTACTATATATGTTACAAACACGGCTTAAATAATCAGTTCATCGGACCAGGGAGTCACTGCTCCACTAGCATACACTGTGCGGCACATTCTAGTTTATAAAAACATTTAAAAACACTAATTTCTAAGTAGAAACTATACCTTTAGGTTATCTGGACAAAACTGATGTCCATAGAGGTCTATGGCAGATAGGAAAATGGATTCCACTTGATTGTGTCTCAGTTCATACGATGGGAGATGAGAAGCGATCAGAACCTAGAAGAAAGACAGCCTTGTAAACTGATGCTTTTTCCAGTAGTATAAACTTAAATCAGCTTAAAAACTTACAAACATAAATGCCCCATGGAGAAGCCCCTGTTACCAACCACAGCCTGCATGTTATGCTGCAAGCCTAAAATGAATCTCTAAGGACAGATTTCAGACAAATCACTAAAGAAATCCGAGGAGGTATACAGGAATTAGGTGACCACACGAACCGACTGGAAAACAAAATGGAGGAACTCTGCTCAGCCTATAACGATGTGGCAGACCAGCTGCAAAAAAAAGAATAAGAACAAGCAACTATGAAACTAAAAGTGGCTGACATGGAAGACAGGGCACGGAGAAACAATCTCCGATTCCGGGGCATACCGGATACGATATCCACAGAAGCCCTCCCACAATACCTACAAACCATGTGCACCACTGCCCGAATTCTGAGAGAGAAAGTCTCCCACACAAGGCAGACTTCACCCCTGCACTGCATGCAGGACTGTTTAAGTATCTCCCCCCCAAGTTTAACCTCTATGTTAAATTCTGTGTTAATAAGTTCAATGATACTCTTAAATGCCAGGAATAACATTATGTCCCAATCGCATACGTTACATGACACACGAGTCCACAGGGTAACACCCCGTACTAGATACCGCGAAATAACAGCACCAATCTGCTAGAAATGCAAAAACCCACATTAAGATACACACATTCTGCCAAGAGGATACATAAAACCCCAGCCTTGCTATGGGTGATGTGGTGGTGGCATTTACATAGACAAATCACAGATTACATCCACTATGACGGGAGCAACATTTAAAATATATTCCCTAAATGTAAAGGGGCTGGATAGTCCACAAAAGAGGCACCTGCATAAGTCAAAGGCTGATATTATATGCCTCCAAGAAACTCAATTCTGTGTTCGCAAGCCCCCCAAATCCGTTCAAATCAATACCCCCAGGCATTCCATGCATACTCACCTCACAAGTCCAGGGGAGTTGCCATCCTTTTTCACAGTGATTGGGTGTTCCAGGAAATTAGGAGACATACAGACACAACAGGACGACTTCTCATCTTAGTTGGGAGCCTCAACGGCATGCAGGTTACAATTTGTGTCACTTTATGCACCAAACGAAGCCCAAATCCCTTTCATTCGCAAAGCCACGACACAAATAGACACCATAAAACAGGGCCATACAATAATATGCGGGAACTTTAACTGCACACTTGATCCGAACCTAGATATCAAAAGGGAACACAACAAGCCACCTACCTCACACACCATTTCAAATTGCACTGAACTCAGCAAAATCCTATTTACTACCAATATATATGATGCCTGGAGATCCACATATCCAAAAGAGAAAGATTATACATACCTATCGCAAGTGCATAGAACTTACACTAGAATCGATCTATGCCTGGTAGATAAAGCCACCCTGGCCAATATTGATGAGGTACAGATAGGACAGAGAACATGGTCAGACCATGCCCCGCTGATTATCACCTTTTGGGCTCTCTATCAGGCAAGGGGCAGGGGCAAATGGAGACTCAATGAGGGCCTACTTGACAACACACAGGTGCTAGACATAGTACTAAAGGAATCTGAATATTTTATGAACAACATGACAGAATCCATCTCAATCCAAACTATATGGACGGCACATAAAGCAGTCATGCGTGGAGTATTCATTAGAGAAGGGTCAAAACATAAAACGCACATAAATGAAACCTATAAAACATTACAGCAAGAATTACAGTCTCTAGAAACTCATAATAAAAAAACCAACCCGACCAAAACGATAACCACACAAATAAATGAGGTTCAGAAGAAAATACAAGCCATAGACCTTATAACTACTGAGAGATGGATAAGAACTCTTAAAATTAAACACTACACGTATGGCAATAAAGCAGGCAAAGTATTAGCCAATAGACTCAAAACTAAACAATTACAATCTAAAATTCTGTACATGGACTCCCCTACAAAGGGCAAACTATACAACCCCTCAGTCAATGAGCTCTCACTATACTATAATAAGCTGTACAATCTGAAAAATGATCCCGATCTACCACAACCAAACATTACAGATATTGAGGCCTTTTTAAAAGATTTAGCCCTGCCACGGCTACCACTACAAACGAGCGAACGATTAGATGACCCATTTACAGAAGATGAAATCCGCAAGGCCATACTGTCCCTACCCAAACATAAAGCACTTGGACCAGACGGGTTATCTAATTACTATTACTACAAATTGGAAGCATTATTGACACCCCATCTCACCGCACTATTCAACGCAATAAAACAATCAGGGGATCTACCAATGGAGATGTTAGAGGCCCATGTAATTACCTTACCCAAACCAGGCAAACTGCCCACACAATGTGAAAATCTCCGACCCATCTCCCTGCTTAACGCAGACATAAAGCTTTATGCTAAACTCTGGGCAACAAGGTTGAAGATTCATTTGACGGAACTGGTTTCGGAAGAGCAGGCGGGGTTTGTCCCGGGTAGACAAGCCAGGCACTTCATAAATCTAATTAGTTGGGCCAAAACAAGCCATCAAATAGGCACAGTTCTGGCGCTCGACGCTGAAAAGGCGTTTGACCGCCTGAGCTGGGAGTATATGGGAACAACACTGCTCAAAATGGGTTTCACGCGACAAACCTTAACGGGAATAATGGCCCTATACAAATCCCCATCAGCGAGAGTCTTCAACTCAGGCTTCTTTTCAGACAAATTTCTAATCAGCAATGGTACTCGCCAAGGATGCCCTCTATCTCCACTGTTATTTATCCTGTGCTTAGAACCACTCATCCTCCATATTAAGAACCACCAGGGAATAGAGGGCATCACCACCCCAGTAGGAGTCCAAAAACTAGCGCTTTTCGCTGATGACGTGCTCCTGTTCATTACAAACCCCATAAATCTATCCCGAATCTGATGAATCTACTTCTATTATAGGGACACAATTCTTACTATAAAAATAACCTCAAAAAAACACAAGCACTACCGATAGGCGTACCTGCCCATATACTCCAGCTACTCAAATCACAACACCCCTCTGACTGGAGGAAAACCTCATTAAAATATTTAGGAATTAACCTGACTAAATCGACCTCCCAATTAGTCCATGAAAATCACACCCCACTTACCTACAAACTACAGACACAACTGGATGTGTGGCAAAACCTGGAGATCTCGTGGTTGGGGAGAGTGAATACAATTAAGATGATGGCACTTCCCCACTATACTTATAGCACTAGGAGCCAAACTATTAAATAAGTTTCAAACCCTTTTCAATGCATACATTTGGAAGAAAAAGCACCCTGAATAGCCAGACGTCTAGCATGGCTATCACCTAATAAAGGGGGACTGGGGGTCCCAAACATAAGAGCCTATTATAGAGCAGCCGCCACGGCTCAAGGTCTGGAAATACTTTAGTTTACTCTATCCTTCAGATATGTATTCACATACATTAGACAAACATATCCTTCACACATTACAAGTCAGACAATGCGAAGATTCCCAACTTACACACTTCGGTTTATGCTGCACAGGCAAACGGCCGCAAATAAAATCTCTATTCCTTTGCTACAGAGCACTGAATGATAAAGACCCACTAAGCAAACACAAATACATAGCACAATGGGAGGCCGACCTCAACATCAATATTCCCACTCCACTTTGGCTACAAGCTATGCAGACGACAAAAAAGGCATCCCACAGCCTATCACATTGGGAATCATATAGCAAGATACTAATGAGATGGTACTTAGTGCCGACAAGGCTAGCGACCATGTACCCATCAGTCTCACAAATCTGCTGGAGATGTGAGCTCCACAAAGGTAACATACAACATATATTTTGGGAATGTCCACTACTGGAGGGTTTCTGGCAGACAATAAGTAAAGCCATAAGACTAGTGTCAAACCACAAGATACCATTCACACTGGAATGCTACCTGCTCCATCTGTCACCTGAACTACTCTCTGACAGGAATAACCATGTCATTATAAACATACTCACAGCAGCAAAAACTAGCATAGCCACCCACTGGAGAAGCAAACACATCCCACCCACCATGGAGGTTTGGAATAGACTTGAAATCATAGCAGACTTTGAACAGATGGCATACAGGTTGAACAGGCAAACAGACACATACACCAAACGGTGGGCAAGTTGGCAAACTCACAACACAGAAGTAAAAAACCTTACGCGAACACCCTAGACAAAGGCAGATTACCTCGCACACAGCTAACACGCAGATAAATCGGAAATGCTAGGGAAAACTCAACCTGAGACACACGTACCCTCTATACTCTCACCACCTTCTCGGACACAGAGTGTCACGGACTTCCTGACAGAGCATATACCTGTTTTCCTCTACCTACCCAGTTCTAACCCCATGTACCCCACCCCCACACCCCATATTAAGTTGAGCCGCACATGAGAACACCCAGGTACATGAAATAGGCCAACCTATGCAAAAGCGACAAGGCAGGAAGTAATGCAATGGGATAAACTATGCCAATATGATATATATAATGTTGCAAAGGGTATCACCTCATGTACTTATCTAATCGAATGTAAATCCCAATTACGCCGCCTGTACAATGAAACTGCAATTTGTTTTGGAATATTTATGTACCTGCCCCCTTCCCTATTGTCTTTATTTACTACATGAAACAAATAAAAACTAAACATGGAAAAAAACAAAACTTACAAACATGTTCATATCTATAAAACGTAGAATTAAACTAAATTGCCAAATGCAATCTCGAAAGGCTACATACATGTGTTTTCCCACAATAATGGAATTATGTGTGATGACTGGAAAAAAACATGAAAGCCAATTAGTTGCTGATAGTTATTTTCTGGATATAAAAATAAAAAGTCCCTAAATTTGTTGCATCACATAAATTACATTATATATGATTTATAAAATAAACTCCAGTATACTAAATCAATCAACTATATTAATTTAACGTGTGCAAAAAAGATTTGGAGATCTTAATCGTTTTTCTGGTGCAAATCTTTAAAAATAAAAATTAATTAAAGGACCACTCTAGGCACCCAGACCACCACTTCAGCTTAATGAAGTGGTCTGGGTGCCAGGTCCAGCTATGGTTAACCCATTCTTTTATAAACATAGCAATTTCAGAGAAACTGCTATGTTTACAAATGGGTTAATCCTTCCCCCAAAGCCTCTAGTGGCTGTCTCATTGACAGCCGCTAGAGGCACCTGCGTGATTCTCACTGTGAAAATCACAGTGAGAGCATGCAAGTGTCCATAGGAAAGCATTGGTAATGCTTTCCTATGCAACCGGCTGAATGCGCGCGCAGCTCTTGCCGCGTGTGCGCATTCAGCCGACGGGGAGGAACAGAGGAGGAGAGCTCCCCGCCCAGCGCTGGAGAAAGGTAAGTTTTTACCCCTTTCCCCCCTCCAGAGCCGGGCGGGAGGGGGTCCCTGAGGGTGGGGGCACCTTTAACTTTAACTGTATTTATAACTTGACTGTACCTATGGCCCACCCGGCCTAGAGATTTAATTGAGTGCTTGCACTGTGTGTAGCTTGGGTCCTTTACAAGGCCGTCTAGTCGTCAGTCGCCATGTGTTGCGCTTTCCATGAGACGCAAACTCTCCCGATTCCAACTGTCCTAACTTTGGTATCTCAGGTTAGTGATTGTCTACCTGTACCGGTCTCTTTTCGGGCGACCAGCCATCCCAGCCAGTAGGTGTTGTGTTTCTCAGGCGTTCCCTGCATTTTGTGTGCCATCTGTTCGTATAAGCATATACTATCCACTCTGTGTGTTACTTCCTCCTGAGTTGGGGGCATGTTGTGTTTCCATTTTGATGCTATCGCGACTTTGGCCGCGGTTAGTATAATTATGGCAATTGTCCGTGATGGATTTCTTGTTGGATTTGTCGTAGGTAGTATGTGAAGTAGGTAGTGTGCTGGGTTTAGTGGAATTGACAGGTTAGTGGTTTCCCGTATGATTTTTTTGGATCGCGGTCCAAAATGGCTTTATGGCTGGGCAGTTCCAGAATATATGTAGTAGAGACCCTTGCTGTTGTTCGCATCTCCAGCATAGTGGGGAGGTGTTGGGGAATATCTTTGCCAATCTGAGGGGGACTAAGTACCAACGCATGGCTATTTTACTATACGCTTCCCACAGAGAGAGGCTTTTGGATGCTCGTTTAGTGGCTTGAAAGGCTTCATACCATTGTTGTATAGAGATTGTCTCCCCTATGTCTTCCTCCCATTTTTCCATATAGGAGTGTTTGTGCATTGATTTTCCCCTTTCTAGTGCGTTATAGCATAAGGCTAGAGGTTTGATGGTGCGGGATGTTAAGATATACCGGGCTGAGGGTACTTCTAAGTGTGGTGTGGGTGCTGCCGGCTTAACGCGTGTTTGTAGTATATTTTTAACTCTTAGGTATTTAAAAATGTCCCTTGGGTTGAGGGAGAATTCGCTTTGCAGTTCGTTTTGGGTGTATAAGTCTCTTACATTATGTATTCCTAGGTTTGACCATGTGTGGAGTGAGAGGTCGGGTGAACTGGCCTGCAGTGCTGTTAGCGGTGCTTCCTTAAGTAGTGTCTGTGCATCTATTACCTCTGGGCCCCAACGTTCCCAAGTGTGTAATGTAGTTTGCGTGCACCATAGTCCCTTTTTACCTATGGTCTTAGGCTCGTGGGACCAGAGAGCATTTGGGATGGTGACTGGGTGTATGCAGGCATTTTCGAGTGCCAACCATAGTGGAGTCTGGTCAGCGCCCGTGGTTCGGATTATACGCAGGCTTTGTGCTAGGAGAGATGCTCGGTAGTAGTTGCGGATGTCTGGCACTCCTAGACCTCCTCTCGTGTATGAAAGGCTTATTTTGGCAGCAGCCGTCTGGGTGGTTTACGTTTCCATATGTGGGCATTGATTATAGTTTGGAACCTTTTTAACAGTTTGGCTGACAAGGGTATGGGAAGTGTACGGAAGAGATAGAGCACATGTGGCAGGATCATCATTTTGATAGTGTTAATGCGCCCCAACCATGATACCTCCAACCTCTCCCACTCATTCATTTGGGTCATTAGTTTATGAATCATAGGCGTGTGATTTTCCGTGGTTAGTGAATGCACATTTTTCGTCAGTTTTATCCCCAAATATTGGATCGATTTTGTCCGCCAGTCGAATTTATGTGTCTCCTCCAGTGCTTTTATTATGTTACTTGGTAAGCCTATGGGGAGGGCTTAATGTATATATTTTAAAAATAAAATTACATGTTTACTATATTATTATACTTCTATAGTACTCAGAACAGGGGAAATCTATAACGGCAATCAGTGGGTCTGGCAATGGGGATTTCCACAAAAACTACAAAACATATTGTGATTTCTACATACCTGCTCTATTTATTAATGAATTTAGTTATTCTGAATAAATTACATTTAATACTAAATTATGTTAGATCCTCTGATAGAATCTCTACCTTTAAAACTATTGAAAATATATAGATGCAGGCTGCATTTATTGCAATTAGTACATTTCGGCACATGCATGTACAGTGTACAGAATATGTAAGTATTTCCTAGATCTGTTCTAATGACAAAACCTGGACCTCTGGAATGACTTGTGGATCCAACTAGGAACCACTGCAATAGAAATATAACTAAAACAATTCCATGAAAAGATGTTCTAAAAGAGAAATGAGCCTTGGTAGCTTACCTGACGTGCTCTAAGGGCAACCTTCGAGTGTTCGGTTTTACTCAGTTGAGTCAGTTCATTAAGAATGGTCATTAACTCGTCTGTAAGTGTTGGGTCGCGTCCACAAAGCTGATCCTTGGGGAGCAGATATTATCAGAAGCAATTCATTAAAAAAAAACGTGTTTACTCAAAACAATGAAGTGCTCAAAATGTTCAAAGGAAAATCATCATGCAGATACAGCAGTGTAATATTAGTTAAATTATAAAATAATGCTGGTGGCAGTTTTCATGAGTTGCTGCTCTCTTTGTAATTCATCCTTTCAGGAAGTATCTGCACATCATTTTTAATTCCCTATTCGTCCAGGCTGAAGCTGACTAAGTAATTTCTCTGCACTTTGTAGAAAATACATTAAAGATATACATAAAAACCGACACATTTAAAATAAAGAAAATGTACACTATTTAAACTTGCAAAAACCCATTCTTTACGGTGATAATCACAATGTGTTAAACTTCTCTAGCTGCCATCACCTTATCCTGAGCTGTGCTTAATGAGGACAACAAGGGTTTCTGGGAGTTTTAGCTCCCATGAGATGAACTACAATCCCCAGAAGTCTGAAAATCATTTACAGCAGGACGTATGCAAAAAAAAAAAAAAAAGGAAACAAAAGCATGTTGGCTGGAGCAAGTTTCATGGTATAATACTATTTTCATTTTTACTTTTATAACAGATAAGTGCTATGTTTAGGTTTACTTGACATACTTACAATTAACATGGTAACTAACATGTTCTTCTTGGCCACCTGTGCGTGGGAGAAGATGCACTCAAGAACTGGCGTCATATCTGGCTTGTATTGTTCCCGAAGGTTAATAACACACTTGTCATAGTGAGCTAATCAGACAGTAAACATATACATAGTAAGTACTGGAACGTCTTTATACATGTACACGGCTAGATCAGGTTAATCAAACAAAAATTGGATAGCCCAGATTGGAAGCCCCCATGTCAGACAGTTTTTACCCTCCAAACTTATTAAATGACTCCAAAGTTTGTCTTGCACATTTTATTTAAAGAACATGCAAATCACCATAACCACTATAGTCCTCCGCAGTGATATGGTGCCAGGAGTGCCCTGGAGTCCTCCAAAAGCAATTTGTGAAAGGAGATGCCAGATATGTTCACTGAGCTAAGCATGGGTGATACAGGGCTGCACTCACTGTTTAGGAGTGCTCAACTGACGCTCTCAGCCAATGAGCATAGCCCTGCACTCCCCTGCTTAACTCAACAGAGAAGAATCAGCAAGAAAAACCTGGATGCAGGGGCTGCATCTGTGTGCACCTGTTGGGACTCTGGTAATAGTTTGACACGTTTCTCTAAAAAGGTGCCAGGGCACTCCAGGCACCAAAACTGCAGCACATTAAAGTGAAGTGCTTGGAGATTTCCTTTAAAATGTTATACACATACAAGAGGTGTTTATTCAAGTACTGAATCTGACATTCTAATTTCCATCAATTTTAACTGTATGAACACTACAAATAACATAAGCAACAATAAGAGAGCACTGTGGGGGGAATGTTAGAAGTGGTACAGTGTAAAATCAGTTACAATGTATATTTAGTCAAAGTTTTAAATGGGGAACTATAGTAACCAAAACAACTTTAACTCAATTCAATTCTCAGCCATTGAGAAAAAAATAAATTAAAAAAAATAAAAAATAATCGCTTTTGTTTCTGTCTATGCAGACATAGCCACACCTTCCCTGGCTGTGACTCTCACAGCCAGCATGAAAAACAAAATGGTTTCATTTTCAATCAGATGTTAACTTTCTTTATACGTTTTTATCTCTTGCTCTGTAAATTGAACTTTAATCACACACAGGAGACTCCTGCAAGGTCTAGCCAGCTACTAACAGTGCAGGAGATAAAAAATTATACATTAAACAGACTGTGCAATAAAGGAAGTAAAAATATTCGATATTACTTTACAGGAAGTTATTAGGAAGGCTGTGTAAGTAGCATGCAGGGAGGTGTGACTAGGGTGCATAAACAAGGTGATTTAACTCCTAAATGACAGAAAATTGAGCAGTGAGACTGCAGGGGCATGATGTAAACACCAAAACTGTTTAATTAAGCTGAAGTTGTTTTGGTGACTATAGTGTCCCTTTAAAATAGTTGCAAGGCAGTTTCAACACCAGGTGTTATTCAGCTTATAGTTTTGAGGGAATGTGAGCTACTTACAATGTTGAAATTGTGTTTCTACTTGTAAGTATTTTCTAAGTAAATCAAGTACAACTGATTTCATGTAACCTCGAATCCCACTGCGGTATCTGCAAGACAAGATAAAAACTAGTTAACAGAATGGTATAAATACAACCACAAGTTTTTTTGATAATTAAATACAACCACAAGTTTTTTTGATAATTTTCAAATTGTTTGATATGTAGAAAAGAGCAGTTTGAAGTACACCGAGGACTCTTAGCTCTTCCAGAAAAGAGGTAGACACAATCTCACCAACTAATGAGAACTGGGAGAGGGGAAGGAAGGCAAGTGAAAATAAAATATTTTTTAAAGTATATATATGTTACATTGTAAGGGGATGCACATGTATGTTTTAGCTTTAACCAATACTGGTTGTTAGAGATAATATGCAGTCCACAAATACTGCTTGAGTCTTTAAACAGGTTAAGTATATTTAAATACCAGCCTAACTTGATAATCTGAAGTATTAGCACATGCATTGGTTGCTAGCTACAGTAAGAAACATTGTAATAAGTCACACAAAGTAACATATTACATCTGCTAAATAAACTTCAAGATCATTTATGTAAAAGCCATGTATGCCATAAACCTCTTTTAAAATCCCTTGACTGCGAATAATATATAAATTTATTTCCAGCTCGGCAAAGATATCAAAGACACCAAATGTGCATAATTTTAGTAACATTTCACATTATCAACGTTGAAATGCTTAATGAAGTTATAACATGTCAAAAGAACTTTCCCTTCTCACCTCTGTACAAGCTGGACGATGCTCTGAGTGTTCATGAAAAACACTTCCCGATCGGCTTTCCTCTGCAAAGTAGCTGCATGGCTGTCTAGAATGTTGGCAATCTGATGGAACAAACATAGTGATCAATTTTCAGTACAATATTTATTTTTAAAGTAGAACAGTTAGTCTACAAAAAGGCACAATGTGCTCACAGACACTGCAATCCAAACATACCTGCTGGCTGGGGAACTGGCAAAGAACAGAGGTGATGTTGCTGGCATATTGAGCCATCACCTTGCGTATAGATTTTTCCACAGGAGGTGGGATTCTGGTGGACACACTGGTCATGATCTCTTGAAGCTCCAGGAGAGGAAGAGATGGGTCCCGTAGGGTCTTCATCAGCTTGTGTACCCATTCTTTTAGCTACAATGTAGCAATACCGAGTTAAAGTAACAAGCCGGAGATACAGCTTAACGTGACTAACATTTTATTTATTTGAACTATAAATATGTGCATTATTTAAATAACAAATTTGGTGAGCATTCTGGTTCTCCTCACCTTGGCTGTGAAGTAGGGCTCAGGCAAGCAGTAACCATTCATCACATTAATCAGATTATCCAGCACATTGTGAAACACCTGATGAAGCTTCTCTCCAATTATTGGAAGTGTCTGCTGTGGGCGGAGATCTCCAGTGTACAGCTCAGTCTGGATACAAAAGTAGTAAGCCATCAGTATTTGGACAGCAATTAAGAAACAATAAAATATGGCAGCCATCCAATCGCCACACGACTGAGCAAGATTCATGCAATTTCAAGCTAACTCTCCTTAAAACAATCTGTTAGTGAGTGAATGCAGTTTGCAGTCCATATGAGGGCTTTATGATACAACCAGCCAATATAATATCTTATCACCTATATTACTATACAAGTTACCTTTATGCAAGATAATGCTATTTCTACTATTAAACAAAACAGACTTAAAACCCACTACCACTACTACTCCATCAGCACTAACAGGATTATATGAATATAAAGAAATAAAACATCCCCTCTGATAATACGTCCAGGAGCTACCCCTAAGATGTGCAGGATTGCGGCAAAGCTAATAAAGAGATCAGTAGTTAGCAACACACTGCTTCTCTCCCACTCTAGGCATGCCGTGTGGGAGAATGAGGTGAATTGAAAAAAAAGAATGGGTGCCAGGAACCAAAGAGTAAGGGCTTAATGGATGGTTTGCTGCAGGGAAAACAAGGCAAAACAAGGCCCACCACACTAGCATCCACTGAGGATTTCAGTTATGAGAGTAACACAATAAAAGAATGGGCCAGAGGGTCCCACCTAAGATAACCTTCTACCCGTACAGTCATCTATTGTAGCGTGGCCGCAGTATAGGATCTTCAGCATCTGCCTGATCTACAGAGAACTACAAGCAAAACACAGCAAGTAGAGGGGGTGGGGATATGACTGAACATCATTTCCCCAAATATCTCACCACTCACAGCACTCTGCATAGAACTCACTGTCAGACCAGCCATGCTACAATACTGGTGGCGGCCTGATGTTAAAGACACACAAGTGAAAAGAGGGGTCCAGAGACACATAAGGGAAGTTAAAAGACACCGATGGAGGGGACGGGAGATATAAACATGCAGGTGAGGAGGGTGTGGAGTGGCACTTTTTTTTTTTTTTTTACATTTCATAGAGCCTATGGCTAATAGATTTCCTACCAGGAGCTATATATCCTAGCTACACCTCAGATTACCTTTTAATTTTAGCAGAAACAGAAGAATGCTTTAGGAAATACACACAACTAAACATGACTGTTTGATGTAGACAATATAAGTAAGTTCAATGCACAGTTAGATGTTCAATACATGCCTGGTGGAGTTTAGATGGGTCATCCAAGTCAAGATGAGCCACTACACAGCCAGATTCCAGCACAGCACCGGGACGCTTCACATAATGAATGACACCAGATTCCTGAACGAGGAGAGTCATCACCATCTTCATTACCTGCAGACAGATTTATGTTATACTAAAACCGTGACAGCTTCTTACTTACTGTTAATTGGGTCGTGTTTTTTGGAAAGGTAATTTAAGACAGACAAAACAGATGAATAGGAATTGTAGCCTGACTAATTATTTTCCAATATAATAATCGTACAACTGCAATGGAGAGTAAAGTGACATAACATTAAGCTTTAAGTGAGTTTACCAAGACCCTGTCTTACTGCACACAGTTACTTAAAGGGTTACTCCATCCTCCATGACCATTTTTTTTTTTTTATTCTTTATTTTTGGTATGCAGATAGGTACAGCAGTGCCTGTATCGCCACAACAGCGTCAGCAGGCTCGATTTCCAAAATAATTTTATAACAGTATTGTGGCATATAGGGTATGCATACATTTTTTAAATAGGAAAGGTAACGATAATTAAGAGGTCTAACATTCATTGACTGACGCCACAACAGCGTGTTGAACGAAGTACTAAGATTAGACAGTGGCATAAGAGATTACCCATGTTATGTAATGGTAACAAGCTTGGTTAGACAGTGAAATCGTTAGATTAAAGTAAAACAAAATAAATAATATGCTTAGGTTACAGGCTATACGTCGCATTTCTGGATTAAGTGTTAAGGTAAGTATAGCATGAGTAGGAAGTGCATGCTAAGTAAAACATATACGCTTGTGGCGAGGAAGAAACACAACAGAAAACAATACTATGGCATGCTATGTAGATGCTTCAATTTTACAATTAAGGTGTTTCAGTAGGCAAGAGTGTATGAAAAAAGATATAGTGCAAGCGTATTAAGCATGACATGTAGTTGTTGCTTGTTATAAGAGAGTGAGAGGAGAGCGAGGCAGGTATGGCACAGAAAAGAAAACATATTAATAGCTGGAGTCTGCTCATTTACACAGGATCTGCGTTAACTAGGTTCTGCTTTGAATGGACAGTCCAGATAGCAATGATGAATCTAGTCCGAGGTATGTTAAGCGGTATGACATATGAAGCCATATACTGAGCAATATGGAGCTCACGGTTTTTAGAGTCCAGTCCGGGTTGTTCATCCCACGCCTGATGCTCGGAGGGTGGTGCTGGCGTGATGGATCTTGTGCGGGTCGTCGTCTATGTCTCCTTGCCAGATCCTTCCCCTGGTGAGCCCCATTGCGCTGGGTGCTTCGCTGCGGCTCTGGGACTGTCTCTTTAGCGCGGTCATCTTGTAGAGACTTCTGCCCTGCTGACCCACCGCTCGTTCCGGGCGAGGTTTACCTTGTCCGATTTCATGCCGATTGTTTGCTGCTAAGGCTGGTTGTTTGGGTCGGTGCTTCCTGAGTACCTGTGCGGTTTCAGGTATTAGCCCCGGTCCACTGCTGCTTTTTGCGAGGCTCCGAGTGTTGGGCCTCCTGGCCGTTCTTTGCAGGCGACATTTGTTTGCGGGCATGTATCTGGGGTCGGGGGTCCGCACTCCCCGCTTATCAGCTCCGTGAGAGCCCTGTTGTAGGATGACTTCAGGAGCTTGGGGTCTCATGCGCGCCTCTAACTTCTTCCAAAACGCGGCGAAAATTGCATTCAGTCTGAGTTCCATGTCGAGCTCCGCATCTCCTGGGCCTGCAGTGTGAGGGACATCCGCCATCTTGCGGGCTGCAAAGGCCGTAGGCTTTGTTTTTATGTTTTGAAATCTAATCTCGAGTCTTTGGATCTCAGCAGATCACAACAGGGATCTGGGCAGTTAACAGCTCCCCAAATCAGGATTTCAGCTTTCCCCTGGTTTTACACCGGACCATGTGAGGAGGGACATCAAACCATGGCTCTCCATGACCATTTTGACTTCTGCTTTTATGCACTTTTGTGTCAGTTGGCTAGTTCCACTTCAGCTTATGTGACCTAGGCAGCCAGGAACTCTGTATGACTGAGGTATTAAAGTGGCTCTGTCACCGTTTGGGGTCTTAGCATATTTTGCAAACACCCCCAACGGTGGCTTTGACACCTCCCTAATCTGTCCCTTGTGGACGCTGCCATTTTCTTTCACGGGATACTCTTTAGTCCCTGTTGCTTCATTTGCCATGAACCAAAGTCAGTGCTGTACACCGACAATTCAACACTGATGTGAATGGAAGATCCAATAGGACCCTCTATAGACAATGGCTTTTTCCGTAGCTGTCTCTTGTGACAGCTAAGAGCTGTACAAAGCTTGGCAGCAGGAGCTCTGCCTTATTGTAAAGCTCTGTCAAATGTAGGAAACATACAATAGACAAAGTAGACCCTACTTTGTCTTATTGTATCTGTTAACCAAGCTGAACTTTCAGTGAAATTCCAGCACAGTCAATGTAAGTATTTAAAAAGATATTTGGGAAGGGGGTAAGGGATGACAGAGCCACTTTAATCTTCCCACCACAATGTTTGTTTCATTTCAAGATATATTTTTTTTAACCATCATTGAATGATACACCCAGCCTATAATATCTTTCTTTTATGAAAGGACAGAATTGGTCTAGCCATATTAAGGGTTATTCCTTATGGCAATGGGATACCAAAATAATTTACTCTTTTAAATTAAACACTGGGACACTCTAAGAACCAAAACAACTTTACCTTAAAGGGTTACTCCAAGCACCACGACTAACTGACCAGTGGTTTGAAGTAGTCAAGGTGCTTGGTGTTTCTATGTACAGAGGTTCAGTATGATATGCTGCATAAACATAGATAATATAATAATAAGAGATGTAAAGCCACATCCGGCAGTCATAAAGTACATCATTAGCCAGCCCAAAAAATGAGGTCTATGCACACAGGGGCATTTATTAGCTGAGAGCACTCAGCTGATGCTCACTACCAGTGAATGATTGGCAGGATCATTTAGTTGCCATTATTGGAGGCGCCTGGCGGGACCAGGGAAGAGGACAAAATATTGCAAAACCGACATTTCCCTCATTCTAGACCTAGGTCATTCCTATGTCATCCTCTCTTTTCTGTATGTTAACATGTACATTAATGTAATCAAATGGAGAATACACAGTGATCGAGAAGTCAAGGCACACCATTATCGAATTAAGATATCAGATCTATTTGTCACAAGCATGACAGGCACGCGATTCAGCACATAATACAATAGTAAATATATTAAAGGATCACTACAGTGTCAGGAAAACAAAGCGGTTTCATAGATATAGTGCCCTGAGGGTGCCCCCACCCTCAGGGTCTCCCTTCGTGGCGCTGAAGGGGATAAAAGCCATTCAGCAGCTTACCTTATTCCAGCGCCGGACTCCCTCGGCGCTAGTGACCTCTCCTCCCCCGCCGACGTCAGCGGAGCCGAATGCGCGGCAAATGCCACACGCGAATTCAAAGTGTCCATAGGAAAGCATTTCTCAATGCTTTCCTATGGACGCTCTGTGCGATGGAGGCATCGTCGCAGATGTGCTTCTAGTGGCTGTCTGGAGGCTGGCTTAGCCCCAAATGTAAATATAGCAGTTTATCTGAAAACTGCTATGTTTGCATCTGAAGGGTTAAAACCTGAGGGACCTGGCATCCAGACCACTTCATTGAGCTGAAGTGGTCTGGGTGACTATAGTGTCTCTTTAACTATAACCGCCAAAGCAATCTGATAAAACCTTTTAGTATGTAATATTTTTAAATATCATTGGAATATTAATATTATTAAATCACACCATTTATACAAACTATCAGTATATATCACAAAATAAAAAAATGGAAAATTGATATACGCCAGTGATTTGAAATCCAGTTTAATCTACTTCGAATTTATACCTGGATTTAACATCAAACCCCATTAACCCACAGCAGGAAATCGAACAATTCATAACTACAAAATGTATTTGTTGATGTATTTTATACATACAACTCATTCTATAACTAGTGATAGCTAAAGGATTATTGAAGACAGCTCTGATGCATTCTTTTAAATAATGTTTAAGGATAACTGCTAATACAAAGCTTGTTGTTGTTTGCAGCTTCCCTGATTTTCAGTCTTACAATAGGCTTCACATTTCCATTTTTAAAAGGTACTCCATGTTGCTAACAGAATATGTAATATATAAGTAATTATAGAAACAGACAGTTACCCATTGAGAATTTTAAATAAGCACAAAAATGATGAGCGATAATTTGGATTTCAGGAACGTTACCTCAATTTCAGCAAAGCATTCTCCTGCTTGAACACGGCATCCGTCTTCCACGGTGTACTGCAGCAATTTACCAGTAGAGGGGGAACGAACAACAGTTGGGTCCTTTTCCTTTTCAAACACACAAGTCTTGTTTCCTATGGTTACACGGTATCTATGGAATTGCAGGTTAAAAAAACAAAGTTGCAATTTTCAGCAGGTCATCAATTTGTACACATTCATTAAGGATTTTCTTAAATGTATGCATGCCATAACTATTGGCAATATGGGATTTATTCCTAATTTCAGTTATACTGAGAATTGTAAACAGTTTAATTTAATGTGACCTGTTCAAATTGGAAGTTTTTTTTTTTTTTTTCTAAAAGCGAGCAGGCAGATTACACAAACAGATAACATTAGGTTTCTGGGATATTCTGTGTCTTTTCAGAAATTAATCGAAACAGTTGACATACCTTTCTACTTCCTCTTTCATATAGGTGGTGTAGCTATTTCCATCGTAGGACAGCAGAAGACCTCCATCACTCAGACGGTGGACATCTATCTCTATGTGAGAGTTATTCATAATGATAACATAGGTGGTAAGGGATTGACGGGCTACCTGCATCAGAGGGGTACAGTATGGAAAAGAATGACACAGTGATAATGAACATTTAGAAAGATGACACACCACAAATGGCCACAAAAAGGGCTACAAAACGTTACAAGGTTTCATGCAGAGATTGTAGCATTCATCTTACATTTACAATAGTATTACAATAATGCTACTTATATTACAATAAAAGCAACAAACTAGAAGTGATCAGTCCCTTAGGGGTAGAGTCTATTCTGATGCTTGTGCATAAATATATTGTAACATAACTTCAAGCAACGACAAAAAAACCTCTCGACATTCTGACAGTACTAAAAGCATCCTGATAATAGTAAAAGCAAGTGTGGCTCATTATTTTAGCTAGGCCTACAAAACAAAACATGTTCATAAAAAATATATGTTTAAACATTTATTTTTATGTTAAACCTCATAATTGCACACACTTTTAATGTTCTTTTCATGAACGGAACAATAAAAATGGATGCTTAATATGCAACAAAATTCAACAGGACCATGCTTCACTGTTCCAATAAAATAGAAAAAGTATAAACACACTAATGATGTCAACACACCATTGAAGAAGGACCACAAAGGGAAGAACAAAAATATATTCCTTTATCCACATTATAGTGGATATATTCTTCTCTTCGGTGTTAAAAATTTAGTTTTTAGGAGGGCTGAGCTTGACCGCGATCTGGAGTGGACACAACTCTGCATAGCTCCACACTATATGCTGTTAAAACGCCTGAAATTCAGGGTTCAAGCCCCCCGACACCTGATCACAGACTTTAGCTGAGCACGTCTGGAAGCACCTTATGCCGTTTGTATACCCGGCGAAGGCGAACCGGCGGAACGCAGACCTGGGGCCTACAGACAACAGGCCTTGACTGGCAGGCACTGCCAGGCAGCTTTGAGCCTCCAGGGGATCCGGAGGGAGAAGACTTCCCTGCCAATTACTTACCTGTCCCAGCATCGATGAGCAGACGGTCCCAAAAGCCACCCCTGGACTCATCATGAGGGTCCAGGTACATAGGAGCCCTGCTGTGACAACCACCTCCTAAAATGGCGGGAGCAGCGGATCATGACCACACTAAGGCACCAGCAGACCTCGGCCACCTGACTTCTAACCAGAGCAGGTGCAGCAGCAAGGGGGGGACTCAGATGGGTCGGCCCTGGTCACACAACAGGACTTTCTTAATTTAGAAACAGAAATCAAGAGCCTCTTAGCAATCAACTTGGCAGCCATTAAGGCAGATGTACAAGCAGTCACTGACAGGGTGCAGTCCTCGGAGGACGACATTTCAAACATCAAGCAAGGACTGTCCTCATTACAGGACTCTGTGCAGGCCTTACAAGCCGAGCACCAAGCTCTCTCTCTCTCCACTAAAGAGTCGTGGATGACAGGTCCCGACGCAACCACCTCAAGCTTTGGGGGATTACCTGACGCAGTCACACCTGAGGAGCTTCCTCACTACTAGGCGACTAGTAACCTCCTTACTGCCACCAACACATGCTAAAAAAATTTTTTAACATTGATGGGATCTACCGCCTACTATCATCAGGCAGAGCAGCCTCCAACATGGATCGAGATGTGATAGTGCTTTGCTCGATCTCATTAGACAAAAGAATCCTGATAACGTCACTTCGAGGCAAGATGCCATTAACGTTCGAGGGAGCTAGTCTCTCAATTTACCAAGACCTAACCAGATCCATGCTACAATGGCAAAGATCGCTGAACCCTGTCACCAGCCTCGTGAGAGAAGCGGGAATGGAGTACCACTGGAGATCCCCCAAGTTCCTGGTGGTCACACACAAGGGAACTGTCCACAAAATATCCATGCTGGCAGAGTCACTGACTTTCTTTACGGCCCTGGACCTCCCAGTTCCTACATAGCCCACAGACCAAGGATCCGGCACAGACACCGGGTCCTCAGGCAGAAAGGACCATCCACATCTCCCGACAGCCTGACCCCGCAACTGTAAACCTGACTCAGTCGAGAGCCGAATCTCACAGCTGCAACTCGAACATTCATGTTTAGATAATGTTTGATTTACACCCAGTTTACATACTCCCACACATTAGAGAGCCTACTGGCCAACAATTGTATGCTCTAGCACCCAGAATCTAGGGGTCTTGCCCCAGCGATGAGTATTATACCACTCCACTGTTAGCCCTCATTCCCCCCATGCCCCTTGGTTAGGGACACACATAGAAGAAGGCCTTGCTATCACAACCTGCTAGGGTTACACTTAAGATCCCCTGTACCCTACGGCCATTCTCCCTAAGCATTTCACACACTCCTGTTAACGCACCAATGTTGGATAGCACTCCCCGTACTAAATGCCTAGTTACTGAAAAACATATATATTTATGCTTGTAACAAATCCTGCATTACTGCGATAAAAATGAAAATTTCAATAAAAAGAAATTGAGGGAGACAGTACGAGAATCGCACATAGTTTAGTATTTTTTAAAAATGGATTCTCGTATTTAAATAAAATTATAAAAGCATATCACTAGTCACACACTAGCATACCATTACTGAAATACACTCACCTGCACATCATGTTTTCAAGCCAAAAGTACTTAAGGGAGAGTTGCAGTAAGGATATGCTTTATGTAAGGATATATTGACTTTTTTTTTTTACATTTATGATTGTTTGTGGATAGTTTGTGAAGAGTATTCCTATTAGGATTTTACAAGTTTATTCTGCAGTACAAACATTTTCTTAACATTATTATAAATGCTTAAAATGTACCTTTAATTTGTATTTCACACTCTCTGAGATGAGTTCCACATCAACAATGTTCAGCAGTGTTGCCGCAGGAAGAACCTGTCCTCTGAAGAGATGATCAATATTTTATTAGCAAGCATCCTGCAGCCCCATACAATGGAGATAACATGCACATTTAACATATCTGAGGATATAAAATATTAAACCCAAACAAGTGTGCAAGATGTTTAACACAATATTCAAAACATTTTACACACTTAGGCCACAATTTAATATTTCCAAATTATTTAATATTTTTGGATAAACTTTTCAAATTATTAATTGTAAAAAATGTTAATATATTAATATATATTTTTTTATATATGATATATTTTTTGATTAAATAGGGTGGGGCCAGGAGGGGGGGAAGGGCTACATCTCCCCCCTGTATCATGCCGTGCCCCCCCAAACGCAGGATCAAATCTATTAAGTGGTGTGGCTGCCCAGGTCTGGCTACCCAGATGGGGGACATTTTTCTCCACCCAGGATAATTTAAATAAAAACAACAAAAACACATTGCGGCAGGGGCGAGGCTTACAGTGTGGCGGGGTGGGGCTAAATGACAGCAGGGACTACTACTGCACAGGAAAGGGGAAGCAGAAAGGAGTCCCTGCCTCCCCAACATCCAGACTTCAGGAGTTGCACTGCCTCAACATCTCCCTTCCAGCCCATAATGGACAGAGGTAAGTGTGTGTGTGGCTGTAACTGTGTGTGTGACTATCTGCCTCTGTGTGTGTGGCTGTCTGCCTGTGTGTGACTGTAACTGTGTGTGTGTGACTATCTACCTCTTTGTGTGTGGCTGTCTGCCTCTGTTTGTGACTATCTGCCTGTGTGTGTGTGTGTGGCTGTAACGGTGTTTGGCTGTCTGCCTCTGTTTGTGACTATCTGCCTCTGTGTGTGTGACTGTAACAGCGTATGACTGTCTGCTCGTGTGAGTGTGTGATGGTCTGCATGTGTGTGTGACTATCTGCCTCTGTGTGTGTGGCTGTCTGCCGCTGTGTATGTGTGACTAACTGCCTGTGTGTCACTGTAACTGTGTGTGCGTTACTGTCTGCCTATGTGTGTGATTTTTTACACCAGGCGCCTAAAGGCCTAAGGCCGGCCCTGGCTATATCTATCCAAACATGGATGTCCCCGGTGCAGTTTTTGGACCCCCGAGGCAGGCAGCTGTGTGCACATCAGAGGCGACGAGGGAGCTGTAATACTCCTGCTCTGCTCCCTCGCGCGCCATCTACTGATCCCGGGAGCCAGAATTTGACATAATTTTTTGTCTCCCTGCATCAGTAAACGGCCCGCGATGGAGCAAAGCAGGAGGATTACAGCTCCCTCACCGCCTCTGATGTGCTCACAGCTGCCCCAGTGGACCCCAGGGACAGATCCACTCTAGCTCTCCCAAAGGTAGGGAGGCTGGCTGAACAAATTAAAATAATATTAGTAATTTGTGAGTGAGTGTGTGTGTCTGTTAGTTAATGTGTGTACATCTGTCAGTGAATGTGTGTGTGTCTGTCTGTCAGTGAATTTGTATGTGTCTGTCTGTCAGTGTCTGTCACATCAGAGTCTGTGTTTGTCATGGAGTGTTTGTGTGCCTGTCAGTGAAAGTGTGTGACAGTGATTGTATCTGTGTCTGTCAGTGACTGTGTGTATGTCACATCAGTGAGAGTCTATGTCTGTCAGTGACATTTGTGTGTTTGTCATTGAAAAGACATGGATTCTTCAATCCATGGTGTAGATGCGAGCTGAACGTACAGTGCGGCTACATCTAAGGTGTGAAACATTACCTACCTGGCTGAGACTGCACTTTGCAGAGGGATTAAGGGAGTGTGTGTATATATACACACACCCTAGTTTTGTCCCTGGCCAATCATGTGTCTCCCCTAAATTTGAATCCTAGAGACGCCACTGCTGCTGCCTCTCCCAGTTGCAACATCATGGAATATATTAAGCAAACCTAGTCGTTCTCGAATTCACTGCCCAGAGGTCCAGGCCTACAAGCAAAGCTGTGCTCCATTACACCAACGCACAACGGACCTTTCCAATCAAGCAAGGCACTTTTCAAAGATACTAGAAGAAGCCTGTACTGTTCCCAGCTCCTGAGCAATCCATCTCATCTGTGCTTTTATTACTCCCTCCGCAAGTACCGATGGCTCTGCCAGCCAATTTACTTAAAATTACTTTGGTTTTGCTTTGTTCTCTTAAGTTTCTTTTTTAATCCTCACCTAACTGTTACATAGTTACTCCCTCTTTTGGCCTAACCTAACCACTGCAACAAAATGCTACACAGGTCTATCTGATCATTGTACACACACAAACTGTATGGAGTAATTCTGCAGTATTTTTCACAATACTCACTACTAGATCTCACTGCATCTTGATCACTCCAACTACTTCCCAACTTCACAACCAAATTGACTCTCAGGTCTCATATTATCTGAGTCACAGACTGACCTCCTGGTGTGCAGCAGTTCTCCCTAACTCTCCTTCTTGTCTCTCATTCTCTGTCTTTTTTGTTATCTTATACTACCTCCATGCCATCCTTTCTCCAGCCCCACCTGATGATAATCACCGTAAATTATCTGAGGCAACATCCCACGGTCTATTATTTGGACACCAAGTTACTTTTCTTTTTTCTAGTCATTTGGCAGAGTTCAACAAACTAACAACAACAAAATAAAGACACAAAAGAAAAAAACAAAAAGAAGGCATCCTCTCCCTCTTTTTTTCCTTTATTTTCTTGAGGTGAGGGTAGGTGGAATACTTAGTGTTTGCATGTTGGACTTGGTCATATGGGTCCTACCCCTATCTTGTCCTGCTTTCACTTCATCTATAGATATTTCCCCTACTAACACTTTCATCTTGTCTGTCCTTTCACCTCAAGCTCTAGTCCATATAGATAGGTGTGTAGACCTTATCTAAAAGACCTACTGCCAGATTACAATCACCAGCAAAGAAGCATCAACATCTGGAGTGGAAAGCCTTCTTCCACCCTTCAGGGCTTTGACGTAGAGAACAAACAGTTTTCTCAACTCTCAAATCCTACTCTCCTAGCCTCTGAGAAGGCCAGGACGAAGGCCAGTTTACGATTCTCAAACAACTGTTTCAATTTCAACTCAAGGAAATAATGAACAAAAAGATTCTACTTTCATCTGCTGCAAACTCACTCAACTTGCCAATCTGAAATCACAGCAAGGCAACCTAAGAGGAGTTCATCAAATCCACAATACAAACTAAACAGTGAACTTTAACAACTCTTCAGGACCTACTGGATGATCTAGAGAACCAACGCCTAAGAAATAATCTGAGACTTATTGTCATTCCAATGTCCATTGACCCACAAACTTCTTGGCTGGCAGATTCTCTCCATTTATTAGAATCCTCTGCCACCCCACTCATTATAGAAGGAGCTTTTTGAGTGGGCCAAGAAGCAAGTACATTGAAAATTTGCCACTTGTCATTGCCACACAATCTGAATCCCAACAGCTGATAAAAAAAAAAAAAAAAAAGAACAGCTCGCAAAAAATCCTTATCTTTAAAGATTACTCAAGTAAAGCAATGCGGAAGAGTATATGCCCAAATTTGCACACAACTCATAAACAAGGAATCTGCTTTGCATTGACCTAACTAATTGAGTAATTAGAAATACTTAAAAACATGTTGTTTATGAACAAAAGATAAAAAAGATTTGTATATGAAGCTTAAAGTGAGCACCAAGAGTACAAGAATGTAGCAAACAAAAAACATAATTCCTCTAGCATCATCCAAAATAATCAGGATGTTTTCATCCAAGGAACTAAAGCCAATGTGTTCTACAACACCACCTTCTTTCACCCATTTCCAAGAAATGGAAAGACATCCAAAAGAAATCATGGTGCTCTACATATTGCACAAGCAAATACAGCCTACTCAAGTTGTTTAATTCAACAACACACATAAAACATATAAAAATAACAGTGTGCTTATGTAAATAATGGAAGAATGCTGATGTTTGAAATCTATAATCATACCTTTCTAATGAATGAAGGAATTCATTCATACATGTCTGGAACAAAGTATCTGCTACATTTAAAGCCCCACAGACCACTCCGAGCATTGTATCCGGTTTCTCAGCCTAAAAACAGTAGAGAACAATATTAATGTGAGAAGTAATCTTACCTTCAAGATAGAACACAACCAACCAAACATTCTTCGAACTTGTTAACAGAGCATCCTTACTCATGGAAGCTTGTTTGCCACTATTATTCCGGTATGTCCAACATCTCTTGTTGCAATTACTTGTTTGTTAGTCCACGTATTGTACAGCGCTATTTTGTTTTGTTGACGCTTTACTGAGAATAATAATGTGACCTGCTACATTAATTACTGATGAGTAGAAAATACCAAGAGACGACACTCACCAAACGGGTGGACATATACGTCACACGGTGCACAGACCCAGTACAACAATTCAGAAGGTTATAAACAAAAGCAAAAATACGAGCTGGCAAACACAGAAATCCTAAAACAGTGACTTTTTTCTGAACACTCGCGCAATGTTTCAGCCCCAATATGGGCTTTAATCAAGCCTCAATAAAATCCCATATTGCGGCTGAAACTTTGCCATAGGGTTTCAAATAAAATCAGTCCTCTGAGAATTTGTGTGTGCAGGATCTTCTTTTTGATTTTACATTAATTACTCATAACATAAAAATTACAAAAGATACACAAGGCTCACCTGGACTTTCTCTGCAATTAGATAATCCAGCCAACCAGTGTCAATATCATTGTTCTGGAAGCTCTCTGTTTCCAACAGTTTGATGAGGTACTCCACAGTGGTCCTAAAATCTCCCCGTATAGAAAGCTCTTTAAGAGCCATAACCATGTTCCTGCAAAATGAAATATATAAACAGAGATAACAGTTTAAACCCCTCATCTAAGGTACAACAGGCATTACCATATTTACAGATTTTCTTAGAGGTGGGTAAAAGTTTTATGATTTTTGCATGCTCACATTTTTTTTTTATAGTTTTTGCACAAAAATATAAATGTTTTGCAGAATGCTGCACAATAAGTCTCTTTAGCCACGCCTCCTCATGCTAGAAAGACTACCTCATAAATGTATGTATATAGTTCAGCCTCCAAAAAGTACCAATTGACCTGCTTTTAATTTACAGCCTGGCGGAGACAGTCAAGGAAGCTATAGAAAAATAGGTGTCTAATTTACTAAATGCCTGCCTGGGTGGGATGGACTATTTAACCAAGAATTTACTAAATATTGTATTGCCAATTGGATTTTGAAGGAAACTCCATGTTTTTCAAATACACTACTTGGGCCACACGCAAAGAAGCTTAATAATTAATAAATAATACTCTCCATTAGTTAATATCTGATATTTTTACTGACTTTGCATTTCCTTAAACATTTCAATCATACTTTTATAATTTACCAATGACGCTACAGGAAGACAATAAAAGCAAAACATATTAAAGTGAAAGATTTCCATTTAGACAACAGTACTAACGATATGGCTTCCTCTCGGTTTTCTCCCCAGGAGAAGCAGTGTCCAAATTGGGAATCAGCAAACTCATGCAGGCCGCCAGCAGCTGCCACACTGAAATATCCCCACACATTCTTGTTACTGCGAAAATTCAGCTCCTGGACTGTGCCTGAGCTGGGCTTAAACCCCTGGAAATTGAAATAAAAACATAAATGACATAAGCAATAGATTAACAAGCATATCATATTGAGCATCAGGATCAAATGTTATTAGATAAGAATAATCTGAACAATCAAATATAGCCCTGCGCTCCTCCTGCCCAAAACGTGACATTACTGAATGTTTTAGTAAAACAACAATTATGCGCTCTCACTATTGCAATGGGACAAAAATATATATGCAAACATTTTATAATTATTCTGCAATCAAAAGCAGAAATCTTTTACAGTTATAAATTATTAGCAGTGACACAATATCTCTGGTCAAACCCATAAAAGAAGAAGGAAAATATTGGTTTTAAAACCATACTGTACAATAATCTTAAATGGATTGGTTAATCTTAACTCATCAGACTTTAGACAGGAAGAGTCAATTCTCTGGAAGTTAGACCACTGAATAAAACATGATCTATAACTTAAATATTAAATATTTTTTTCTTTTCACGTGATGCTCTGTTTTCTGACATAAAAAACTAGTTCAGTCCAGGCAAATCCACGGTTGCACACACAATTCCAAATAAGGAGAAGAAACCTTTCTTAAAGGACCACTATAGTGCCAGGAAAACATACTCGTTTTCCTGGCACTATAGTGCCCTGAGGGTGCCCCCACCCTCAGGGTCCCCCTCCCGCCCGGCTCTGGGGAGAGGAAAGGGGTTAAAACTTACCTTTCTCCAGAGCCGGGCGGGGAGCTCTCCTCCTCCGATCCTCCTCCTCTCCTCCCTTTCGGCTTAATGCGCACGCGCGGCAAGAGCTGCGCGCGCATTCAGCTGGTCTCATAGGAAAGCATTTACAATGCTTTCCTATGGACGCTTGCGTGTTCTCACTGTGATTTTCACAGTGAGAATCACGCAAGCGCCTCTAGCGGCTGTCAATGAGACAGCCACTAGAGGATTTGAGGGCTGGATTAACCTATTTATAAACATAGCAGTTTCTCTGAAACTGCTGTTTATAAAAAAATGGGTTAACCCTAGCTGGACCTGGCACCCAGACCACTTCATTAAGCTGAAGTGGTCTGGGTGCCTAGAGTGGTCCTTTAATTGCTCCTGTTTTCTATGGTTTCTCTAAGCTTTAAGGACGGAGTCTATAATAATATTTACAAAGGATCCAAGATGGATGATTAGTAGCATAGAGATGTTGACTCTAACATTGAACAGTGGGCATCCCCGACATTGGGCATTGTGCTACCATTAACGGGCTACAGGAACTGAACATCTCCAACGGGCTCAAAGTAATTAGATTCTTTGACTATGATTGATCACTGAAGCATTAAATGGACATGAGCTATTTTCCTCCTTGGCGGCTGTTCTAAAATGGCTAGAGTAAAACTGTAATTAACAAAGAGATGAATGTATTTTGACAGGCATGCTTTTATTGTTTCAACAGTCATTTGGAGTCTTAGCAATTAAACATTCCAAAATCTTACTTCATCAGGGTTCTCACTGGTAATTCGGGCGGCAATGACGTGTCCTCTTGGTTGGGGTGGGTTCACTGGGTTATCAAAGCAGATTGGGGAATCTCCCCAAGGAGTCTCTCCATACAGAACTCTTATATCCTTAATTCTGTACAAAGGAACTCCCATTGATATCTAGTCATAAAGAACAAAAAGAAAAGATAAACATTACAAAAATGTCGACTGTGCTATTATATAATAGTGTAGGAGAAACTATTTTTTTCTTCCCAATTTTGTGTTACAGTAAACATCACATACATATTTTGCTCTACTAACAGCTGATTAGACGCTGCTCACAGAATTTTATTGAACCATAAACCAAATTGCAAAATCTAGGCAAAAATTGATTTTGAAATAAATCTCAAACTCAGCAACAGCTATACCTTGGCTAATCTTGCCTAAATTAAAAATGTTGTTTACAAGTCATTACTTGTTGGTGTTTAGTGAGAATAAAATCTAAGTTTTTCTTTCTTAGCCATGTCCCTATTTCACAAAGCTGTGTAATATGCATTTATAATAATGTCTGCATACAGTTACTTAACCTATTTAGGCTTCCATTGCAGCTTCTTCTCCCCATTTTTGAACTTTTTTGTATGAACATGGTAAGTGCGATTACCTTGTTCGTATACCAGGAGCTCATTTTTAAAAAAAAACCATTTTTTTTAAAGAGAGCGAGTAGTAATGTTACGGTTAGTCTTAAAAGGAAAAATAACTAAAACCTTCATATATGACTTTTTAATCAACTAAACAATGGTTACAGAATAGCTGGTGAAAACGTTGCTGTACCTGTAACTGAGCAGCAGGGAGGTTGACATCACAAATCATCTCCGTACATGGGTGTTCAACCTGTAGTCTAGGATTAAGTTCCAGGAAGTGAAAGCTGCCATCTCCACTGTAGAGGTATTCCACTGTACCGGCACTCACATAGCCCACCATCTTTGCCAAACGTACTGCACACTGCTCCATGTATTCAAAGATAGAAGGGGTTGCCACTGTAGGTGGAGCTTCCTCTATTATCTTCTGATGCCTCCGTTGTATGGAACAGTCACGTCCGAAGAGAGACACAGCATTGCCATACTGATCTGCGAGTATTTGGACTTCCAAGTGGCGAGCATGTTCAGCTAGCTTCATTACAAAGATGGGGGACCCAGGCACCTCGGTCTGCACCTAGATAAATAGAAAAGAACAGAAAGAAAAATGTAAGTACCTGACATAATCAGTCTGGTTTTTATTTGTAGTATATATTTTTTTTTCCCCTTTTCTTTTTAATTGCAATTGAAAATATATAATACCAATTCCAATATTTTTTATTGACGGTTTATGTTTTGTGGTACCCCATGGTAATTCAGATCTACTTCCTTTTCAGATCAATCTAGTTAATTTTCATTTTACGTACAGCAGGTCACTGGCATGCCTGTTTTAGACATTCCTTTTTCCATATAAATAAAACTCCCATGTGTACATATAGCTTTAATTGGTCATCTAAGGCTATGATAACATTACATAAATATATAAAGTCTCTCTAAACCACTTTCTGGTGATCTGTTCATTACCACAACATTGCAAATACAAAAAGGTTTTCCATTGAAACTTGAGAAACTATACTGTCCACAATGGAAAGATATTGGATAACCATTTTGGAGAAAAGAAGGATTTTATCCTTTTTAAGGAACAATTTGAAGATACTTTGGTCGAAAGGTATAACAGGGATAGGTCAAAAGGTGAAAGTCTAAGGTTGATGGTTGCCATGTAAAACACTGCTCAGTTAATGCTATCCTCCTTTTGACAACTACACATTGTAAATCTAGACAGTGGCCGTGTCGGCAAGATATTCTGACCTGTCTAAAGAGGTTGGGAAAATCCTCTCCACGCTCAGACATTCGGATGCCTTTCCCTCCTCCTCCTTCAGATGCTTTTATCATCACTGGATATCCGATTCTCTCTGCAGACTGAATGTCAGAAAGATAACATACTGGTTTATGAAATAGAAAAGGGCATTTTATACCCGTGGCAGACCAGAACATACATGCTTGATATTAGAGGGAGTTACACTACTGTCCATTACCTGCCACCATTTAATGACAGTAGCTAGAAAGTTAATGCAAGATACTTGTTTATTTGATATACATATTTTATAATATAAATGCATTGCAGAGATGAGTGGAAGAAAGATTTTATTATTATAGGATTAGAAAATCAGAATTATCACATTTGATATTCCATAAAATGATATCAAGACAACCAGGTGATATGACTATTACTGACTTGAATGTGGTTTTAATGAGTTCAAGAGGGCGATTTAACTTTGGATAATTTGTGAAAACTGAAAGCCAAGTGGCTAATGGCCCATGTCCATAGAGCTTTTATGATATCATGGACTGAATGCAATTCTGGATATACTCAAAATTCAACGTTTTAAGATCTTAACGTGGGTGTAAGTTTTTATCAGAATGAAAACATAGAAACATAGAAACATAGAATGTGACGGCAGATAAGAACCATTCGGCCCATCTAGTCTGCCCAATTTTCTAAATACTTTCATTAGTCCCTAGCCTTATCTTATAGTTAGGATAGCCTTATGCCTATCCCACGCATGCTTAAACTCCTTTACTGTGTTAACCTCTACCACTTCAGCTGGAAGGCTATTCAATGCATCCACTACCCTCTCAGTAAAGTAATACTTCCTGATATTATTTTTAAACCTTTGTCCCTCTAATTTAAGACTATGTCCTCTTGTTGTAGTAGTTTTTCTTCTTTTAAATATAGTCTCCTCCTTTACTGTGTTGATTCCCTTTATGTATTTAAATGTTTCTATAATATCCCCCCTGTGTCGTCTTTACTCCAAGCTATACATGTTAAGTTCCTTTAACCTTTCCTTGTAAGTTTTATCCTGCAATCCATGAACCAGTTTAATAGCATTTCTCTGAACTCTTTCCAAAGTATCAATATCCTTCTGGAGATACGGTCTCCAGTACTGTGTACAATACTCCAATAACCTTAATCCTAATCTCAATCCTAACCCTATAAAAAATGATTGAGAGAGGGAGGGAGGGGGAGCCCCGTGGATCTGTTTTGCACCAGGGTCCCCATGGATTGTGTGTACCCACTGGTCAGGATTATGATTTAGTGATTTTTCTCCCCATCTTTCTGAATACTTTTGCATCCAGGCATCTATATTCTGTTACATTACATTTTGCTTTTATTGAGGGGTATATCCTCTTTCATTTCAGTAATCGTGGGAAAACCTAGGTCATGTGCTGAGTTTCTGCAAGTTGAGTCTGTTAATCCCCCCTCTATGTAACTTTTGCCACCTGTCCTATATATTTAGTTCCACCTTTTGCTTTTCTTTGATAAGTAAATGTGTCAAAGTTCACTTTGTTGGTGGTCGTTGTTTTCCGCACCTTAAAAAGGCGCTTGACTACCATAGTGACTTCATGGAGTTTTGATTTGATTTCTTTGTCCCTCCTTTTGACATTCTTATTGTAAGCTTATGTGAGACCGTTCTTAATATCACCTTAGTTTATTAATAATAGTTAGGGTACTCCTTTCTTCTTTATTGTGCTCCCCACCATAGGTCTCCTTTATTTGTAGGAGTCCCTGGCATTTTTTGTATTATTTGGTATTTTCTGTAAGGGTTACCCCCAGTTTTAAGAGAGCAGTTACAGCTTGACTGTGTGGTGGGTGTCCGTCAGCGCTTGGTGTTTTCCTGGGATGTGGGAGAACCCTTCAATTCTCTTTTCCTTTTCTCTTTATGTGACACCAAGTTTCTCCTGTGTAGGACATAAATTGACTGGCTTGGTATGATGGGAGTGAGGCTTTATGTTTGCATGTTTTCTACCACAAGGCAGTATAATGCTTAGTTGGTGCAATCTCTGCAGCCTATAAACTGAAAGTTAAAAGTTATAAATGCAGGAAATTGCTCTCACTTCATTTAAGTCACTGTTGGTGATCAAACAAACAATCTGTAGTTTCTCAGATTTGCTTATGACACATGCCATTTTCCTTTTCTGTTTTGCACTCCAAGCAATCATTTTGTCTCACTTTATATCAATATTAAATGTTTACTTTAGCAACTTGTGTCATTAATGTTGAAAGTTTATTGCATGTGATAACCATTCACTTGTTGCATATACTGGTTACTGATTTGCTAATTAAATGAGATGTTATCGATGTGCCTGTTCAACTTATGTCAGCTGAAAATAAATGTAAACTTTTATTGTTATAGAGTTTTATGCTGGTAATAACATTCCCTTGTAATATGCTATCATCTCAATAAAAAAAAACTGAGTATTCAATATGCCCTGGGACATGTGTATCACCATCTAGCTTTATCTCAAAATGTGGTTACAGGAAAAGGCTAAGTATTATTCCCTCATTAGCCAAATAGATTGTTACCTCCAATCCTTCGTCCACATCTTTGACACAGCCCTGTACATAAATCTCAGTTGGAACACAGATGATATTTTGCTGCTGCTTGTCCTCTGAGGTGGCCAAATTCAGACCTATAGAAGAAAAGATAAGATAAAACCAAGCTTTGAGATACAAACAGAATAATAAGTGTGAACTGAATTGACCCAGTGTTCTGCTAGACAAAGGTTGTGCAATACATCCTACTCCTTTCAGTATGCCTTTGGAACTTACAAAGAATCTTTCAGGTTATTACAAAATGTTTATACATAAAACAATGCATTCTGCAGGCCTCTTCCTTGGCCAGGTATGAAACACAAATATGTTGTGATATTAAATTGCATTTGCAGTGTATGGCTTTAGAATAAGATTTTTTTTGTCCCTCTATTCCCCATTGTTTTTATTTTAAATTCTCCTTAATTTACTTTCTATGCATAAGTAGACAACTTGATCTTTTAAAGTGTGCATGACCTTTGTCAATCTTTGGTAACAGCTGTTTCATTGCTAATGCAACTCATCAGCATGAGATGGGTTACTGGCTTGCTATGGAGGCTTGGCGTTACTTGTAAAGTACATACCAAAATAATTGTGGTGGGGGAAAAAGTGTGGATGAAAACTCCTTCCACCTGAAGTAAGTGGATAGTTAATACATTGCTAAACACAAATACTACTACTCACTGCAAGGGATTCTGGGTAGGCATATTTTTGCCTCAATTTCACTTTATTAACAACGAAACAGCTGTCCATGAGTAGTTCACTGGCTTTGCTCTACTTCCTGAGCTGTGTTTCAAAGCTGTTGTATACAGCAGGCACATATTCCAAGGAATCCATGTATAAAGTGGAATTGAGGCAAAAATGTGGTTCTTTGTTGAGCTCATTAGGAAATATGCCTACCGAGAATTCCTTGCAGTAGTGAAAGCGCTGTTAAAGAGATTTCTATGGGAAAAGCAAGTCTTATGGCTTGACTGGTGTGTGTATTTGTGTTTAGCAATGTATTAACTCTCTCGCTCTCTATCTATATATGTGTCACTTGATTCTGAGGAAGGTTCCTGTGTGGACCAAAACGTCGATCTTTTTGCTTGATGGAATAAAGGATTTTCGTGTATAAAGTCCTTGAGTGCAGCCTATACTTTGACAAATTTGGTGAATATCAACATCCCCACAAAGGACTGGCACCCGGCAAGTGAATCATTGATTTTATGCATATGGATTTGTAGCGTGAGTGCAAGGAAATATTCATTATATATATATATATATATATATATATATATATATATATATATATATATAGATAGAACAAATTGAGAGCACTCATTGGATTTAGTAAACAAAAAAATATATTAAATCAAACGCATATAAATCATTTGATTTAATATATTTTTTTATTTACTAAATCCAATGAGTGCTCTCAATTTGTTCCATTTGTATATTTTGCACGGAGAGGCACCTGGTCATTGCTGAATTAATGCTTTTGCTATGGGATGAGTGCCAGAAACTATTGTGATTTTTATATATATATATATATATATACACACACACACACACACACAGTTGCAAGAAAAAGTATGTGAACCCTTTGGAATGATATGGATTTCTGCACAAATTGGTCATAAAATGTGATCTGATCATCATCACAACAATAGACAATCACAGTCTGCTTAAACTAATAACACACAAAGAATGAAATGTTGCCATGTTTTTATTGAACACACCATGTAAACATTCACAGTGCAGGTGGAAAAAGTATGTGAACCCTTGGATTTAATAACTGGTTGAACCTCCTTTGGCAGCAATAACTTCAACCAAACGTTTCCTGTAGTTGCAGATCAGACGTGCACAACGGTCAGGAGTAATTCTTGACCATTCCTCTTTACAGAACTGTTTCAGTTCAGCAATATTCTTGGGATGTCTGGTGTGAATCACTTTCTTGAGGTCATGCCACAGCATCTCAATCGGGTTGAGGTCTGTTGTTGATTTACTTCTATGCTTTGGGTCATAGTCCTGTTGCAACACCCATCTTCTGTTGAGCTTCAGCTGGTAGACAGATGGCCTTAAGTTCTCCTGCAAAATGTCTTGATAAACTTAAGAATTCATTTTTCCTTCGATGGTAGCAATCCATCCAGGCCCTGACGCAGCAAAGCAGCCCCAAACCATGATGCCCCCACCACCATACTTCACAGTTGGGATGAGGTTTTGATGTTGGTGTGCTGTGCCTTTTTTTCGCCACACATAGTGTTGTGTGTTTCTTCCAAACAACTCAACTTTGGTTTTATCTGTCCACAGAATATTTTGCCAGTACTGCTGTGGAACATCCAGGTGCTCTTGTGCAAACTGTAAACGTGCAGCAATGTTTTGTTTGGACAGCAGTGGCTTCCTCTGTGGTATCCTCCCATGAAATCCATTCTTGTTTAGTGTTTTACGTATTGTAGATTCGCTAACAGGGATGTTAGCATTTGCCAGTGACTTTTGTAAGTCTTTAGCTGACACTCTAGGATTCTTCTTCATCTCATTGAGCAGTCTGCGCTGTGCTCTTGCAGTCATCTTTACAGGACGGCCACTCCTAGGGAGAGTAGCAGCAGTGCTGAACTTTCTCCATTTATAGACAACTTGTCTTACCGTGGACTAATGAACAGCAAGGCTTTTGGAGATACTTTTATAACCCTTTCCAGCTTTATGCAAGTCAACAATTCTTAATCGTAGGTCTTCTGAGAGCTCTTTTGTGCAAGGCATAATTCACATCAGGCAATACTTCTTGTGAAAAGCAAACCCAGAACTGGTGTGTGTTTTTCATAGGGCAGGGCAGCTGTAACCAACACCTCCAATCTAATCTCATTGATTGGACTCCAGTTGGCTGACATCTCACTCCAATTATCTCTTGGAGATGTCATTAGTCTAGGGGTTCACATACTTTTTCCACCTGCACTGTGAATGTTTACATGGTGTGTTCAATAGAAACATGGCAACATTTCATTCTTTGTGTGTTATTAGTTTAAGCAGACTGTGATTGTCTATTGTTGTGACTTAGATGATGATCAGATCATATTTTATGACCAATTTGGGCAGAAATCCATATCATTCCAAAGTGTTCACATACTTTTTCTTGCAACTGTATATACTGCTCAAAAAAATTAAGGGAACACAAAAATAACACATCCTAGATCTGAATGAATGGAGGTCTGGATTTGGAGTCACACTCAAAATTAAAGTGGAAAAACACACTACAGGCTGATCCAACTTTGATGTAATGTCCTTAAAACAAGTCAAAATGAGGCTCAGTAGTGTGTGTGGCCCCCACGTGCCTGTATGAGCTCCCTACAACACATGTGCATTCTCCTGATGAGGTGGCGGATGGTCTCCTGAGGGATCTCCTTCCAGACCTGGACTAAAGCATCTGCCAACTCCTGGACACTCTGTGGTGCAATGTGACATTGGTGGATGGAGCGAGACATGATGTCCCAGATGTGCTCAACTGGATTCAGGTCTGGGGAACGGGCGGGCCAGTCCATAGCATCAATGCCTTCGTCTTGCAGGAACTGCTGACACACTCCAGCCACATGAGGTCTAGCACTGCCTTGCATTAGGAGGAACCCAGGGCCAACCGCACCAGCATATGGTCTTACAAGGGGTCTGAGGATCTCATCTCGGTACCTAATGGCAGTCAGGCTACCTCTGGCGAGCACATGGAGGGCCCCCCAAAGAAATGCCAACCCACACCATTACTGACCCACTGCCAAACCGGTCATGCTGGAGGATGTTGCAAGCAGCAGAACGTTCTCCACGGCGTCTCCAGACTCTTTCACGTCTGTCATATGTGAACCTGCTTTCATCTGTGAAGAGCACATGGCGCCAGTGGCGAATTTGGACGGGCCCGTTCGAGTTCAGAGGTTTCAGTGTATATAAAATAGTTTCACATATATATGCACACACATATATAATAGTTTTACTTATATATACACACACACACACACACACACACATTCTTGTTCACTTTGCCGGTTTACCCTATTTACTGTGAACTGAAAACCAAACTACAAATTTTAGGCAACAATAGCTAATTTTAAAAAATTCTCTAGCTCAGTAATAGCTTAGTTTAAATTTTGCAGTGCAATTCTCAATTTCTGTTTCCTAATTAAACCTCTCTCAGTGCTTTATTAGAATAAATACTGTTACATCACTTTCAATATGTCATTCTAAGGATGATTTACTATTCATTCTGATGCTATGAGTTTTATAAAATACCATCTAAAAAGGAAAAATAAATACATAGTATCTACTGCTAAAGTCTCCAGTTTTAAAAATCATATAAACAATGTGTATGCGCATAGGATTTTATTTCCAGTATTTGTATTTTAAAAGTTATATCTACTGACTTACCATCCCCACTCCAGGGCAATGTTGGGATACCCACAGTTTGAGCTACAATTGTAGATGCCACTTTATCGCCGAGTGCCCACATCGCCTCGCTGGGAGGACCTACACATAAATAAAATATTTCATATTTAGAAAAATATTTTGCATGAACAACCTCAATAGTGAGGTCTACATTGGCAGCAAAAACACAAAAATACATCTTAATAAAAACTCATGAATGAAGGATATGAGTAGTTTGTAAGGGACATCTGACTTTGTTAATATTTGGACCTTAGCATTTGATAAAATATTGCACACTGTAAAGAATTATTTCCAAATCAGTTGAAGAAATTATGCTGTCTAGAAATATCTAAATAACGCTAAAGGGAAAAATTGACAGTGTTGGCATGAACCCCTTCTTCCTCATCATACTATTACAGGAAACCTATAATACTGATGCCTAATATTCCAAGTAGTTAAGTAATCTTTCGGGATCTGTTTATATTTTAACCCCTTAAGGACACATGACGGAAATATTCCGTCATGATTCCCTTTTATTCCAGAAGTTGTGTCCTTAAGGGGGTTAAACAATGATGCACAATGAGGACAATGTATTTACCCAGGAAAGCAATATTCTGCTTCTGCAGCAGTTCTGGGAGCTTGGGATTTTCTGAGGCATGACCCCATCCAGCCCACACAGCCTAAAAAAAAAATAATTTAAAATCGAATGTTTTAAACAGTTGGTTAGGTAACCAATTAAGGTAAAGTTAAACTGTAAATAAAATCTAGCTTGCTAATCATTGATCTTGGAAGTGGTGTTACAGGCACAATTTCAGGTATCAGTGAAAACAGAAAGGAACATGGAGAGTATACATTCCACATATACTTAATCTCGATGAATAGGTCTTACTGCAAAGCCAATACTAAATGTCTAACTGAAATTTAAAGGTAGAAGGATCCAAGATTAGCTTCATAAGATGTGCATGGGAACAGTGTCACAACAGCTGAAAACGTCATATCAAAAAAAGTATAAAAGCTTAATTTTGGCACCAACACTAATCAAAAGCAATTTTCATTGTTCTACCCATCTTCAGCTCTTTTGCCAAGATTAAAACTGATTTAATAAATTATCTCAAAATACAAACTGCACAGTAAATTATAAAATGTGTATGTGGGTACCTTGCCCATCTTGGACAAAGGACAAAACATAAATAACTAAGGCATTTCATTTACTGGATTAACACTATGAGCAGGATTATTCCTATTAGCACATTGGTCTGTAATGGAATGTTGAGTAGAATCATAAGAGTTGCATCTGTGTGGAGATAAAACTAAAAGACAAATTATTAATCTAAGACAAAACTCAGAATTGTCACATCATATTTATTGGACAGGATTAGTGTGAGATATTTGTTCTCTTCAATATTGTTGCTAAGCAGAGGTGCAATGTATCACGTTCCAAGTAATGTTGGTTTAGTTCATAATTACACAATGCTGGAGGCTTACCTGAACTGGTATTCGCTTGGCAATGTCAACAATTAACTCTACATTTGCATAGTTATTATTATTTGGTCCTCCAGGGACTGGTACATAGTGGTCAGCCATCTTTATGTATTCTGGAAAAGACCAGAGAATACAGCATTCATTGTAAGATACAACTTAAAAAAAGATTTAAACATTTTAAGTTCAGGCTAAAAGATGAAATAGTTTTTTAAAGAGACAGATATTTTAATTTAACAACATGCAGTCTTTATGCAAAATGAACACCTTACTCAAAATATAAAAACAATAGTTATTTTTGGTAGAAAGCTAGATGTTCTTATTATTACAAATGGCCATTTTCATGTAAAACTGCATTTGAAAATTAAATGATATATTATTGGAACATACCTGTTACTGTTACTGAAAATAAATGTCTTTCACAAAGAAAGATTAAGGTTGCCCTGACTAGGGTCCTCTCCTAGAACCCTGGACTGAGTGTTGCACGTGTATAAGTGTATGTAGTGGATGAGTGTTGTGTGTGTAAAAAAAAAAAAAGAAAGACTAATGGCTGTGTGTAGTATCTGAGTGTATGTATTGGCCCCCTACAGCTTACCTTTGACTGGAGGTCCAGTCGAGAGCCATCCATAGTTGTCTGGTGGGAAAGCACAAGGGAGCTTTTAAAGTGGTCTGCACCCAATACTGGTGCAGACCACAACGCTTCCTTGAGAAGGTGAAGGGCCACAAGGCCAAGAAAGGAGATCTTTCTGATCACCCTGCCAGCCAGAGTAAAAGCTCTGTATCCATGAGCCTGGGCCTTAGGTGGCCACCTATACCTACTTATAGGTAATCCAGCTCCAGTCAGTCATTCTCCATGAATACTGGTTTATCATTACTAAATAGTATGCTGCCCATGCTTATATCGTGATACAAATGTTTATTTGCTAATGATAGCATATTTAGTAGATAGTTTGCATTACTTCTATTAATAATATGTTATACTTTAATTACAATTTTTCAGCACTGGAAGGTTAAACAAACACTGCACACGTCTTGCTAAACTGAGAAAGTTCATTTGCAGAATATTTTCAATGTGATGTACCTGCATTAGCTTTGAGATCTTCTGGGGTAACCATAACCACAAAACGTATAGCCCGCTCATTCCTGAACATTTCATATGACCACCTCCGGATTGAGCGCATGCATTTGACAGCTGCGATGCCATTGTTAGCAATGAGGACCTGGGATTGAAATAAAACCAGCTAATGTAGCAAACCATAACCCTTCCCATGAAAGATACAAGCAGATACCCCAAGATTATTTAAAAACAAAATTAAAACAGAAAACTGGGAGAAATTAGGCGGTTAAGTAGTCACCTAAAACCGCTCCGAAATGTTCATAAATGTTTCAAAAAAGAAATAATTGGCGGCAAAATTAATATATTTTAACCTTATGCAATAAACTCAGTAGATCTGTTTCTATTATCAATTGTTTGTGCAATGAACTGGGCATAGCAAACAAAAACTGCTGGATTTGCTTGTTATTGGAAAAAATGGAAAAAGGACATAAATTTCATAATCTCATTATTGCTTGAAACTCAAGAATGTGTTCCTGGCCTTCCAAGCAAAATCATTGAAACGAATTGTCCTCCTGGAATTAAATTATTGTGCTACAGAAGATAACTATAAAGAACTATATAGATAGAGAGATTTGAAAATAATAAGAACTGTAGAAAGCAAGGTACAGTACGAAAAGGCATACTTGTCATCACAAAATGTATAGAAGCCTAGAGAGACCATGTATTTTTTATATTTTTCTGACTTTTGTCGAGAAAACCCAACTTGTTTTCTTGACATATCAAGTTATTTTCTCGACAAGTTATAATCTATTCCTACCTTTTCAATAATGCGGTTCCCACCAAACCGAGTCACAAATTCAGCTGGGGATGCGACTGTGAAGTCTCGATGCAGATCCATTTTCTTGTGCTCTCTGCCTTTCTTCACCAAATGTAACCCAGACATGCTGGACCTGATGATGCAACAACAAAGAAATATATTTTTTTTAAAAATAAATAAATAAAGAAGAAAAACAAAACAAAAATGTTTTACCTAAAAAGATGAACAGATAGACAACTATAACTGCATATTATCAGTCAGTCCTTCCATCTACCGATAACTGTAGCTGCTGTCATGCACAATAGCATATATGTAGTACATCTAAACCTTTATTAGGCAGGTACGCATACATATGAGAATCAACAGGCATAAAAGGAGATATAGATTATATATATCCTGCCTAAAATGGGGTACATTGACGTTGTGGCAGACTTATAGAATGTTTGATCTTATACTGTAACTAAACCCCCATTGCTTTTGACTGGGTTATGTGTTTTTAAAAAGAAAAAAAAAAAATGTTCTGTGAGCTTTGAAATTGCTGTTTAGCGAATGAGCGAGTGGGCTGGATTGTATGAATTGGCCCCAGCAGCTCCCTTATAATGTATGCATGTTCAGGTGAGTGCAGCCTCTTGGTTTCATTTGTAAATATATTTGGGAGCCCAGGCCAACTGCCTGGTTTTGCCTGTCACAGGTGCAGTTGGAAGTTTGTTATTCTGTCACTTATTTTTCATTGGCATGTCTAAAACACGCATAAACGGCAGGTTGCTAAAAAGATGGAGCTTCAATCATGCTCCATGTCATTGGATGTCAAGCACTTAAAGACCAGGAAGTAGACAGCCACTAGAGGAGGAGTTAACCCTGCAAGGTAACTATTGCAGTTTATGAAACTGCAATATTTACAGTTGCAGGGTTAAGGGTAGTGGGAGTTGGCACCCAGACCACTCCAATGGGCAGAAGTGGTCTGGGTGCCTAGAGTGTCCCTTTAAGTCCAAAAGCATTGAGTCACCTCCTCACTTGAGTCTTGTGGCATCACAATTTAATTAGGTTCTGTGGTTGGGGCAATGTTTACCAATGTGACCAATGATGTGAAGAGGCTAGGTGAGGAGAGTTCCAGGGCACAATTTAAAGGGACACTATAGTCACCAGAACAACTATAGCTTATTGATGTTTTTCTGGTGTCTAGTCTGTTCTGCAGGCTTTTTGCAATGAACACTGTCTGAGAAAAGGCAGTATTTACATAAGAGCCTAGGAACACCTCCAGTGGCCACTCCCCAGACGGTCACTAGAGGTGATTCCTGGTCAGTGCTGCTGACGTTCAGCGTCTCCACGCTCTGCATGGAGTTATACTTCCTTGGCTGAGATCATCAGAATTGACAATCTAAACCAATCCTTTCCTATGTATCTTAAGAACAATCTCACCCATTCAGCCATAAAAGGGATTCTACATCCCGAGCAAGCAGCCCCGGACCCACCCGATACTTCCTCACCGCAATGACAAATCTCATGATCGCTTGAAGTGATATTATATGTAGTCTGCCAAAGGTTCTGTAACCCGATAAGAGTTGATCTTGGACCTTCATACAGGAGTCTAATCTACCAAACAGTTTTACATTGGACCAGCTTTTCTTTTTTACTACCACAGAATGGGTGAGATAGTTCCAAAGACCTATCAGTGACTTACATGTATTGTTCTATTTGTGTGTCTATATATACACACTTTTTTCTATTTTTGATTTTTTTGTTATTTGTATTTTTACGGAGTATCCTTGTAATACATCAATTACAACTATGAACTAAACAGTATCTAGGAACTTTCTGCAATTCCATACTGTGCATACTCTATTACAGTATAGACTCTTTCACCATAACTTATGACACTCTAGCTTGTCCATTAAGGAGATGTATCAAGATATTATATTATATTATTTTTATATATATATATATATATATATATATATATATATATATATATTGTGTGTATTATATTATTAGGGTGATTTTTCTTGTATGTTGTACTTTATGTATTTGCACACACACCACAGTGGTATGTTAAGCACTAGGCACTCTAGATTTGTTGGCATTTATGTCTTTTGATGGTCATATGTTTTTGTTTCTATACCTTCTGCCTTTTTTTTTTTCCTGGCAATATTATATTAATAAACAAAAGCATTATCTGCAAATACAATATGTGGAGTGCGGTATCGTATTGATTTCTGAAAACGTTTCTCTATTACACATAGTATAGATGATCATTATATTCCAATATGCAGCTTGCAGCCAACAAAACAACACTGACAACTTGTAATGTATGTACAATACAAAATACACAATGAAACCCATACATACCTATATTCATTCACTTACATAACAGACAAAAGATTTTGCCCTATATTGTGATCCTGAACTAAATATTCCTACATCCACAGGTTTTCTTCTCTCTGATCATGTAACGGCCCAAATGAATGTCAAACTGTTCTCCTTTTTTGATTCTGATAGAACTGCTCGAACCTAACTAAAAGATTGCTGCAGGGCTGCGCTGTTATGGAAGTGCCACGTAAAATACACTGTTTTATCATGTATTAGTCTATTATGTACAGCAGTATACATTGAGAGCATTAAAGTGTTTGCTTTGCACATGCTAAAGTAAATTCAAAACAGTTGATATAATACTTTGCTTATGGTCACTTTTAAAAGAAAATATTTAATACCCGGGGCCCTGAATCTAATCCTCCTCAGGGACACAATGATGTCGTAAGTACATATGTGTATTTATTACACTGGAGTACTCTTTAAAACATGTTATTATAAACACTTCCATTTACAGCGTCTATCAATCAAAGATGTCATAAGACGCCTTTACATGCAAAGCACAATAGAAGCATATACACACTAGGCAAGCATGGTATCGTTTGTATAATGGTAGCGTACATAGAGAGACTTAGCATTCCAATGTAAGCATTCTCAGATTACATTAAGTGAATTCAAAGAGCATTACATTTTCAGTCACAATTGTCAAAGTAGAACACAAACATATAAAGTCAGCCATGTTTTCTGCTTTCCTAATTTTGCCTATGCTCTGAAATTTACTTTAAAAGAACTAACATTTCAACCCTGATGAGCCAGTCCTGATCTGCCCAAGGAAAGGGTGTAAGATGGTGAAGCTGAAAGCAGTCCTTCTTCAAGTCTCTTCTCCATAATTAATGGTTTTAACCACTTAAGGACCACATAATGATCTATGCTGTCGGCAGTGAAAGGAACACTATAGTGACAGGAATACCAACGTGTGTTTATGTCACTATAGTGTTATAAATTTAATAAAATCTTACCTTTATTCTTGTGCTGCGCGGGTCATCCGCAGCTGGCTCCGCCCGCACTCTGCCTCCTTGACTGAGATCAGACTTGAAGATGTCACCCAACCCAAGGTCTCAAACCTATCCATCGCAAATTGTGACCGGTGCGGGGCATTGCAAGCTGCCCATCAGCATAAAAAGCTGAAATTCAGGGCTCTATTCAGTATTACACTAAGTAGCAACATACCACCATTGTGTTAAATAATAAAAAACATTTCTAACATAAGAATTGATGTTAGCAGTGGGTTACCTTAAGGTTAGTGCTTGTGGTGGTGTTATGGTTATGATAGGGCTAGATTTACGGGTAAGAATAGGGTAGGATTAGAGTTAGTATTAGGGTAGGGTTATGGTTAACAATAGGGTTAGGGTAAGGCAAGAGTTAATGCTGGGTATTCAGCAATGCTCTTTTAGGGTTAAAGATGGTGTAGGGTAGTGACAGAAGCTCCCATGACCTGGTCCCAGGAGTCCCTGCAAGAGGTGTGTGACAGTAGTAATTAATGTACAAACTATTCATTGTTACTGGGTAACTCTGCTGTGACCTCTGCAGACTGACTAGAAGTGTGTTAATTTGCATAAGACTTCTATGCATATAAGGGCAACAAAATATATAAATGTGTATATTATTGCTTTTTATTGTGTTTGAAAATGTTATTGGTATTATATAGTTCACGTATTCATTTTAATTGCTTGTTTACTAATGTTCTTTACATTTGTATTTTATTAAAGTTGTCACAGCAATCAAAATGTAACAAGCAAGTGAGCTTTTCCCAAGTAAAAATAAAGCTGAGCTTGTTAGTTCCTTTTGGAACGGTGTGTCCTATATGGATTTTTAGGGATCCCAGTAACAGAGACTTTGGACCTGTCAGCTGGCTACATGATCCTTCTAGCACAGGGGCAAATCAAGAGAGCTACGACGGAGAGCCGTGAATGTCTTTGAAAAGACAGGAGCAATCACTATAAGCAGAGATGCACAAAAATAGGCAGAGGGGACATTACCTGTCTGAAAGAAGATTCTGGTCGGGTGGAAGAGTTTCAGAAAGTCCCCAGTCAAGCTATAGTGATTATTCAATGCTTTCCTATGAGGAAAATCTGACGCTGAAGGTCCGTGATGGAGGTGTCAGATAACAGACCTAAAGTCTGTTTACATTCCGGAAGCCCTCTAGTGGCTGTCTGATAGACAGCCACAGAGGGCAGACTTAGAGCTGCAATGTAAACATTGCAGTTCTCAGGAACTGCAATGTTTTACATTGCAGCACTAAGTGCAAAAGGGACACAGCACCCAGACCACTTCAATTAGCTGAAGTGGTCTGGGTGCCTACAGTGTCCCTTTAAGGAGTTAATATGGTAATAACAAAAGGATCTCAATAAGGAAGTGTTTCTGGCTTCTAATACCAATCCTTAAAGTGACAGTCAGTTGTGGGATATTTGCATTTTTTATTTTATTTTTAAAGACCCCCCAATGTGGGCTGCTTCCATGCTGGCCTCAGATGCTTCATGTTACGGTTTGTAAGGGATCTTTGGAAGATCTCCCAAAACCACAGACGACCTTGGCAAATGCCATAGTTTGATGTCAGACAAGAAGAGGATGGTTTCAATTTTTGCAAAAAGGAACACTTAAAGCAATTAAACTTTCTGAAATAGTTTATGTGTGAAGAATGTGTCTTCTTTTCTTCCATTACCCAAAAAGTGCATATTTCAATACAAATTGGCACATTTATAAATAAGCCTTATTAAACAACCCTGGCTGTCTATCAGGCAACAGGTCCTGTTACTTCCTGGTAGTTTACCTCAGTGGGGATAAACTCCAGAGGCTGGCATTGCCCAGGGCACCTATACGTTGGCAGTGGAGTGTCCCTTTAAAACAACCGATGAGAAATGGCATGAAAGCACTCCATGAAAGTCGCATTTAGGCAGTGTAGTGTGCCTTTAAACAATTATAGATTCGCATGCACAAGTGGACTATTCGTGGACTGACATACTAGAATACAGGGCTCAAAAATCCCACTAGCCATTAACAAGTGAAAATTTTGCCCAGGAAGAAGAAATCAACTCCTTGTGAATATACCACAGACCCTCTGGGCTTGTAGTGTTGAGTAACGTTTAAGCCTGTCTAGCAGAATAAGACTTGAAATTTTAAGCACCGGTAAATGCATACACTTGATTAGAAATAAGACCTTTAGCCTGGGAAATGGATTGGAGGGTCGATGGATTCGGCATCAGTGTAATTACTGAAAAAGCTTGTAGATACAAGGTACTTTAAAAAAATATATTGATTATGGAGTCACATAGTATAAGAAAAAAATGACATCATATAATAAACAATAAACAAAAAACTGCAGAAAAAGAGGCGATCAAATAAATTATGTAGAAGTACGAAGAAATAATAAGATGCCTAGTGGAGGCAGCAACTTAACACCCACAGGTAGGAGGGTGGAATCGGGGACAGGCAGGGGATTCCGTCAGATTGTGAGGAAGCAGAGACTGACATCTGCTCCCTGGAGCTCCCATACTCCAACTGAGTACCTCTGCAAGGCCAGCTTTCTAGCAGCTATCAGGAACACTTCTGCCCCAATGGCCAAAGCTTGTGCCTTTACAGGCCTAGCTCTTTGTCAACTTGTCCTGGAATTCAGGAACCAAAGCAGCCAGCCATCCAAATACTCTGTTACAGGAATCCCTTACCTAACCACACAGTTCCCAATGGAACAAACACACAATGCTTTAGTTTCACTCAGGAGTAACCCCTATCCGCATTACGTATAACTTATGGTGACACACTCAATCCAAAACATATAACCAAATTATATGAGGAAAAATACAGGAACTCATAGTAACACAATAACATATTTATTAAGGGGTGTGGAAGACAATTACAAACAAGAAATATGAACCCTCCTGCAGAGACCATAATATGCAAATCTACATGAGTAAGCAAATTAACTAGCTTTGTTATTCAGATAGTGCATATAGCCATTTTTAGATCTTCACAACCAATAGATGGACCTGCAAAGCCATCGGCAGGACAGGATAGAACATAAGACATTTAACAAATAATACACACCCTGCACCAATAATGGGCACAGGGTGACTTAAACATAAGAGTAATCATGGGACTTACTTGAATTGTCTGCCTTATGCACCCAGTGATAAGTGTGTCTAACAGTGTGTATATGTGTAACAATGTGTGCATAAACGTGGTTGTTGACAATTATGTGGGGGTGGTGCAGTCATGAGTAGAGTTGTGGAGGACTATCAGGACTAGAATTGTGGGAAGTTTTCCTCCCCATTCACTTCTGAGAGGAAGTGAGTTTAGATCACTTCCTCCCAGCTCGCTGAGAGCCGTGAGGGGATGCAGAACCAGACACACACACATCACAGGAGGTACAACTTTGAAAAGGAAATAAAAAACAAATACCGTATATAAATTCTTCATCACATCCTGCGATTCTACAAATTATTATACTCTGTATATTTTTTTATGCAAACTTTTGAAATTTTCAGTTTAATTTGATATGCAAGATGGAACCCCCCACCCCCACCCCATCACCCCTGTATTTTAATATTGTTGATTTGTTATATATATTTTTTAAAATTATGTAAAAGAGTTAATAAAAAATAATTGGAAAAAAATAAAATAAACACCCCTGCATTGAAACACCAACACTGCACACATACACCCCTGTTTTCAAACGCCATTACTACAAACACCCGTGCATTCAAACACACACACACTACACGCAAATGTACAACTGCAGTCAAAAGCCAATACTACACACAAAAGGTATTATTACAACTTTTATTTATTGGTGTAAGAAAGTAATACATTTAATAAATTAGGTGAATTATTGTTCTTTACGCGTGTGTGTTCATAAATTATATGCCCTCCATACCACTTTCAATGGACAATTTGGCCCTCCAGGACAAATTATACACCTGCTGTAAGCATGTTATAATGTGTAACTAAGTCATGGAGAAATAGAACAGTTTTATGGTGAAGATTCCATAACCTCAAAGATGAGGGAGGGTTTGATTCACCAATGAAAATTAAAACAAAGAAAAATAACAGTCGTAGAGCCAGCCGGGAAGAACAGTTCCAGTAGAGAGACTCATCCTGTGAGTGTTCAAAGTGTTCTAATCCTACAGCTAGCATTTGAGCTAGTTGGACCGAAGACAGCAACGTTGTCAATATCCTAGGTATGTGAAGGTCTACCGTTAATAGAAATAGAGAGGCCAAAGGCTTCTTGGAAAGAGTCAACTTCTGACACTAATGTTAACTTGCGATGGTGGCTGCCACTGTCAACTAATAATGCTTGTGGTAAAGATAATTGAATTCCTTAAAGCGGCACTGCCATGCCGAACTTAAATTTCTTTAATCGCTTCCTCTTCTCTCCCTCTCTCAGGATCTGTTGTTCATTTCTTCCTGTCTGCTCTAGATTTCTTTAAAATAAAATAAGTACTACTTTGTCTTATGGAGGTTTCCTACACCTGACAATCTCTGACCAGCGGAGGAGCAAAGTGTGCTCCGTTTACTGTGGTCAGAGAAATTTCCCCACAATTCTTACCTGTTCTCCGTGATCTTGCGATGCCTTCTGTCAGTATTCCCGAACGTCCTGTCATTTTAGACAGAACGCTGGCGAAACCACTGAATTTTGTCCTAACAGAATAAAAACAGTTTCTCCATTCGTGCTAGGACGCAATTCGGGACTTTGTTTGGATTGGAATTTAATCTGAATGAATGAAACTCCGATCCTATTCGTTCCGCTGCATCTTGCAGCCGCTTAGCAGATAACTCCCTAATTCCAACGGTATTAGGGAGCAATCTACCAAAAGGCTGAAAGACCTAAATTGGTCTTTCAGGCAAATTTACTAATACTAAGTAAAGATTACTTAGTATTAGTAAATTCTGCCCCTACTCGCCATACCGCGGGCATGTCTAGCCTGTGGCTGCTCACTGTTAAAAAAAAAACAACCAAAACCCTAGTGTCCCCCCTCCCGAGCACGCACCAGGGCCGTGCGAGTGGGGGCTATTAAACTGAATGGGGGACCTAGAGTCATCGGTGCTGGAAACAAGGTAAGTAAAGAAGAATTTTTAACCCTTTCAGTGCCAAACATGGGGGATAACACACCTAACAGTACTAGGGATGGTAACACAAACATTAGGAATATGCATTTGTATTTCTAATGTTACAGTGCTCTTTTAAATAAGGGGGGTTCTCAGCTCCATTCTTTCATTATCTCATGGAGAAACGTGCAATTTCCTTGCCAATTCTTCACTATTGCCAGTTTAGTGAATAAGGGACAAGCTGAAGGTTTACATATGTAGAAGTGTTTTTTTAAACCCTTCAATGTCAAAATGTGGGGGAGGGAAAACATACAATCTGCAGGTTTACCTGCGACTCCCACGTGTCACGCAGTACCGGTTGTCTACCAAGTCTTTTACCTATTCCATTCTGTGCAAGGAGAGATTTACTAACCAGGGGTGTATACTATCAACTCACATAATGTGTAGTGCTTAACCCCTTAAGGACACATGACATGTGTGACATGTCATGATTCCCTTTTACTCCAGAAGTTTGTCCTTAAGGGGTTAAGAGGTGAGTAAACAGAATGCTAAAACACAAGCCAGAAGGCCTACACTATTAGGGATTTAGGCAAGTTGAAAGGTATTGCTTAATACAGCACCAACAATCTCTATAATGCTATAAAGATGGGGGTCACTCCCACCTGAAGTCCTTTAATTGGAAGCGCACTCAGTAACGCAGCATCTGGTAGGCTGCAGGGTACCAGCACATACATTTCTTCTACCTATGCCCCTTCATAATAACATCTATTAATATTCAGCTGCTGATTCAGTTAATTCCGAGAGCGTGTTCTGAATAGGGCTTTGAGTCTCACTGGGAGAAAGGTGCTATATAAATGCTAATTATATTACTACAATGTAAAGCAATGAGTATAACAAAATGTTCACTGGTAGATTTTAGTATTCCACATTAAACGTTTTTTGCTTACATCCTGTATTCTTTATATAACAGCAAAATGTGCCATCTTAAATATCCAGTTAAATACCAAGTACACGAGTACAATCTATTAGTAGGTTGAAATATTTAAAATAATGCCTGTAAGGCAATTTTCATGTTTAGTCTACATATATCCCATCAAAAAATAATTCACGTTTTTATTTACACCTAGCGCTCCCAAACAGGCTTATAAATGTCTACGTAATTCGTAGGAAAGCCATACCATGCATCCTTCAAATTAGCTGTAAATGAAGATTATTGCTTAGAAAAGCCATCATGTTAACGAGTACGAGCTATGACAAAAACCTGTCATACGCGAATAGAATGCAACAATCTGAAACGTGAAGAAAAAAAAAAATATATCAAGCATTTAATAGAAAATAATCTGTATTCCCTAGGTGTCCCTAAACATTTGTGTGTATTCCACTCTTTCCCTGTATATGCCATATGTCTGATACACTGAAATTTTAACAGCAAGCAGAGGGTTAAAGTAATATAAATAAAAACTGCCTAGTGTGGCCACTGGCAGCAATACAGGGATTGCATAAAACGTTATATGTTTGACCTCAAATCTTGCAAGTTGTCCTGACACTGTGAGGTTTGTTATTCACTGTTCCCTGGAAGTAATGTTACTACTTCCTCTGTGCTTTTCAGCCAGGGTGCAGCTGCATGGCTTGGTGGGCTTTAACCCTGAAGCACAGACTGGGGAATAAGGACACTAGCAGGATAGCACTAACCTCTTCATATTAGCGAACCAAGGATTGTTCTGCTTCTCCATACTGCAACATGAGTTTGTACTTTCATATCTAGGATCCTCCCCCCTTTTCTTCCCTCCTCCTCCTCCCTCCCTTCCACCAACTTTACATGCAGGCTGTTGTCTTCTGTCACCCACCCCTTTCTTTCCTGGCCTGGCCTCACTATCTGCTCAAATGGTGCTCTATACTAACCTGTTAGACACTGGAATCCCATGATAGGAATGCTAATAACACAGAACTGTTTGACACAAGCTCTACAGATCATGTTATTTGAAACAATTGCTGGCTGTGCTTAGAGTCATTGGTTTTTCATTCAGAATTAGGTTTTCCAAGTTATTTTAGAGAGTCATTAACACAGAATAAAATAGTTTACTGTAGAGACACTGCCTTTCTCAGTGCAATGACAGCCCTTTTGACATTGAGTACAATGCAGTTTAAGGGATTGGGAATGCTGGCTAAATGGAGGCTAGACAAGCGGTAAAGGGGCAGCAGAATAAATGTGGGTGGGCCCTGACACTTTTATGCTAAGTGAGAATTTATTACAGCAAGAAACATGCTGGTTTAGGGCAAAGTGCTGAATAAGGAGCAATCACCATATAAACCAAGAATATGTCCACCAACATTTAGCAATCTGTCCCAGAATAGCTCCCCCTTTTCCCTTCATAGATCTCCCACTGTGTGTGTCAGAGAGATTGGGTATAACCTGACCCACCATAGTATACCACCTAGTGCTGTAACAAATATTCTAAATTATAAGAATTATCATCATATTGTTCCTGACATACAGCACAGTTATGAAGGATATTTTATAGTCAGAAACTGATGCAACATTTTAAAATGAAAATATCAAAGGCGTGTGGAAGGGGTGTACCAAGTGTACAAACATACACCCTAACGCAAGGCTTATTTGTCACCATTGTCCTCAATTTAAAGGAACACTATATATCAAGGCACTCCTGGCACCATAACCACTGCATCACACTTTGACTACTTACACTGGAGAGGTGCTAGGACACTCCTCGCACCTAAACCACTACAGTACGAAATGTGGTTTTCATAGCTCTATGTTTATTTTTTGACATCCTGTCTCTTTGAAACAACATAAACAGTATAAAACTTTACTTAAATGGCTTCAGCAGACCTCTAATTGAGTTATTGTCAATTATTATTCAATTGCTGTATCTAATTCTTTAAGAGGCACTGTTTGCAGCAGTCATCAGCTCACTGCAGTGGTTATCTTGCCTAGAGTGCTCTGGCGCCCTCCTCTGGTTTAATGTCAAACCGTTCAGGAATGGTTTGGTATAGAAACAGAGAATGACGGAAGATAAGAACCATTCGGCCCATCTAGTCTGCCCAATTTTCTAAATACTCTCATTAGTCCCTGGCCTTATCTTATAGCTAGGATAGCTATGCCGATCCTGCATGCTTAAACTCCTTCACTGTGTTAACCTCTAGCACTTCAGCTGTAAGGCTATTACATGCATCCACTACCCTCTCAGTGAAGTAATACTTCCTGATATTATTTTAAACTTTTGCCCCTCTAATTTAAGACTATGTCCTCTTGTTGTGGTAGTTTTTCTTCTTTTAAATATAGCACCGGGGAAACATTACTGCTAAACAGGCACCCAATCGGGTGCTGTGGTCCTTTAAGACCGCGACCGGGCACCTGCAATGTTGGCCAGCTGGGAGGAAGTGACGGGGTGGGGCTGTGAGCAGGGGTTTTGTGAATGGTGGATACAGGTGGTTTGTAGGGGGGGGGACAGGGCTCTGGTAGAGGGGGTAAGCAGGGGTCTTTAGAGTGAGTGAGCAAGGGTCTGTAGAGAGGGTTTTTGTGAATGGGGGGTGCAGGTGTTTTTTTTTAAAGAGGGGCTGGGTTTTTGTGAATGGGGGTGCAGGGAGTTTGTAGGAGGGCAGGCGTCTTGGAAAAGGAGGGCAGGGATTTTTGTGAATGGAGGGTTCAAGGTGTTTGTAGGGGGTCAGGGGTCTTGGAGAGGAGGGCAGGGATTTTTGTGACTGAGGGTGCATGAGGTTTGTAGAGAGGGGGACAGAGGGGGTTGTAAATGGAGGGTGCTGGGTGTTTGTAGGAGGGCAGGGGTCTTGGAGAGGAGGGCGGTGATTTTTGTGAATGGGGTGTGCCGGAGGTTTGTAGAGGGGTGCAGGATTCTTTTTAGATGGGTGAAGGATTTTTGTAGAGGGAGGTAGGGGATATGTAAAAGGGATCCGCCCCAGGTGCCAAATGCTCTAGGTACACTCCTGGGCAGACTTGTCAAGTCACAAGGTTGAACTGTGTGACACTAGTTTATTCTAAAGTCTTCATGATCGCCCTGCAAACTTACTCTGGTGAAAAAGTTTAGTGCGAGTGCAAATTTGCATTACCCTAATTTAGAGGATTTAAGCCCATGTGAGTGTTGCAACAGTGCTTAGTATATAGGCTGATTGCCTTCTCTGGTGAGCAACCTGTCATGATGGTGGACATGAGCACTGAATTGATGCTCCTTTTTGTGGTTCGACGCATTATGCATGACACCAAATGCATCACACTTACTCCAGCATGCCATCCATACTGCCCATGTCTGCCCAATAGCAGACCTGCCAAAGTTGGCCGATCTTAATATGCTGAATTTTGTAGTCTTTAAAAAGAAAAGAAAAATACAGCTTTCTGCCCATCCCAACCTGCATCGTTTCGTCTTTTGCTACAATAATACTGCACGTGCTGTCATGATATCAACAGCAGAAATCTAAAGATTGTAGAATCCCTAGAAACACTTGCTGAGACCATGAGTATGAGTACCTGAGCCGCTTTCTGATTTGGTGAAAGCAAAGTCTAGGGATTAATCTTAAGTGGAGAGACTTTAAATGTATTTATTTTTTTAATTAGCTTTTGATCATTTTAAAGGTTTTATCTATATGATACAATAACAGAGTTATTGTCTGGGATTTTAAGTGAATTTCAAACTTCAGGCCAAAGTAGCCAAACTTGAAGCCTAGCTGACTTGAAGATTTTTTACCAGTTTGGTGATTTTGAATTTGAAATTAACCTTGAATTTCCAAGATTTCTCACATGAATAACCCTGCTCCCTGATTAAAACAGAAATATATAAATTCTACTCACCCATATTAGGTGAATTTTTTCAGTAAATCTGAGAAACTGATCCACCTGTGTTCAAGGGAGGAGATTGGAAAAACATGCATTGCAAGGAGTTCTTGAGGCTTAAGGCTATCCTTACAGCAATACAGGTCAAAACACGCTCTGATCACCACAGATGGCAACATGGCTGATTGGTCCAATTGTACTCATGTGAGGGAAACCCTGCAGTGTTGGTGTAACTTAGAATTTGTGTGAACACAAGGATAAGGTCTGTTCCTGTTCCGGCATCAACCTCTGGTATAGAACCCTTGTGATTAGAAATGCCAGACAGGTACATCTTTCTCATGCTGACGTGCAGCATTAGCTATAAATCAAATAGCTTTAGAGAAAATAATTTCATTAATCACATAATTTTCTACTCATATGCAAAAGTGTATTTTATTATTTGCCATTTCGTTCAGGTGTGATTTAAGCAAAATAACTAACTCATATAGTACTTGTCTTACCTAGAATGTGAGGGTAAAATTGTATTTTAGCGTATTTTATTATTTGGACTTATTTTGCTTATTGTGCCACTTAACCACACCTGAACGAAACAGCAAATAATAAAATACACTATTACCTGCACCCTAAAGGGACACTCAAGTCCATTAAGCACTTGGCATTTTGGACCACTCTACTCCATCTTCCTTTTAAGTTTATTTTATTTAAAAAAAAAAAAAAAAATTATTTCAAGAAAAATCGATACTTTTATAAATCCTGCTGGTTCTATCCCACAGCTGTCAAGCCAGGAGGATTTCCTGCCTCAATCACTTTAGTTCAAAGTGGTAGTGAGTGCTTCTGATAATACTTCTCTGAGAAGCACTATAAGTCAGGTGTTCACATGCCTGTAAAAGATTAGCAGCACCCACACTTTTCTTATCAAGTGAAGACAGGTAGTTGAAATTGGTGCTATTTATTTTGGTAGATTCCATTTTGCAATGCTTTAAAAAAAAATAAACCACATGTGTAATGGAGCTGGGCAGGGGTAATATTTATTTCAAACATGTTTGATTATGGGAGAGCTATATTCATCTTTGTAACCCACACTTTCAATTCCTCATAGTGTCTGCCATCCAGTGTAGCCATTAGGGGGTACAGATCTGTGACTGTGTGGGCACCTTACCAGATGGAACAAACTGCCTTATTCATCTTCAGTATGGCTGCACTGAAAGGCATGGATATCTGAGTACTCTAACGAAGCCTCACGGGACGAGAGGAACAACCAGTCGAGCAAAGCCCGTAGAGGAGCCAGCCACAGACTGGCATCCTATGTACTCCAGGGAAGCCACCCTCCTGGTAAAAGGTACTCAAAGTGGAAAGTGGCTACAACAACTTGCAATCCAATATCTCATTGTGTGTGTGTGCGGGCGCATGTGTGAACTGGTATTTGTGTGTTTTGCAATTTGTATCTGGGTATGGAATGCATGTCAGTGTGTGTATCTGTGTGTCTGTGGAGTGGGAGTGTGAATGTGTGTGAAGCCCCAAGTGTAAAGTCTACACCTAAAGAATGCTTTTTGCGTCATTGCTCTTGGGTAAGCAATCTTTGGCACTTGAGATTTTGTGGACTACATCTCCCTTAATACTCACATCCATAATGCTGGCAAAACATCCGAGGAAATGTAGTACCGATGGTTGTCTACCTCTGCTTTAGTGGTTGAAATTTCTGACTTAATTCCCTTTTGCACGCTAGCTTCATTCTGCACTTGTTTTATGCTGATAATCAAGTTAAAACTATGATTCTATTACACAAAAATGCACTATTTTTCCATATGTTGCGTTTTAGTTTTTCTCTTTGAAATGTCTTATTGAAACTGCATTTACCGCTTGAGCTTATGTCTTAAGTGTCCTGTGTTGGAAAAGGTGAATCAACTCAGATATCCTAGGTCTGGGGCAAATAGGCTATTTTCTTCTGATGTCGTACATTAAAGGGACACTGCAGGAACTACATCTCATGAAACTGGTTATGGTGCCTGGGGTCCCCTGGCACTGTTCCTCCAGTCAGTGTTAAACCATTTTCAGGAAATTTAACACTAAATATGAACTCCTGGTTACCAACAAACAAGCCCATACTGAAATTATGGCTAAGGCAGAGATTGCATACTTCTTTCTAGCCGTACCAATTCATACCAACAATGGGCGCTGTGATAGGCTGAAAGCAGTCAGCTGCCACTCTCAACCAATCACAGCTGCTTGGCTATTGCAGCTTCATTAGTACAGGGGGCATGGGCTGCTGGGCCCTCTCATTTAGCATTAAAAATGGTTTCACGCTGAAAGGAAGGATGGCACAAGGGGACTTTAGGAACTGGTACCAAGTAATAAAAACAAAAACCCTTCTTTAAGGAATTTATGTTACCCGTCATTGAAGGGGTAGATATATACTAAACATAACTTTCAGTGACATGATAACTATAATAGTGTCTCAGCAGCACGTGTGATATTTATGGCTTGTACTAGGTCAGATTCTCATACTGTCAGCCACTATTGTTGTAATCTACTCTCAAGGACCAATATCTCCTGACTTAGTGCAAAGTGCACATTACTAGCACAGACACTAATGTGAAACACTCTGGTGTATATGAGTAAATAAAGATTAAAACAAAACAAAATGGTTTTCTCTCAGTGATATAATTAAAAAGTATTCCACCTCCTCAACTGTCATGCTACACACATTTCTACATGGAAACTAGGAGATGAATATCTGACATTACTGTTGTTTGAGTGGGAAAAAGGGGGTCTTTATTGATGGCAACTTAGAGAATAGTTTTCTGAATAGAGTTTTCCATTAAATGTGAATTACTCTTTTGCTTGTAAATGGTGTTTTTATTTTATTTTTTTCCACAAACCTTAAAGGAATATAAAGTGTATTCCTGACCCCACCCCCGAGTAGCCCCCTTGGCTTTGATCATCAGAATTTCCCATCTCAACCAATCCAATGCTTTCCTATGGAAGGATTGGATTGGCTGAGATTGTCGATTCTGATTACCTCAGCCAAGGGGTAGAGCCAAACACTGAGATGCATTGCATCTCACTGGGGAACGTTAAACGCCTCCATTTAGGGCGTGGAGACGCTGACCGTCCGTGCTGCAGCAGTGACCCCGGAAGCACCTCTAGCGACCATTGAGTTTCTGCCACTGGAGGTGTCCCTAGGGAGCAATGAAACACTGCCTTTCTCTGAAAAGGCAGTGTTGACAGTAAAAAGCTTGCAGGGATTGACTATACCCTTTTTTTTTTTTTTTTTGCAGGAGGAGGGGAAAGACACTTGTGCTACAATGTTTCTCCACCTCTTCAGTTTGAGATAATTCAGTCTATCACGCCAGCAGACTACCTGTTTAAGAATCCTATCACTCTAGCTGTGCATGTTGTTTCAACCATACTAGAGTTGCACAATCCACAGCGTTAAGGTGATGATCCTGAAACAGAGCCGGGATAACAGCTATCTCAATGTTTCCCGGGTAATTCTTTGTGAGTTGGATATAGGTAAAAGTTAACAGCAATAATATACTTATGCTTTAATTTGCCATTTAAAAAAAAAAAAGTGACTACTTAATAGTATAGTATTTATAAGAACTGTCAAAATGTATGAATGCTGTCTATATTATAAAATATATATATATATATATATATATATATATATATATATATATATATATGAAACAAAGGGGGGTTGGCTGCACTCACCTGAACATGCATAAATGGGGGTGCTGCTGGGGGCCAAATTATAAAATACACAAGATCCAGCACACTCACCTATCCACTAAACAGCAACTTCAATGTTGAAAGATTTTTATTTTTTTTTAAAACACCTAATTTAGGCAAAAATAATGGGGGTTTAGTTACATTATATGATCATACATTGCATAAGCCTGCCACAACGTCAATGTACCCCATATCTGGCAGGTCCTACACTAACAGCCTAATGTCTGCTCTTATGAGATTAACCTACTTGGGGAAAGAAATTCCATCTGGGGCTCTCTGCAGTACAAGGCTAAATAGGGCCCTGGGATGAGGCACCTGTGTGTAGGACCTGCCAAAGATGGGGTACATTGACGTTGTGGCAGGCTTATGCAATGTATGATCATATAATGTAACTAAACCCCCATTATTTTTGCCTAAATTAGGTGTTTTTAAAAAAACAATCTTTCAACATTGAAGTTGCTGTTTAGTGGATAGGTGAGTGCGCTGGATCTTGTGTATTTTATTTATTATATATATTCTCTGTGAAATCCCCAGCAAATGTATACCTTAACATATATACTTAGACACAACAGATGGTTTGTATGTATATGAAATATAAAAACTCTAGTATCGTACTTATAGTCAGGACAATATTCCATGGGCCTGTGTGAGGCAATCAATACTTCTGTGGAGTATGACTGAATAGCAAATACAAATAGCTCTATACATATTAATTCATGTCAGTTGCTGTCAATTTTACCAGCACAATGTAGAGACATTGTATGCTCTTAAATTGACATCAAATCATGACAGAAGAACTTTAAATGGTCTCTCTAGGTACCATAACCACTGCAACTCACTGCATGCCCATTGAAAGGTTTTATGTAAACTACATCTCTTCTGAAAGTGCCTCACTCAGCACTCTCAGCCAAATTATTTCATCCAGGTTAGACAGAATTGACAGCACAGAAGTGTTAAAAGAACACTATAGTGTTAGGAAAATAAACTTGTATTCCTAACACTTTAGTGCCATAGGTCATATTTAGATTAGATGGCCCACCAACTGCAATAAATATTGTTTTTACAAAGAAAAAACCTTTTTTACTTGCCTTTTATCCAGCATTGAGACTCATTCAGTGCTGTTGCCCCCATTGCCTTCCACAACATCTTCCTGGAAGCGTCACTCTGTTGTGGTAGGTCCTATACAATGCACCTAATGTCTGGAAGGCAGACACTAAAAGGTGTATTTAACCCTTCAAGGTAAACATTGTCATGTTTTACATAGGAGGGTTAAAACTACAGGGCCACTGCACCGAGACCATTTAAGTGAGATAAAGTGGTCAGGGTCCTTTTATTTCCAAGTAATCATTGCAGCCAAGATGGAAGCAGTCCCTGGGTATCTAGTCATGTCAGCCATAGCTTGATGTTATGTGCCTGCAGCAGCATAGGGCTAATAATGGACCTTGTGATAAGTCAAGTGTGAAATATTTTATTTATTTTTTTTACTTGTACATATCCTGCCCTAGATCTGTACATTAGTGGTGAGTTTGCAACAAGACATCTAATTATTAGATACTCAAATTTACCATTCTAGAAATTGCATCGTAGAAAAAAAAGTTCTGAATCGGCTACCAAAACAGTCTTTCTGACAGCTGTAAAAGAATATTCTTCTTTTCTTTTTTTTTTTTTTTTTATATGAACAAGAGAAATCAAAGATAAGATTACTTAATCGAAGAATTAAGAATGGGTGAGACTACCATATGGTGCCTTTTGAAAAGAGACAGGACTGCCACAGTGAGTCTAAGTGGCGTGGATTACTTGTGAGTGCTTCTTTTTGACACATCTGCCAGAATCACTTATCGGCTATTTTAGCCTTTATTTAGAGAATAAACTCCAGTCAATTGTAAGATAAAGTTGCAAACTTTTAGGCCAAAACACGGGAACATATAAGACATGTCTGTCTTAATATAGCATATTCATTTATAAACCCTTTTACCTTTTGTGTCTGTGTCCTACATTTAATAAACATCTGCAGAATAACTAAAATGTAGGTTTTTGAATAAAATCGAAACAGAACTACTGTTCCTAGGAATCGTTTAGGCTTATAAATAGTGTAAATGTATAATCTGACATACCTTTAAGAAAAAGCGTTGATCCGGAACTGTGGATCCATCCTACAAAACAGTGCTCTATCTGGAACTGTGGCACCTTAACGTCGCACCCACTGTGTATGTCACCTTTGCTACTTTACTCTTATCTATTTTCAAATGAAATTACTTTACAATACATAAATGACTTTTCATTACCAGCTAACTGTGAAGCCCAACTGCAGAAATACACATTTATTTATTGAACCTATAAATAATGTCATTAACACAACAAGAAAAAGGAATCTTCATGACCATTATCTCTAATTTGTATTTCAATGGAAATTGTTGCTTCCAGCTCAGCCATCAGCCTACAGTGAAGGTAAAAAAGTATTTGATCCCCTGCTGATTTTAAACATTTAACACTGACAAAGAAATGATCAGTCTATATATTTAATGGTAGGTGTATTTAAACAGTGAGAGACAGAATAACAAAACAAAAAAATCCAGAAAAACGCATGTCATGAAAGTTATAACTTGGTTTCCATGTCAATGAGTGAAATAAGTATTTGACCCCTTCAACTTCGTACTTAGTGACAAAACTCTTGTTGGCAATCAGAGGAAAGACATTTCTTGTAGTTTGCCATCAAGTTTGCACACATCTCAGGAGGGATTTTGTCCCACTCCTCTTTGCAGATCCTCTTCAAGTCATTAAAGGGACACTATAGTCACCAGAACAACTACAGCTTGTTGAATTTGTTATGGTGAGTAAAATCATTACCTTCAGGCTTTTTGCTGTAAACACTGTCTTTTCAGAGAAAATACAGTGTTTACATTACAGCCTAGTGATAACTTCACTGGCCACTCATCAGATGACTGTTAGAGATGCTTCCTGGGTCATGGCTGCCTAAAATTCATCCAAACATTCAGTGTCTCCACCCTCTGCATGCAGACACTGAACTTTCCTCATTGATTTAATTCATCTCTATGAGGAGATGCTGATTGGGCAGGGCTGTGTTTGAATTGTGCTGGCTCTGCCCCTGATCTGCCTCCTTGTCAGTCTCAGCCAGTCCTATGGGGAAGCATTGTGATTGGATCAGGCTACCACTTCTGCTGACGGCAGGTCTACAGGAAACAGGGACAAAGCCTGCAGCTCCAGACTTGAATGCAAGTGAGATTTTACTATTTTAGGGGGAGGCATGAGGGGCCAGGGGTGGCTAGATGGTGTTATTAACCCTATAGGGTCAGGAATACAAGGTTTCGAGGCTGACATTTGGCAACTCAAATCTTCAGCTCCCTCCACAGATTGTGGAGTGGCTAGGCCACTCCAGGACCTTAATGTGCTTCTTCCTGAGCCACTTCTTTGTTGCCTTGGCTGTGTGTTTTGGGTTATTGTCCTTCTGGAATACCCATCCACGACCCATTTTCAATGCTGTGGCTGAGAGGAGGTGGTTCTTACCCAAGATTTTACAGTACATGGCCCCGTCCATCGTCCCTTTGATGCAGTGCAGTTGTACTGTCCACTTAGCAGAAAAACACCCCCAAAGCATGTTTCCACCTCCATGTTTGACGGTGCGGATGGTGTTCTTGGGGTCAAAGGCAGCATTCCTCCTCCTCCAAACAAATACAAATACTTTTATCCCTTCACTGTATAGGGGAATGTTGACCTGCTATTACAAATCTAACTTTTAATCAATATAACTGGTGTAGTTGGTATAATTCTAATAATCCACACTACAGAAACAGCACTCCGACAGAGGCAAGCTGGTAAATATTCTCTTATCAGAGCCGGCGTGTCCTCTAGGTGAATTGGGGCACATCTGCCCGGGGACGCAATGCCCGGGGGGGTGACTGGCAGGAGGGGAGTACACAGCACATTGCTCCCCTCCCGTTGGTCACTGCCTGTATTGTGGCTGAGCTGGGGACCGCAGGTAGAGGAGCTTCTGTAGACTGCTCCACTACAGCCCGGAACTCTGCCACACTACATGAAGGAGGAAGGTAAGCAAGCATGGGGGGAGAGACTCCAAGAGAGGGGGTAAGAAGAGGCACAC